>CM077670.1:73497500-74167500 GCA_039707655.1 Elymus sibiricus | reverse complement strand
TGTCTTGAGGATGAAGGTTGAAGAAGTGTAGAACATCCCAGAAGAATTTTGACCCGGGTGGAGAGAAACCCCTAAGGAGATGGTCTGTAAAAATCACGACTTCCCCTTCGCGGGGGTGAGGGATGTCTTCTGCTGCTTGAGGGGCTCGATAGCCAATTACTTCTTGAGCCGGCAGGAAGCCTTGCTCTTTAAAATCGTTCAGTACAAGGTCAGAGACTTGAGAACACACCCAGTTGCAGACTGTGGTCTTCGCCATAGCAAGTCACCTAAATATGAACGAGGAATGCAAAAACATAAATGGCAGGGTTACTCATGTTCATGATAAGCTCGCATCATACGATCAAAGGTACAGGGGCGAGTCACCATGTTCAGAAAGTCGCCCGACTGGGATTTCAGCTATGATTATCAAAATTGGGCGAATCATAATAAGTGGACATGAGTCGCCAAGAGTAAGGGCGGCTCATCCTAAGACCAAGGTTTTTGGATTTATCCTAAGTGTTGTAGAAACACGTTTCGAACAAGAACAACTACTATTATGGATCTACAAAACAGCTTAAAAAGAGAAATATTCACTATACCTAGTACATAGAGTGGAAGCAGGGTTTGATCTACTCCG
Source organism: Elymus sibiricus (assembly GCA_039707655.1). NCBI lineage: Eukaryota > Viridiplantae > Streptophyta > Magnoliopsida > Poales > Poaceae > Elymus > Elymus sibiricus. The sequence continues at coordinate 74,166,884 of CM077670.1, read as the reverse complement.
GATTTCTAGTAAAGGTATGAGGCTCCTAGATGCAAAATGGTACTACGGATAGCGGAGGAACATCATTGTGAAGAAGGCATTTAGAAACAGATCTAAATAGCGGCAATGGCGATACGGCCTGTGTAAGAACACCGATGAACTAGGGTAAGCTACTGCTACGGATTTGAGGAAGCAATGAAGCATACCTGGGCGCGGTAAATGGTTTTGAGATGATCCCGAGCAGCTTCGACGACGGCGCGCGCGAAGAAAAGGATGCAGTTGAGGTCGCCGGCGCGCGTCGGGGTCGTACAGTGGCGGAGCTCCTGACACCGGTAGACGCGTCGCGAGGAAGAAGAAGCAGTGGGGCGGTCAAAGTGATAAAGAGGAAATGAAAACCCCATCAGGAATATTTATAAGGGAAAGAAAGGAGGGGAAACAGCGAGCGCGAGAATCAAGGCAACGCCGTGATAAAAGGCGCCTCGATTATCGGGCATGTCAGGTCCACTCAAGATTTGTAACGACGTCACGCAAGATTCGCGGATATCATTTGAATGGAGACATTGAATCTCCAAGGGAAGGTATGACAAGTGTGAAACACGTTATAAGCCGGCAACTATAAGCCGGCCACGACCCAGAAGATCAGTCCGGGTTATCCTAATTTTGAAGATTGACATGAATAAATTCAAATCAACCTGGGGGCTAATGTTGGGGATATAACCCCTGGATATAACCCGCCTGTTTAGGGCCGGGTCACTATACGGCGACTTAGAAGAAGGCTTCTATAGGTGGGCCACGATGATCCAGAAGACCGGAGTCCAGAGGATAAGCCGCCCGGGGGAGGCTGGCTCACAGGCCAGAGCTTTTCCATCTAAGCGCCTAAAGAGTTTCCTTACTTTTGAAACAAGATGAGTAGGAATTAGAGTATGACACGGGTCGTCTCTTCGATCCGGACTCTGTTGTAAACCCAGGGCCTCGACCTGTATATAAAGGCGAGCCCCTGAGGCGGAAAAGACTAAGTTACAAGCTCTCGAGTACTAGGTTAGCCAAGTCGCACCCTTGTAATCGAGATCATCATCAATACAACCAAAGCAGGACGTAGGCTATTACCTCCACCGTGAGGGGCCGAACCTGGGTAAACCCTTGTCTCTCGATTCTGATCAACCCCGTTCGAGTTACCACCTAGCTGCGATGGCCTCACGACTAAATCCTTTCATGAGGACATCTGCCATGACAAAACCACGACACAGCCCATAATTTTATTGGGCCAACCAAGGCCCGTGATAAATTTTGGCATGTTAACGGCTCGTATGCAATTGGGCTAATCATGGGCCTACAGATGTTTCGGCCTGCTTCCGGCCCATGAATTGTTCGGCTCAATTCAAGCCCAATCTCCTTTTCAGCTTGTTAAAAGCCTAGGGAAATTTCTGGCTGGGGCCCACATTTTACTCGGCCTGTTAAAGGCCGAAAAGTACTTTATATTTAGGCCTAATAATGGCCCGAGATGATTATAGGCTGACTTTCTAGCCCATGTATAACTAGTTACGGGTCGGCCCGTCTGGGTAGCATAATTTCTTTTTATATACCGCTGACAGACCGATAACGTATTGGGCCGTTGAGCTCCGTTGAAGCTACCGGCCTAAATTACAGCATACCGACTAAGAGTAAACCTAGACTATACAATAATGAAATTACGGAATATTACATCCACTGGGCATGAAAGTTCGCCACCATTGATAATAAAGGGCAACCAGACCGCAGATTACATACACTGGGCATCAATGGTCGCCAACAATGCAAAAAATGCGCCGACAAAATAATAGACAAAACCAACAGCACTTCAACACAGTTCAAGAAACGTTAGTCCTACCTCGGTGCTACAGCGCAAGCAGCTGAACAAGCTGATGAGACCTCAGTTGTCTGAACGTTAAATCCTCTAGCTCTAGTCGCGTAGCCATAAATCACGCACGAGTGTCCTCTTTGATCTTCGTTCGAGATTGAACTTCAAGTCGGACCTGAGCTGCACCAAGTCATTCAACTTGAAGTTGAGACTGAAGAAGTCGAACTGATTCAGGCAGCAACTTAACCAAGGTTGTGTCACAGCTGTTGGTGAGTCTCTTGAACTCACTGTCTTCATCAAGACATAACCTTGGGGTCATCTCGCTCTCTTCAAGATGGTTTACCTTCTTCGCTGCAATATAAGTTAGGTACCAGCAATGGGTTTGGCTCACTATCTTCCCTAAAGTTCTGCCTGGCGTCAGAGATATTAATCTGAAAGAGAAAGAAGGAGACAAAGAACAAGTTTCACAAATATATAAGCAATGATGGTCAGTGTGTGACAATTCCATCCCATTTTATATTGGCAAATTCAGAGATACAATTTAAAATAGCATTAACATAATACGGCATTGTCCGTATCATCGGCAAAATCAGTTAAGACAAAGCAACAAATGAGATGATGCAGGCATGGGCAGCTTCAACACACCACCGGATTAGAGATCTAGAACACATGCATACATGCAGGGCTAAAGAAAATCAATGCATCTGTTCTGATTAATGTGAATGGTATGAGTAAGGAACATGTTTTTACAACTACAATTTGAAACTGGCACTTGTTGCAAGCATGCAATCTGATGCAAACACCAAAGTAAAAAGCAGTGGAGGAAATGATGCCTATCCAAATCTATACTAGAACAAAGTTTGAAGGCTTGAGAAGGATGGACTTACATTACATGTTAAAATGGGCTCGACAAAGCCCTTCTCCATGTCAATGGAATGATAATTCAAGAAATTCCCCAAAGAAACTTCTTCATAAGCGTTGCCTTTATTCTACATTTTTTGAAGAGTAAATATAGATCTAATAATATTGGAAGAAATAGAGTATAATGAAGCTCAGATGCAGAGTGATGATACATAATCAAATAGCTATCAATTAAGTACAACGTTACAAGGCAAAAGGTACTGACAAGAGGAATGCAGACCTCAACTTGTGCAGTGGCATTGGCTTTATTCAACATTTTGGTAAGAGTAAATGTAGATATGATAATTTGGAGAAAATGGAGGGCAAGGCATATAAGATGTAGAGTAATGCCAAACAATCAACTATCTCTCAATGTAAGTACAGTAATACTACCTCCGTCCGGAATTACTTGTCACTGAAATGAATGTATCTAGCACTATTTTAGTTCTAAATACATCCAATTGAGCAACAAGTAATTCGATACGAAGGGAGTTGTCGGTGTATAAAACATGGGTATTTTTTACCTTGACTTATGCACAGACAGTAGTAGCTTCCCTGCCAGCCAAGGCTTGCCGGAAATTGCCAAATATAAAGATTCAAGACCCAGTTGCAGAAGCCAATGGGGAAAAGATCAAGACGAAGCGTCAAGTTCTACACCAAAGATAACCTTTGCCGGCAAGGCCGAGCCGGCAAGGTAAAGGCCCGGCAAGCTCCGTGCCGGCAAGCTCTCGCTAGCTGTTAATGCTCCACCTCATCGAGCAGCTAGTCGCTAATCGATGAGGTGTTGAGCCCGCAGGTAGTTAGGTGAGATTTGTCGGGCACATGTCAGCGCGCTGGAAGGAGATTTGCCTTTAATGACACCCGTCTAGAAGGCGTGTCAAGATAATAGGAGGTAGCTGGGCGAGAGGTGCAGAATCCTTGCCGGGGCTCCTCCTCCACATGACACCTAACGGAGCTATAGGAGATATGCCCTAGAGGCAATAATAAGTGTTATTATTTATCTCCATGTTTGTAGTTAAGTTTATAATCCGTGCTATAACTGTTATGGTTCTCGAGTCTGCAATAACCACGAGGCTCGGAGGAAGACTCATATGCACGTGTGGAATAATAAACGGTAAAAAGTATTCCTAGTCTGGCCTCTAAGACTAGCTCAAGTGTTGCATGATGGTTCTGTTTTCCTGATCATGGGCATGACTATGCCGGCAACTTTGAGGGCACAATGTTAGGAGAACACTTGTGTTGAATTGACCCGAATTGATGTTATGCTATGAGATTCATTCGTCACAAGTTAATGGTTAATAACATAGAAAAAGTTAATGTTTGCATAATTCCTTAGACCATGAGAGTGTCGAGTTTCTTCATGCTTGCTTCATGAACTTTGGGGTTTGTTAAACGTCATCCGTAACTGGGTGGCTATTATGGCGGCTTACGGGTTCATGGGAAAGTATGTCAAGGGACTTGATAGCTCAAGATTGGGATTTGCTCCTCCGACGATGGAGAGATATCTCTAGGCCCTCTCGGTGTTACGGTATCCACCATCGTCTGGCCAGACACATTGTGATTTGATCACAGGGATGCCGGAACACGGGAACGAGAAAAGAGAACAAAACCGGTAATGAGGTAACTGGCATTGTGGACAAGTGTTGATCCACGGGGATGCCGATGATTCTCAACTCAGGTATTTGTAACATATCGCGAAGCAACAGAAATAGCACATGGCAACTCAAGGTTCACTCGAATATTCATTCGTGTGGGTATAGGGGTCAATATGGGTGTCCACGTCTCCGATGTTGATCATTGATCGGAAAGTGTTCCGGATCATGTCTATACTGCACCGAACCTATAGGGTCACACGCTTAAGGGTCATCTATCTGCCGAATACTAGACAGGAAGTCTGATAGAAAGTCACCGGAAAAATTTCGGAGACAACGGAAACGTTCCAGAGAGAACACCGGAATAGTTTCGGTAAAACCGAAAATTTGTTTCGGGGTATGCCATTAAGTCAAATTGGTTTCGATACACGCCTGGAAATTCTTGGAGGGTGCCAGAATTATTCTGGAAACTTCTGGGATTTTTCCGGGATAAAAACCGGAAAAGTTCCAGAGCTGCCGGAACCGGTTTGGTTGCTTTTCGCAGATGAAAATCACTAATCCGGAATTGTTTCGGAATGCGACCAAAATCATTTTAGTGGGTACTGGAATTATTCTAAGACCCACAGAAATATTTTCGGATTTAACGGTCGCGGAAAAATGTTTCCGTGAATAGTGAAAGTGCTTTTTGGGTGGCTTCTTGGAGAAGCCACCTTGAGGGCCTTTTGGTATTTTTCCCCCTTTGCTTCTTGGAGAAGCCACCCTTGGGCTTGGCCTATAAATAGGGGTGGAGGGGGCTGCCTAAAGACTCGTCCCTTGCTCTCATACACATGCCATGACATTTCTGGCTTCTCTCTCCCTCCCAGCGAAATAGTTTCGTAGAGCCGAAAGGCTGTCTGGGTTCCGGTGGGAACTAGTTCTGGACGGCGAAACCCTGTCGGATAGATGACACCGTATGTGTGCAACTCTGTAGAGAGATCGTAGTTTTGCTTAGTTCGAGAGTGCCTCCAGAAGGGCTGTCCGAGTGACCGTCCGATTTTCGAGGGTCCTCCCGAAGGGCTGTCGGCCTCCCGGAGGGCTGTCCGAGTATCCGTCCGGTGGGACTATCCGAAGGACTGTCCAGAGGCCTCCCGGAGGGCTGTCCAAGGATCCGTCTAGTGGGACTATCCGAGGGACTGTCCAGAGGCCTCCCGGAGGGCTGTCCGAGGATCCGTCCGGTGGGACTATCCGAGGGACCGTCCAGAGGCCTCCCGAAGGGCTGTCCGAGGATCCGTCCGGTGGGACTATCCGAGGGACTGTCCAGAGGCCTCCCGAAGGGCTGTCAGGCGATCCGTCCGGTGAGCTGACGAGGGAGTACATCCTCGCGGTTGGGAGGTTGTAAATCCTAGCTGCGGGGATCTGCACCGCCGATCATCATCGACTCTACTTCCGCTGCGCTACGAGTCGGTAACGAAAAGATCAAACCTTGTATGCAGTGTCCATAGTGGTCCTGGGCTGGTCCTTAGGTCGGAAATTTTTTGTTTTCTGCTGCGTTCCCCTACAGTGTCATCAAGAGCCGTGCTATGCGTAGATGCAGGTTACGATCTAGAATACATAGAGATGTATGGGTGTTGCACAATATAATTTGTAGTAGATGAGTTCTACTGCTGATAATTAATTGTGCGGGTAGCAGATGAAATCTATTACCCGATGTTCTTGTTGCTTCCCTGGAATTTGCATATTTCTGATCTTGATAACAACATGGTGGAGTTTCAAAGTTCTGGCAATCCGCGATCCTGATTGATCAACGAAGTGCTAACAGTTCATTGAATTCCACCATAGATAGAGAGAAAGATGAAATTTCACAGACAAAAGGGCAATGCAGATATGATCTGCACGGGGGTCATGTGTATGACGAAGTTCAGTATGGGGCTCGAGATTTTATTATCTCGTGTTTCATACACCCCGTAAAGTTAATCTAGCGACTTGAATAAATCATACTTGATGATGGACGTTGGTAGCTGCGGTTTGTTCGAAACCTTAGAAGCCACGTAAAATGAAATTTTGCATAAACCGATTAGAGGCATCTAACTTGGTTTTGCAGGATGGTTTGCAGGATGTGCATGTGATGTGGTATAGCAATGGTCATATTAATTCGATTATGTATGAGATGACTATATAATGCAAATTAACATGACCTGCGTGTCATGATTCGGCATGATGGCTGGAGCCATATGATTGTCACTTTAATGACCTGCGTGTCAACCTTAAGTAATGCACTTATTTTATTAGCTATAGAGATAGCAATATTATCTGGTGCATCGACAAGGTGGTGGCAATCTTCGCAAAGGTGAACACCGACGCGAATGCCGAAGACGAAGAAATACAAGACTTCTCCGTCAGAAAGGGCTATACCATATCATGCTATTATGAATTGCTTGAGATGTTTATCCCTTATGATGCACCCTTCTTGATTGCGCGGTAGTCGCTTTTTATTAGGGTGATCTCTCACAAAAATATCAAGCAGTTAGTGTTCTCCCAAGTGTAGCACCGTCACGGCACCTATCTCTTCGGGGTATCACATGGATGCATGGGTACGAACGATTAGAGAAGTGTGAGGCGGGTGAGTTGAGACCTCGCAGCGAGATCACTTGGTTGTCTTGACGTTCTGGCTTGATCGTCCTGAGCTTGGAACACGCCCATCGAAAGATGAACAAGAGTCACATAGAAATGTGATTGGCAAGTTGGCCTACCGATTGCAATTCTCGTCACTTGAGATGGATGCATCCTTGGCGTTGAATTGTAATATGGGTCTTTTATAACTCACAATCAATTATGAGAGATATTGTTTTGAGTGGGAGCGCACTTTAGAATTAATTCTTAGTGCAATTAATTATGGACACTGTTGTAGGATCGAAAGTATGTCTAGAGGGGGGGTGATTAGACTACTTGACCAAATAAAACCTAACCTTTTCCCAATTTTAGTTGTGGGCAGATTTTAGCAATAGTACATGTCAAGCATCACCCTACACATGCAATTCTAAGAGTATAGCAGCGGAAAGTAAACAATTGCATATGTAAGTAAAGGAGGGGATCGAAGATTTCAAACGCAATGAAGACACGGTGGTTTTTGGCGTGGTTCCGATAGGTGGTGCTATCGTACGTCCACGTTTATGGAGACTTCAACCCACGAAGGGTAACAGCTGCGCGAGTCCACGGAGGGCTCCACCCACGAAGGGTCCACAAAGAAGCAACCTTGTCTATTCCACCATGGCTTACGTCCACGAAGGACTAGCCTCACTCGGGGTAGATCTTCACGAAGTAGGCGATCTCCTTGCCCTTACAAACTCTTGGTTCAACTCCACATCATGTTGGAGGCTCCCAAGGGACACCTAACCAATCTAGGAGACACCACTCTCCAAAAGGTAATAGACGGTGTGTTGTTGATGAACTCCTTGCTCTTGTGCTTCAAATGATAGTCTACCCAGCACTCAAACAACTCCTCACAGATTTGGATATGGTGGAAGAAGGATTTGAGTGGAAAGCAACTTGGGAAAGGCTAGAGATCAAGGTTCAAATGGTAGGAATGGAATAGCTTGATCTCAACACATGAGTAGGTGGTTCTGTCTCAGAAAATGTATGGTGGAAGTGTAGGCACGTTCTGATGGCTCTCCTTACTGAGAAGGATGTGGTGGAGGGGTATAAATAGCCTCCACACAAAATCCAACCGTTACACACTTTTGACCCAACTCGGTGGCACCGAAACTATAATCTCGGTAGCACCGAACTGTGTAAAAGATATGAACTTTAGGAATCTCGGTGGGACCGATACGAACAACTCGGATGGACCGAAGTGCAATGGCTAGGGCAAACATCATCTCGGTGGCACCGATTGCATCAACTCGGTAGGACCGAAGTGAAGCAATAAGGCAACAGAGAGTTGGCAAGCCATCTCGGTGAGATCGATTTGCAAAACTCGGTGAGACCGAAGTAAGTGCAAACGATTACAGAGAGTTGGCAAGGCCATCTCGATGGGACCGAGATCCATTTCGGTGGATCCGATTTGTTAGGGTTTTGGCAGTGGCTAAGTCTTGGATGAACTCGGTGGGGCCGAGTTGGAATGTAGGTTTTGGACATATTTGGTTAGAGAGAGTGGCTGAGGGTTTAGGAGTACTGTCACTAAGCACTTGAGCAAAAAAGACCATTAAGCAACACCTCACCCCCTTTTAATAGTATTGGCTTTCCTATGGACTCAATGTGATCTTGGATCACTAAACCAAAAATGTAGAGTCTTGATCTTTTGCCAATCCTTGTCCTTAGCATTTTGAGGGGTCCACATCTCTATTCCATGCCATGCCAATCATTGAACATCCTGAAATCTTAATCTTGAATGGACATTAGTTCAATGAGTGTCGTTATGAATTACCAAAACCACCAAGGGAGCAAATGTGCTTTCAATCTCCCCCTTTTTGGTAATTGATGACAACATATAGATCAAAGCTTCAACAAATGATTAAATGAATGAAATACATCGTCGCTTTGAGAAGTTTGTGATAAGCAAGAGCTCCCCCTAAATTTGTGCATTATTAAAAATTTGCGTTTGAATGCAAATGCACAATCGATTAGGCTTATGGGTCACTCTTCCATGTCACATACAACTTGGTGGAGCGCGCAAAAATATATGATTGGAATAATAGGCACGCATCACCAACACAAATGAATGATCATACAGGATAAAGGTAAAGATAAACATAGATCATCACAGTAAGCATAGTATGATCAATCAACATAGTATCTCACAAGCACTGTAGCAAGCACACACATAAAACAAAGTACGGACAACCAAATAAGTAGCAAAAGAACTCGAGCAAATCAAAGCACAACACTCTCTCTCGAAGCCTATGATCTATACAAATTCTCCCCCTTTGGCAACAAGTACCAAAAAGATTGAAGAGGTATAGGACTAATCGGCACTCTAGGCACGGTCCTCCGAAGCTCCTGAAGGCGATCTCCTGCTGGAAGCTCCGGTGTGCGTAGATGGCGTTGAGAGAAGAGCATCCGCGAAGGCTTCTACAGATGTTTGCTGGGCTGGTGGAGTAGAGACCTGAGGTGGCACTGTGGCAGTAGCAGCTGGTGCAGAAACTGTGGTCCGTGGGTCCACAACTGGTATTGCAGCTGGCCTGGCTGCTCTGGGCACTGTCTGAAAACGCTCTGTGGTTGGTCTGTCATCTCCACTGTCATCTGATGGGGCTGTCCTGACAGCATCAACATCATTCTGCAGCTGCTCCACTGTAGTCTGAATCTCTGTCACCTTGACATCTAGATCATGAAATTTTGTCTCAATAATCCGCTCAAAACTAGCCTGGGTCTGGGTGAGGTTGGCCAAACTTCGCTCAATCCTCAGAGTGGCTTCAAGCAGATATGTCATTTGGTCCTTGGGTGTCTTGAGATTGGCAATTGGAGCATTTGGAGCTGATGCCTCCTGAGCTGCTTTTGCTTCTTTGGCTTTGCGAATCTTCTCTTGGGCTTGTGCTGAAGTGGGATGCGAAGGATCCATCACGATCACATTGTCCTCAAACTCTGGACAGAGTGGCAAGTGCTCTCGATCAAGAAGATATGTGCTGGTTCCAACCTTGGAATTGATCAATATCTGAATATGTGGAGCATATCCGCACGATCTCTTCTTATCTGCTGTAGTCCTCTTGATAGTCTCTACTATCAGGTTCACCACCTTGAATTTCTGAGGTGTATCAAACAAATGCAGCAAATTGATGCAGTGGCCACGAATCATTTTGTCATCTCCTGACTTGGGTAGCAGAGTGTACCGCAAGATGGTGTTTGTTGTGGCTAATCCTGGGAGCAGATGCTTCACTGATCCAAGTTTATGAGTCTCAAGGTCCTTCTGAGGAATTGCAGTGTACATGTTGGACATGGAGTTGTGATCCATCTTGAGCTTAGCATAGATATCAATGTCATCGTCCTCTTCCTTGGGTGCACCAAGAAGACTTGCCCACTCAGAGATGGTTGACTGGTACCTGATACCCTCAGTCATCCACACAATTCGGCCATCTGGGTAGAAATGGGCTGTGGAGTAGAATTGCATGACCATTTCATCATTCCACTTGGTCAACTTCTGTCCGACAAAGTCATCAACATCTGCAATCTTGAAGCTCTCATGAACATGGGGGAAATAATCTTCATTCTCATCGATGTATTCCCAATCCACCCATCTCATGTCGCTAACAATGGGCTTCTTGTCAAGCAATACCGTCTCATAGAAATCTTGTTGTTCATGAGTGTGAAAGCGATAATCACATGATGTCCTTCTCCTTATAGCATAAGGATCTGACTGTCTCCACTGACGCAGTCCTTTATCCTTCCTCAGCATCATGTTCTCCGCAACTGGGTGTGCGTTGTCATGGTCTGGTATCTTTGGCTTCAATTTTCTGAGCACTAGTGGCTCTCATCAACATTTGACTTTGGCACTGGGGCCTTGTTCTTCTCAGCAGCTGATATGTTTCTGGTTGATCTCTTTGGTGCTGACACCTTAGGCTTGGACTTGGGGGAAGAAGTCATGATTGCATCAGACATAAGTTTCTGAGACTTGGCTGGAGGTGCAGTGGGTTCTGGCTCTTCCTCCTCTTCCTCCTCCTCAATCATCATGGAGGGTCTGCCAATCACACGGGCAGTAGTTTTCCTTATTCTCTTCTTCTTGCCACCTGCAGCTGGTTCTGTGTCACTAGGCTCTTCAAGAGTGAATTGCATAGTCTGCTTTGGAACTTTCCTCACAGCAGTCCTCTCTTTGGCAGTGGATGGTTTGGTGTTGTACTCCTTAGCAAGCACTATTCTCTTTTTCTTAGTTGCAGCTTCACTTGCAACAAAATCTTCATCCTCACTGTCTGAGGTTTTCTTCTTCCTTGTTCTGGTTGTAGCTTTAGGAAGATCTGGAGAGCTCCTCTCTCCCTCATAGAAACTTTCTGCTGGACTTGACCCTTCACTCATTTCTGCATGTTGTTCAGATCTGTTCTGACTGTCACTGCTGTCTGACATCTTGCTGAGCTGACCCTGTGAATAGATAGGTATGGGCAGAGTAGATGAGTCATCACAAAAAGCAAAGATTTTTCATAAAATTTGAGTTCAACTCTTAGTTTCAAGTTTTCACAGGATGCATTTCGGATGGACCGAGTTGATCATCTCGGTGATACCGAAGCACTCTACAGAAACCTTACACGCCATTCCGGTCAGACCGAGATGGGTTTCGGTGACTCCGAGTTGCTAGGGTTTCACTGAGATTTACTTTCGGTCTCACCGATTCATACAACTCAGTGGCACCGAGATGTACTAGTGCTATGGCCAGAGGCCAAATCGGTAGGACCAAAAATTTCGAATCGGTCGGTCCGAGATGCATTCGGCGGAAACTTAAACCTAAAATTTTTACTCTCATCTAATCTACAGAGTTTGTAGTGTAACAGGAGTTCTCAATCCGTGGCATGAATTCAGGCAGTCCAATCATGCATTGAATCGGAGATGGGAGCACGAGAGGGATCGAATCTCACCCTAACTTGGTGGAGATCCTCTACGGCGGCAACGGCGGGGCAGATTGCTGTTGACGGCGGCGGAATCCGATGGCGAGGGCGCGCTGGAGACGACGACGAAGTCCGAAGACGAAGGGGGACGGCAGCAACGGGGTGCGGGAACGAGTGGGGTTGAGAAATTTCAACCGTTCGGTCCGCGCGAGATATATACCCGTACGCTGTCGGTGGCGCCGAGTTGAACAACTCGGTGGCACCGATATGTGTAACTGCACGCAGTTTAGCACATCGGTGGCTCCGAAATGGTTCAATTCGGTAGCACCGAGATGGAAAACCTAGATCAATCTAAGTGATTTCGGTTGGACCGAGTTTGAGTGAATTGGTTCGGCCGAAATCAGATAGAAGGTTTTGGAGGTTCAGCCCTTTCAGATCGGTGGCTCCGAGTGCTCCTCACCCGGAGGGTCCGAAAATGACTTGTTCAATTTTTGTGATGCAGCAAGAATAGAATTTGAGACAAGAAAGCATAGATAGCTAGAGAAGGTACTTAGGCATTCTTGTACATCCACTTGGCCAAAAAAACCAAGACAATCAAGACAACAAATGGATGTCCTTGAATGATGAAAACATGCAAACCAACATGCTCACACAATAAGATAGCAAATGAAATATGTGTCAAACATGCACAACCAATTCTAGCATCTATCAAGCAATGGCGATGACTAGGTCATCTATATATGAGTATATTGAATTAGGAGCCAAATGAGAACATTTGATCATAGGTCATACTCATCGTTTAAGCACAAGTGGGGTTACCACTTTTACGTAAAGCATTGATGTGTTCACACCATTAGAGTTGCATTAGCTCAATTGTTTAGAGCAAAGCTCCCCCTAGATGTGATATTCCCCCTAAGAGGGATGAACTAACCTTGGATTTTGTCGATGATGACTTCATGTAGATGTTGAAGATGTGGATGCTCAATGTTGATGTAGACCATCAAGAGTTGGGAGCATTCCTTTGGAGTTTTGTGCTTTCAATACCTACATGGGTTACTCCCACACAAGGAACATACAAGGATATCCATAGACATAGAGTGAAATTCACATATGATGATGTCCATGAATGCATTGAATACCTTGTCCCTTGCATTACCAACAAGAGGGTTTGTGACTCCATGAATTAGTGCAAAATATGGAAGTTGGTTGCACAAGTCCTTGCCATAAATAATATGAGTGAAGTTTGTTGGCGGAGTCACCCTCAAGAACTCTCTAGTTCTTCTTCTTTTGGACCCACATCAACTTGATGGGAATCCTTGGAGTTGTAGTAGCACTTGATGAAGTAGAACTTGATGAAGTCTTGGGAACCCACTTGACCATGGCTTGAGGAGCTTCTTCAAATGAGTCAATCTCTTCTTGAAGCTTGTCCTTGCCTTTTAGGTTGTGGTCTTGTGGTGGAAGATCTTCTTGAGCTTGTGTTCCCTTGAAGGAAGTAGGATCATACTTCTCTTGTTGAGGAACAAACTTCGTCTTGGGGTATTGATCTTCTTCCCACTCAACTCCATTGGCATTGAACTTTTGTTCAAAACCAACACCTTGGTTCTTCTGGTGCCTTCCTTGCTTGCGTACAATTTCCTGAAATTGCTTACTCCCGGCAAGACACCATTTTCTATAATTCCTTTCAATAGCATATTTTCTTGCTCAAGTGTAACTTGGCTAAGAGAATCGTTAGTGGAATCAATAGAAGTACTAGAAGCAACAATATTGGATTTAGCATTGTTATTGTTACTACTAGAGGTAGAACCATTTTTACCCTTGTTGCTAGTTTGCTTAGGTTTAACTTATGGCATAAAGGTAGACAAGAGTAAATGCTTAGCAAGATATGAAGAACTCTTCTTTCGAAGATCGTCATTGATAGCTTTAAGAAACTCATGCTCTTGCTCTAAATTTAGCTTCTCGAAGCGTAGCTTCTCATGAGTTCTTAGAAGTTCTCTATGATCCTCTTGAGTTGTTTCATGAGCTAACTTAAGAGCATTTAGTTCTTTAGTTAGACGCTCAATCTCCTTCATAGCATTGTCACTCGTTTCCTCTTGACTGTCATGATTACTAGCATTTTCATTATAGCTCACATTACTATCCTTGTCAACAAGTAAATCATCATCACCAAGCAAATCATCTTCATCACTATTGAAATCAAGATACTCGGGGTGTGATACCTTGGGGCCTTTTGCCATGAAGCATCTTCCAATTCCTTCATTTGGTGAGTCAAATAGATCATAGGAGTTGGATGACACAAGTGCAAGTCCGGCAACACCTTCATCTTGACTATAGTCGGAGTTGGAGTGATAACTTCTCTCGGAGTGGTTGTCGGAGTCGGAGCCGGAAACCCATTCACCAACATGAGCTTGATGTCTTCTTCTTGTGTAGCTCCTTGATGACTTGTCCTTCCTCTCCGAATCCTTGCTACTTCGAGAGTGTCTTCGTTCATAACCATCATCTCTACTCCTTCTCTCCTTATGAGGTGATTCATCTCTTCTATGTCTTCCTCTTGGTGATTCGTCTCTTTTCTTGTAGGGAGCCGTACACTCATTGGAGTAGTGTCTGGGATTCCCACAATTGTAACAATTAAGGTCACGACTTGATGATCTTCTCTCATAATGTCTTGAGATAGAGCTTCTCTCTTTCCCTTTGTTCTTGTAGAACTTGTTGAACCTTTTCACCATTAGGCTAATCTCTTCATTGGATACTAGCTTGTCACTTGAAGTTGTTGGAGTATTGGTTGAGACTTTGTAAGCACCACTTGATTTGCCGAGAAGGACTTTGTCCTATCACATGCTTTCAGTATTCTCCCGCTAATGCTATGGATAATGTGACTCTCGTCCTTCGATCCAAAAGCTAGAATTACGTTATGATCAAGTGCAATATGTTTGCTTCCATGAGACCTGGACTTCAAAAGTTTGGGATAGCTATGTGATATTCATGGAACTGAAAATCATTTTCAGACACAAACAAAGGCTAAAAGATATGGAATATCCAAAGCAATGTTTGTTTTGCAAACTGTTAGTAAAAGTGTTTACTATGCGTTTGACTAATAACAGAGGGATCCAACGCCTATCATGTGATGAAGGTGAATAAAACAAACAACTTAAAGAGAAAGGAAATGTCCAAAGGGTGTTAGTGTGACTTACACACCTAGGAAGTCCGGGGCTAACGCCACTCTTAAATTTGGGTGCTTCTTCTGAGAGTAGAAGAAATACTAAAAGTTAAACTGTTAGAAGTATAAAGGCAAAAAGAGTGAAGCCTGGAATATCCAGCTCATGTATGAATGTCATACGAGTTATAGATGTATGGAAGGCTGGTCAAGGAAATAGTTCTTGGGAATTGTGATTAAATTGTTAGTCACTAATTCTTGGGTATTGTGAGTTAATCACAAAGATACCCGCTCGATTGCATTCTGCTGTGACTCGATGCAAGAACTACTACGGCCTAAAAGACTTGCCGGAGTGACGTTTAGATATGCGCTGGGAACATAGTAGAAGTTGCTATACTCGGTACATTACCTATGTATTTATTTTCATAATTCATTTTAGAGTTTTACACACTCTAGCCCATTGCATAAAGTATCTTGCAAGAAGTTTGTTCATAAGAGAACTTTTGATGTTCGGTGTTATGAATAACATAAGGGCCATGCTTCCATCATGGATGGGATGTATGTTATGAATATTGATAATAATATATTACCTCCGTATTTACTTTCATAATTCATTTTAGAGTTTTACACACTCTAGCCCATTGCATAATGTTTGTTGCAAAAGGGTTGTTCATAAAAGAACAATTGTTGTTCAGTGTTATGAATAACATAAGGGCCATACTTCCATCGTGGATGGGATGTATGTTATGAATATTGATGGTAATATGATACATCCATAACACTGACACTAAATGTCACAAGACTAAGAGAATACCACACATGTGTGGCACTGCATTTGGTCACATTGGAGAAACCCGCATGGAGAAATTCCATAATGATGGATTTTGAAGTCGTTTGATTATGTATCATCTGACACTTGCAACTTTCCTCCGAAAAGTGAAGTGATTGAAATACCATTCACAGGCCATAAGGAACGAGCAATGAACTTATTGGTGATCATACATTTTGATGTGTGTAGTCCAATAAATGTTGTTGCTGGTAGTGGATTTATCTATCTTCAGAAATGACTCAAGTAGATATATGGATATTTGCTTGATGAGACATAAGTCTGGATCTTTTGAAATCATTCGAAAGGTTTTCAATATGAAGTAGAAATTATTGTAACAAGAAAATTATGTTTCTGCAATTTGATTGCGGAAAGGAATATTTGAGTTACCAGTTTAGTGAATGTCTGATGAGTTGTGAAAAAGGTTTCATAACTTACACCTCCCAGAACTCCACTGTGAGTGGTACGTCCATAAAGATGTATTCAAACCATTTGTGACATGGTAAGATCAAAGATGACATAAATCAATTTGCCATTATCCCTTTTAAAGGTAATGATTTAGAGACTGCGGCTTTTACCCTGAAAAGAGCGCCATCAGGTCTGTTGAAATGACGCCATGGTATGGTACGCCCAACCATGCTTTGTCTTTTCTTAACATTTGGAATATGGGGCTTGTGTAAAATATTTACAAACCTATTCCAAATCAGACAAGTACTACTTTGTAGGTTATCCCAAGTAATTGGGAGTTCCTCCACCACTATACCGAGGCAAAAAGGTTTGCCACCAAGAATGGTATGCTTTTAAAGAGAATGGTTCTTGCAAAAAGGTGAGTGGGAGAACAGTGCAACTCGACGAGATAACAGTATCTTCATCATCAGATCAAAGGAAAGAAACCTTGGAAGTAATTCCAGAGTTTCCTACTACGACTGATACGGAAGCCTCTACATGAGATGTATGGACTTCGATCGAACTTGCAACTGAACCACGTAGGCAAAACTCGTGCAAACCTCTCAGGTGCGCAAGCGAGATATTGTTGTTAGACAACAGTATACCTACGATACACAAGGAAGCGTTGATGGGCCCTGACTCCAGAATTGGCTAAATGCCAATATAATCGGAGATAGTTTCCATAAATGATTCAAGATTATATCTTGATAAACCCTTCGGAAGACTTAGAGTCTAACGAACATTAATGGAACTATAAACTGATGTGGATAAAATATTTTATCCAAAAAGCTCGACTTGTTGCAATAACAAGTTCAAGGAGTTGACTACGATGAGGTTGTCTCACCATAGCGATGCTTAAAGTCAGATCGGGTTAAGCTAGCAATTGATACATATTTCAATCTTGAGATATGATACATGGATGCCAAATGGATTTCCATGTGATGGAAATGCAACCTAGGACTTGCATGTGGTACAGTCCAAGGTATTTTGTCAATCCAGAGGATGCTAGTAAGTATGCAAACTTCAGAGTTCCAGCAATGGATAGAAGAGAGCAAAATGGAGTTGGAATCTTCATTTTTGATGAAATAGTCAAAAGAGTTTGTTTTCATCAATGGATAACGAAGATGCTTGTGGTTTCAAGAAAGTAAGTGGGAGCATAATAATATTTCTAAAAACTTTGTGTGCTTGATACATTGTTGATTGGAAATTTCTTGACACGAATTAGGACTACATTAAAAATAGTTTTTCAATGAAGTGCTTTGGCTAAATAGCCTTGATATTAGGCATATTTATCTACGAGATAGAATTGCCTAATAGGCTAAGCCAAAAATACATATTGACAAGATGCTAAAACAGTTTAGCATTAAAACGCCAAGGAGTGATTCTTGCCGAAGTCACATGGAAAGGGTTTTTGCACTCGGTGTCCCAAAACACTGATGAGCAAAATACATGATGGAGATTCCACACACTTTCGTGTTTGGATTAATCATGTATTCCATGGTATGTAAAACAACCAGATATGTCCAGTACTCCCAAGGAGTTGCGAGTATAGATACCAAAGTGATCAAAGTACTGATCATGGGACAATAGTGAAAAATGTCATTGAGTACTGGAGTAGCACTGATGACATGTTTTCTCGCAAGCAGAGATTATGAAGTGATCGTTGTAAGTAATTGCATCGATACAGTCTTCATCATTACTCCATGCAATTTTTGATTTAAGTTAAGGGTTTTGTGTAATACACGATATGGTGGCACGGTGTTTGGAAATCGTTCCAAACAGGTTACTGTGGCGAATTCTATAACTAAGGCTAAGTATGTTGCCGCTTTCAAAGCGACATAGAAGATGTTGAATCATACAGTTCGTTCATGAACTTAGTATGGTTCCAAGATGGCTTTGGTCAATGGAACACTATTGAAGATAGTTGCTCCATAGCTCAGTATGAGGAATCAAGGTTTGACCAGTGATTCACATATATACGAAGCCAAGTCCACACAAAATATGAATTTTGTGAAAACGTGAAAACGCGAGGATATGCAGAAATACACACGGAACTGAAGTTGTCAGATCCGTTGGACATCAGACTATACCACAAGCGAAGCATGTTTTACACCGGTATGCCATAGGTGTAAAGTGCATCAGCATTGACTAGATTATTGACTCTAGTGCAAGTGGGAGTCTGTAGGAGATATGCCCTAGAGGCAACAATAAGTGTTATTATTTATCTCCATGTTTATAGTTAAGTTTATATTCCGTGCTATAAGTGCTATGGTTCTTGAGTCTGCAATAACAATAGGTGTAAACTCATATGCACGTGTGGAATAATAAATGGTAAAAAGTATTCCTAGTCTGGCCTCTAAGACTAGCTCAAGTGTTGCATGATGGTTCTGTTTTCCTGATCATGGGCATGACTATGCCGGCAACTTTGAGGGCACAATGTTAGGAGAACACTTGTGTTGAATCGACCCGAATTGATGTTATGCTATGAGATTCATTCATCACAAGTTAATGGTTAATAACATAGAAAAAAGTTAATGTTTGCATAATTCCTTAGACCATGAGAGTGTCGGGTTTCTTCATGCTTGCTTCATGAACTTTGGGTTTTGTTAAACGTCATCCGTAACTGGGTGGCTATTACGGAGGCTTACGGGTTCATGGGAAAGTATGTCAAGGGACTTGATAGCTCAAGATTGGGATTTGCTCCTCCGACGATGGAGAGATTTCTCTGGGCCCTCTCGGTGTTACGGTATCGACCATCGTCTGGCCAGCCACATTGTGATTTGATCACAGGGATGCCGGAACACAGGAACGAGAAAAGAGAACAAAACCGGTAACGAGGTAGCTGGCATTATGGACAAGTGTTGATCCACGGGGATGCCGATGATTCTCACCTCAGGTATTTGTTACATATCGCGAAGCAATAGGAATAGCACACGGCAACTGAAGGTTCACTCGAATATTCATTCGTGTGTGTATAGGGGTCAATATGGGTGTCCACGGCTCCGATGTTGATCATTGATCGGAAAGTGTTCCGGGTCATGTCTATACTTCACCGAACCTATAGGGTCACATGCTTAAGGGTCATCTATCTGCTGAATACTAGACAGGGAGTCTGAGAGAAAGTCACCAGAAAAGTTTCAGAGACAACGGAAACGTTCCGGAGAGAACACCGGAATAGTTTCGGTAAAACTGAAAAGTTGTTTCGGGGTATGCCATTAAGTCAATTTGGTTTCGGCACACGCCTGAAAATTCTTGGAGGGTACCAGAATTATTCTAGAAACTTTTGGGATTTTTCCGGGATAAAATCCGGAAAAGTTTCGGAGCTGCCGGAACCGGTTTGGTTGCTTTTCGCAGATGAAAATCACTAATCCGGAATTGTTTCGGAACACGTCGAAAATCATTTTAGTGGGTACTGGAATTATTCTAAGACCCACAGAAATATTTTCGGATTTAACGGTCGCGGAAAAATGTTTCCATGAACGGTGGACAGGCGGCGCGGCCAACGCGGGCGGTGCGGATACCGCGGTTGGCGCGACCGGCGCAGGCGGAGCGGTCGCCATGCCCACCGTGGTCGGAGCAGGAGGCGGAGGCGCTGGAGATGGTCAACCTCCTCGACCCTCTGGAGAGCAAAACCGCGATGGCGCGGGCGGAGCGGAGGGACGTCTTCCTCCTCCTCGCCGCGTTGACGAGCGCAGCCACCGGAGCAACAATGCCCGAGCCGGCGCGAGCCAAGATCCCGCCGCGGCGGCGTCTAGAGATGCTGCGGCAGGACAGACGCCGCACCCCTCACACAATGGGCGCAGCGCAACTCCGAGCGGCGTCGACGACTCAGGGCGGCAGTGGAAAAACTCCTGTCGATCAAGTTCCAGATCCTCAGGCACCACCTCCGCCATGATAGCCCGCTGCTGAGCATGTGCCACGGCAGCAAGATCGCAATGGCACTCCTGCTGGTTCTGCCAGGAGTAGAGCGACGTCGCGTTCTTTGCTTCCGGCCATGCCAGCCACTGCAGCAGAGGCGATGGCGCGAGCCCATATGCTGCTGAATTTTCCTCCGGCAGCAGAAAAGATGGATGAGTGGAGAGCCACCATACAGAGCCTGATTGGATTTGCCGAGATGAGCAGGTCACAACAAGCAGAGCCCTCACGGCATCCGCAAACAGCACCAGTAGCTCCAACTGGTGGCCGTGTTGAAGGTGCTGCGCCAACGGTGCAGTCACCTCCGCGGCAACAACGTCAACAGCAACCGCGGCAAACCCAGTGAACTGCGGAGCCCGACGAGATGTCAATGGCCTCTTCAGATCCACGGGTGCGGCGAGATCAGCGGCAAGTGCTGCAAGACAGGCGGATAGAGGATGCCCGCACCACCATCAAACGGCGCCTGGAGGCGCGCCGTCAATCCGACGCACGCAACGGCCCAGTCGTTGATGAGCCTACGCCCGAGGTTGGCGGATATCTGCCTTACGAGGTTGGATGTCCAGCCTTCACTCGTGAGCTGCGGCAAGTCCGTTGGCCGTCCGTCCGGGCCTTTAAGCCAGAAGTACCAGAGAAGTACGATGGCAAGCTGAACCCGGCAGAGTTTCTGGGCATCTACACGATTGCCGTGCAAGCTGCCGGGGGAAGAGACGAGAAGATTCTCGCCAACTACTTTCCGTTGGTGCTGAAGCCCAACATGAGATCTTGGCTGATGAACTTGCCAGAGAATTCCATTTCTTCATGGTCAGATCTCTGCAATGAGTTTGTTGGTGCCTTTACCGGAGGCCACAAGGCCCCTGGACAGCCTAGCGACCTACAAGTGATCCCGCAAAGAGATGGTGAATCTTTGCGCAAGTACATCCAGAGATTCAGCCGCGTGCACCGGAATATTCCGGATGTGCACCCCGCAGCCGTGATTGCCGCCTTCCACACGAACGTGCGCAATCAAAGGATGCGGGAGAAGATGAACATCAAACTGCCGAAGACCGTCAACGAGCTCTACACGTTGGCGGATAAGTGTGCACGAGCTGAAGAAGGGAGGAGGCTCCCTGAGGAAGATGCGGGTGCAGAAGTCGACTCGGAAGACGACGACGCTACCACCCAGAAAAAGAAAGGCCGAAAGCGCAACAGGAAGCGCAAAGGCAAGACTGTTATGGCTGTTCCAGGCTCAGGCAACTCTGAGTCTGCCAAGAAAGCCAAGATAGAGAACTCCGGCAAGGAGGCTACTGTATGCGCCACTTGTCAGGAGGCGGCGGCAAACGAGAAGGCCGGCAAGTCTGACGGGCCATATTGCAAGATCCACCGCACCAAGGGCCATGATCTCCAAGAGTGCCGGCAAGTTGAACATCTTGCCGAAAAGCAAAAAGCTGAATATGAAAAGCGCGACAAGGAGAAGGGCCAGGATGGTGCTAGCGGATCTGGCAAGAAAAATTGTGGTGGTCGAGGAGGCCGCCGCGGCAAGGGCAAGCAACAAAAAGAGAAGCCTACTAGAGGCCGTGAAAAGAAAGAGGAAGATGATGCAAGTGATGAAGAAGATGACGGAGAGTCCAGTGAACAGGAATTCCAAAAGGTAACAGAGGCCATGTGTATTGACGGGGGTGCATTTTTGCATTCCTCTCACCGTCAACTCAAGCAGTGGGCGCGTGAGGTCAACGCGGCAGAGCCGGCAATAGGAGCCCAAAAGCCACTCAAGTGGTCACACACGCCTATCATTTTCGATGCCTAGGATCACCCTGATCACACAACTGCGGTTGGGTGTTTGCCGTTGTTGGTTTCACCGACAATTCACAACCTCCAGGTCACAAAAATGTTAGTTGACGGTGGGGCCGGCCTAAATTTGATTTCTCCAGAAGTAATCAAGAGGCTGCAGATTCCCGATGAAGAGCTCGAGAAAGCAGGCACGTTTCAAGGAGTGAACCCGGGAAGGAGCCAGCCCAAAGGAAAGATCACATTGCCGGTGACGTTTGGCAGGGAATTGAACTATAGAATAGAGAAGATTGTGTTTGATGTTGTCAAGATCCCCTTGCCGTATAATGGAATTCTTGGCCGCCCAACTTTGGCTAAGCTTATGGCAGCGTCCCACTATGCCTATAACACGTTGAAGATGCCAGGGCCGATGGGAGTTATTTCCATCAATTCTGATAAGAAGGATGCAGTCATATGCGTCGACAAACTTTACAGAGATGCGGTTGCAGCAGAGGCCGCCAGGGCGCCAGTTCCCACCAAGGAGAAGAAAAGCAAGAAGAGCGGCAAGATTTTTGACAAGTCTTCCAGGAAGCGCACTTCTTCGGTGTGCTGCGCACCCATTGAGGACTTGACAGAAACCTCTACCGGCAAGAAATCCAAGGCTACTCCACCAGCAACCAAGAAGGTGTCAGCAAAGGAGGACGGCACTGGCGGTACCTTCACCATCAGTGCCTCTCTTGACAGCAAATAGGAAAGCGCGCTCGTTGCCTTCCTGCGGGCGAATGTCGATGTGTTTGCATGGCAAGCATCTGACATCCCCAGTGTTCCCAGGGAGGTAATTGAGCACCATCTTGCTGTCTGTCCCCATGCTCGGCCCGTTAAGCAGAAGGTCAGGAAGCAGGCTTTGGAGCGGCAATAGTTCATTGCCGAAGAAATCAAGAAACTTGAAGCAGCAGGTTTAGTTAGAGGTGTACTACATCCAACTTGGTTGGCAAGTCCAGTTGTAGTGCGTAAAGCAAATGGAAAGTGGAGACTTTGTATCGACTACACTGATATTAACAAAGCATGTCCAAAGGATCCTTTCCCTTTGCCGCGCATTGATCAAATCGTAGACACTATTGTCGGCTGTGATTTACTCTCATTCCTTGATGCATATTCTGGGTACCATCAGATATTCATGGCCAAGGAGGATGAGGAGAAAACCGCATTCATTACTCCATGTGGCACGTACTGCTTTGTGCATATGCCTTTCGGATTAAAGAGTGTTGGTTCAACATTTGCAAGAGCAGTCCAGATTGGTTTTGAGCCCCAGCTGCACAGGAATGTGGAAGCATATATGGATGATATAGTGGTCAAAACCAAGGACAAATCAACCCTTATTCAAGACTTAGAAGAAACATTTGCAAACTTGCGCAAGATCAATTTGAAGCTCAACCCCGAGAAATGTGTGTTTGGCATTCCATCTGGCAAACTTCTCGGGTTCTTTGTATCTCAACATGGAATAGAAGCAAATCCCGACAAGATCAAAGCAATTGAGCAGATTCAAGCACCAAAAAGCGTCAAGGATGTGCGGCGTGTTGCCGGCTATGTTGCTGCCTTAAGTAGGTTCATTTCAAAGTCTGCTGAGCGCGCCCTGCCATTTTTCAAGATTTTGAAAAGGCAGGTCCAATGAAATGGACTCCGGAAGCGGAGGCCGGGCTGCAGGATTTGAAAAGATACCTCTCTTCTGCGCCAACGCTAGTTGCGCCTAAACCACAAGAGTCGTTGTTGCTATATCTGGCGGTAACAAATCAAGTGGTCAGTGCTGCACTAGTGGCGCAGAGGGAAGCCGATGACAAGGAAGCAGCAGCGGCAAGCCCGTCCAGCGGTAAACCGGAATCTTCTCCGGCAGGGTCTGATGCCGACAAATCAAAAACAGCGCAAGCAAATGAAGCTGATCAGCAGATGGTGCCGAAGAAGAAGGTGGTGCAGCGACCAATATATTTTGTTAGTTCCCTCCTGCAGGTGTCTAGATCAAGACACTCTAGAGTACAGAAGTTGATTTTCGGCCTTCTCATGGCCTCGAGAAAGTTGCGCCACTACTTCCAGCACATAAGATTACAGTCGTCACTCGCTTTCCGCTGCAGCGCATTTTGAGAAATCCAGATGCAACTGGCAAGATAGTAGAGTGGGCGTTGGAGTTATCGAGCTTTGCACTCAAGTTTGAAAGCACTTCAACTATTCAAAGCAGAGCCTTGGTGGAGTTCATTGCAGAATGGACACCAACGCAAGATGAAGAAATTCAAGAAACAGCTCTCCCCGGCAAAGAAATAGATAAGGAATGGATCATGTACTTTGACGGTGCCTTCTCGCTGCAAGGCGCCGGTGCCGGAGTGCTGCTTGTCGCACCCACCGGAGAGCAACTCAAGTATGTAATCCAAATGCACTTTCCCAGGGAGAAAGAAACAAACAACACTGCTGAGTATGAGGGACTCCTTGCCGGTCTTAGGATCGCAGTGGACCTCGGGATTAGAAAATTGATCATCCGTGGTGACTCGCAGCTTGTTGTAAAGCAAGTAAATAAAGATTACCAGAGCCCGTTGATGGAAGCGTATGTGGAAGAAGTGAGGAAATTGGAAGAACACTTTGATGGATTACAAACAGAGCACATTCCTCGTGCGGAAAACAGCATTGCTGATAGCCTGTAAAAAGTGTGCTGCTCAAAAGCTTCCTGTGGAACCGGGAACTTTTGTGCTCCATTTGAATCAACCATCAGTCACTCCATCAACACAGGCCAGCAAGAGAAGAAAGTTGAACACCGGCAAGTATTTTCCGGCAGAGCTTCCAGAAGCCGCCGGCAAGAAAGTTGCTGGAGACAACAACATGACTATTGGTGAGCAGCGGCTTCCCGCAGAACCTCGGGTTATTGTCGCTGTGGCAAGCGCTCCCACGGCCGAAGAGATGCCTTTAGTCCTTGTCGTCGAGCCGCAGGCTCCAACTTGGGCACAACACATAGTTCATTTCCTTCAAACAGGAGAAATTCCCGATGACCAAGAAGAAGCTGAGAAAGTAGCACATTAGTCAAGTATGTATCAGTTTGTGGATAACATTCTATACAAAAAGAGACCAAACGGTGTGCAATTGAAGTGTATTTGCCGGGAAGATGGACTAAAGCTGTTGGCAGAAATACATGGAGGTGTGTGTGGATCTCACATAGGATCAAGGGCACTTGTCGGGAAAGCTTTCCGGCAAGGCTTCTATTGGCCCACTTCCCTTTAGGATGCAACTGAGCTAGTAACCAAGTGTGAAGCATGCCAGTTCCATTCGAAGAACATACATCAACCAGCTCAAGCTCTCCAAACGATACCTCTCTCTTGGCCTTTCTCGGTCTGGGGGCTTGACATCTTAGGCCCCTTCCCCCGTGCTACCGGGGGCTTTGAGTTCTTGTATGTTGCAATCGACAAGTTCACAAAGTGGCCTGAGGTGGAACCAGTGAGGAAGGTGACAGCACAGTCAGCCGTCAAGTTTTTCAAAGGATTAGTTTGCCGTTTTGGTGTTCCCAATAGAGTCATCACCGATAACGGCACACAATTCACGAGCCACACCTTCATGCAGTACATCCAAGACCTTGGCAGCAAAATTTGTTTTGCATCTGTTGCTCACCCGAGAAGCAACAGTCAAGCGGAAAGGGCAAATGATGAAGTGTTGAGAGGCCTCAAGACAAGAACTTTTGACAGGCTGCACAAGTGTGGAAGGTGCTGGATTGATGAGTTGCCGGCAGTTCTTTGGTCACTCAAAACGACACCAAATCGAGCTACTGGCCAAACACCCTTCTCCCTAGTCTATGGTGCAGAAGCGGTGCTCCCCACAGAACTCACATACGGGTCACCTCGAGTGCTTGCCTACGATGAAGTAGAGCAAGAGCAGCTGCGGCAAGATGACGTAACGCTCCTTGAGGAAGATCATCTTCGGGCGGCTGTGCGAGCTGCACGCTGCCAACAAGCCTTGCGCCGCTATCACAGCCGCAAAGTGCATGCCCGAAGCCTTGAGGAAGGCGACCTTGTTCTTCTACGCATTCAGTCAGCCAAGAAATCAAACAAGTTGACACCGAAGTGGGAAGACCCTTATCGGGTAGTACGAGTCACCAGACTTGGCGCAGTCTGTCTGGAGACCGAAGATGGCATCCCAGTGCAAAATTCATGGAATATTGAGCATCTTCGCAAGTTTTACCCATAAGGCGCAGTTGCCGGGCCTCCCGGCAACCCCTTTTGTACAAGCGTTGTCGTCAAGACTTGTAACCCTTTGTACAAAGCCAGGCGCAGATCCTGTGCATAAGTGAAATAAAGCTAAGTGTTTCGCAACTTTTTGTACATATTCATTTGTGTATAAATGCATGTGATGTTGTGATTACACTTTGATTTGTATGAAATGGCTGATGAACCGTCAAGGTTCCCAAACCACTCTTTTCTCTTCTTTCTTTTTCTCAATGGACAGAAGGATTCCTCGCGTGCAAGTTTCCCGGGGGGAGTGACATGGGTATACCATTTAATGATGTTCAAGTGATCATTTTGTACAACAAGAAAGACAGTACAAGGAAAAGCTAAGTTGAAGAACTTTGAAACAATTTCCTTGTTACATTTGTAACTTCCCTTGAACGATTCTGTGTTTGTATGAAAAACCTGCACGCGAAGGAACCTTGTCGTGATCATTTGCGCTCTTATTTTGTTTCGAGTCCGCTCAACAATTTAAGTAGCTGCATTGAGAACGTCAAGGGAAAACTTGTCGGCGGCAACACTACCGGCAGGCTGCTAAGGACCCGTTCCTCAAGCGCTCGCGGCAAGTGCATGCACCGGCAAGATTCTGGCAAGCGTAGGGTATAAAAACATACGAAGACAAAATAAGACAGGGGAAATGGCATACGTTCATTCATCAGCACAAGTTATGTTACATCACAAAATCAGTGCATGTCTAACATAAGGTCGAATGTATCTTTACATGACAGCATTGACGATGAATACAACGGCAAGCTTAATTTTGGCGGTCGCCTTGAACCCGAGGAATGTTGAGGACCTTGTCGGCATGAGGAGCAACAACCTTGTCGATGGCGGTGACATCGGTGTTCTTCGACAACCTCTTGAAGATCCCGGAGAGATCAAGATTAGGGTGGCGATACGCAAGTTCGAGCAGCACCTTGTATACAACTTCACGCGCAAACTTCCGGGACTCA
Source organism: Elymus sibiricus (assembly GCA_039707655.1). Classification (NCBI taxonomy): domain Eukaryota; kingdom Viridiplantae; phylum Streptophyta; class Magnoliopsida; order Poales; family Poaceae; genus Elymus; species Elymus sibiricus. Next base: position 74,139,786 of record CM077670.1, on the reverse strand, counting down.
TCAGCAAACACGGCAGACCTGTCCTCATGATATGTCTTCAAGGCATCAATGAGGCCCTCGAAGAACTTGGTCAGTCTGACGCTGGTGGCCTCCTTGTCGTTGATGGTGAAACCCCAGCTCTTCATGTCCATAACGGCAATCTGGGAAGTGATGCGCTCAGCAACATTGACAAGCCTGCCGGTCCAGAGGGAAAGGTTATCGTGCAGTTGGGTGTAGTTGTTCTCAGCATCCTTCTTCAAGGCCTCTTCCTTTTCTAGTTTCTCCATCAAGACTCTCTCCCTTTCCTTGGCAGATTCCAAGTTTGTTACCAAGGTGGCCGATTGGGATTTCAGATCTTCAATTGTCTTGGTGGCAGCATCAAGATCTTGATTCTTAGACGACAGCTACGTTTGTAGGTCCCCTAGAGTGCGGGCTGCTTTCAGCGCTTCATTCTTAAGAGTCTCAACTTCTTTGCTACTACCGGCAAGGTCTTCCTTTAACTTGGTCATTTGGGATTCCGATTCTATCTTGGCGGCGGCAGCAGTAGCAAGTTTGTCGGAAGCCTCCTTGAGCTTGGCGGCACTATCTCGAGCTTGGGTTTCAATAGTATCTTTATGGTTCTTTTCCAGATCTTTCATCCTTTGCTCAAGGAGTTTCTCAATTTCTTCATCCTTGCCGTGGAGTTTGGCGGCAAGGGCCTCTTCGCGGACGACAAGTTCCTTCTCTCTGGCGTCGAGCTGCATTGCGCGCTCTGTCAACTTTCCGTCTAAGGTTGCCACTTCTTTCTTAGAGGCGGCAAGCCTTTCTTCCTGATCTCTAAGGATGTGAGACTGCTGGTTGTACCATGCACGCAGCTCGTTCGCTTTCTCTTTCAATTTCTGGTCAACCAGATCCGCAGATTTGCGTTCTTCTTGGACCCTACTCCACCTTTGACTATACCTTTCTTGGACACCTTTGAACCCGATGGCCATGATTTCCATGAAGGCAAGATCTTCAGCATTATCAGTAGCATTAGTGGCTTTGGTAGTTCTTTGGGAAAGAGGGAGCAGGATCCGAGCAATTTCTTCATCAAAATTCGGCCCTGCAATGCCAGATGAACTGGGGGCTCCAGATCCATGCTGAGAAGTGATTAGCACCAAGCTGCTTGATGGGATCTGTAAGGTTGACGCCGCTGGTTGGTTGTTGGGGTTCGGCGTGTCAGTGTTGACGGGCGCCTTCTCCACATCCATTCTGGTGGGGTCAGACGTGTTGCCGGAGGACTTCTCAGGTTCTTCGGGGATTTCTCTGATCTCCTCGACAACTTGCACAAGATTCTCTTCAGCGGCGATCTTGGCGGCTTCATCAGCGGCATCCTTTGCAATATCAGCTACTTCCACAAGGATTTCACCTTCTTCGGGAGAGGTTGGAGCTGTGGATCGAAGCAGAGGTAAGGGCAAAATAAGATTCGAATTACAAGTCAAGTTCAAGAAAACAAAAAAAATTCTTTGAGAGATGTGTAAAGGCAAGAGGATTACCCGTTGACGTTTGTTGAGGAAGGGCATCTCCTTTCCCAGCAACTTGTGTTGGCGGCGCACGGTCATCGGCTGCTTCGCTTGTCGGAGTAGCCTCCGTGCGGACGGGCTCATTGGTGGAAGCCCTTGCCGGAGAAGCACTCTCCGGAGCAATGGTTGATGGGGAAGCCATAGTAGGATCCACCTCTTGGCGTTCCACCTCTTGGTGGACCTCTCCCATCTCCTTGTTAGGCTCGAAAGAAGGAATTTCAGTGCCCGCACAAGTTGGCGGGGTCTGTACCACATTCTCGTGCTGGGGGCTAGACTGCGGGCTGGAAGTGATGGTTTCCACAGTTGTGGCCCCCTGCCCAGCACTTGCCACGGGATCGTGCTCCGATGCTGACTTGGCTTGTTTTGTACGGTACGCTAGCGGTTCTGGATCCCTGCCAAGATAGAAGAAATCAAGTCAAATTGGCGATCAAATACAATTAGTGGCGAAAGGCATCACTGGAGAAAATCAGCTCCTACCATTTCAATGGTCAGCTTGGCGGCCTTAAGGCGGGCAATTCTGTTCAGCGCCGGGCGAAGTTTCTCGTCGGTGGCGCCAAAATTACACCAATTCTTGCCGCGTTCGACCCTCACTGTGCGCAGCAAGCAAAATTGAGGGAAATCCTTCTCCTGGATCCAACACCACTCTGCCCTCCACTCTTCCAATTTGAGATGGAGTTGCCCAGTGAGATATTGGCCCTTAGTCTTGGCTCTGGGAATCCATGTCACGCTGCCGGAGAGCGACTTGTCTTCAATCCGAGGAATGAAGAAGTGGTGGAACAGATCTACATTGGGGGCAACTCCAACAAAATTTTCACACAGATGAGCAAAGACTACCATGCATGTCATCGCATTTGGAGTGAAATCCAACAGTCTGAACCCAAAGCTATCCATCATGGCGCAGAAGAAATCTGAGAACGGGGGAACCAGCCCGCAGTAAAAATACGTGCAGAAGAATGGGTAGGAATCAGACGGAACTTTGTCGCCTTCGGGGAGCACCACGGGAGCCTTGTGATCCTTGGTGTCCCTTCCCCAGATGTAGGTGTACCTCTTGATCAGGGTGTTGGCATCCATGGCCGATGGAGAGAAAACTACTTTCGTCCTCTGCCGTTTTTCCAGCTCTTCCAACTCCTTCTTCTTCTTCTCTGCCTTGGGGTCGAGCGGCTTGGCGGGCTTCTTCCCCGCTGCGTCGGCTTTCTTGGGCACCATCAGGGTTCGGGAGGAAGAAAGAGGTCGAGCTGATATGCGAATCGGTGGCGGCGGCGGCAGAAGCAGTCCTGCGAGAGGAAGAAGATGAAGCAGGGGAAAGCGGGGATGAATGAGCAGCATCCCCTCACAGTTGCCTTTTTATGGGGAAGGCGCGAGGGGGCTGGCTCTTCACTGTTTACCCTAGCAGCGCTTTTACAGGCGCACTACCGCGAAAATCTCGCTACAGTCCATGTTCCCACGACCCGCATTAATGCGTGGAGTGGACGTGCGTCAGGCAAACCATCATGACTAAAATTTTAGCATCTATTTCCCGCCGCGTGTCTGTGCATTATTTTGGCCTAGCCCAACGACGCTTCGGACGCGCGTATGGCCCAGGCCCGGGGGCTCCTGTCGGTGTATAAAACATGGGTATTTTTTACCATGACTTATGCACAGACAGTAGTAGCTTCCCTGTCGGCCAAGGCTTGCCGGAAATTGCCAAATATCAAGATTCAAGACCCAACTGCAGAAGCCATTGGGGAAAAGATCAAGACGAAGCATCAAGTTCTACACCAAAGATAACCTTTGTCGGCAAGGCCGAGCCGGCAATGTGAAGCCCCGGCAAGCTTCGTGCCAGCAAGCTCTCGCTAGCTGTTAGCGCTCCACCTCATCGAGCAGCTAGTCGCTAATCGATGAGGTGTCGAGCCCGCAGGCAGTTAGGTGAGATTTGTCGGGCACGTGTCAGCACGCTGGAAGGAGATTTGCCTTTAATGACACCCGTCCAAAAGGCGTGTCAAGATAATAGGAGGTAGCTGGGCGAGCGGTGCAGAATCCTTGCCGGGGCTCCTCCTCCACATGACACCTAACGGAGCATTTATTGCTTTTGTCCTAAACTGGCAGAGTTAGGTATGATAGCACTGTTTGTTGTCTAATCAATACAAAATGATTGTTTTGCCACTGTGGTGACCCCTTGAGCTATAAAAGGAGGGCCAGGGCAACGTTTACGAGGATCAAACCTTTGCACAACTTGCATGCGTAGCTACTCTTTCTGCACCTTGCCGGGAGAAGCGCTCCTTGTACTTGTGCTCATACACGTCCAATATACAAAGCAGGAGTAGGGTTTTACACCTCACGGTGGCCCGAACCTGGGTAAACTCTTTGCGTTTCTGCTGGTTCTGCTCTTTGTGCTCATCGATCTCCCTAGTCGAACCGCAAAGGGGCTAGATGGCCCCATAGATGGTCGTACGCACGACAGGAGTACATGACAATAGGTAATTACAAGAGCAATCCAGAACTTCATAACCATTGGGATTATTCTACATTTATGTAAGAGTAAATATAGATCTTATAATTTCGAGCAAACGGCGAATAAGGAAGCTAACATGCATAGTGATGCTACATAATCAAACAGCAATGAGTGTAAGTATGGTGATAAAGGGCAAGAGGTACTAACAAGAGCAATGCAGTGCGCAGTATTTTTGTGAGATCCTATGATCCCTTGAGAATGGATCACTGCCTTTTGCAAATACTTTGTTTGTACTCCTCCAGGATCTGCAATCACCCTCTTTCTTTTGGACATCTATTACGAAAGAACAACATTTGAGTGGAAAAACCTAATATGATGGCACATGGAATAGGTACAGAAAATGGATAGGCATGGCATATTCTCATATATGATCTGTAAACTAAGTAGATGGTGGTGTAACAAAGTAGAAGTTATGCAAGATACGTGCGACCAATACAACCTTGCCAAGTTAGAGCAAGCACCTTGATGGGTGAATAAGATAGGCCATCTGACTCTGACTCATCTGGAGAGCTAAATAAACTTGGGTCTCTATCTAGGTCAGAATCGTCTTTAGGATCATATTCTACAATGGAATCTGTAGATGGGGAGCGTGTGTGTTCCATTGCATCCAGATAGGATCTCAATCCCTTGATGCCAAGTTTGTTAGCCAGTGGATTGTTCCGCAATATTCCTCTGGTGCGCCCATTGTCATATTCATTATGATCATGTTCAATACCTGACATGCATGAAAACATAAAAATAAGTGAGATTATCTTTGTAATGCAGATGGGATTCTAATCCAATAGTGCCTCCCTGTAAATCCCAATGTGCTATCTCTGTGCAATTCTTCTCAGAGATGCCATGTGTGCTGTAATTTGGTGTGTGCATTAATATAGTGTGGCCTGATAATCAAAATATAGGCTCCCTGTTGAGAGCTCCAGAAGTAATGATACTTCGCAGATGACAGCTTCAAAATATACTAAGGAAGAACAACTCGACCTGACCTGTCGACCGCAAATGTCTCTGCTCCTCTTCCCAAAGAAGGAACATACTGTACTTATTAAAGAACAAGAGAAGATGATCATGTTAAAGAAGAGCAGAAGAGCAAGCAGATTGTAGATATTACAAGTCTTTCTATACAATGTCTGTTGCCCACCCATGATGAACCAGAGCGCATAGAGAAATACTATTCCTTTATGTTTCTCTATATGTGGCTCAGATGCATTTTGAAACTAAAGTAGGAACATTTAGCTGACCAATTAAACCTTTCTTTGTCTTACTAATATCAGCATCATATCAGATTCGAATTTGTACAACTAAGCGTGTTTAGCTTGATGGGTGGAGCAGTGCTCTTACGACGCGAATCACGTAGGATGATCGTAGTGATCATAAAAGGGGGAAACCCTAAGCATGATGAGTATAGTGTTGACCGTGGCATGGCAGATCTGAAGCTGCAAACCGCACAAAGGCTACTTAGCAACTGATGTTTGCTTTCAGCTAACAACTAAGATTTGGTATGGACAAGATAGTACAGTAAACAAGTGACAAAGAAATGCAATTTCCTGCTATCTCTCTATATGTTGCCACATGCATTTGGAAACTCGAGTGGGAGCATTAGCTGACCAATTAAATATGTGTCTGTTAACTAATATCAGTATCATATCACATTCGTATTTGAACAACTAAGCTTTGGAATTATGAGGGTGTGTTGTTTAGCTTGAAGGGTGGAATGCTGCTAGTACGACACAAAGCACCTACGCAGATCATAGTAGTGTAGATAAAACGGGAAAACCCTAAGCATCTCGAGTAAAATCGGGAAAGTGGAACTAGCTGGAACATATGGGCTTGTATTGCCGGTACGGCTGGAAATGCTTCGGATCCCCTACAGGGGCAGCTCTATTCAACTGAAGGCGCAATACTGTTACTATCAGTCTAGACTCTCAAAGGCGACACAGCTCCCAGCATTTCCTGGATATTATGGCAGACCAACTAGAATAGTTGAAAGCATCCATCAGAAGTATCCCAATATAACTATCGACTCCAAATGTCCCTGCTCCAGTTCCTGACAAGGAACATACTGTACTACTATACTTATTAAGAAGAACAGAAGAGGAACATGTTAAAGAAGAGCAAGCAGATTTTGGATAATACAATGTGTGTTGCCCACCCATGATGAACCAGAGCGCACAGAGAAATACTCTTCCTTCGTGTCTCTATATGTGGCTCACATGCGTTTCGAAACTAAAGTAGGAACATTCAGGTGAACATTCAGCTGACCAATTAAACCTGTCTCTGTCTTATTAATAACAGCATCATATCAGATTCGAATTTGTACAACTAAGCTTGTTTATCTTGATGGGTGGAGCAGTGCTCTTACGACACGAATCACGTAGGCTGTTTGTAGTGATCATAAAAGGGGGAAACCCTAAGCATGATGAGTATAGTGTTGATTGTGGCATGGCAGATCTGAAGCTGCAAACCGCACAAAGGCTACTTAGCAACCGATGTTTGCTTTCAACTAACTACTAAGATTTGGTATGGACAAGATTGTACAGTAAACAAGTGACAAAGAAATGCAATTCCCTGCTGTCTCTCTATATGTTGCCACATGCATTTGGAAACTCAAGTGGGAGCATTAGCTGACCAATTAAATGTGTGTCTGTTAACTAATATCAGTATCATATCACATTCGTATTTGAAAAAATAAGCTTTGGAATTATGAGTGGTGTGTTGTTTAGCTTGAAGGGTGGAGTGCTGTTAGTACGACACAAAGCACCTACGCAGATCACAGTAGTGTAGATAAAAGGGGAAAACCCTAAGCATCACGAGTGAAATCGGGAAAGTGGAACTAGCTGGAACATATGGGATTGTATTGCCGGTACGGTTGGAAACGCTTCGGATCCCCTACAGGGGCAGCTCTATTCAACTAAAGGCGCAATACTGTTACTATCAGTTTAGACTCTCAAAGGCGACACAGCTCCCAGCATTTCCTGGATATTATGGCAGACCAACTAGAATAGTTGAAAGCATCCATCAGAAGCGACCCAATATACATGTGGACTGCAAATGTCCCTGCTCCAGTTCCCGACAAGGAACATACTATACTACTATACTTATTAAGAATAACAGAACAGGAACATGTTGAAGAAGAGCAAGCAGATTTTGGATAATACAATGTGTGTTGCCCACCCATGATGAACTAGAGCGCACAGAGAAATACTCTTCCTTCGTGTCTCTCTATATGTGGCTCACATGAGTTTTGAAACTAAAGTAGGAACATTTAGCTGACCAATTAAACCTGTCTCTGTCTTACTAATAACAGCATCATATCAGATTCGAATTTGTACAACTAAGCTTGTTTAGCTTGATGGGTGGTGCAGTGCTCTTACGACACGAATCATGTAGGCTGGTTGTAGTGATCATAAAAGGGGGAAACCCTAAGCATGATGAGTATAGTGTTGATCGTGGCATGGTAGATCTGAAGCTGCAAACCGCACAAAGGCTACTTAGCAACCGATGTTGCTTTCAACTAACAACTAAGATTTGGTATGGACAATATAGTACAGTAAACAAGTGACAAAGAAATGCAATTCCCTGCTGTCTCTCTATATGTTGCCGCATGCATTTGGAAACTCAAGTGGGAGCATTAGCTGACCAATTAAATGTGTGTCTGTTAACTAATATCAGTATCATATCACATTCGTATTTGGACAACTAAGCTTTGGAATTATGAGTGGTGTGTTGTTTAGCTTGAAGGGTGGAGTGCTGCTAGTACGACATAAAGCACCTACGCAGATCACAGTAGTGTAGATAAAAGGGGAAAACCCTAAGCATCACGAGTGAAATCGGGAAAGTGGAACTAGTTGGAATATATGGGATTGTATTGCCGGTACGGCTGGAAATGCTTCGGATCCCCTATAGGGGCAGCTCTATTCAACTGAAGGTGCAATACTGTTACTATCAGTCTAGACTCTCAAAGGCGACACAGCTCACAACATTTCCTGGATATTATGGCAGACCATCTAGAATAGTTGAAAGCATCCATCAGAAGCGACCCAATATACATGTGGACTGCAAATGTCCCTGCTCCAGTTCCCGACAAGGAACATACTGTACTACTATACTTATTAAGAATAACAGAAGAGGAACATGTTAAAGAAGAGAAAGCAAATTTTGGATAATACAATGTGTGTTGCCCACCCATGATGAACCAGAGAGCATAAAGATATGCATTTCCCTGCTGTCTCTCCATATGTGGCGCACATGCTTTTCGAAACTAATGTAGGAACATTAGTTGACCAATTAAACGTTCTCTGTTTTAGTAATATCAGCATCATATCAGATTCGTATTTGAACAACTAAGCTTTGGAATTGTGAGTGGCATGTTGTTTGGCTTGATGGGTTGAGGAGCAGTGCTAGTACGACACGAAGCACCTAGGATGATGGTAGTGAATATAAAAGGGGAAGACCATAAGCTCCCAGCATTTCCTGGATATTATGGCAGACCAACTAGAATAGTTGAAAGCATCCATCAGAAGCGACCCAATATACATGTGGACTGCAAATGTCCCTGCTCCAGTTCCCGACAAGGAACATACTATACTACTATACTTATTAAGAATAACAGAAGAGGAACATGTTAAAGAAGAGCAAGCAGATTTTGGATAATACAATGTGTGTTGCCCACCCATGATGAACTAGAGCGCACAGAGAAATACTCTTCCTTCGTGTCTCTCTATATGTGGCTCACATGCGTTTTGAAACTAAAGTAGGAACATTTAGCTGACCAATTAAACCTGTCTCTGTCTTACTAATAACAGCATCATATCAGATTCGAATTTGTACAACTAAGCTTGTTTAGCTTGATGGGTGGTGCAGTGCTCTTATGACACGAATCATGTAGGCTGATTGTAGTGATCATAAAAGGGGGAAACCCTAAGCATGATGAGTATAGTGTTGATCGTGGCATGGTAGATCTGAAGCTGCAAACCGCACAAAGGCTACTTAGCAAACCGATGTTTGCTTTCAACTAACAACTAAGATTTGGTATGGACAAGATAGTATAGTAAACAAGTGATAAAGAAATGCAATTCCCTGCTGTCTCTCTATATGTTGCCGCATGCATTTGGAAACTCAAGTGGGAGCATTAGCTGACCAATTAAATGTGTGTCTGTTAACTAATATCAGTATCATACCACATTCGTATTTGAACAACTAAGCTTTGGAATTATGAGTGGTGTGTTGTTTAGCTTGAAGGGTGGAGTGCTGCTAGTACGACATAAAACACCTACGCAGATCACAGTAGTGTAGATAAAAGGGGAAAACCCTAAGCATCATGAGTGAAATCGGGAAAGTGGAACTAGTTGGAACATATGGGATTGTATTGCCGGTACGGCTGGAAACGCTTCGGATCCCCTACAGGGGCAGCTCTATTCAACTGAAGGTGCAATACTGTTACTATCAGTCTAGACTCTCAAAGGCGACACAGCTCACAACATTTCCTGGATATTATGGCAGACCAACTAGAATAGTTGAAAGCATCCATCAGAAGCGACCCAATATACATGTGGACTGCAAATGTCCCTGCTCCAGTTCCTGACAAGGAACATACTGTACTACTATACTTATTAAGAATAACAGAAGAGGAACATGTTAAAGAAGAGCAAGCAAATTTTGGATAATACAATGTGTGTTGCCCACCCATGATGAACCAGAGAGCATAAAGATATGCAATTCCCCGCTGTCTCTCCATATGTGGCGCACATGCTTTTCGAAACTAATGTAGGAACATTAGCTGACCAATTAAACGTTCTCTGTTTTAGTAATATCAGCATCATATCAGATTCGTATTTGAACAACTAAGCTTTGGAATTATGAGTGGCATGTTGTTTCGCTTGATGGGTTGAGGAGCAGTGCTAGTACGACACGAAGCACCTAGGATGATGGTAGTGAATATAAAAGGGGGAAACCATAAGCATTGCGAGTATAGTGTTGACCGTGCCATGGCGGATCTGAAGGTGCTAACCGGATAAAGGCTACTTTGCAACCAATGTTTGCTTTGAACTAACAAATAAAGATTAGGTATGGACAACAAAGTACAGTAAACAAGTGACGATCTATTTTCCGGGTGAGATCAATAACTTAAGCAGATATGAAAGAGTACCACCTCTCTTGCGACGCCGTGTAGGCCTCTGCTGATACGTTGAGGGTGCTGCGGGTGCTATGGTTGTCGGTGGTGCCGAAGCATATCTGAGACGGCAGACGGTGGCATCGGGGGATAAGTCCTGTTGCCGTGGGCGAGACGGTCGTAGGAGCGGCCACGGCAAGGTGGACGACAGCGCGGATGAAGCGATAGGACGCGATGCTAAGATCCTGATCTGGCGCGGTGGATGAGAGACATCGATCTCTTGTAATGGACGACGGCGTCGGGGTAGCTGCTCCGGCATGGTGGAGGAGGATGGCGGTGAATGGGGTGGCGGACGGAGGAGGCTGGGGTGGAGAGGGTGTTTTGGCGCCCACGGAGTAAGAATGGGGAAATGGAGCGAGAGAGGAGGGGGAACCATGTCTTTGGGACGCGCTTGTCTGAAATGTGGGGAATTTACCAACTTAGCCCCCATTTAAAAATTTGGACGTCTCGTCGGTTGGGGATAGGACGGTAATCTCGCATCTCCCCAATATTTGCGGAGAGCAATTTCGGGCGAGGAGAGGGTGTTTTGGCACCCACGGTTGGCGCCCACGGTATATGAACGGGGCTGACAGGTAGGGAGGTTGTGTCACGTATGAGTGAAGTTACAAACCTGCCCCTACTTAAAATATTTGCCTAGAGAGCAATTTCGGCCGAGGAGAGTTTGTTTTGCCGCCCACCGTGTATGAATGGGGAAATGGAGGGGGAGAGAGAGGTCTTTGAGATGAGCTTCAATCAAATGTGTTTTGCCGCCCACGTTTGGTGCCCACCATGTCTGAATGGGGTGAGAGGCGGTCGTGTCACGTCTGAGTGAAGTTACAAACCTACCACTATTTAGAGCAATGGAAATCAGGCCGATAGGTTGTGCGTGTCAGGAGTAGACAGTAATTTCCATCTCCCAAACACTGGTTTCGAGCAGCCGACGTGGGAGTGGGTGTTTTGCTGCTTCTTTCGAATTTTGGGAGAATAAGCATTCAAGTTTACCCTGGCAACTAAATTCGAACCCATTTTGTATTCGATTACGAATCTTTATAAATCATTCTATGTTTTTTTAGATATCTTCAAAAGCACAACAAAGATGTTTTCCACCTTTATATATGAATATGATTTACAAATGCCATGATACTCCAATTCAGAAGGTTGAATCCACTTTGAGTCAAATAGTTATTTCATCCAACACAATCTGCTCACACGAAAAACAGTTCACCTTATGTCCACTCCTACAAGTACTGAGGATTGCCTCGCCTAAGAAAATCAGATCATTACAAGACATGGACAGCAAATAAGGGGTCTTACAACATAATCCATTCACAAACATGACACAACATGCAAGTATACTAATCTAATGACAATTTCAACTGGTATCTAAAGAAGAACTAGGATTAGCCTGGGCTTCAGATAGCAGAAGCAGCAGGACCTTCTCCGTCTCCAAATGCAACTGTGTTACTTGCTCCACATCTTTGTTTGCTTGCATAATGCGTGCAGCTAATTGCATAATTTCCAGCCTCGAGATCATGATTACCTCATTCATGGCAGCCACACCCTCTCTTTCTGCCTCTAGTAGAGCCTCAAGAACTATAATATATGTGTTCTCCAATGGGGTTGCCTCTGAACTGCTACCATCTGGTAACATGGATGGCACACTGCTTCCACAAATAGATCCTAAGGGTGTACATCGTGTCCTAGTTTGAACTGCATCCTGAAAGGTTTCCGCTGGACATAAGTAACAGATAGTTATCACATGATCCAGGCAGTCAGCTTACATGGTAAACTACATACGAATTATTGCCGAGCATGGCAAGCTATATTTCAATGGTTCGAAGTTGCATCAGCCGAAAACAAATTAAAATGGTTAGCTGGAAGGCAGTGTACCACAGCTATATTTAGTTGCCCAAGCATATAAACAGTTTAAATATTCTGAGAAAGCACTTAAACAGTGTGGCCTCACATAAACTAGCAAGACAGTCTTGTGATGGAGTTCATAGGAAAAGTTAAGGAGTCAAATGAAGTATGCATGCATTTCTTTACGATAGTACGGCAGGCACTTCTGACACATTGGCCAACTCAGGTATAGCCTAACAAGTACTCCCTCTGTAAACTAATATAAGAGCGTTTAGATTACTAAAGTAGTGATCTGAACGCTCTTATATTAGTTTACGGAGGGAGTAACAAACAAGCATTCTAATCAAGCAATACAGCAAAGCAGGCAACTGAACTATTTGTAATTCAGTAGGATTACAGGTTGAGGGCACAAGCCAAGAAAGTAGCCCACACGCATGACATTTCACAGTAACTAAAACACACTGGCTTACCATATGTCACTGTGAAGGCTCGCTGCTGTTGCAATGTTCTTTGAAGATGTCATCAGCATCCCGTGCATGCAAATCTAGTCGTTGTAGTTTATTCTTCCCCCTCTATTTTGGTAAAACTAATTTTAATCACATGCACTGTTCAAATTGAACATCAATGATTCATCTAAACTAATGAAATAAGGGTGTGTGCTTACACGACAATATGTGTGCTTCACTCTATTTTTGTGCTTGTTCGAGGTGCCAGCCCCAAAAGAAAAAGCATTTTGCTTGATGCGGTTGGCAGCTCCATAATGAATAAAAGCAAAAAATTAGTCATGCAACTTGGGAAGATCAATAACGCACAAAAAAGTGCGATAATAGCTAGCATTGAAAAATGTAGGTTAAGACGAACCAAAAGCAGCGAAACTACAAGCTAGTTTGTTGATGTGTAATTTAGCATAGAGAACATAGAAGCAGTCCAGTACAATAATTGTAACCAAGAGGTGACATCAGAACAACACTATTATCATAAATATAGCATGTAAGAAGTAAAATAGGAGGCAGTAATATCTAGGAAGTAGAGTAATAATTAGGACAAAGAAAAAGCATTGTAACTACAGGTGCACTGATTTGTAATTTAGCACACATAACATGTTCACTACCACACATTTGGACCTACAGGTGCAAGCAGAATAACGCCTCTCATAAAAAATTGAATGATGCCTTGAAGAAATTTGAAGGTGCGGTGCTTATGCTAAGAAGGTGAACGCAGGCGCCGGCCGGTGGAGAATAGTACCTGATTCTCGGCGGCGTATGGGCATTGTTGTCATACGTGAAAGCTAAGTGTCGTCGATGGTGCTCGTGTTGCGGTTGAGTTGGGCCGGCTGTCGCCGTTGGTGAAGCGGCTCCGGTGCTTAGGTGCGGCGCCTGTCGACATCCAAGAAAGCTGATCTGTGGTAAGTGAACTGTTGTACAATAAAGACGAGAAAAACCAAAGGAGTACTAATTGAAATAACCTGATGAGGTGGCGGCAGTAAAGCTGGGTCGGTGTAGTTGAATATGGCGTCCGTGGAGCGGGTCCGGTGCAGTGGACGAAGGCATCGGCGATGCACATCTGGGGCGGTATACAGTGCTTTCGGTTAGGCGGATCTATTGCGGCGGACGAGGGCTTCTATGAAGGGCCAGCGATGTGGCAGACAAGGGTGTCGGTGAAGGGCCTACACTGTGGTGGACGAGGGCGCCGGCGAAGCAAATCCGGTGCGCTGGACCATGATGGCGGTCAAGGAGATCTGGTGCGGTGGACAAGCCAGTCCCTGAAGCGGCTCCGGCGCAGTGATGAGTTGGCAGTTGGGGGTTCCAAGGTGCGGAAGGTAGATCCGGTGGGGTGTGAGGTGCACCGTCGCGGCGGAGGACTAGATTCGGTGAGGCGGGGAGGGGAGTGGTTCTGGGTTAGAATGTTGGGGGCAAAGAGGGGAAAACAATGGAGTTACCAAAGCAGCCCTTTTCCGTTGATGTGGCAGGGGTAAAAGAGGAATATCGTAGGGCTAAACTTTCGGGCGCGAGAAATTTTGATGTGAGCGGGAAGTTTGAAAGCTTTTGGCGGCTGAAATTAAGTCTTCTCGTCTTGTACAACCGACTCTGATATCATGGCCGAGTATTTATTTGTTGTGCATGCGAGAGAAAAAAAGGTGCAAGTTTGGAAAATCAATGTCTCCAACTCGAAACTTAGATTGTCCATTCAATTCAAATATGGATGATTGAGCTATTGCAAGCAAATACCATCATATGCTCCAATTCCAATGAAATTTCGAATGTGTTTCTCCTAAATATGATGACACAAACAAATATGTATGTGTATGAATAAAGTGGATGATTACAAGGTTTGAACATGACCGTATGTTTGATATATGAATTTGAAATCATGAAATCGGGTTAAAAACTGTACCCCCATTTAAATGAATTAAAAAAAAGCTAATAATGCGGTCGAATTCAGAATTTCCAATCTTAGGTCAGTAATTCTAGTACTTCAAAATATACCTCGCATGTTCAAAAGTATCGCTATCTCATTGTCCAAAAATATGAAGAAAAAAATGATCAAGCATGAGTGCACACACTCTTGACCATGTATTTTAATTATGTCTATATCTCTCGGACATACACCCCTCGCTCTTTATCTGAAGCACACCACCCCGGCCCCTCTCCCCGCCCCCACACACAAGCCTTTCTCTCCCCCAGACACAAACACGCGCACACATTATCCCCCCCCTCTCTCTCTCTCTTCTAGGTCTGAACCCCAATTAATATAGGTCTCTATCTCTTTCTCTCTCGGACATGCACACATCTGTTCCCCCACTCTCTAGGTCTCCCGGCATCTATCTTTCCCAAGCACACACTCTATAGCCGACTATCTTTCCCATACACACAAAACACGATCTATTCATCAGTCGTGGCAGTACAAAGAACACGAGACATGAAAAAAAATACATCTACACGTTCGTAGACCACCTAGCGATGACTACGAGCACTAGAGCCACCCGAAGGCGCGCAGCAGTCATCCTCCTCCTTACCGGAGACGGGAAAACCTTGTTTTAGACAGTCGGGAAGTCATCGTGCTAAGGCCCCACATGCTCGCCGTTGAATAGAACGTAGATCTAAGTTTATGGAAACAAGTATCAATAATACGTTTGTATTTCCATAGTTTTGAGTTTTCCATCAAGATATTAGTCACCCATGGTCGATATTTAGTTTGAATTACATACACATACATACTATGTAACTAGCCGTGCTCATAGACTTCCAAAGCTTAGCTTTCACTCCTACTTACAATATGTAGAGTATTTAACAAAAGACTACCACTTTCAACCAGCCCTAGCAAGAAACTATTGTACAAAAAATAGCAAAAACATACCAAAAACTTATCAATCCGTGCCAAAAAAACTACTACCAAACTCCTAAAAAAACTAGTACCAAGTGCCGATTAGGCTCGTTTAAACCCGTTTATGACAGGGTTGGCCCACACGTCCGTGCTAAAGACGCACCTTAAGTCAACACCGTATGTTTGACCATAGAGTAGACTGTTACGACAGGTGGGACCCACATGTGAGCATCTATCCTCTGCTTCAAACAGTTCATATGCGTGTTCATCGCCGGCGCCGGTGATGGGCGAGCTGGCCGCCGCTCCGGAGGACGGGCCAACTGCCGCGCTGGCCTCTGCACGGGCTGGCTGGCTGACCCGAGCGCGGCTCACGCGTGAGCAAGCCGCCGCGCTGGCCTCCGCACGGGCTGGTTGGCTGGCCCGACCGCGGCTCACGCGCGAGCAAGCCGCCATGCTGCCCTCCGCCCGAGCCGGATGGCTGGCCCGAGCGCGGCATGCGTGAGCAAGCCGCCACGCTGGCCTCCGCCCGAGCCGGATGACTGGCCTTAGCACGGCACGTGCGAGCAAGCCGCCGCACCGCCATGCCAAGCTAGCGAGCAAAGCTTGCACACAAGCAGCTGGATGCATCCAAAAGGCTGTGTGCTAGCTTGGCTAGCTAGCGGCCGCGAGCGCCGCGTCGAGTTGGCTTCCGGCTGACGCAAGATGGGCTCCGCGCCGCCGGCGCTTTTGACCTCGCTTTCAGCCGGCGGCGGTGGCTGCCTCCCATGGCCAAGAATGACTAGGTGGATGGGCCGGAGGTAGGAGGTGACGGGGATTTTTTTTAGATTGCTTGTAGGTCCCACAAGTCATAACGCCTAAGTTGCCAGTCAAACAGACGGCGTTGACTTAAGGTGCCACATGAGTTTAAACGAGCCTAATCGGCACTTGGTAGTTTTTCGCGACGGTTTAAGAAATTTTTGGTATGTTTTTGCTAATTTTTGTAGAGTGGTGGTTTCTTGGTATGGCTGGTTCGAAAGTGGTAGTTTTTTGTTAAATACTCCAATATGTATAAGGAACAATCTACTAGCGACAAATAGGAATTCTACGTTGCGTTGTACCAGTGGTCGCGGATAGCCCAGCCACGTGCACGGGTTTTCCCTCCCGTATATTTTGCACGCGCCATCATCTCGTGGCTCGCGTAGAGTAACAGCCGCCCTCCCAATTAAGCCGGAGGAGCCGGAATAGCCTGGCACCGCATTGGGAACTGTGCAATATGGCCGTGGACCTGGACCTAATGTAAGTACTCTGTAGCTTGTGGCATTGCACGCATGGACTTCGCTCCTTATAGTACAAAATTAGCTTGAAAAACATTTTCATAATATGGAATGGAGGGAGTAGAATAGTTGATTTGTTAGACTTTTCTAGAGGCATGTGATTGTTTCTTTCTTTTGCAAAAATCATGGAAAAGTTGTATTCATAAATTGAACATTGCACGTGTTGTGCACGTACGCGTGTACTAGTGGAAAAGAAAAAGCCTACTCTCGCGGTATGAAAGAACTCAAATGCTTTGCCCCCGCAATAGTGTGTGCGTGAGAGGAGCGGCTCAGTAGACCAGCTACGCGCATGAATAGAGCAGCAAGCAGGTCTGCAGTACGTAGGTGTACTTTCCCTGCATTGATAGTTACAGCGATGGTTCTAGAGAACAGTACTACTGCTACTTCCGGGCTGGTTTACTAGTCCCCATCGTATTTTGAGTTAAAGTTTGACCACATATTTGACTAGCAAAATGTTAATGCATGTCACCGAAAATTATATTGTTGGATTCGAATTTGAATGTACTACCCTCCACTTGCTACTGTAGCTCCTTGGCCTTGAGATTCAAAAGTTGAAAACTGGTACACTAAGAGCATCTGCAATAGTTTGTATGATACTAGATTCGTTGGTATAAGGAACACGTCAGCAGTCATCAGTGTGTCATGTACAAGTTCTCCAATGAATCGTACTCTGATGGGTACCACACACATTAAATCAATAAACAAAACCTGATGACCAACGCCCGAGAGAAGGAAATTGGGGAGCCAGCTGCCGCAGCTCTCACCAAGTCAGTCAGGGCCCATAGAAATGAATGTAATTATCTCGGAGCTTGTGCCCGGAAAGTTGGTTCAGGATCATACGATCTCATTCTCACTCTTCTTTTATTTTACGCCACCTCACCAAAACAGTCTACGTGGCAGATTTACCAACGATGATCATACGACCATTGGAGTACCATATACGTTTTGCGGTGATTATACGGTCACTAGCTCACCGTAGAGCACTGTATTGCACTCTGCTGACCGGCCAAATAGTCTATGTGGCACTTTCTTGACTGGTTAAATTGGCACGTGGTTTCTGGGTCCCACCTGTCAGTTGGCAGAGCAAAGAAATAAGTTAAACAAAACTTTACGCAGGCGCGACTGGAGTCCAACCCTTGCGCGCGAACCACCTTGGTTGTGTATGTGTGTGCATGCACGTGTAGGTTGAGCACTTGAGCGTGAGCGTGTGTGTTGCGTCGTGTGTTGTGTGCCGCATGCAAGGCTGCGTGAGTGTTGCGTGCGTACATGTGTACATGTGAGTGTTGCATGCATGCGTGAGGGTTCTAGTCCCTCCCATTAACATGTTCATATTTCAAGCTTCATTAAAACGTTGCATGCAAGAATTACTCCAATGCATGTAAAAGTCCTGGTCATTTGTTGTTCACGCATGCAAGCATGCATTGCAATTAATACGTTGGTAAACACAATTTTCTTGAGGAAAACGAGCCCATTAATTGAGTACTTTTGCAAACGAGCCCATTAATTAAGTCATCTTAGATTGTGCACCGCGACCAAGGTGAGGGAAAAATGTGAGAACTTGATGTTTATTTGCTAATTAATGCCATTGCATCCAGAGAATTAACCACTGCATGTTGTGCTAAGTCGTCTCAAGTAATTGAATGCATACACGTCCCATGTCTCCTATTGGCTAATTTCTTTTTTCGTGGCAAAAAACAGAAAACGAGGTGGGTAGTTAATGCACCGCGCCTTAGAGTTTTGGGATTATTTGGTTTTCGTAATGTGACTTATGCACCGGTATGGAGGGAGTATAGTAGTACTACAAAAAATTCTTCTGGCACTCATCATCTACTATTACCTTGGTTGATGAATATTTTTTATTGAGTTGTATATAAACCGGAATGAGGGAGTAGGTACTACTACGTAATTGGCACCGGGAGCCTTGGCCAATGGTTCTTAATCTTGGACAGGATCAAAGTAGAGGCATAGATAGGAAGTCTTGGCCATCCATTATTCCCCATCGGTCTATTCAACTAGTCTTCACAGTGAAGTGACAATACACGCTGCAGCAGATGGGACACTTGATTAATATAATCTGAGCCAGCGTGCTGGTGTTACTAAATCAGCCTTACCCTGTAGTGCCATCATGTCTGCCAGTGGAGCACGCTTCCGCAATTACGCGTACGCACCTCTCTCTTCCGTTGACTGACATATGGGCCCGCTTGAGGTAGACCTACATGTCATCCGCTTAACTATTTACACTCGCGTATACTAGTACTAGTACTACTCCTATATTAAATAATACATACTGCATCATCGCAGTACCGCTAATGCGTGCCCGGATAACTTCCTTCATGAAGGGACGAGGCCCTGCGGTTACACTCTTATCTCCTCCTCGCCAGTTCCCCTCCTGAAGAGGCCAAGGCAGTTCATCGCTGCTGCCATGGATTTGCCAGGCGGTTCTCCTCCTCGCCGGGGCTGGGAGACCTTGGACGACGATTCTTTGGGAGAAATCGCACGCCACTCCGACTTCCTCACCGCCGCAAGACTCGGTGCTTCCTGCACCAACTATTTTAAGACGGTGCGTAAACAGGCTTGGGAGAAGACCATGCTTGTTGGTCTTCCATGCGTCCTTGAGGAGAAGGTTATTCAATGGGACTCCAGTCCACCGCAACGTGGCCGCAGTTGCATCTTGACGCCGCTTGAGTTGCCGACGTTGAGAGGCAGACGGATTTTTTCCTATGAGAAGGTCAGTCATTGTGTTTGATCATGTAATATATATTCTAAAAATACTTAGTTATTCCATCCCGTAATTTCTCCGCTGCCCACCATCCCATGGGTTTGGGTTGGTGCCAACAGAGATTGGCTTGCATACCTACGGCCGGATACCACCATCATTTTGCACAACATCCACAGCAATGCGACCGTTCCCGTAGACCCCTGGTCCAGCATTGGAAACGGCCTTCCAGACTGGAATGGCTTGAATAGGTATGATGATACCAGCATGAGATTGAAGAAGATAGCAATTGCGGACCCGCCGACCAAGCACCGCAGCTATGACGATTACTATCTCATCGCGGTGTTCGACATAAGGGTTGCCATCAATAAGAATGGCCCTGACGGCAGAGGCTGGCACATGTTGGCCATGGCAGATTTGTTCCCGCACAAGTTCGAAGACGCCGTGTGCCATGTAGGCCGCATCTTCGCTGTGACAAGCGAGGGGACTTGTTTCATCTGGGTGCCATCCTACGGTACGGGAGATAACAAACGGAATGCACTAACCATCATTTGCATCCCTAATGGTACTCCATTATTTTGCAGGGACCACGCATCCCCTGATCAAATAGGATCGCCGATCCTGGATGTGTTGGATTATGTGCATCCGTGATTCGGTCTAACATGGAACCTTGTAGTTGACTCTGTCAAAATGGGATCAACTATCTTTGCAGTGGTTACCCATGGTAGCATTGATGTGCAACACGGTGCCACGATCTACCACGATCGGACCCTCACCATGTACCCAGGTATTCCATTATCTCATTGCCTTCTCTTTCATTGTACTACTAGTACTACTACTACTACTACTACTAGTACTACTACTACTAGTACTTCGGATCCATAGTAGTGTGTCACTAGGGCTGCAAGAAAAGTTCGAGGCTCGTGAGCCGCTTGAGATCGACTCGGTTTTTGGCTCGACTCGAGATCGGCTCGAAAAGAAATGAGCTGAGTACGAACATTTTCTGTAGCTCGGTCAAGAAACGAGCCGATCTTGAGCCAATACCGGCTCGCTCGATTTTAGCTCGATAGCTCGGGAATATCATTATTTTAAATGGTCATGCCATATATTAAATGGAAATAAGATAATTTATTAACATATAGGTCGTCCAGGATTTCCCTCACTTTTATTTACCAGCAAACATGGAAGATTAAATAAGTGTAGAGAAAATTTAAGCCTTATTATGGTATGTGGTCGGCCGTGTGTTAAATATCATGTCATTTCTGGCAAAAGTTTCCAAACATATGCACCTTCATTTTTCTTTTCTTTTGTCTATGAAGATGAGCTCTCCCACCATGATGAGATGGATGTATCTTTAGTTGAAGTAAGCTTTTTTTTTCACTTTCACGGCATCTAGTTGGTACTATAGTTTATAAATAAACGAAGGATCTCTGAATAATATTTGGATTGGAATAATATTTTGTTGTGCTTTTTTATGTCGCGTTGTGCCTTATCTAGTTGGAATAATAGTCGTAGATTTTATAACTTTTATCGTCTCATTTAACTCGAAACTAGCTCGAGATCAACTCGAGATCGTTACAAGCTGAGCATGAGTCATGTTCTACAGCTCGACCTTGAGCTTCACTCAGTATGAGCTTGCTCGAATTTTAATATGAGTTGAGTTGAGCTAAGTCCAACTCAATCGAACTCGACTCGTTTGCAGCCCTATGTGTCACAGGGATCGGCAGGAGTAGTAATTTTTACCTAGGAGTACGCGTATAGCTGGCTCTTGAATCCACTCCCACCATTTTTGTTTTTCCATGTCTTATCTCCTCCGTGTAGCCAAAAATGGCTATATATAATCAGTCGGTTATTGAACTTCCTCTATAGTATAGTAGTACTACTCGCTGCACAATATTACTGCGCGCCATATTTGAGCACAGCATTATCCTGCATGGACCTTGACCATGTACGTCACCATGTGTCCAGGTCTGAGATGCCACGTGTACCAGATGGACGGCTCCGAGTTCGACCCCCGTGATGCTATGTGGGAGCCGAGGGACTCTCTTGGAGAGTACTCGCTTTTCATTGGAGACAGCTACCCCATTGTCAAACAAATGCCACCTTCCGTGCACGACACCGAAGGCCTGCCGTTCATGAAGCATGGTTGTGTATTCAATGTGCACCGCCGGTTGAACATGTTGGGACACGCAATCCCTGATTTATGCCGCTTCAGCTTGGATGAGTCTCCATCGTGTGGAACCGGACTAGAAAGCTGCGACAATGATTCCCGTTGCCCACCGCTATGGATCGTGCCATCTATGAAGAACACCTGGGACTGGAACCTGGAGGACGACATGGAGCCCATCTATAACGTGTAAGTGGAGTATGGTAAATTGTGAATGGTAGCGTTGTAATGTAGAGTAGTCGTGCACAAATTTATCACATGAAGTAGAGATGAACTTGTGTGGCATGTTGGCATTTGTCCTTTAGAATTTACTAGTAGATGTGTTAAGTGTACGTGCAACTTGTGTGGCTGTTCCACGGGCTCCATCACGCTTTGTGAGAAAGGAAGGTGGCACAGCTTTGGCTATAACCTATAAGTGATGTGGCAGCATCATACAATAGCGGTTGTTCGCTGTAGTTGTACGACAACTCGTACTCCTATAAACCTTGAGCTTGGCTCTTCGCCTCTTCGGGAGGTCCAAGTTCAACAATGATGGTACTACAGTACTACTATATGCTTCTGGCAATCTGACACCGAATGAACTGCCACACGTCCACCGCGTGTGCGAGGGCGAGGGAGAGCGCGCTGTAGTCAAAAGCTTCTCCTCGTCCTATGAGCCACGGCGCGCGTGGGCGAGGGAGAGGGCGTAGGCGTACTAAGCAAGCTTCTCCTCGTCCTGCGAGCCACCGAGCACGCCCGGGCAAGGGAGAGGGCGTAGTAAGCAAGCTTCTCCTCGTTCTACGAGTCGATGGGACACAGTAGTACTAGTAGTCCATACTGCCTAATTTCCGGTTAATATGGCTTAATTTGAAACGAGATAAATACAGTGGCGGTCACTGTATTTGTAACAATACGGTCACTAGACTTCAAAATACGCTCATTACAGTCACTATATACGTTTTGTGGTGATTATACGGTCACTAGCTCACCGTAGAGCATCGTATTGCACTCTGCTGACTGGCCAAATAGTCTACGTGGCACTTTCTTGACTGGTTAAATTGGCACGTGGTTTCTGGGTCCCACCTGTTAGTTGGCAGAGCAAAGAAATAAGTTAAACAAAACTTTACGCAGGCACGACAGGAGTCCAACCCTTGCGCGCGAACCACCCTGACTGTGTATGTGTGTGCATGCACGTGTAGGTTGAGCACTTGAGCGTGAGCGTGTGTGTTGCGTCGTGTGTTGTGTGCCGCATGCATGGCTACGTGAGTGTTGCGTGCGTGCATGTGTACGTGTGAGTGTTGCATGCATGCGTGAGGGTTCTAGTCCCTCCCATTAACATGTTCATATTTCAAGCTTCATTGAAACGTTGCATGCAAGAATTACTCCAATGCATGTAAAAGTCCTGGTCATTTGTTGTTCACGCATGCAAGCATGCATTGCAATTAATACATTGATAAACACAATTTTTTTGAGGAAAACGAGTCCATTAATTGAGTACTTTTGCAAACGAGCCCATTAATTAAGTCATCTAAGATTGTGCACCGTGACCAAGGTGAGGGAAAAATGAGAGAACTTGATGTTTATTTGCTAATTAATGCCATTGCATCCAGAGAATTAGCCACTGCATGTCATGCTAAGTCATCTCAAGTAATTGAATGCATACACGCCCCATGTCTCCTATTGGCTAATTTCTTTTTTTTTGTGGCAAAAAACAGAAAACGAGGTGGGTAGTTAATGCACCGCGCCTTAGAGTTTTGGGATTATTTGGTTTTCGTAATGTGACTTATGCACCGGTACGGAGGGAGTACAGTAGTACTACAAAAATTCTTCTAGCACTCATCATATACTATTACCTTGGTTGATGAATCTTTTTTATTGAGCTATATATAAACCGGAATGAGGGAGTAGGTACTACTACGTAATTGGTGCCGGGAGCCTTGGCCAATGGTTCTTAATGTTGGACAGGATGAGAGTAGAGGCATAGATAGGAAGTCTTGGCCATCCATTATTCCCCATCGGTCTATTCAACTAGTCTTCACAGTGAAGTGACAATACACGCTGCAGCAGATGGGACACTTGATTAATATAAGCTAAGCTAGCATGCTGGTGTTACTAAATCAGCCTTACCCTGTAGTGCCATTATGTCTGCCAGTGGAGCACGCTTCCGCAATTACGCGTACGCACCTCTCTCTTCCGTTGACTGACATATGGACCCGCTTGAGGTAGACCCACATGTCATCCGCTTAAGTATTTACACTCGTGTAGTGGTAGTACTAGTTGAATTGAGATTTAATGCACCTTCTTCCACGTCTCTCCCTCTTCTTCCTCCTCTCTTCCCCATGGACGTCCCTTCCCCATCTTCGTCCCCACACCATTTTCCAGTGCTCACTACTCGCCCGCCCGGGCCATCTTCCTCGGTCGCTCGCGTGCACCATCTCCCCCCGCTCACTGCTCGCCCACACACGCCATCTTCTTCTCTCGCCCGCCCGCATCCACTTCCCCGCTCGCTCGCACGCACCGAAAACCCCAATCACTCAGCGCCCTAAAAAACCCAATGGCAGAACCGACTGACACACATAGCCGCGATTGGAATTCCCTCCCCGATGTTCTCTTGGAGTAGATTTGTAATCGTATGGACCTGCTCAGCACCGTGCGTCTGGCCGCATGCTCGGTGTATATGCACCGTCTACTCATCGACAGCCGGCCAGCCCTTTTGAAGACACCCTGCTTGCTGATGCCCGATCCTCGCAACTGGCCCAGACACCGACATGACGATCCTACGGAGGTTGCCGTCGTGCCCCTCGACATGCTACCACTCCCCGCCCACCTGCCCTTCATGCGCCGCCACTACTGGGCAGGCATGAAGGCCAACTGGATCGTCCTCATCCACTAATCGGGTAGTCCGTGGTGTCTCGTGGATATCTACACCCAGCGAGAGATCACCCTTCCATCGTTGGATACTGCCGACATCGAGCCTCGCGGCCCGCCAGACACTCCTGCCTACTACGCACGAGAGGCGTCGGGCACTTGGTTGGACCTCCATTTGCTGAAGGTTCTAATCTGCGAAGTACCCACACCATCAGAAGACTACATTGATTACAAGCTCATTGCCTTGTTCGACGGGGGATTAGCCTATATGGAATCCGGTCGCCATACATGGTTATGGCTCATCATCAATCCTGTTTACCCTCCATTTCTGTCTGATGCTATAGTGCACGATGGCATTGTTTACGCGGTGGACGGACAAATTGGCTGCATATACTGGTGGAATCTATCGTCGTGTAATTGTTCTATCTCATCAAATCTTTACCGTATGAATACGACTGCCTGTTGATTGACAGAAATTTAGAATAGATAGTATGCTTTACCATATGTTCCTCTCATTTCCTTGATTTTTATGACCGCACATGTTATTGGTAGAGTTGATATGCGAACAATTGGCATCTAATGATTGTTAGAATAGATATTATGAGTATAACCACATGATTGCTATATGTTACTCTCATTTCCAAGATTTTTATAACCGCACATCTTATTGTTAGAGGTGATACGAGAACTGTTGGCATCTAACTGTTATGGTAGAATATGAGTAGGCCCTGGCATAGCTGTTTTCCTATCATTTTTACATGATCATTGAACCATGACTTATTGCTAGAATATGAAAGCCATTGGCATTTTTTTTAAATTAGGGTATGATTATGACCACGACATTGTAATTCTCTGGCTATGATCTGTGTCACTGTTATAATAATCTTAATTCCACACATACTCTGAACATGATTGTCTATTTTTGTCCTTTTGGTCTCCAATTTGATTTGTTGCAGCAGACGCAAATGCGCTGGCCTTTATAATTCCAGGACCTGGAAATTTAAATGTCAATGGGTGGTGGTTTATCGCTCGTTCAACTGATGGTGGGCATTTGATGCTCATTCGCACGTACCAAAGTGACCAAACCATTTTATCAAACCACATGTAGTACAATGCATGGGGCGTTCACGACTGTGATGGCTATGGCTGCTTCGTGTTCGAGAAAGATCCCAGCTCCATTGGGCCAGGCGTATTCAATTGAAGGCGGGTTTACAACCTTGGCAACCACTCCTTGTTCCTCGGGCTCAATTATCCGATCATCCAACCAATCATCGAACATATCAGCGGCGATGATTATCGTGCTATGCAAGTTCCATTCGCCAGGGGGAACTGTGTTTACACATCGTACCATGGATTTCATGAAGCACCATATCCAGAGATTCATCGACATGGCTTGTTGAGAGATGAACTTCAGTGTGTGAAAGGCATCAATCTTCCAAGCGATGAATGGCTGTTGCAAACCCGACATGCGGCGATGTGGTTCATGCCAACAGCTAATATGCACAACTTGATTCGTAGTGATATCTAGACTGAGCCGTGTATCCTACTAGTTGTCGCATGATCCTGTTCTGTTGGTTATTTTGTACTGTAGTTAGTTTGAAGGTTAAATACCTTTTTGGGATCAAGTGCATCCTACATCACCTGCGTAGCATGTATTTTGATAATGATGATTGAGATGTTATGCAGAAGCCATATATAGCAATTAAGCTTCAAGTGCGTACTTGTTCGTGAAAGTGTTGTCTAATGGGAATTATATTTTGTATTACTCATGTAGCCTACAAGTCTGTCGCACAACCTTGTAACTTTGTAGGCACCTGTTTGTAAGCTCCTTCTAAACACTCTTGCATAATGCCCTTAAAACTAAGGCTTTTGCAACGCCCCTCTGATATTATTTAAAGCAATATGGAAGCAACCTGGAGATTGGATGAATGTACACCATTTCTAAAATTTGTACTACTAGTAGTCCTCTATACCGTATAATGCGCTACTCGTACTAGGTAAGTAGTACTTGTACGACTAGTAGTACTTGTACGACTAGTAGTACTAGTACACGTCGGTCAAATTATTCATCATGTCCTCACATTGAATTGACGTGACAACACGCTGCGCGTGAGGTGACACAAGAGTCCCGGCCACGTGTTCGGTTCACCAAAGTGAGCCTCACCCCTCTGGTAGTCCAGCAGCACTCTCCCATTCTCTCCCATTCTCTCCCATTCTCTCCCGGTCTCCCCGCCTCCCAACCGCCGCCTTGTTCCGATCCAGTTGGTACGATGGGCGATGAGCTAGTGGAGCTGCTATACTTCATTGCAAGTAGTCAAAAGGAAGACACTGATAAATTTGATCTCAACAAGGAAGCTCTTCAAGCTAGCCGCATGAAGGGTGGAACTAGTGAGGCCACTCTTGTGAGTATTCGTCCCATCGCCCTGTATGATGATTTCGATCTTTATGGGGTTTTTCAAGTCTTTAGAGTATGCATGTAATAATGAAGCCGAGACCCCAGTTTGTTCGGGTGTCATGGATTTTAGATTTGGAGTAGCACTTATTTGTCGAAATCTTTCATCATTTACTTAAACAGTTGATTGATCATACATTGAGTACCATTTAACTTGAATTAACCGCTGCAAGTCCAAGAAGGATTGGCCGGTCCTGTTGGCTGGCGTCAAGTTCGATCCCACAGATCAGGAGCTGATCGAGCACCTTGAGGATAAAGTGAGTGCTGACAGTGCGAGATCTCACCCTCTCATCGATTTGTTCATACCGACCATCGACAGCGAGCACAGCATATGCTCCACCCATCCTGATAAACTTCCAGGTGAGACACCGATCGACCGTCTACTTGCACAAAATATATTCCTTTCTTTTTACAAATTTCTGATGTATGCTGCCCGGCCTGGGGTTGTATTTCGCCAATACTGCAGGTATCACACTGAGTGGCCTAACCAAGCATTTCTTCCAGCGCAACTCCAGGGCGTTCAAAAGGGGTACGAGGACGCATCGCAAGATACAATCGGAGTGCAGCATGCATGCGATGTGGCACAAGACCGGCAATACCATGCCGGTGATGGTCAACGGCCGGCAGAGGGGAAGCAAAAAGGTTCTGATGCTGCACACCAACAAGAACTTTGACCAGCAGAGGACCAACTGGGCACCAGTACCACCTCGGGGACCTCGAGCAAGAGAAGGAGCTGGAGCTGGTCGTCTGCAAGATCTTCTACCAGACGAAAACGAGGGCCAGGACTAAAAAGATTATAAGTTAGTTTGGTAGTACTAGTTCTACCTGGTCGTCTGCAAGTTGGTGTTGTTGTTAAGGATCTTAATTCGGACTGAACTTGGCATTTCCTTCCAACCATCATGTCGAGGGTCGACGTGGATATCACGCTGAAGCAATTGTTGCGAAACGAATTTTCAGGCACCTGATATAAGTAGCAAAAGCACATGCCGTTCGAATTCCCAGTTCTCCAAAATTTTACTAACATCTTCCAGTACGCAAGGGATCCATCAGGTTTCACAGGCCGACAGTTGGACGCAA
Source organism: Elymus sibiricus (assembly GCA_039707655.1). Taxonomy (NCBI): domain Eukaryota; kingdom Viridiplantae; phylum Streptophyta; class Magnoliopsida; order Poales; family Poaceae; genus Elymus; species Elymus sibiricus. The sequence goes on along the minus strand of CM077670.1, from coordinate 74,111,874 downwards.
CACGTTGGGACTGGGCTGTGGCACGCCAAGCCCAGCTGCAAATTGTTAAACAGAGGAGCGATGGATTTGGGCCTTCAAGAACAGTTAAGTGTCGGGACCTCGATCGCGGGAAGCGCCTCCCATGCCATCCCTCTAACCCACATACCACATACAGTATCACTAAAAAAACCCCGCATACGACATGTTCTCTCGTGAGTTCTCAGTTAACCAAAAAATTTAACAGACATGAGAAATGGGAGCCGCCGCTTCCAGCGATCATTTTTGGACTAAAAAAGGCCTAGTCGGCTAACGTTTAGTTGAAATATGTAAAATATTCCATAAGAAAAAGAAACATGTAAAATGTAATGAATTTTGTCCGGTTTCAATGAAAATCATCCGATTTGCATGAAATCCGTCCGTGGAACCAGAAGAGGGCTGTCCATACAGAGGCTAACAGTACGGACCCAGCATGTCCATGGTCGTACGCAAGCAAGTGCACACACTTATTATCACGATGGAAAAAATATGCTGACGTCTGAGACCCGTGAAATTTTCAACGTAGTCAAAAAACGAGAGAATTCTACAAGGAGAGACTGAAAACTGGGATCCAGTAGGTAGTATATTTTTTTTAGGTTGAGCAAATATTGACTGGGTTGTAGACTACCCAGGTTATGTTTTGCTTATTAACAGGTGCAGCCCATGACGACATGCAGCCACAAGGATCTAGCAGGTATCAACTGTCCTCTGGGCCGCCCAGCCTTGGTTTTATTTTTTCTTAGAACATCAGCAGCCCAGCTGTTTTTTACTGAAGAAAACGCACATCCCAGTTCTATTTTCTCATCTCTACTTTATGTATATATAGTTATTAGTTTATATATTAAGTTGTGGGCCTATTAAGTTGATGCGTATGCAAGGCTATGTCAACTTAGTCAACAAATCGACTCTACCAGCGTGAGACCGTTAGATGTCAATCCAACTGCCGGCGTGCTTCTTCAATCTCTGATCTTCCTGCTCCAGCCGCCCAAACCAGTGTCGGCATCGCCTGCTCCCACCTTCCGTGGCCGGCTGTTCTGCTGCGCAGGCCTCACCGCCCCACCCTACTCCCATCACTTGCCAGGCCATCCCTCTACTGACCCACACCTCATGTTATTCTCTGGCGACGGCAGCCTCACAACACAGCCGGGCTAGTAAACCCTCGTATTCCCCTCTGCGTGGGCATCCACTGCCGAGTCTTCCCCAGCTCCGGGTCGTTCCCTCCCTAGGCCTCGCCGTCGTCCACCGCCTTGGTGCTCTTGGCACGGCGTCGTAAACGTGGTCAACGAACGACAGCCATCGGAAGAGGACTGTACGAGGATAAGCTGACAGCTATGACCCACGTGGTCCATGGTCGCACGCAAGGAAGTGCCTCCTTATTACGCGAAAGAAAAATGATTCCACTCCCTGACAGCTGGGACCCACCAGCTACATCTTCTCACGCAAGGAAGCTCCTCCATACATGAAAAAAAATGCTTCCTCCGATTGGTTTGCTGACATCTGGGACCTACGACATTGTCAACGTGTGAGAGAATTGCACATGGAGTGGCTGACATGTGGGACCCAGTTGCTCAACCAGTTTTCTTTTTTTTCAGATCTGTTGCTCGAGCAGTTTTGTTGTTGTTGTTGAGACGGAGTAGGTTATCAACTGAGCTGTACGGTGTATGTGGCCCGTCTAGCCCAGGCTTTTATTTTTTTGTTTACAACATGACGAGCCCAGTTGTTTTTTTTCTCGGTGAAAATGACTAGCCCACCTTTTTTTCATAGAATAGCCTACACAGGCCGATTTCTTTTTCTCCGTCCAGCTGGGCTGCAAATCTTTCAAGACGACGAGGGATACATTCGGCCTGCCCAGACAAAAAGGTCTGTAAATCATATAAGTAATATGAAATGGGTTGTACATATATAATAACAAAGAAAATGGGCAATTAGTTTCAAATTTTCTTTTATTTTTTGATATTTCAAATTTAATTTGACTTTAACATAATTTAAATATATTTTAAATTTAGTTATTATCGGGCTCAAAATTTTGGGATTAAAAATAGTTCGGCAATTTCAATGAAATATCGTTGAAATTTTTAATCATGTCCTTGGAGAAAATGGTCAGGTATTCTAAAAATATAATATGGGCTGCAATAAATTACGTAATAATTAGCAATTGGTCTGTAAATTTAGGAAAAATAGCAAATGGGCTATATGCTGTCCGCCACAGATGTTATGCTGACTTGTGGGCCTACTAAGTTGACGCGTACGCAGGGCTTTGTCAACTTATAGTCAACAAACGATTCTAGCAGCAGTGACCGTTAGATGCTAATCCAACGACCGTGCTGCTTCTTCAATCTTTGATCTTCTTGCTCCAACCACCCAAACCAACGCCGGCGGGACCGCCTACTCCCGCCTCCCGTGGCCGGCTGTGCTGTTGCGCAGGCCTCATCGCCCCACCCTACTCCCATAGCTGGCTAGGCCATCCATCTACTCATCCGCACCTCCTGTTATTCTCCGGCGACGGCAGCCTCACACCGCAGCCGAACCAGTAAACCCTCATACCCCCCTCCTCATAGGCAACCACTACCGCGTCGTCCCCGGCTCCGGGTCGTTCCCTTCCTAGGCCAAGCCGTCGTCCACCGCCTTGGTGCTCTCGGCACGACGTCGTCAACGCGGTCAACGAACGACAGCCATCGGAAGAGGACTGTATGTGGAGAGGCTGAGAGCTGGGACCCACGAGGTCCGTGGTCGCACGCAAGGAAGTGCCTCCTTGTTACGCGCAAGAAAAATGATTCCTCCCCTTGCTTACTGGGACCCACCTTATTTGGAGGCTGACTTGTGGGCCTACTAAGTTGACCCATATGCTGGGCTTTGTCAACTTAGTCAACAAACGATTCTAGCAGCAGTGACCGTTGGATGTTCATCCAACGGCCGTGCTGCTTCTTCAATCTCTGATCTTCTTGCTCCAGTCGCCCAAACCAGCGCCGGCGGGACCGCCTGCTCCTGCCTCCCGTGGCAGGCTGTGCTGCCGCGCAGGCCTCACCGCCCCACCCTACTCCCACCGCTGGCCAGGCCTTCCCTCTACTCACCCACATCCCCTGTTATTCTCCGGCGACGGTAGCCTCACACCGCAGCCGAACCAGTCAACCCTCGTACTCCCCTCCGCGTGGGCATCCACTGCCGCGTCTTCCCCGGCTCTGCGTCGTTCCCTTCCTGGACCTCGCCATCGTCCACCGCTTTGGTGCTCTCCCACTGTACGCGGTGAGGCTGACAGCTGGACCCACCAGCTACATCTTCGCACGCAAGGAAGTGCCTCCTTATTACGCGCAAAAAAAATGATTCCTCCCCTTGACAGCTGGGACCTACCTGCTATATCTTTGCACGCAAGGAAGTGCCTTCTTATCCTCCCTGACAGCAAGGACCCACCCGGTCGAAGCGTACGTAGCGTTGTCAGTCTGGTCGCGCACGTGTACGTACATATTGGTCGATCGGTCTCTCTACAAGGATGAACCGTGGCCGAGTAAGTAGCGGCACGTGCCGTAGTTGAGCCCCCGACGTAGCAGTTCAGACAGTCCCATCTAAATCATGTACACGTACGTACAGCCACACGGCAAAGAATACGGCCACGTACGTACGTACATACAGGCGGGGTCTGGAACGCGTACTCGTGCATACGTACGGCCAGGGCTCGTGTACATGGAGAGGCAACGAACGGCAGCAATGGCCTCGTGTTCATCGGCAGCCAACCGGCTGGGTCGGAATGGAGGAAACAACGTCGTGTTCATCGGGAGCCAAGCGACTGGGTCAGAACTCGTGCTGTTCATCGGGAGCCAACCGGCTTGGACGGAACAGCCGAAACAGGGTCTTGTTCATCGACTCGGGGTCTGACATACCGCAAAACGGAGGAAACGGCCTTCTGTTCGACCGCCTACGGTCGAAACGGGGTCCTGTTCATTGGGAGGGGTGTGGCGTACCGCAAAACGGAGGAAACGGACTTCTGTTCGAGCGCCTACGGTCGAAACGGGGTCCTGTTGATCGGGAGGGCTCTGGCGTACCGCAAAACGGAGGAAACGGACTTCTGTTCGAGCGCCTACGGTCGAAATGGGGTCATGTTGATTGGGAGGGCTCTGGCGTACCGCAAAACGGAGGAAACGGACTTCTGTTCGAGCGCCTACGGTCGAAACGGGGTCCTGTTGATCGGGAAGGCTCTGGCGTACCGCAAAACGGAGGAAACGGACTTCTCCCCAACTGCCTACGGTCGAAACGAGGGTCCTATTCATCGGGCGGCGTGTGGCGTACTGCAAAACGGGACTCCATGGGCTACTGTTCATCCACGGTCGACCTCCTCCAGCCTCCACCAGCTACTGTTCATCCACCGTCGACTTCCTCCAGCCTCCACCGGCTACTGTTCATCCACCGTCGACTTCCTCCAGCCTCCACCGCCTACTGTTCATCCAGCCTCCACGGGGTATTGTTCATCCACCCCCAACCGGCTGGGGTGTGGCGGCCTCCTCGGGGTCCTGTTCATCCAGCACCAACCACCTTCACAGGGCCAGGGTACTATTCATCCACAGCCAACCCACCGGCTGGGGTGGGGCGTACGAGCGGGCGGCAGCAACGGGAACTGTTCATCCACAGCCAACCAACCGGCTCGATCGATGCATCTCGACTCGTGTCTACGTGTATCGCGCGCGCGGCAGCAACATGCACTATTCATTAAGAGGCAACCCAACACCGGCTAGCTACGTCTCCCACAGGGGCTCGATCGGCTTTAGTAAGCAGCGAGAAGGATCGATCGAATTCAGTTAGCAGTGAAGGAATCGCTCGGGTTCAGTTAGCAGCGAAGGGATCACTCGGGTTCAGTTAGCAGCGAAGGGATCGCTCGGGTTCAGTTAGCAGCGAAGGGATCGCTCGGCTTCAGTACGCAGTGGGATCGATCGCTCGGGTTCAGTACGTGTAGTAGTGCGAGGGATCGATCGATCACTCGGGTTCAGTAAGCGAACGCCTCACTCGGGTTCAGTTAGCAAACGCCTCGCACACACGCGCGTGTATGAGAGAAACACGCAAACCACACTGCATCGCTCGGCCCCGACCACCCACCGTAACCGGGAACTCCCCGAAAATTTCCTCGCCCTCACTTCTACCACGATTTTTTACGTCATGGACGGCCCAAAGAATGTCATGCGGGTGCGTCTCTGGCCTGCCCAGGATGAAAAGCCCATTTTCTGTCATAATTTTTTGTCATAGAAGTAGGAGGCCACCACATCTATGATGATACATGTTTTTTTCACAATTATTGTCATAGAAGTGTCACAACCATGACAGAAAAAGTTTTCGTTCGGGCCATAATGTCACGGATGTGTCTTTTTTTTGTAGTGCGATGCCTTCCGGGGCATCCCCAAGCTTAGACGCTTGAGTCTTCCTTGAATATTACCTTGGGGTGCCTTGAGCATCCCCAAGCTTAGGCTCTTACCGCTCCTTATTTCTTTATCCATCGTAGTCTCACCCAAAACTTGAAAACTTCAGCATACAAAACTCAACAGAAACCTCGTGAGATCCGTTAGTATAACAAACAAATCTTAAACTTTAGGTTCTGTTGTAAATTGATTCATATTTAATATTGGCATAATGCTACTGTACTCCAACTTCTCCATGACTCATACCCCCCGATACGATCCATAGATTCATCAAAATAAGCAAACTATGCAACAAAAACCGAATCTGTCTAAAACAGAACAGTCTGTAAGGATCTATTTAGAAGCTATACTTATGTAACTCCAAAAATTCTGAAACATTAGGACAACGTAAACAATTCATATACCAATACTGTGTAAAAAATTCAGATTTTTCTGACGCTTAAGTACAGAATTAAAATTCCAGCACTAGATGCAAAACTTTCTGTTTTCCAAACAGCATCAATTATACTATCATCAACATCATCCCAAAGGCATTACTTGGCACAAACACTAATTAAAACATAAAAAACACAACCATAACAGAGGAGTTCAACAAGATCAGCTGCCTTGAAAATGCCAAGGAAATTTGGGATACTATGGTTGATATGCACGAGGGTACCGAGTCCGTCAAGGAATCCAAGTTGGATGTGCTTCAAAGTCAACTTGACAAGTTCAAGATAAAGGATGGTGAAGGAGTCTCCGAGGTGTACTCTAGGCTTGCTCTCATCACAAATGAGATTGCCGGCGTAGGAAGTGAAGAGATGACCGACAAATTCATCATCAAGAAGATTCTTACAGCCTTGGATGGAAAAATATGATACCGTGTGCACATTGATCCAAATGATGCCCAACTACAAAGATCTCAAGCCCACGGAAGTAATTGGAAGGATTGTTGCTCATGAGATGTCACTCAAGGACAAAGAGGAGCTACACAATAAGTCAAGTGGTGCTTACAAAGCCTCAAGCGATGCTCCCACAACATCAAGTGACAAGCTAGTATCCAATGAAGAGATAAGCCTAATGGTGAAAAGATTCAACAAGTTCTACAAGAGTAGAGGAAAAGAAAGGAGCTCAAACTCATGAAACTATGAGCAAAGATCATCAAGTCGTGACCGAAATTGCTACAATTATGGAAGACCCGGACACTACTCCAATGAGTGTACGGCACCTCACAAGAAAAGAGATGAATCACCAAGAGGAAAGTATAGAAGAGATGAATCACCTCACAAGGAGAGAAGGATTAGAGATGATCGTTATGAACAAAGACCTTCTCAGAGAAGCAAGGATTCTGAAAGGAAGTACAAGTCATCCAAGAGCTACACTAGAAGAAGACATCAAGCTCATGTTGGTGAATGGATTTCCGGCTCTGACTCCGACAACCAATCCGAGAGAAGTTATCACTCCGACTCCGACTATAGTCAAGATGAAGGTGTTGCCGGACTTGCTCTCGTATCCTCCAACTCCTATGACCTATTTGATTCACCAAATGAAGGAATTGGAAGATGCTTCATGGCAAAAGTCCCCAAGGTATCACACCCCGAATACCTTGACTTTAATAGTGATGATGATGATTTGCTTGGTGATGATGATTTGCTTGTTGATAAAACTAGTGATGATAATTATGATGAACTTGCTAGTAATCCTGATAGTCAAGAGGAAACAAATGACAATGCTATGAGGGAGATTGAGCGTCTAACTAAAGAACTAAACACTCTTAAGTTAGCTCATGAAACAACTCAAGAGGATCATAGAGAGCTTCTAAGAACTCATGAGAAGCTACGCTTCGAGAAGCTAAATTTAGAGCAAGAGCATGAGTTTCTAAAAGCTATCAATGATGATCTTCGAAAGAAGAGTTCCTCTTACATTGCCAAACGTATACTCTTATCTACTTTTATGCCACAAGTTAAATCTAAGCAAACTAGTAACAAGGGTAAAAAGGGTTCTACCTCTAGTAGTAACATTAACAATGCTAAATCCAATGTTGTTGCTTCTAGTAGTTCTATTGATTCCACTAATGATTCTCTTAGCCAAGTTACACTTGAGCAAGAAAACAATTTATTGAAAGGAATTATAGAAAAGGATGTCTACAAGAGCCTTGCTGGGAGTAAGCAATTTGGGGAAATTGTACGCAAGCAAGGAAGGCACCGGAAGAACCAAGGTATTGGTTTTGAACAAAATTTCAATGCAAATGGAGTTGAATGGGAAGAAGATCAATACCCCAAGACGAATTTTGTTCCTCAACAAGAGAAGTATGATCCTACTTCCTTCAAGGGAACACAAGCTCAAGATGATCTTCCACCACAAGACCACAAGCTAGAAGGCAAGGACAAGCTTCAAGAAGAGATTGACTCATTTGAAGAACCACCTCAAGCTTTGGTCAAGTGGGTTCCCAAGACCTCATCAAGTTCTACTTCATCAAGTACAACTACAACTCCAAGGATTCCCATCAAGTTGATGTGGGTCCCAAAGAAGAAGAACTAGAGAGTTCTTGAGGGTGACTCCGCCAACAAACTTCACTCATATTCATTCTTGGCAAGGACTTGTGCAACCAACTTCAACATCTTGCACTAGTTCATGGAGTCACAAACCCTCTTGTTGGTAAGACAAGGGACAAGGTATTCAATGCATTCATGGACATCATCATATGTGCATTTCACTCTATATCTATGGATATCCTTGTTTGTTCCTTGTGGGACTAAACCATGTAGGTATTGAAAGTGCAAAACTCCAAGGACTGCTCCCAACTCTTGATGGTCTACATCAACATTGAGCATCCACATCTACAACATCTACATGAAGTCATCATCGATAAAACCCAAGGTTAGTTCATCCCTCTTTGGGGGATATCACATCTAGGGGGAGCTTTGCTCTAAGACTTGAGCTAAAGCAACTCTAATGGTGTGAACACATTAATGCTTTATGTAAAAGTGGTAACCCCACTTGTGCTTAAACGGTGAGTATGACCTATGATCAAATGTTCTCATTTGACTCCTAAGTCAATATACTCATATATAGATGATTGTGTCATCGCCCATTGTGTGATAGATGCTAGAATTGTTTGTGCATGTTTGCCACATATTTCATTTGCTATCTTATTGTGTGAGCATGTTGCTATGCATATTTCTCATTCGAGGACATCCATTTGTAGTTTGATTGATTTGGTTTTTCTGGCCAAATGGATGTACAAGAATGCCTAAGCACCTTCTCTAGCTATCTATTCTTTCTTGTCTCAAATTCTCTTCATGCTACATCACAAAATTTGAACAAGTCTTTTTCGGACCCTCCGGGTGAGGCGCACTCGGAGTCACAGATCTGTCAAGGACTGAGTTCCAAAACCTTCTAAATGCCTTTCGGTTTGACCAACTCACTCCCATTCGGTCTCACCGAAATCATTTGGATTGATCAGGGTTTTCATCTCGGTGCCACCGATCTGAACCGTCTCGGAGTCACCGATGTGCTGTACTGCTAGCAGTTACACATCTCGGAGCCACCGAAATGTTTCGATCGGAGCCACCGACAGCTGATGGGTATATATATCCAGCGAGTCTGTATGGTTGAAACTTTCTCAAACGTTTCGTCCTCGCGCCCCACAGCTGTCGTCGCCCCAGTCTCCGGACAGTCGCCGTTCCGTCCAGCGTGCCCTCGCCGTTGGATTCCGCCGCCGTCAACGGAAATCTCTCCCGCCGTTGCCGCTGTAGAGGATTTGCGCCAAGTTAGGGTAAAATCCGACCCCTTAGTGCTTTAATTTCCGATTCAATGCACTAGGGTTTTGCCATTATTCTTGCCACAGTTTGCAACCTCTCTATGCCATCTATAAATTCCGTAGATTAGATTCGAGCGAAGATTTTAGGTTTAAATTTCTGCAGAATACATCTCGGACCAACCGATCTGAAAAATTTCGGAGTCACCGATCTGGCTTTGGCCATTGCACTAGTACGTCTCGGTGCCACCGAGTTGTACTGATTGGTGAAACCGAAATAAAGTTTCTGTGAAACCCTAGCATCTCAGAGAGACCGAACCACATATCGGTCTGACCGAAACTGTGTGCCAAGTCTCTGTTAAGTGCTTCGGTATCACCGAAATGATCAACTCGGTTGTTCCAAAATGTCTTCTGTGAAAACTTGAAACTAAGATTTGAACTCAAATTTTTGAAAAACCAGCTGCATTTTGTGATGACTCATCCACTCTACCTATACCCAACTACTTCACAGGTCAGCTTGCAAGATGTCAGATGCTAGTGACAGCCAGAACAGATCTGAGGAGCAGAATGTTGATCTGAGTGTAGGTTCAAGTCCTGAGAGCAGCTATGAAGAAGGTAGCAGAAGCACTCCCAGCAATTTGCCTAAGGCTGCCAAGAGAACTAGAAAAGCAAAGGGCTCAGAAACTGAGGATGAGGACTTCCAGTTGGAAGAGGTCATCTCTAAGAAGAAGAAAGTCACTGTTCAAAAGGAGTATGCAGGAACTCAGAGAGAGAGGGGGTTACTAGGAAATTTCCTATCTCAATTGCAGCAAAGAGAGGCGTTACCTCAGAAAATCCAGGAGGATCTCAGCCAGTGCCAACCAAGTCAAAGCCACAGGCTACAGGCAAGAAGAGGGAAAGGAAGCAAGTGGCCCATGTGGTGTTCAGACCCACATCTATGAGGAGAGATGATTCCACTGATGAGGAAGTAGAAGAGGAAGAGCCAGCAGCTAACCCTCCTGCTGCCAAGCAACAGAAGCTCATGGCAGATGCTTTGAAGACTGCTGCTCCCTCCAAGTCAAAGCATAAAGCCCCTACCTCCAAGCCTAGGAGAACTACAAGGAATGTGCCAGCCAGTGAGAAGAACAAGGCCCCAGTGCCTCAGAGAGATGATGATGAAGAAGATGAAGCCACGGTGCTAAGGAAGCTAAGACCCAGATTGCCTGAGCACAACAACACACATCCAGTTGCTGAAAATATGAAAGAAAGGAAAGACAATGGCCTGAGGAAGTGGAGAGAGTCAAACCCTTATGCTGTGAGGAGGAGGACTGCTGTAGACTACCGCTTTCACACTAAGGAGCAGCAGGACTTCTATGAGACCGTGTTGCTTGACAAGAAGCCCATAGTCAGTGATATGAGATGGGTGGATTGGAAATTCATTGATGCTAATGAAGACCACTTTCCTCATGTGCATGAGAGCTTCAAGATGATAGGGATTGATGAGTTCATAGGAAAGAAATTGACTGCTTGGAATGATGAAATGATCATGCAATTCTACTCCACAGCTCGCTTCTATCCTGATGGCAGGATTGTGTGGATGACAGAAGGTGTTCGCTATGAGTCCACAGTTGAAGAATGGGCAACTTTGCTAGATGTGCCCAAGCCCGAGGAAGGTGACATTGATGTATATGCCAAGCGCAAGATGGATCACAATTCCATGGCAAATATGTATAAGGAAATTCCTTTGGATGAAGTAGAAACACACAAGCTAGGCTCTGTTTATCATTTGTTGGCAGGACTTGCTACCTCCAACACAATCATGAGATAGACCTTGATGCCCAAGTCAGGAGATGAGAGGATGATCAGAGGGAACTCCATCAATATGCTTCATCACATTGATCGATCTGAGAGATTCAGAGTCATGAATCTTATTGTTGAGACTATCACGAGAACTGCCGCGGATCAGAAGAGGTCATGTGGATTTTCTCCACACATTCAGGTGCTTATCAACTCCAAAGTTGGTGACAAGACATATCTGCTAGACCGTGAGCATTTGCCGCTCAAGCCGGAGTTTGAGGAGAACACATTGACGATGGATCCATCCCATCCCACTTCGGCAGCAGCACATGCAGAGAAGGAAGCACGAGCTGAAGCTGCTAAGTCTGTAGAGCCAGGGCCACATCTGTTCCATCACTGAAGACCAAGGCCGATCAGATGAACCATCTTCTTCGAGCTACTCAGAGGATCGAGCAAAGTTTGACCAACTTAGCTAAGAACTAGAAGAGTCTTGAGAGGATCGTTGAGGCAAAATTCTATGATCTAGATGTCAAGGTGACAGAGTTGCAATCTGCCGTTGAGAGCCTGAAGAAAGAGGTGGATAATGAAAAACTTGCTAGCAGTGAGAATGACGAGCATCGTGGTTCAGTACTTCCCACGACTACTCAGTTCAGGACCCAGCTCAGGTTAGCAGCAGTTCCAGACACTTCCAGAGTTACAGTCTCAGCTCCAGCTGCTACACCTTCAGTTGCACCGTCAGTTGCTCCAGTCATTGCCACTCCTCCACCTGTTCAGCAGACTTCTTCCGAGGCATTTGCAGATGCACTTCTCTCTACTCCGACATCGACGCACACCGGCGCTGCAAGTCAGAGGACTTCACCTCCAGGAGCTGCCGGAGATCGAGCCCAGAGCGACGTTTAGCTCTATACCTATTCGATCTTTTTGGTACTTGCTGGCAAAGGGGGAGAATTTGTATAGATCATTAGGGCTTCAAGAGAGAGTGTCTTGCTTTTGTTCAATCGTTTTTCATTGAGTTTCTTGCTACAGTTTGGTTTGTGCTACTTTGATCGTTATGCTTGTGATGATACTACGTTTGGTTGTACGTTTGATCGTACGATACTTCATGCTATGCATATTGTCTATCATTATCATTATCTATGTATGATCATTCATTCGATTGTTTGGTGATGAGTGCTTACTACATTGCAATCTTATCATTTTGAGCGCTCCACCAAGTTATATGTGACATGGAAGAGTGACCCATGATCCTAATCGATTGTGCATTTGCATTCAAATGCAAATTTTAAATAATGCACAAATTTAGGGGGAGCTCTTACTTATCACATACTGCTCAAAGCGACGATGTATTCCATTGATTATATCATTTGTCGAAGCTTTGATCTATATGTTGTCATCAATTACCAAAAAGGGGGAGATTGAAAGTGCAACTAATCCCCGGGTGATTTTGGTAATTAATAACAACATATATATCATTGATCTAATACTTATTGCTAGTAGATTTTAGAAAAGATCAATGATTGGCATGGCAAGGACTAATGGATGTGGACCCCTCAAAATGTCAAGGACAAAGGTTGGCAACTCCAAGACTCTACATTTTTGGTTTAGTGATCCAAAATCACATTGAGTCCCTTAGGAAAGCCAATACTATTAAAAGGGGATGAGGTATTAATGATGAGGTTGTTGCTCAAGTGCTCAGTGGTATTGCTCCAAAAATCCTCAGTCATTTTCTCACAAACACATCTGTCCAAACCCTAAATCTCTATCTCGGTCCCACCGAAGTTATCCCATCCGGACCCACCGAGAAAACCACTCACATTGCCACTGCCAAACCCTAGCAATTCGGTTTAACCAAAATGGATCTCGGTCCCACCGAGATGGCATTGCCAAGTTTCTGTGATGACATTATTTCACATCGAAATCACCGAGTTGAAATAATCGGAATTTCCGAGACTGGTTCTGCCCTAACCATTGCACTTCGGTCCCACCGAAAAGCCTAACGTCCACATCTTTTACACTAATCGGTCTCACCAAGTTCACGTTCGGTCTCACCGATTTGGGTCAAAAGTGTGCAACGGTTAGATTTTGGGTGAAGGCTATTTATACCCCTCCAACCCCACTTACTCTTGAAGAGAGCCATCAGAATGTGCCTACACTTCCACCATTCATATTCTGAGAGAGAACCACCTACTCATGTGTTGAGATCAAGAGATTCTAATCCTACCATTTGAACCTTGATTTCTAGCCTCTTCAAGTTGCTTTCCACTCCAATCCTTCTCCTACCCAAGCCAAATCTGTGAGAGAGAGATTGAGTGTTGAGGAGACTATCATTTGAAGCACAAGAGCAAGGAGTTCATCATCAACACACCATCTATTACCTTTTAGAGAGTGGTGTCTCCTAGATTGGTTAGGTGTCACTTGGGAGCCTCCAAGATCATGTGGAGTTGAACCAAGGAGTTTGTAAGGGCAAGGAGATCGCCTACTTCGTGAAGATCTACCCCGAGTGAGGCTAGTCCTTCGTGGACGGAAGCCATGGTGGAATAGACAAGGCTGCTTCTTCGTGGACCCTTCGTGGGTGGAGCCCTCCGTGGACTCGTGTAGCCGTTACCCTCCGTGGGTTGAAGCCTCCATCAACGTGGACGTACGATGGCACCACCTATCGGAACCACGCCAAAAATCATCGTGTCTTCATTGCGTTTGAAATCTCCAACCCCTCCTTTACATTCATACGCAACGTCATTATTTTTCGCTGCACAACTCTTAGACTTGCATGTGTAGGGTGTACTAGACTTGATAGAATTGCTAAAATCTACCCACAACTAAAATTGGGAAAATAATAGATTTTTATTTGGTCAAGTAGTCTAATCACCCCCCTCTAGACATACTTTCGATCCTACAATCTCCTCGCGGCAGGCGCGGCCGCTCAACGGGACCTGTGGGATGGGCACCCAATCCGCGGAGAGATGCCAATTGTTGGGGAGGTGGGCATCGCTCCATGGAAGTGGCGTCGCCGTCTCCCAATAGCGCCGGTAGATGTCGGCGCTGATGTAGGGGCGACTGCGCTGCGGGGCCGCCGGCGGCGAGATGGTAAACGCGGGCGGCGCGGAGCTGGTGGAGCGGCGGCGGCGACCAGAGGACGACCCAGCCTTGTGGTCATGCTTACCCTTGTTGATCCAATGGCACCCCATGGCCGCCGGCGAGAAGGTGGAGGAGAGGAAGTGGAAGAGGGGCTAGGGTTTGCTCGCTTGTGTCGGGGCTCGAGGAGGCAGCTAGGCTCGGAAGTGGAAGCTTTGGACTGGCTGGTCCATGGCTTCCACATTAAGAAGGACGACGACCAGGCGGTTGGGTGGCTGACAGGCCCCCCCCCCCCCCCGCGTGCGTGCGCCATAAATGCGGTCGGTGGGAGGTGGGTGGGTGGCCGACAGGCAGGCCCGAGGCAGACAAGGAGCAGGTGTGTGGGCGTCTGTTCGTTGTCCGTCTGGACGCAAACCGGGCGTAAGTTTGCGCCGAAAATGGGGCGGGCCGGATGCCAAACGGACGTTTTTTGCAGATGGGGTCACGCGTTGGGCCGTGTCGTCTGCCCGTTTGGGCCAAAACGGACACACCCGAACGATTTGGGGTCGTGCGTTGGAGTCGGCCTGAGTCGGCTCAACATCTTGAGATTGATGAAGTCATCCGAAAATTCACAGGGGCACGCACCTGCTCAGCTCTGCTTCACTGTTCGTTCACGCCGTGATTCGTGCACTCGTTTGCACCTGAAAATGCCAAAAAGTCACATGTAAGCTATGTACAGCGACGCATTGACGGCTCGTTCTGTCAGCGATAGTGGTCGTTCGATGGTCTAGAGACCTTGATGTAGTTTTTATTACGGTTGAGGTGCTTTGTATTTCTGATGAACTTTTATACTCCTACATATGCGTTGGATATTTTTCGAAAGAAAAGGTACGCATGCCGTGTAAGGCCAACTCCAACGCATGACCCCAAATGGTCCGGCCACGTCCGTTTGGGGTGAAACGGACACAAATCGCGGCCCAATGGGCGGAAGCAAACGGACGCCAGTCCGTTTTTTGTCCCCGTCGACCCATTTCCGGCCCAAAATTGGGTCGCCTTTGCGTCAAAACGGACGGGCGGGACACGCGCCCTTGTCCTCCCCTGACCCGCCTATCGGTCAAACAGTCCCATTTCCCCTTCCCCTACACGGCTTGCCCCTCCCTCGCCCCCCCCCCCCCCCCCGCCATAGCCGCGGCCGCCCATTTTTCCGGCCGCGTCCTCGGTGTCTAGCCCGGGCGCCCAAACCCCGACGCATCCACACAAATCCCACCTCCCCCTCCCCCGATTTCGGAGGAGTTCTCGCTGGCGTTTGTGGGCTTTTGTCGCCGCCTCCGGTACGAGGGAAACCACGTCCGCCGGCGACGCCCATCGACCCCATCACCGTCCACGTGGGGCTGCCAGGCCGCCTGCCGCCAACCGTCAACGCTTCGACAGGCCTGCTGCCCGTGCGGGGAGGCCGAGGTGCTCTTCACCGGTCGCGTCTCCACCACGACCACAAGGTGTTCGACACTTTGCTCGCAAGGTACCATGGATAGTGGGGACGAGTGTTTTTTTTCCACAACTTCATTTGTTCATCGGATAATTCGTCCTCGGATGACGAAGAGCTTGTGGTTGCTGCATTGGTCGTCAATGGCCACATTGCTAGGTAGCGGCCTAGGTTCAGGTGATCCATCATGGGCCATGCTCCAGCCTTGAACTGCAATAGGGAGAGCGGTCAAGCCCTGCTCTATGCCGATTACTTTGAGGATTCCCCGCTCTTCAAACTCCATCTTTTCCGGCGCCGCTTCCGGATGCCGAGGCATGTGTTCAATCATATTCGGGAGCGAGTGGTAGCATATGAAGATTACTTTGAGTGCAAGGAGGATGCCCTTGGCAAGGTTGGCTTCTCCTCTTATCAAAAATGCACTGCAGCTATTCGTATGCTTGCATACGGAATTCCGGGTGATCTTGTGGATGAGTACGTCCGTATGAGTGAGTCCACATGTCTCAAATCAATGTACATGTTCTGCAAGGCCGTGGTGGCAGTGTTTGGACCTGACTACCTGAGAGAGCCAAATGCCGCTGATACAACCTGGTTGTCGGTGATCAATACCGATAGGGGCTTTCCAGGGATGCTTGGTAGCATATATTGTATGCACTGGAGGTGGAAGAACTGTCAATTTGTTTGGCAGGGGCAGTACAAGGGGCATGTGAAAGGTGCCACTGTCATACTAGAAGCGGTGGCCTTCACAAGATCTTTGGATATGGCACTCTTTCTTCGGCATGGCTGGTTCTCACAATGATATCAACGTGCTTCAGCATTCTCCAGTGTTTGCAAGGCTTGCAGAAGGCCACTCCCCAGATGTCAACTTTGAGATCAATCCTTGAGGAGCGAGGGGTCATAAATAAAGAGGGGGGAGGGGGGTTTATGTCATAAGAAGAAAAAAACCGATTATATGACTATCTTGTTTATCTCGTTGTCGATATGAACATCGCCTCCAACAGAAAAATATTCCGTCTTATGGCACACAATGTGTTAAATCCGAGCTGTGACTCCTGGCGAGCCATGAGCACGACCACCATCCAACCACAAGAAAGAAAAATATCCCGTCCAATGTGCAAATACTTTTCTTCTATTCCTTTCTTTTCCAAGTTACCAGCAATTACGTGCATCCCACGTACCATCCTAAAATAAAACTGGCGTCACTGAGGTACGCATGCCCTCTAAGAAAACGATGTGCTTGTTACCATCCGTAAGAGCGACGGGTCACCACTCACCTGGACTGAAAGACCCATGAACGATAACATCCATAAATCCATTGTATTCGAAGAGAAAGAAAGAAAGATAACATCCATTGCTGCTCGTTTAGTACGTGTGGGTGCTCGTGCGGTTCTAAAAGAGCCGACATATGTTTTTCAGGGCTACAGGCGCGTTCCTTTTTGTTGGCGCCTTCTCGTCGTGCTACTCGGACGGCGATCTTCGCCACAAATTTGCCCTGTCGCTGGCTGCCGTCCGCATCAACCTCACAAACCAACGTTGGCGAGGACTGTGCTTCCTAGTATTTTCGCACCTTGCGCCTCCCTCCATTCGTGAGCTCTCCTCCCCTCCCTCCCTCCTCCCGTGCTTCGTTTTCTAATAGTTCGCCGGTGAACTGAAGAACTGTATTGGCCAGGCAGGCAGCACAACAGAGACCAGGGTATTTCTTTCAAACTTTCAAATATTTGGCAGACTAGGAAGAACTTTCAAACTTTCAAACTGATTTTTGCATCATTTCACGGATTGATCTTTTGCTTCTTGATATGTTTGTTTGAATGTGCAAGAACAGGGGTTTCAGTATCTGCAACAACAACAAAAATCGACAACAGCATACGTGACAAATGGTGCTATCCTCGTTTGCTGCCATCTCCTCATCCTACGGAAATGCCTTATCAGGGTTGAGTGCCCAACAGTCCCAAAGATGGCACCGGAGACGCGTCCGCAGCCGAGTTCGGTCGGCGCAGGAACCGGCGAAGTTGCAGTACAGGAAGCTGGGAGATTCAGATCTCCTTATCAGCGAGATAACTCTTGGAACAGTCTGTGCATAGTTGAACCATCATGTTTCTGTTGTTTTCACTTTTTTCTTTACATAATAGTCTGGTTTTTACTTCTTTTAGATGACCTTTGGAGAACAAAGCACAGAGAAGGAATCACATGATATGCTCTCTTATTCTTTTGATCAGGGCATCAACATACTCGACACCGCAGAAATTGTCAGTACACATTCCTTCCTTACCTTCAACAACTGTCTCATTTTCTGAAGTTGATCCCAGCTTTAACTGAAATACTTTTATTGCCTTTTAGTACCCGATTCAACCCAAGCAGGAGACTCAAGGGAGGACTGATCTATATGTAGGCAGGTGGATGAAATCCAAGCCACGAGATAAAGTACCCTAAACCGGCCTTATAATTTATTTGCAGTTTCCGAATCCATTTGTAGTCCCCTGATTTCCGCTTCAGATAGCATGCTTGAATGCTTTCACTGAAACATGGCACCTGCCCACTTTATATTCTGTTTCCGACCAGGTAATTTTGGCCACCAAAGTTTCTGGTTATTCAGATCGCACTTTTCTTCGATACAATGCAGAAATGGTGCGTGTTGATGCTCCCAATATAAAGGAAAGCGTCGAAAAGAGCCTTTCACGCTTATCCACAGACTACATTGATTTGCTTCACATACACTGGTAAGTGTTCATTTTGAAGATTATTCTTGCTCTGAATAATTTTCATATCCTGTTCACGAATGATTCATACGCAATCATATTTCACAATTTGCATTTCCTTACAGCACTTGAAAATTGTGAATCTGTGTTCTCTTTTCCATCCTTTGTGAGTCTTTTGTCGTCTTATACAGACTGTTTTCAACACATATCCTTCATTTAAGCGTAGTCGTGTTAGTTCTTGCATTATTCACATACAATTTTTTTCAGGAAGGATATTATTTTGTTTATATTAGTATGTTTTTATTTTTATTTTACTTGACAAAAATGACAACTCTGGCTCCAAAGGTTTGCTTTATGTCTTCAGGCCAGATAGGTATGTGGCACTATATGGCGAATTCAGTTATGATTCAACTAAATGGAGGCCAAGCGTCCCATTTGAGGATCAGTTGAAAGCTCTTCAGGAACTAATTGATGAAGGAAAGGTAATACTATTTTTTTTGGGGAAGAACAAAATAATTAACTGAACACAATCTTAGTATGGATCCATCTTCCCATAGGATTTGGTGCCTGTATTTTGCACACTTTTTAAAAACCATGTGTATTTTATTGTAATAATAGCCTATATTTATTCTAGATTATGAGCATATATGATTGATGTGTTCATGGGCGCACATTTTGCATATGCAGAAGACAGCCAAAGATAGGAGATTGGTAACCATAGACCGGTATATAACTCCCTGTTGGCCTCTTTTAATCTAGGTACGATATATCGGCGTTTCCAATGAAACCTCGTACGGAGTGATGCAGTTTGTACAGGCTGCAAAGCTTCATGGACTTCCGAAGATTGTGAGCATCCAGAACGGTTATAGTCTACTTGTGAGATGCAGCTTCGAAGGTGAAACAGAGATGTCAGCCATAGATCTATTCATTTTCAGTCACTTGAACTCTATGGTATAATGGAGTCTGCATGCTTTACTTTGTGGCAGCTGATCTTGCTGAAGTCTGCCACCCAAACAACTGCAACGTTGGGCTGCTTGCCTACTCCCCGCTGGGCAGCGGTGTCCTGACTGGAAAGTATCTGGATGATAGCTGTGGCAATAGCAAGAGTTTCAGGCTGAATCTCTTCCCTGGATATATGCAGCGTTACAACGCGCCTTTGGCCAAAGTACACACACACACACACGCTGGAACACTACAACTAAGTATAATGACATTCAAAATTATTATGTGCAAATAATTCTGCTTTGCTTCTGTTGTGATGTTTGGATAGGAAGCGACGAAGGAATACCTCAAGGTTGCAAAGAAGCATGGGCTAACTCCGGTCCAGCTTGCCCTCGGCTTCGTGCGCGACCGCCCGTTCACAGCTAGCACCATCATCGGAGCGACCACCATGGATCAGCTGAGGGAGAACATCGACGCGTTCACCAGCGCTCCACGGCCTCTGCCGCCGCAAGTTCTCGATGACATTGAGACTGTTTTCAAGAGATACAAAGACCCAGCAGTCCTCTAGATGTTTTTTCAGCTTTCTCTGATGCAAAGGACAGCAACCCTCTGGAGACGCACAGACAAAGGAAACAGTTTGCTATCATGCAATTCATATAGCAATTAGCCGTCGGTGTATATTATTGGTCAGGATAAACATTACGCATTAAGAGTTATTAAAGTGTAACGGGTGTCCAGATTCGCTCCAAGGCAGCACTGAATGTACATGAGTTACAACCCACACTATTCAGTATTCACCCACAAGGACCAAATCCCATAATCCGACGAGTCCTCTGATTGATTTCTCTACCATCTATACATACACACTTCCATTCAGTTTTACAGTCAAAGCATAATCAGTGCAGGACACCTGCCTTATCAGTCATCTTGCATAATTCAGTCATCCATTCGCCTGCCTTTGTACTTCTTGCTCATCATTGTGACATTCGTCAGAGTAGTTGAAGTCTTGAGCGTTCCATCTTGGGTTTGTCAAGCGCCCTCTGCCATCCCTGAGACCACTCTCCGCTGTTTGCTGGTCAATCAATTCGAGCTGCTTTCTTACCCAAGGAGGGTCATCTGGATGAAGCCATAGCTGCTCACGGGTGTCCTTGTGCTTAAAATCAGGGCAACTGGCGTATGGTTTGTATTGCCGGTTATCCCACCACTCGTAAGGGCTGGCAAAGAAGACTTGCCACAGACGAAGCCTTTCTCTGTACTTGATTTCTTCAAGTGTTTGAGCTAATTGATACAACAGAAGACAGTAAGAGATTGGATAAGAGACAAAAAAAAAAAAACTACAATACGGAACAGGAATGAACAAAGTCAAATGACAAAAACGTACTCCCCGCAGATGGTGTTGATGCTGGATCTACCGAGTCTTTATCCTTCCTAGGCTTCTTGGGATCATGAACGTAATTCAGCTCCTTGACGTGAACCTATGGAATAATGGATTTCAAATTAGGAAAGTATAGAAGATACAAAGCATACAAAAGTATTTTCAAGACCAACAATAACACATAGCAACACAGGGAAACAATTGTTAACATATTTTGTGGTTATTGAAAGGGGGCAGCCCGGTGCATGTAGCTCCCGCTTGCGCAGGGTCCGGGGAAGGGTCCGACCACTTTGGGTCTATTGTACGCAGCCTTTCCCTACATTTCTGCAAGAGGCTGTTTCCAGGACTTGAACCCGTGACCTCATGGTCACAAGGCAGCAGCTTTACCACTGCGCCAAGGCTTTGAAGTAGAAACAATTTTGTATGCGTCGTATATGGTCAAAGATAGTGGAAGACTGGAAGTAACTAGGACCACACGAGTATGCACAAGAGGAAGGATATGGTAACATAAAATCAGGGCTAGGCCAGGACCACTAATGGTAAGAGCACCAAACCGATCTTCTAAATGATCTCGTGAAGAAAACTGTATATCTCAGAATGGTACAGCATCATCTGTTCGTAAGAAGTTGCAATCGCTCAACAACTGACTAACCTTATAGCACACATACTTTTCACCAGTTCCACTGACTTTATGATAAGAATTCAGAAAACCAGATACATGTACAAGGTCATTGTACTTCAAATGCTTCAGGCACACATTTGCCAGATCGCCCTTCATCTGCAGTGTAACTCTGTTCAAATTGTTTACACCGTAAGTATGGTGATGGAAATTTTAGAACACAAAATTACAATAATCATGAGTTGGAACAATCATATAACATTGCGTAGATGTAATTAAGTTTGCAGGCTCTATGAAAACATGACCTTTGTATTCGATTAATGTTTTGCTTGGTGGAAATAGCTAGAGTTACATCCCGAGGTGCTTCTATGCTTCACCTCTCAAGAGTTGCACAAATTTTTGACGGTGTGAAGCATGGAAGTCATCTCAAGCTGCAAAAGATACCGTGCACGCATATGTCTCTCTCTTTTAGATACAAACAATGGATATAGCCCAAAAAAGCCAAATATAGTCCTTCCAGCTTACATTTTGGAAATACAACTTTCTACCAGTGCTGTTTCTACCACCACAAGCATTGAAATTGCTCGCTGATAGGATGGACCTAAGTTAAGTACATCCTACTAACTTGGGTAGGACAATGTCCAACTGTCTAAACTCTTAGACCTGTGTTTCCTTTTCTTTCATAAGAAGGTTGCTCTGTTGTGCCTACATGGAGCAATACGCCTACCGCAATTCGACATTGAATTTTTTTTTGCTTGATACTCCAGTAGACATTTGTGCTAACCCGGGAATACCACACAGCTGTATGTTTCCACCATGTTTAGAACAAATAATCCTCAGTTGAAGCAACAGATAGTTATTACTACTATCTACAGAATACAGTTAACCAGGCAAGAACATACAGTAGTAATATAAAGCAGAATATAACCCAATCGATCAGACAGGGTAATGAAGGCTACCATCCCCCCCTCCCCGGGGCAAAGATCAAATCTTCTGCACCAAAACGGCGAGCATGAACAAGAGAAAGCTGCAACCTATTTGGGTGGGGGGGGGAGTAGGTGGGGAGTATGAGAGGGAAACGTAACTGGAAGTTGGCAGAGGTCGACGAGGACGAGGAAGAGGGCGTAACGCAGAGGAAGGTGTAAGCCTTCGGGTCCTCCTCGGAGCTGTCGCGGTGCAGGCGCACCGGCGCGTTGAGACGGCCGATGAGGCTGCACGAGTTAGAGCTAACAATATCCTTCTTCCGCGCGACAGGAGGAGCCCGCAGCATCGACATGCGGTACGCCATGCTCTCCGCCTCCTCCCCACCGCCGATCTCTCTGCCATGGTGGAGGAGGCGCCGCCACGCGGCGGCCGCCGGCGAGCGCGCGGCGGCGGCGAGGGATCGCAGCATCTGTCCACCCGAGTTGGGGAATGGCTGATTGGTTTTTGGACTTCTGCACCAAAACAGCGAGGCCTAGTGGGCCTTTTGCTTTACCGGGCCTTCCGTGATCTTCTGTTTTTTGTTGAAACTTACGAAATCACTTAATAATTAAGGATTGTCTCTTATCTCTTAAACAGTGCGTCCAAATTTTGAACCGTTTTCATAATTGGATTCCTCGCGTCGAGATCTTCAGAACTAGATCCCATGTTGATAGGTTTTGATGAACTTTTTTTTCACGAAAAAAACCGGACGAAAAAACCGAACCGGAAGCACCTTTTTTTTCCCTTTCCGAAGAGGCACGACCGTGCCTCTCGCGAAAGCAAAACAGTGCCTCTCGCGGAAGCAAAACCATGCCTCTCGCGGAAGGAAACAAAAAAAAAACGCGTTTTTTTCCCGTTTTCCGAGAGGCACGGCCGTGCCTCTCACGAAAGCAAAACCATGCCTCTCGTGGAAGGAAAAAAAACAAAAAACGCGTTTTTTTTTCCTGCTTCCGAGTGCCTCTCGCGAAAGCAAAATCGTGCCTCTCGCGGAAGCAAAACCATGCCTCTTGCGGAAGAAAAAAAAGAGAAAACGTGTTTTTTTTCATTCCCGAGAGGCACGGCCGTGCCTCTCGCGGAAGGAAAAAAACAGAAAATACGTTTTTTTTTCTGTTTCCGAGAGGCACGGCCGTGCCTCTCGCGAAAGCTAAACCGTGCCTCCCACGGAAGCAAAACCGTGCCTCTCGCGGAAGCAAAAAAAAACGCGTTTTTTCGCGCAAAATTTTTTCTCCAAATTTTTTTTTTGGTCCAAAAGCTAAGGAAGACAGGTGGAAAACCAAAAAGGCGAAAAACCAGAAAAAAACCATTTAAAAAGCCGAAAACACGTGCGAAAAAAAAACAAAATCCGGAGGGAGCGCCCAAAGCACGCGGAGCGCTCCTTAATTAGTTGCTCTCTAAAACTTATGATGAATAAGGAGTATAAGGAGTGGGCCGAATTCTAAAAAAAATGTTGAATTCAGACCCTTTTTTTTCAGAACCTTTTTGGGAAAGAGTGGGCCTTTCAGAATGAAAAAAACAAAAATCTCAACTCCTCTCTCTTCCTCTATTTGTGTGACTGACATGCCGGTTCATCATTTGCCTATTAAAACTAGCAGCATCAGGTGCATCAGGGGCGGACCTGGTGGGTGCCCAGCCCCCACTTAATTTTTAAAATTTCAATAGGAATTATTTGTATTCTAAAATATATTTTTTTTGAATTTCTTCACATTTGTACAATAAGTGCTCCCGTTCCAATGATTTATCCCACTCCACAAAATTTCTAGGTCCACCCTTGAGGTGCATACACATAGACTCGCGCTTGGGCTTTTCTTACCAAGAACCTCCATTTTTTCCATAAAAAAAAAAAGAACCTCCATTTTTTGGGAGGCACCAGCGCTAAAGGGCAAACAAAGATAACTAAGTGCCAAACTCAAAAAAGAAGATATCTAAGTGACATACGCTATGTATGGATGGCCCAAATTCTCCTACAATCCTTTTGTTAGGAGCCAAATATCCCCAGAAAACAGGGAGGTGTGAGAATAAACACCTCAAGGTGACGTGTCAGATCGGAGCAACCATATTTAAAAAAATACTACCCTCCAAATAATATGGACAATTGTAAAGGAAAACCACGCGATTAAGAAAGTTCATTTGCGGGTATAGGGTGATCAATATTTGGAAAGGTCCATGAACATCGGCTACTCAAAAATAGGAGGATTATGATGGCGAAGGTAGATGTGTGGATTATTTTGAACCGGTATACTTGATGGTATTAGTTTGTGATTTATTCTAGCCAATTGATGCGAACCATATTTTAGTCTAGGAGGATTTGTGGAATGGCTTTACATGAAGTTTGACTTATTCTCACTGTCAAAAATGTTTCACTTCTTTTTGATGTGATAGACGTACCACATACAATGAAACCACCAATTTGGTTGAAGAGACGGTGATTGATGAAAATGAGGAGAGTGAGACGCTCGTGCTATGCCACGAAACCATAACAAGAGGTGGACCATAGCTTATTCAATTTATATTTTGAATTAATTCATTCTCTTTCTTTTGAACTATGGACGATAATGTAGCTAATATTATGTGCAACAGTGGAAGGCGAATTGAGACAATGTTTATAGACTAGACGGACCTTGGTTGGGTGTGAAGGTTCGTTCTCGAGCTTTGACACTACTAAAGGTAGCTATTGTTGAATTTGAATTTTGAACCGGGCTATTGGAGACTGGAGATCAGATGAGAGATATTGGACAATGGGAGGCAGTAGGAAGGGAGACATAGGAAGTAGGATGACTTGGTAGATGGTCGCTTGCTGCTATGCTCGTAGGTTTGATGGTTGGGATGAAACAAGAAAGGTCGGAAAAAATGAGTGAATAGACGATCACCAACTCAAATATTTACATGGCGGCGGGCGGTCAGCATGCGGCGACGGTGGGTGCGCTTCGGCGGGGCTCGTGGAGGTGGTGAGGGAGGGTTAGATCCGGACGGATCTGGCCGCGGAGACATGGGCTTGTGGATGCATGGTGCGTGGCTCGGGAGGTTAACCAGGGTGAAAGTCATGTCTCCGGCCATGACAGGAGTCGGTGATGACGACGCTTTCAAGCGCAATTTTCTTTTGTTGGCATCGTCGAGCTGTTACCCTCAGCCACAACCTTTACAGCTTTGCGGGGAACCCTAGATCCGTCCAATCAGACGATAGCGGCATCATAACATCGTATCCCTCCTTGTGGGCATCGCCTTTGGAGCTGGGCATCAACAAGTTGGGCCAATGGAAGACATCGGTGTTGGCGTTGGGGCTTTTTGTGGCAACGACGATGGGGGTGAGCGATGTTGGGTCGTGGCAATGGTTGCACTAGTTGGCTCTTCTCGGTGTGTATGTGGGATCACCTTGGGTTGGTTGTTGCTATGAAGTCGGAGCTGTGGGGGGTAGAGTCCCGGTGATGACGATGAGACGAGCAGCAAGTGGTCTGTTCAGTGATCTTCTGTGGTGCCACACTTGCATAGTTCCCCTTCATGACTCTTCGCTAGAATGGGAGATGCGCTATCCTCGATGTGGGTGGCTGAGTGATTGGCATGGATTTTCATCTAACTCTGCATGTCTCCGATGGTGTGGGCTGTGTCGGCGGTCGTCTATGGTAAAGTCCGAGTCGCTTGCTCAGGAAGAAAGGGTGGCGATGACGCGTGCTCGAGGGGAAGTGATGACAATGACGTTACTGTGCTATCTTAGCGAGGCTTTCTTCGTAGTGCTATGTACAGGGTATCTTGTGTGCGATGCTCAGCGGATTGTGATGATTTTTGCCCGGTTTTTCATTAATTCACTAGACAACTTTTTTTTCTTCTTAATTAATAGTCGAGGCTACTCTGTTGCCTCCATTTCGGCAAAAAGAAATTACAAATTAGAGTTGCCCCGAAGTGTTGTGGCCAATTGATTTGCACTAACATGATTGCTCTGTAATTATTCAAAACAATAATTACTTCCAATCAACCTAGCTAGATCAATCGAATTAGCGGTCTTGCTCTCGCTCCGTGGCATTTGTAATGTGCCGCGTATCAAACTGGTGTAGGCTAACCTTATTTGAACTGGACACATGTTCGATCGCCGTAGCTATCACCCGTAGGCCCCAGTATAGTAATCCCTCCGTTTTATTTAGTCCGCGTATTAGCTTTGATCAAAGTCAAACCTGGTAAACTTTAACAAAGTTTATAAACAAAAATATTAATATATACAATAACAAATCAATACCATTAGATGTCCAATCCTCTAAATATTCAATTCAGGAGGACTTTAGCGGGAAACCGTTGGGAAGCTTGGCTCCATCTTGTGAGAAGATTGATGGATGTCCACCTTTCTCAACAGCCAGACCAGTTGCACTGGAAAGTAACCAAGAATGGAGTGTTTTCGGTAAAATCCATGTATTTGGATATTATCAACTCGGGCTCTATCCCTCGATCTGTGCATATTTGGAAAGTCAAAGTGCCCTTAAGAATTATAGTGTTCATGTGGTTTGTCCACAAACAAGTCATTCTCACTAAGGACAATTTGGCAAAACGTAACTGGACAGGATCTCGAAGATGTAGCTTCTGTGATCATGATGAATCTATCAAACACCTCTTTCTTGATTGCCCAATGGCCAAAATTTTATGGAGGTCTGTCCATATAGCGTTTAACATTTCTCCTCCAAATAGCATTCACACGTTATTTGGGACGTGGCTAAATGGAGTTGAGACAGAAACAACGAAACATATCCGTGTATGAGTATGTGCTTTATTATGGGCTATATGGAATTGCAGGAACGATTTGGTTTTTAACAGAACAACACATATTCATTTCTTGCGGGTTATCTTCCGGGCCACTACATTGATCCGTATGTGGTCGCTACTCACTCCGATGGATGCCAGGGAGCGTATGGCTACTGGGTCTATCCGTTGGGAGACGGTAGCGCGGGCTATCTTCAACCGGTTTGGATGGCGGTCATGTAATAGGATAGGTGTTTAGTTTCCTATCTATCTTTATTCCGCCGGTTGTGGCTATCCCGTTTCCATGTTTTTAGCTCTATGTGAGCATTTTTGCTTTTTGAGACCTGGAGACTTTGTTGAACTGTTTGCTTATTAATAAAATGGCCGCATGCATCGATTTGATGCAGAGGCCGGGGGATAACCTCCTTTTCGAAAAAAAAAATTAGATTTATTATTGAATGTACTTTCACATCATACAAATTTGTTATGGTAAATTTTTATATTGTTTTCTATAAATTTAGTCAAACTTTACAAAGTTTGACTTCAGTCAACTCTAATATAAAGAGTAAATAAAAACCGATGGTGTAATGAACTACCAGCAAGCAACAGGTTTAACCTCTGTATGTAGGTGTGCAAGCAAGTCAAGACAAAATTTACTCTAGTCGTTGTCTTGCACGTATACACCCAACTTGTCATATCGGTAATGATGATGATATACAGTGACATAAATCGAGGGTGCGTCAAACAATCATACGCGACACTGACCCCAGCTTCAGCACAGTGACAGGTAGCATGACCCGACAAAAATACGAACAACGGTGGCGTTTTTCTTGATCACACATGTGAATAATACAAAAACTAAAGGGTGTAGGCTTTGGATTTTCTACAGTTTTTTTTTGTTTTTCTTACTAGAGTAATTGAGATTTATCACAGCTTGACAGCTGTTTTGCTACAGTTGTAAGTTCTTTTTTTTAGGGTAGATTAGGGTAAATTTTATCATGTGTATGATACGTCTCCAACGTATCTATAATTTTTTATTGTTTCATGCTATTATATTATAAATTTTGCATGTTTTTATATACATTTACAAAAATTATATATCATTTTTTGGGACTAACCTATTAACTTAGTGCCCAGTGCCAGTTGTTTTTTTTTGCCTGTTTTTGGTTTTCCAGAATATCAGTACCAAACGAAGTCCAAATGCCACGAAACTTTTTGAAGATTTTTTTTCTGAACATAAGAGACACTAGAAGCTTCGGGAGGAGGCCAGAAGCCAGAGGAGGTGGCCACGAGCCACCAGGGCGCGCCCTGGTGCCTCGTGGGCCCACCTCTGCCCCTTTTGACCTAATTCCACCACTATAAATTCTCTAAAATCGGGAAACCAACAGAGGAGTCCACGAAATACTTTTTCCGCCGCCGCAAGTTCCTGTTCTCGAGAGATCCCATCTGGAGGCCTTTTCCGGTACTCCGCCGGAGAGGGAATCGATCACGGAGGGGCTCTACATCATCCTTGCTGCCCTTCCGATGATGCGTGAGTAGTTTACCACAGACCTTCGGGTCCATAGTTAGTAGCTAGATGGCTTCTTATCTCTTTTTGATCTTCAATACAATGTTCTCCTCGATGTTCTTGGAGTTCTATCCGATGTAATCACTTTTTGCGGTGTGTTTGTTGGGATCCGATGAATTGTGAGTTTATGATCAGATTATCCATGAATATTATTTGAGTCTTCTCTGAACTCTTTTATGCATGATTATTATAGCTTCGTATTTCTCTCCGATCTATTGATTTGGTTTGGCCAACTAGATTGATTTATCTTGCAATGGGAGAGGTGCTTTGTAATGGGTTCGATCTTGCGGTGCTCAATCCCAGTGACAGAAAGGGACATGACACGCACTTATCGTTGCTATTAAGGGTAAAAAGATGGGGTTTATTCATGCATGAGTTTACTTTGTCTACATCATGTCATCTTGCTTAAGGCGTTACTCTGTTCTTTATGGACTTAATACACTAGATGCATGCTGAATAGCGCTCGATGTGTGGAGTAATAGTAGTAGATGCAGGCAGGAATCGGTCTACTTGTCTCGGACGTGATGCCTATATATATGATCATTGCCTTGGATATCGTCATGATTATTTGTTTTTCTATCAATTGCCCAACAGTAATTTGTTTACCCACCATATGCTATTTTCATGAGAGAAGCCTCTAGTGAAAACTATGGGCCCCGGGTCTACTTCTATCATATATTAAAAATCCTAAAAATATATTGCTGCACTTTTATTTTATTTATTTTATTTTATATTTTAGTTCAATCTATTTATCTATCACCATACAATTTAATCTTGCAATTAACCGCCGAGGGATTGACAACCCCTTGTTTGCGTTGAGTGTAAGGATTTGTTGTTTTGTGTGCAGGTACTGTTAACGAGGTGTTGCGTGATTCTCCTACTGGATTGATAACCTTGGTTTCATAACTGAGTGAAATAATTATCTGTACTGTAGTGCATCTCCCTTCCTCTTCAAGGAATTACCAACGCAGCTCACAAGTAGCAGTGTATCTTTCTTATTTTGACCAGTTCGCTGCGATATTTGATATTTTCTCGCCGCCATTTCAGATGCTTCGCGAAGCACCTGAGCTTCTTTCTCTTACCACCGCGTCCTCCTCTCAAATCCCTCTCCCTCCCAGGCAATGGCGTCGGGCACCAGGAGCAGGCGAGCAGTATGGCAGGCTGCCCGGCTCCCTCTCCCCCGACCTCCCTCAACGGCATCACGCCACGGCCTCTCCCCTCCCGCTCTGTCCCATAGCCCTCTCTCTCTCTCTCTCTCTCTCCCCGAGCCGGCCGCCCCATCCCCTCCCGACGACACCCCTCTACTCCTTTCTCTCCATCCTAGTGAACACAATGCTTTTTGCAATAGCTTCTAGCTCATACCAGGAGTCCATTAGTATAGGGGGGAGGACCTCCTGAATGTGAGTTTTAGAGTCTCGCCATCCCAAACCTGCCTAATGGTTTTTCACTACTCCATACAGATATAGTAAAGGTCCCAAAACTGAATTGAGAGAGGGGAAAAACCAAACCAGCAATCTTCCCAAAACTTAATTTGTTCACCATTACCTATCTAGAGACCACCCATAACCAAACTTAACAGCCTTAGAGGCCCAAATAACTCATTTCCAAAAGGTAGAAGCCTCAGCTCCTTGACTACAAAAGATATTAGGGTAAGGTTTGTATTTTTTATCTATAATAGCTTGCCAAATTTTATCCTCACTACATGCATATCTCTTAATCCAAGCTCCCAGTGGGCGAATGTTAAGATCATTAATATTTGGAATGCCTAGGCCCCCAAACTCTTTTTTCATAGAAAACCAAAGGCCAAAGTCATTCCACAAGCAGTTGGCCATTTAAGTATTGATCATATCTACTGTCCACTTGGAAAACTTAAAGAATTAAGTACATGGGAATGCTTGCTAGACAAGTTTAATCAAAGTAAGTTTAGCTGCATATCACCGTAACTTAATAGGAGTATAAGACGTTTTTTTACATTGTCACCTCAAAGTAAGAAATATTCAAAGTCTATCCACAAGACCACAACACACACGCGCGAACCAACCTGTGGATGGATGGTTAGGAGGACAGTCGTATCCCCAGCCCACCAGGGTTCAAGTCCTAGACTTGACATTGGTGCTCGCATTTTTCTGGATTTATTTCTGGCTTTCCTGGATGTCCGTTCAGTGGGAGGAGACGTTCCCGTCGACTACGAGGCGCCTGTGGTGACTTTGTCAATCTTAAGATGCTATGCCGGCCCAGTCTCTTGGAGGTGCTCATAGGGGTAGGGTGTGCGTGTGTGCGTTCATAGGGGTGAGTGTATGCTCGTGTATGTGAGAGCATCTACAGCTGCATATGGCAAATCCGGCCCCTCAAACGCCTGCGGACGCGCCCGGACGCGTCCACAGGCACTGACCGGGCACGCCTCATATCTTGCCTTCCACACCCACGTCCCTCATATCCGAAACCTCAAACCCATGCAATCCATGCAACGCTACGTATAGGTATAAACATGATCAAACTAGCCGGATCTTCATTGCATCGCCGGACAAAAGCACAGAGTTCATCGGCGGACACGGCAAATTCATACTACAAACAACTTAAACATAGTTAAAATATAAACAAAACAGGGAAGGGCGGAGGAAATCACCATTTCGTCGCCGGCCCCTTCCCCTTCCGGTCGTCGGCGCGGCTGTACCCCTCCTCCGTGTAGGCGTCGGCGTGCGGAGGCGCGTCGTTGTCGGAGCTGGAGCTGTCGGTGGAGCCGTCCGTCAGGTCGGAGTCGGCCACGTCGCCGACGCTGCGTCGACCGGCAACGGGCTCTGAGGAAGAAGATCTGCCGCCGCCGGGCCCGCCTTGCTCGAACAACGACCACCTCGATGCGATGCGGAGGGTCACCTCCTCCACGTCGATGTTCGAGCCGTCGCTGGAGCCACTGCTGCTTCCGTCGCCGGCCATCGGATCGAAGGGGAGGGGATCGGAAGTGAAGTGGACGGAGAGGGAGTGAAGTGGAGTTCGGATTGACCGCTGTCTAGGGTTTGCCGGATGGGGATATTTGTGAGGTTGGGGTGGGCCGGGCTGACGTGGTGGACGCGTCCGGGTGCGCCCGGGCAGCCTCATATCCGCCCCATATTTGGGCTGGATATGAGGGCTGCCGGTCAACCCGGACGTTTGAGGCCCGTTTGAGACGCCCGGCTGGGTCACATTTTCGTGACCGGTCAGTGACCAGGCGGCCCGCCCGGACGTTTTTTTTTTTTGAACACAGTACAGACGCAAGCGCTCATATACACACCGGACGTTTAGGGGTGTATATTGTCATCATAACGTAAAGAAAAGGAAAGAAAAGCCCAAAACAAACAGAAATCCCCTTGGCAATAATATGCCTAGGTGAGAAAGGGATGGCTCCCAACCTTTTGTCGCATGCACACGAATACGATACAATGCAGCAGATGCATCCATCGATCTTATAATTCCTTGCTCCGATCCTCCCTCCCTCCCCGCAATAGTAAAATTCGGTTCTGGAAGGCAAGGGAGGCACGCACGAGAGGAGGGAGGGAGAGCAGGAGATCTCTAAACAATTCCCTTCTCGCCCTCTCTCTCTCATTGGGATCTGAGTAGTCCTGCCGCCTCCTGTACATCACCACCTCTCTCTCTCTCTCTCTCTCTCTCTCCCCCTCCTCCTCCCCCCAACCCGGCGCAAATCCATCGCCGAGATCCAAGTCCACCACACCGGACGAGGTGCGCCCCCATTTCTAAATCCCTTTTCTATTCCCCTCCCCCCCTCCCTCCTCCCCCTGCTGAAAACAAGAACGGAACGCGCGCGCGCGAGAATCTCGTCTCATTAATTTCCCGGCCCTCTCCTTGTTTTCTCTTCTGTCGCGATCGATCGCGAACACCGCGAGTACCGAGGGACGCAGCAAAAGATTAGCTGCTACAGCGCCTTTGGTTCTTGGTTCCGTCTCGTTCCGTTAATGCTTGCGCGTATCCGATTCCTGACCGCGGCCTGTCCTTGTTCTTCTGATGCAGCGGCGGCAGCGGCATTGGTTGATCTCGCCGTCGACGTCGGACGA
Source organism: Elymus sibiricus (assembly GCA_039707655.1). Classification (NCBI taxonomy): domain Eukaryota; kingdom Viridiplantae; phylum Streptophyta; class Magnoliopsida; order Poales; family Poaceae; genus Elymus; species Elymus sibiricus. Next base: position 74,079,487 of record CM077670.1, on the reverse strand, counting down.
GGGCGGCGCCGCCGGCATGCGCCCGCAAGGCCAAGATCCGTCCGCCCGCGGCCGCGACGCCGCCGTCGGGATCTGATCCAACCCGTCCCGTCGCCACTCGCGATCCTCTCCGGCCGCTCTGATACAGCAGCAGGTGTGTAATGTGTTTGCCGTTCGTTCTCATTGTGCGCAAGGCCTCCGAAAAGGTGAAGGGAGATATTTATTTATCGACGACGACGACGGCGTGTTAATAACGCTAACCCTTTCCCGGCGTTTAATTTGCATTTCTGTTAGGATGTGTATCTGAGTTTGTTATTCCTTTTCTGTTAAGCGTGGCAGGAGAGGAGGAGGAGAAGATAGAGACGGAAGCCACGCGCGGCTAGGGTTTGTTTCATCTCTCTCGCTCGCTCTCTCTCTTTCTCTCTCGAGGAGAGGAGAGGAGAGGAGGAAGGCCGAAGGAGGAGGACGAGGGAGAGGGGATGTCGTCGTCGAACTCGCCATGCGCGGCGTGCAAGCTGCTGCGGCGCAAGTGCACGCAGGGGTGCGTCTTCGCGCCCTACTTCCCGCCGGACCAGCCGGCCAAGTTCGCCAACGTGCACAAGGTGTTCGGCGCCAGCAACGTCTCCAAGCTGCTCAACGAGCTCCCGGTGGCGCAGCGGGAGGACGCCGTCAACTCGCTCGCATACGAGGCCGAGGCGCGCCTCCGCGACCCCGTCTACGGCTGCGTCGCCTACATCTCCGTCCTCCAGCTCAAGATCAAGCAGGTGCGCGAGGAGATCGCCAACGCGCGCAAGGAGCTCGCCGGCTACATCGGCCAGGCCGCCTACGCGCCCGTCGTCCCCGTGCAGCACCCCCACGCCGCCGCCGCGCAGTACGCCGCCGGCATGGGCCTCGTCCAGCCCCACCCGCACCAGCACCAGCACCCGCACCAGCAGATGGCGATGCAGCAGCACCCGTACCACCAGCAGCAGATCGCCGAGGCGCAGCACTTGGCGGCCGCGGTCGAGGTGGCGCGCCCGGGGCAGCAGCAGCAGCACCACCAGCACCAGCAGCACGAGATGATGATGATGCGCCAGACCTATGCCAACGTTCATGGAGCCGCCGCCGGGCCAACGGTAGCCGTCGAGCCTCCCCAGGCCTCGGCCTACGACGGCACGGCCCCGTTCCTCATCCAGCAGCAACAGTCGCCTTCCGCCCTGACGTACCGCATGGAGGAGCCGTCCCCGCCGCCGCAGTCCTCGGGGCACTCCCACGTCGACATGTCCCACGTGCCGCAGCAGCGTCATCAGCACACGGACGGCAGCGACGAGGGGAGCGGGGGCGCCCCGCCGGCCTGATGGCCATGCTCCTGCCTCCTTCGCCGTGTGTCGATATTTTCCCCCTAGCTTTGTTTTTTTTCACGGTTTCTTTCATGTTCATTTGTTGGGCACGAGTCTTTTCGTCTTCTTGCGGATCATACGATATCGAACTGGCATCGTCATGGCTCCCCGGAAAGCATATCCATGGCTCCCGGAGGCGGACAAGCTGGTGATCTTGCTCAAGGTATTCTTCTTCTACAGCACTCAGAACGATCTCTGTTGCATTAGTTTGTGTTTGGATTCATTGCGACCATGTTAATTTCCTTGAAACGGTTCATATTAGTCCATAAAATAGCAGAAAGAAATGTGGATTCTCAAAAGATAACGATGCAATGTTCATGGTTCATTATTTGTTAATCAAAGTACTACTAATACTCTCGATCGATTGAGTTGGTTGTGTGTGCGCACGCCAATTACTTTGTTTACTTGTGTGCTAATTCCAAAGATACTGCACATAGTATATATGCTTAAGTTACTGCTTGCTAGCTAGTCAACTCCACAAGATGGCAGAAATTTTGAGAAAAAAATAGTCTACTCCCTATGCCCTAATGCTGTACAAGGGTTCACATGCCAAATTGGTTTAACAGTACAAGAAGCGTAGTATAGCTACCCTATAGCGCTGATAATCTTTACTAACACCGTTCAGAGATCTGGGCAAGAAATTGTGAGTGGATTAAAAAACTTACCATTGGTTTTTGGGGGAAAACTAATGGGCGATCCATTGAATAAAAAATTATGTATGTAGAAATTAATGGTGATTTCGACGATATATTAAGATTTGGATTGCTGGATGCTAATATACCCATTTACTGCACCTGCACGAGAATCATATCCTTGTCTGGGTTTTGTCACAGAGTCATGCATGTTTGCGTTATTAATTAGTCAGCAATTGACAGGCACTGGAGAGCATCCACAATGTAGTTGCCATGTTAAAAATCTGCAAGATATAGAATTGCATTTCTCTTGTTTATATATTTTGACTGTCAGACTGAATTTGGACATGCTGGTTGTGTGTTTCTGTCAAATTAAATTAAAACTACTATGATATCTTAAATAAATAAGAGTGCATACATGTTCTAAAAATAAGAATGCATGCAAACTAGTAGTACAATTGGCATAACTGTATCAAACAATGATCTCTCGGTCTCTCTCGGGCTGGCTGTAGCCTGTAGCTATGGCCCACACACGCACACACACAAAAACACATAGCCCAGCTCTGCACATCTCAGAGATTTTGACATGGGCATATGCATAACTGCTAAACTCTAGTATCGATTTCAGTCACTGACATATCATACTCCTGGAAATATGCTTTGTCAGGCTCTTCATCAGCTGCCTTTATCCCTCACAAGAGTGACAGCCAAATAAATGCAGACCAGAAACAGAGGTAGCAAAGAGAAACTTATGAAGGGAGGTGCAGATAGAGACAGTGAAACATGCATGCAAGGTGTGTGTGCAAAGGGGAGCAAATAGTGAAGCGAGCAGCATGCATTCAGCTGGGGCACAGTCAGGGAGAATTAGCAGCCAGCAAAAGCATAAAAAAAATTTACTAGACAAGAAAGTTCAGGAAGAAAAACAGCAAAAGATTTTTAGTTCTTCTGCATTATATGTGCTTTTTCGCCTAGTATAGTGGCTACATATATTTCTTCTCTTCCGGATCTGTTTCTACTCATAAAGTTCACCATAGCTGCTGTTTCGTTTAATTTGCGCTTTGATTTTTGCTTGTTTCGTTTGTTCTAGGATATGTTGTTTTGAGCGTTAAACATTTGTTTAGAACCATTACCTGAGCTAAAGAGTGGGGTCAGTTAGCCATTTTCTCTTATAGTACTAGTTTAGTACAGTGTGGAGTATACGTACTGTTGCGTAGGCTCATGCCTATGTTAATTATATGCAGTTTCCTTTCAATATCATAAGCTAGCACGGCTGTTATGGATGGCATGATTCTATAGGTGATCGAGTCCCTTTTTCAGAAAGATACAAAATAACCAAGCCAGAGATGGTGTCTAGCTAGCCATGCTGCTGAAATCATGACCATGCACCGTGGAAGCAATGTTTAGGCTTCGTATGCTGTGTGTGCTCCCTCTTCGCCACAATCCAAAGCCTACTGATCATATAGCTAGTCAGACCACTTTCATTACACATGCCCACCCAGCCGTGTTCATTCACCAATTAATACACATGACCTATTCCCCTCAATCCTCTCAAAAACATCTCTTTTGCCTTTCGGTTTTGCAACAGCTAGCATAGATAACTTCGCAAGTATTCTTCCTTTTTTTTCGTTGTCTAGTCACTCCACACATCTCTGTCTTATAAGTGATACACTCCATTCAAAAGCTCTGGAAAATGAAAAAATAATAATAGGTGGATCCACATTCTAGGACAATGTCCAACTAGTGAACCATTAATTAATTCTTTTAAAGAATACATGCATAAGAATATTGTAAATAATTATAGCACGAAACTATTTTCATGACAAATGTAATGGTATTGTACTACCCTAGGCATTGCGTTCACAAAACTAGATTCATACTATTTTCGTGCTTATTCATAGTACTGGAGGCGAGTATGGTTGGTCCTCTAGTCTGGAGCAGCGGCTCTAGGTGTTGGGCACGACAAGGGCCTAGCGCTCGATGCCATTGAACGGGTATGGTTATGCCGGCGACGAGGTATACAATATCATAAGTTGTCGCCAACGGCACATTCCAGATCTAGGGCATCATCTCCCCCCCCCCCCCCCCCCCCTCCCTCTCGGCTCGATGTGAGGTGACTGGTGAGACCACATGGCTTAGGTGTCCACTACCTCAGTGATAGTCAGGCTACATGGCGCCAATGTTGGTGACGACAACATTAGCCAGCGTTGTTTCCCTCGTTGGAGCCGCCACCGTACATGTGCACCTCCCCCCCCTCGTCTCGATGTGAGGTGACTGGTGAGACCAGATGGCTTAGGTGTCCGTTACCTTAGCGATAGTCAGGCTACATGGCGTCAATGTTGGTGACGACAACATTAGCCAGCGACCCAGCGTTGTTCCCCTCATTGGAGCCGCCACCGTACATGTGCACCTCCCCCCCCCCCCCCCCACCATCACCACCTTTGGCTCTGGGTGAAAATCCTTGGTTCGGTCTTCTAGACCAAGCTTTTTGGCGTTGTTTCGAGAGCCTTGGTCTCTTCGGCGAGTTGTCGCGTGGGTGGGTGTGGTAGTTTGTGTATGGTGGGGTGGTGCTCATGGCGTGGTATGGATTGTGATGATGGTCATGCTCGGAGTCTCTTCTTCCTCAGTGGTCTGGTATTCCAGTTGCCATTTGTGTTCTATGAGCTTTCTGTCATCCAATGGATCAGTGCCCTTCGAGCTAGGAGGGCGTCTTCGGCGACAGATGGGTGGCACCACGATGAGATTTGCCCTTTTTCAATGCATAATTAGGTCTCTTCCTCGTGAGTTTGCTTTCTTCCACCTATAGGCATTGCATTCGCCTCAACCTAGATCAGCCAGTGCTTCAGTGGACAACAACCTCGTTGATGTTAAGCAACGTCTCTTTTTCATGTTTTTTGTTCTTGTAGTGTTCGTAGCCTTTTATAGTTGCGCCTTTCATCATTGTGTACTCTCATTTGGGGTCTTGTCCCAGGCTACTCCTCTGCAATGTGTTGGTTTTGTAATTGTTAGGCTTTATCTATAAAACAGAGTGATACCCACCTATCTGATGAATAGTATGCATTGCGCTGAAATCAATGCATTTTCTAACAACTAGGAATGAGTTCTCATCTGTCCCCAACCTAGTCATAGTTTTCTTAACTACTCCCTCCGTCCACGAATAAGTGTACGTTTGGCTTCAAAAAAATTCCACAAAAGAGTGTACATCTATCTTCTCAATGCACTTTAAAGTAGAAAAAAATGCTTCTCTCTCATCACATGGTAATCAAGACCAATAGCATTCAACACATGGTCTCCTCACTTTCTACATGCACTTAGCTAATTGGGGTGGAGTAATTAAAGAGGAGAGAGATGATGACTTGCACATTTCCAATGCATTTTTTATTTTACTCAATAATCTGTCCAAAAATTTCTACAAGTACACTTTTTCATGGACGGAGGAAGTACTCCAATAACTAAAGATATCTCATGTGGCACGTTTCGTTGTTTGATCCCATACAAGCAACTAGATCTACTCAATGCATGCACATCTCTGAGATCCCGTGGGGCGTGCATGTGTGCAAGCTTAATTTCATCTATCTATCTAGTGTGCCGACCAATGAAGAGTTTCATTTTATTTCATTTATTTATTTTTGGGTGTGTGTGTGTGTACGTGCAACCAAATCAAAGCAGGTGTCCCCATGTAAAGCCTTCAGCTAGCTGTGAGCCTGTGATGGGTTCGTTTGACCCATTATAGAGCTGTGGTCGTCGTACGTGCAGAAATTCTCAGAGCTCGGAAGCAGGAAAAGGCTGATGCAAACAACAGCATGCGGCGGCACAGTACTATCAGCATCAATTAATTGTCATTGCCGATATATGCGTGGTATCAGCAGGGCAGGATCAGGTACCACGGCGGGCAGTACGGCTCGATTTGCATGGATGGGAAAATTTACAGTGCTGCTCCACGGTGTGTAAAGATTCTAAGATATCACATTTCACATGGGTGAAAACCTAATGTGGCAAAGCAATTAAGGACGAGAGATGGCACTTTGGTGATCCGACAAAGAAATGATGTCAAGCATAAGCATGTAGACCTATGCAAAACAACTACGCATGGGATGGGAGAATTCGGTTGCTAAACATAAGCGAAGAAAGCTTAGCTACAAGAAGCTAAGCACCTATCTCTCCTAGTACTATTTAAAAAGAGTGTAAGATTTTGTCGTCCACCTCGTCCTTCGTCCAACCTCACGTGTGTTCCCCCTTTCGTATCTCCGTTTGATTTTTTTTTTCTACTTCCATCTCATGATTTTTTTAATAGTTTTCCTTGAAACCGACTTAATTGTCCTGTTTTTATTGGCTTATCAAATAAAATTATATTTTCTTTGGTAAGTAACTTCTTACCAAATAAATGATGGTCAAACAAAATCTAATAGTTTATTTAGGTAGGTAAATTATGGGCAAGATTTGGCAAGTATTTATTTATACAATTACATTAATATGGACAGGTAAATCACGGGCTAACGTACTAAAATATTTGTATTTCCGTTGCAACGCACAAGTAATTATCTAGTGCATTGAAAAGTTTAGTTGCTAAACCCTTTGATAAACATAGCATCTCATCTAAGCACCTACACACTCTAGGAGAGGCCTAAAGGGATTAGCTATAGCATTGGCGGGGGCGGCCCCGGAATAAGGTCTCTCCACCTAGCGCTCTGTTGCAGGAGCTCGGGTTCTTCCTGCATGCCACAAAAAAGAGGAATCCTAAAACAAAATGAGATGTGGAGGATCGTGTATCCCCAACTCTGGTTCTCCTGGTTTGGCTTTTTCTTTTGTATATGTTTATGCGGAGCGGACACCATGATTGCACGTCTTGGTTCTTAGGCTCCAATTTCGACCGACAGAGATTGGCCTGCCTAGGCCTAGTCAGATTTGTGTTTCCCCGACTATCTGGCCGGGCCTGGGAGTTCTACATGCCTTCTTTGACGTTTTCCTCTTCGAGGCGAAAGATTTGCTAAGCAAATCGCAGCCGTCAGCGTCTTTTATTCTACATCAACGACTTTTCGTCTGCTGCTTCTACAAATTTCTAGGCTCAAACAATGTTGCTCCATTGAGACGGATGTCCAGAGACAGCAATAAGGTTTGTTCATGGGTGTCGCCGGTGGATGCAGGAGGAATAAGACTTCATCAACATCATAAAAAAATTTATAGAAGTGCTTTTGTAAGGGTATGTGGTACTTAATACATATGTCGCCTCTGCTCTATTCACCTAAAAAAGCTACTGTATATCGCATGTAGCATCTGTTGACTAGCTAGAAACCGTTATCTCTACGTCAGATGACTTTGAACGCTAGTACGTAGTAAATCTTTATCTAGACTAGAAAGTAGTACGTGAACTTTTAGGTCTATAGAGATGCGCGAGTGGCTCACAGTTTGGCGATGATACAATGATGCGCAGTAAAGAAATCAATAGTAGCAAATCCGAGAAATGAATTGGTACGACCACGACTAGTAGCTAGCTTGGTCGTCTCCGGCGCGTGGTCCGGCCACCGTCCAGTCGACCACGGTGCCCTCTCTCGATGGCTCGGCGGTCCGGGACGGGATCCACACTGTCTTCACTGCCCAACTGAATTACGCATGCATGACCCGGACAATCTACCCGAGCTCGTTCTGAAGCCACTCAAACAGCACTGCACCAGAGGGGCCAACAGGCCGGGCAAGGCCCCCACCTGAGCTAGCTCCGGCGCTGGCCGGCCACCGCCCTCCCCCGATCTATCCCCAAGCTCCGACCGTCCGGCGTGGGTGGTGTGGTGTGGGGGCTTGCTCGACCGACCGGCGAACAAATCCAGGGGGGTGGAGAAAGAAATTCTTCGCCCTACGTACGTACGCTCGCAGCGCTGGAGTAATCCGATGAGCCTTGAATGCCGAGCTAGCGCGTAGCTCTATCTGTCAACCTATGGTAACAGAGACGGGGACCCCTGCCTTCCTGCCTGAACATGGAGTATTGTGGTTGCTGCCTCCTGGTCCTCCTCGGCCCTGGCCGCGGCTTGGAGTTATTGCGAGCTACTCCTACCACTACCAGCACCAACCTTGCGCGACCGCCGAGGCAGTCGGAATTGTCTCGCTTTCTTCGCCACCGTTGTCCTGACTGCATGGCGTCGAGATCTCATCTGACTCACGCCTCTGTGTGTGTGTGTGGAATGGATGGATGGATGGTAAATTCCAAGCGTTCAAGATTTCAGTGCCGTGTATGTCAATCATTGGACTCACTCGTCCAAAAAGACAAAGCAGCGCTCTTTCCCCCGCTGCCTTGCTTTTGACGCCACACCATGCATTCATCTCATCTCATTCCAAATGACCTACTCCCTCCGTTCCAAAATGTAAGACCATTTTTAACATAGGGAGTACCTCATTGTCTGAAACTCACTCAAGAAGTCCTAACCTAATCTAACGGGGCCTTACTTTGAAGGGAAAATGGCTAGAGAGGAGTAAAGGGCCCAGCCTACTCGTGTAATGTGAATGCAGTGTGGGTTGAGAACAAAGGGGTGAACGGGTGCGTAACGCGTGGGAATCTGCCAAATTGTTTGATGAGCCTGCTTAGTAGTATTAGATAGTTGGTGTTGATATGCACTGTCCTGTGAATGCGGTATATTTTTAACATAAACGCCTGAAGATGCTATCAACCTGGGAAGGAGGAGTCTCAGCATGATCATATAATGCAGTGGTCCAAATGGCAGCAGGCCCAGAACGCAGAATAGATAGGGGTCGGTGACTGTAGATCCCACACAGGTCGTGAAGCACCTGGCCTGCTGGAGAGCCAAACCCAGCCCATTCAATCCGAATCGCCCCCAGGACCAGATAAATACGAAAAGGTGCCCGTACAGGCTACCCAAAAAAAAAAGGTACCCGTACAGGCAAAGAAGAAACAACCACAGCTACCAATGATTCGATGACACCACCATGATCTTGCTCGCTGTGCTCATCATCTTCTCACTCCATTCCAGTGGTTCAGGCATTCAATACGTGCAGACGCGCAAAGATTGATCATGACGCAGAGCTGTCTGTAACAGCCATGATTGGCAGCAGCAAGAGGGCATGAATGAGCCAACCCTAGAATTCTACTGTGGTAGTTACAGTTAAAAATCATCACCCAGCACACAGCAACCAAGAACCTACAAGAACGTCGTCCATGTCCCTGAACCGAGAAAACAAAGATATTATTTCACGACATTACAGCCGAGATTGATCGTTTGGGACTCTTCTTCGGCCTGTTCACGCATATCTTGAACACAATAAACTTGTTTCAATCTACTATCAGCAAACTGGAACCTAGCAAGCACAGAGGGAATAAATTCTTAGGCCGACGTACCACCTATGGTAGGTAGGTGTCTCCAACTCTAGATGGTCGCACGGGGTTCCTACTCGGCTGGCTTGGAGGACAGGACCTTGCAGACGGGCATCGTCTCGTTTTTACTCAGTAATTTGAGCGACGGATGGACAGGGATGTTCTGCATTAACACTCTATCCCCAATGTCAACATTTGTCAGGTCCACCTCGATTTTTGGAGGGATGTGCTCGGCCGGGCAGAGATACACCAAGCTGGTCCTGATTTTCTGCAAGAAGCCACCTGCTTTTTCGATCGAATTTGAGAGTTAGGTCAGCAATAGAATCACTTCATCAAGAGAAACGTACATCAAAGAACACCAAAGCAAGAGCTAGATGGTCGATCTACAACAAAAGGAATGCTGGCATGTTTTGTTCAGCTACTGTCAGTTTGGCAGGAGATCTTTGAGCTGAAGTGTAAGCGCTCACTGTAAGCTTATAAAATCATAACCAGGTTGCTAATGTAACGGTCTCTATGGGAACTTCGAGCCAAATTCCTAACGACTGCAAGGCAAGACCCCTCTCACTAAAGCTTCTTCGAAATGTCAGCTTAGTCGCTTATGAAGCAATATGGGATAACTGAAGTTGGTATTTAGGCCAGTGGAAGTTGAGTAGAAACTTGCTGCTCTCTTAAACTGACCAGACTTTCCTAATTGGAAACACATGTTGAATGTGATTTATCATTGCAGAAGTACCAAAGTCATGGTTGCTTCCTTGGATCAGAGGTTTCAATACAAACAGTGCCAGGGTAGGACCACATATCTACGGTTGATGCCTAGTAAATGGTAGAGAACACATGTGCCCCTTGTTGTAATAAAGACAATGAAAACCTCAAAAGCATACTACATTATTAGAGTGCTTACACAATAATAATAATGTTTATGGAACTTCCGTACTGTTCAACACTCATTTACTGGAATGCCCACTGAAAATAATGGTTATTATCAAACTTCCATAGTCATTCCTCACTATGTAATCACAAAGACAGCGTCCATTTGTATCTTTGATCCGTTTATATTTAAAAAAATATGCCAAATAGAACTTCTGAAACCATGACTGCTGGCACGCAGAAAATAATCAGATTTTTTGACCGGTAATGATATTAACAGAATTTTTGTCAATACTCAATAGTACTTCAATGCTATTATATTTTTATGATTTTCAATAACACATGCTAACAAGGTCACAAACATGCATACATGACTATCAATGTCCTAAAGGAGGGCCTAATTTAGTACTCCCTGTCTCAAAATATAAGACTTTTTTGACACTATATAGTACTTCAATGCTATTTTGAGACTGAGGGAGCATTTACAAGACCAACATTTCAAAAAACTAAAAAAAGGGAGATGTACTTATTCATACTTAAGCAATTCACAGTGGATACTAGTGTTTTACATGCATGTGTGTTAGGACAATAGGAAATAGAACATTTTGAATTAAGCTAAATATATGGCCAGACTGAGGGCTTTACCTGGTTATGGTGCCATATAAAATATGATTAAATCCTATATGCACAACAAGTGCTTACTACCACATTTTGGCATCTAGAAGCTACCATAATGGTTATTCTTAGCATGTGTTTCAGTATTGAAAAATGAACATGCTTCGGTTCGTATGCATTCTAGCTACCATCGGTTCATCACTACCGAGTATACCAAAGGAATGTTACAAAAAAAAAGAGAAGGGTCGCACCTTTCTTTAACCCAGGGCAGACATCCTCTCCCTTGAACACTATGGGCAAATTCACCTTCAGCATTGTTCCTTCATCTGCTTCCACCATCACCAAGTTCAATATATTCCCTGTTGATTCCTCTGTCTGCACCTGCATACGCAAGAGCACAAACATCACCCACAATGCATTAATGGTACAAACCTCACTCACAACAGATCCAACCAATTTCTCCAAAGGTGTTCTTACACACATAATTGGGACAAGCTTAAAACTATTCTCCACAAGAGATTCCCCGAGATAGAAATACATTATGAGCAGGAAACAAGTACACTAAAAAGGAATTTTAAAAGCTTAGCGCAAAATTGAACTACACTATGATCACAAGACAAATACATGAAAGGTACTCGTTGTTGGACTAGACTACCCAACGAATATAAGAGAGGGATATGATCAGGAGAGTGGGTATGTCCAAGCGAGTTCTGCTAAGGAAGTACAGTTAAGTACACAGTGGTTTTGACTACCTATCATTTCGCGACCAGCAAACTGCGAGCGGCATTACCCTAACGTGCATTTCATCAAACATAAGGTGAGCGAAGAACATCCCCACCAGGAAGGGGCACAAAGATGCAGATCCTGCATGGGTGCTCAACAAATGGATGCAAACTCAGCCGGAAAGGCGAGATACGCTGGTATACCTTGATTGGGAGTACGGTGCCAGAGTGCACGACGGCGGTGGATCGCTCGCCGGCGCGGACCTGGAGGCGGACCGGGGTGGAGAGGAAGTACGGCGACTGCTTCAGCATCTCCGCGAGCTGCTTCTTGTCGGTGGTGAGGAGCTTCCGGTGGGCGACCCCTTCTCCGGGTCCGGAGCCGGCGAGGGTGAGCAGCACAGCCGGGACGTTGCCGTTGCGGCGCTCGCGCGCCGCCGCGCGCGGGCCGGCCGTCTCACGCGGCACCGCCTGGATCGTGTGGTGGTACGACGCCGAGGCCGCCCGCCGCCACGGGGCCGCCTTGCGGAGCACCACACCGACGGCGGCGGCGCCGCCCTTGCCCCGGAGACACTGCGCCATTCTTCGGGTTCTGGGTTTAGGGGAAGAAAGATGGGCTTTGTCTGGTTGCCCGGGTGGGTTTTCTTCCTCCTAGACTTCGCTCTCGCATCCGGCCCGCGTGTCTTGGTGGCCCAAGTTTTTCTCCGTGGCTGGCCCAGTCTGACTCCATCTGGACCTCCTCCACAACAACGGAAAAATATTGGGAAAACAGTCGCTAGCGGCAGGGGTCCGTCCGTTATAAGAGCCCACGGTCCACGAGAAGCTTAGCAACTTTCCAACAGAAGCCTCACAGCTTTTCCCTAAAGAAAGAACCTAGCGACTACGCATAAGATCGATCGAGTGATGGAGCAGGAGAGCGACCAGACAAAAGTGTTGCCCCACGAAGTGCTCGCGGATGTTCTCGGCCGCCTCACTCCAGGCAGCCTCGCCACATCCCGGTGCATTTGCAAGACGTGGCGGGACATCATCGATGCCCACCGTGCGTTGCTCGACATCTTCCTCCCGAACTCATTGGCCGGTATCTTCATCAACTTCAACGAGCTAAAGTATTCAGAATTCTTCTCCCGCCCATCGCCCACCAAAGTCGTTGGGGTTAGCGAAAGGCTCACCACCCGTGTGAAGGATCACTGCAACGGTCTTCTTTTGCTTTACGACGCGGTGACTAACCCAATCAGAGGATGGGAGGCACCCTTGCCACCGCGACCGCCCCAAAGCCTATGGGCGGAGTACTTCGAGGACTCCTATCTTGTGTTTGATCCCACCGTGTCATCGGACTATCATGTGTTCTTGATACCTCGTATTCCGTATATCGAGCTTGACATAGAGCCATTTGAAGACCCCATGGTTGAGATTGACCCCGTGGTGTTAGAATTGGAATGGCCACCTACTTCATGGACCCTGCGGGTCTTCTCGTCGTTGAATGGGCAATGGGAGGAAAGGATATTCATGCGACAAGGGGAGGCTGCGGGGATTGTGGCTGACTTGGCAACAGACGATTCATGGGATAAGCGTCACGCCGTCTATTGGTGTGGTGCATTATATGTGCATTGCGAAAAATATTTTGTTATAAGGTAATACCCTCTTCTTAAGCATCATTATTATTCCGGATATTTCATTCTAGTTCGGTTTTTTTCTACTTATTTGATTTGCCAGTGTGTTAGCTAATGATATGATTTCTTGCAGGTTATCATTATCAGATAACACATATCATGTCATTAAACCACCGAAAAGTCTTGAATCGGAGAGTTGGCCGAATTGTTATCTTGGAAACTCGGAGAAGGGGGTGTATTATGCCTTACTACTTGAAAATGCATGCAAGTTGCAGGTGTGGGTCCTTAATGAATCACATGGACATAGAGAGTAGATCCTAGAGCATGATAGGGGCCTCAAGTTAGCCCTGCCATGTCTAAACAATGGTCCATGGATTCTAGAAGATGTTAACTACAATGAAGAAAAGTACATTGAGCATTACGATGAAACCAACGCAATAGAAGAGAATTTTGAATGGAACTCTGATAACGATATCTTAGATACAGAAGATACGATCACAAGCGTGGCTACGATTGTATTTCATCCTTTCAAAGAGATCGTCTTTCTGAGCAAAAATTTGAGCAGAGGATTGGCATACCATTTGAATACCTCAAAGATTGAAGACTTGGGTAACTTATGCCCAAAGGATTACTATGATATTACTGGCCAACGTGGACGTATTGAAGCATCTTTTCCATACACGCCTTGTTGGGTGAAATAGTTCCCTACTAGAAAGGTCCCTATAAAACAGAAATTTGTATTGGCTATTAGGTGCAAACTATTTTGTACAGTATGAAAATATAAATTTTGCGACTCTAAATTCCCCTATTTTGTCCTTATATCTTGTCTTTCACATTATACAAAGTGATTTCTCTTACTCAATCTGACCATTCATTTCATATAGTTTGTCCTCTTTTCTTTTTGCTAGTGCCATTGTGGATCTTTAACAGCCCATTGTTGCCCATTTCTAAAATAGAATATAGATTAAGCTTGTATTAAAAAATACAAGTGGTATTGACGTGCATCCAATCTACATGAGACGCTCATAATATAATATGTCCATCCAACATCTCAACTATTGAGGGGACTCCGTACATGCTTTCGTCCCCTCTAGGTCTCCACCGCTCGCATGATCGCATTCCCTACCGCAACGTTCTTTAAGCAAATACCCGCCTCCCGTTTCCGATTCTTTATTACCGGTTTTTCTGCCATAACGTTCGCTCGCCCCCCCCCCCCCCCCCCCCACCTACGCACCAAGGACCCGGAAAACCAGCCACCCGGCCCGCCTGTCCTCCTCCCTTCACATATGACCCTATGCACGCACGATCTCATGCACGACCTGTTAGAAAGAAACACGTGTTGTCGCCACCGCCGGCCCCGTCCTCCTCTCCCCCCGGCCCTCCTTCTCCACTGCATCTTTCGCCCGGCCCCCATCAGCCCCAAGTCCCTCCTCCGCGTGGCCCCGCTCAGCCACGATGGAGATGCCCGTTGACCAGCAATAGCCGCATGAATCACTGTTATGACTGGTTGGGGCGTAGCCAGTGAGTGCTCAAGTTAGTGGCGGGCGCGGTGAACACCACATTATCATTTGGTTTGGCAGAGGTCACACAACACGAGCCTCCACCCTGGCGCACTTCACAATGGCCACCGACAAAAACATGAGAAAAGTCGTCGCCACACTGGCTAGGCGACCACCAACAGGAATCTGAGCCAGCTTCACCACCCTGGGGATGTCCCAAGGTAAGTGTGCAGGGCAGATCAAGGATACATAAACTAGATGGGGAGGTTTCATTTAACTCAGACGGCGCTATGGACGGATCGGGGAGAGCTCGCTGAGCGCGCGTCTGTACCTAACAAGCTATTAGCACCGCTTCTGACAGGTGCAGAACCTCAGGCGGTGAGTGAACTTTAAATTTGTTTCGTGAATTGTGTGAACCTTGATTATTAATTTTAAATTTAATATGTGTGTAAATATGTAGTTGAAATGTAGCACAGATACAAAAACTTAGAAGAATCGATGAGTTTTTTTAGGGAGTTAAGTTTTAGGGGTTTAGTCAGGAACCGTTTTTTAGTAGATCAAATGTAAGGAGTTAAGGTATGAGGGGCCGTTTGAGGGGCTAAATTATAAGAGATCAACTAGAGATGTCCTAAGAAGTTAAATTATAGTGTTTCTTAAAAAAAATTATAAGGGATCGGACAGAGATGCTCTTAGTCAATACTATTGTTACTAGCATTTTCGGCACCTTCAGGCATACTATAGTGAGGTCTCCAGGCTCCGTAGAAGCACAAAAAGAAGCAATTTGACAAGAAACTCTACTGCAAATCCTTGTGCGGCACCAAAACACATGCATCTTTGACGGAGCTCAACCTTCTCACTCTCGGGTAGTTCAAACTATTCAGAGGATGAACGATCTTGGGCTAAGGCTGGAGGGCAAGGACTCGGCACATTCATATTTGGGACTGAGCAATACTTTGTCCTCTGTTCACTAGCGCCCTTAGTTTCGCCTGACCGTGTATAGTCGAGGGACGCTCACCTGTGCTATTCTACCTTTCTATCAATGAAATGATGTGCAACTTGTATTCCTGACGAAAAAATCATTGTGCAGATTCAAACTACAAATTCATACAAAATTATTAGAGGACATTTCAACGTATTATAAGCTTCTCTTTTATATTTTAGATAAAAAGCTTAAGGTTCAGTACATGTAGGCAACTCCAGGGGATACCTGGTACCTGGTTACAGTGGGAAAGCTCAACAGAAATAAACTCCAGCACGAATTCTAAGCTTCTCTCTAATCACAAGCAACTCGCCCTTCAGAGCGGGGAACAATATTATTTTAGTAAGAAATGTGCGAGGGCTGAAAGCCACTTGGGTGACAACATATTATTTGAGATAAAAACAAATAGAGGATTTTTACTACGCACTTAGAATCAATCCCCTACATCCAGTTCTTGTTAGTTTCGTGGGCGCTTTATGGGGTCTATGCAAGAACGATCCAGGTTTGCTAGATCGAATCTGCTAGGCCAAAGGATGATATCGACCGTCTTTGCTGCACTTTGTGGACCATTTACGTAAATTGCAGACCTCATGTCGTCAGCATCCTTGCCCGTCCATGTGTAGTACTACTACCAGCACAATAGTCTGCTTGACATTTTCCCCCCAATTAACGTTGTACTGGGCCATCAAGTTGGTAATTCGGGTTTGGCCCGGCCAGTACTTGCTTATCCTGAGGCGGATTCGAGAGAGCCTTGCAGATTTGCAGAGCATGACACTGAAGACGGAAAACGCCATCTTAAGTTGATTCTCACCGGCGGGCCAGTCGGGAGAACTCCATAAAAATATGGATGGCTTCCATGATGCTTGAACATTTGGCCATTTGTATCCACGGTGCTTGTGAGTGGACCTACCTGTGGATACACACATGGAATACGGAAGGTCAAGCACAATCCTCCCCAAAGTTCCAAACGGATGGTATTATCGACCTAGAAAACCACTGGCACATTATACTATACATCTTGTATGCTAAGTGGTTCGCTAATCACCAAGCAAGTAAGTTGTGTTGGTCATTTGGTCGGATATGTAACTTGTTGGCCATATATGCTCTATGTGTTGGTCATTTGACCGGATATGCTCTATGTGTTGGTCATTTCATGGGATATGCAACTTGTTGACCGGATATTCTCTATGTGTTGGTCATTTGATCGGATATGCAACTTGTTGGCCGGATATGCTCTATGTGTTGGTCATTTGGCCGGATACGCAACTTGTTGGCCGGATATGCTCCATGTGTTAGTCATTTGGCCGGATATGCAACTTGTTGGCCGGATATTCTCTATGTGTTGGTCATTTGGCCGCATATGCAACTTGTTGGCCGGATATGATCTATGTGTTGGTCATTTGACCGGATATGCAGCTTGTTGACAATGTTTTTTTTTGTAGCCCCGTCATGCGTGCAACTTGTTCTTAAAGGTGGAGAAGAGGAGCTTCGTCCTTGTGCATTGTTGGTTGAAGTTGAGTGGGGCACCCAAGTGGCAACTATCCATTGCCAACTCCATCAAGACCGCCGATGTTGGCACCGAGGAAGAAGCGGGTGATTCAACCGACCCAACAAAAGAGTAACCCAAAAAGGTTAGAAGAGAGTTCCGGGAAAAGAAGTGGGAGGAGGAGAAGGAGAAGCGAGAAGGGGCGGCGGCCAAGATGATGGAGAGGTTTGAAAACATCTTGGCGAAGAAGGAGAAGGCATGTGTCAAGTGATCCGACGTGAAGGAGGAAAAGAAAGGCCGAGAGGTTTAACATCTTGATGGCGGCGACCGAGAAGAAGCTCGAGCTCGATAGAAGAGGGTTGAGCTCACGGCCTCTTTGGAGGATACGAAGGTGTTGACCATGAAGATGGACGAGAAGGATGAGGATGTGTCAATGATCGTGCACACCGCCCGTGTCAAGATGTTGAAGCGCTTGTCAACCAAGCTGGAGGCGGCCGAGAAGGAGGCAGATACTTTTGTGATCGGGCGCATGTAAAAACTATGAACACCCGTGATACGTCTCCAACGTATATATAATTTTGATTGTTCCATGCTATTATAGTATCAATCTTGGATGTTTTATATGCAATGATATGCCATTATATATCATTTTTTAGGACTAACCTATTAACCCAGTGCCCAGTGCCAGTTGCTATTTTCTGCTTGTTTTTGCCTTTTCAGAAAATCATTATCAAAAAGTGTACAAACGAGAAAAAAACTTTGGATTAATTTTTTCTGGACCAGAAGAGACCCACGAAGCTTCGGGAGAAGACCAGAAGAGCCACGAGGAGGCGACAAGCCTGGAGGGCGCGCCCAGGGGGTAGGGCGCGCCCCCCAGGCTTGTGGGCCCCTCGTTGCCCCTCCTGATCTAATTCCAGTGCTATAAATTCCCAACTATTCCAAAGCCAACAGAGAGACAGAAGAGAAAACTTTTTCGCCGCCGCAAGCCTCTGTTCTTCCGCGATCCCATCTGGAGGCCTTTTCCGGTACTCTGCCGGAGGGGGAATCGATCACGGTGGGCTTCTTCATCAACCTTGTTGCCCTTCCGATGATGTGTGAGTAGTTTACCACAGACCTACGGGTCCATAGCTAGTAGCTAGATGGCTTCTTCTCTCTCTTTGATCTTCAATACCATGTTCTCCTCGATGTTCTTAGAGTTCTATCCGATGTAATCTTCTTTTGCGGTGTGTTTGTTGGGATCCGATGAATTGTGAGTTTATGATCAGATTATTCATGAGAAATATTTGAGTCTTCTCTGAACTCTTTTATGCATGATTATTATAGCTTTGTATTTCTCTCCGATCTATCGATTTGGTTTGGCCTACTAGATTGATTTGTCTTGCAATGGGAGATGTGCTTTGTGATGGGTTCAATCTTGCGGTGCTCAATCCCAGTGACAGAAAGGGACATGACATGTATTTGTATTGTTGCCATTAAGAATAAAAAGATGGGGTGTAATCATATTCACTACAAAAAAAAGGCACATCCGTGACATTATGGCCCGAACGAAAACTTTTTCTGTCATGGTTGTGACACTTCTATGACAATAATTGTGACAAAAACACGTATCATCATAGATGTGGTGGGCTCCTACTTCTATGACAAAAAATTATGACAGAGAATGGGCTTTTCGTCCTGGGCAGGCCGGAGACGCACCCGCATGACATTCTTTGGGCCGTCCATGACGTAAAAAATCATGGTAGAAGTGAGGGCGAGGAAATTTTCGGGGAGTTCCCGGTTACGGTGGGTGGTCGGGGCCGAGCGATACAGTGTGGTTTGCGCGTTTCTCTCATACGCGCGCGTGTGTGTGAGGCGTTCGTTAACTGAACTCGAGCGAGGCATTCGCTTACTGAACCCGAGCGATCGATTGATCCCTCGCACTACTACACGTACTGAACCCGAGCGATCGATCCCACTGCGTACTGAAGCCGAGCGATCCCTTCGCTGCTAACTGAACCCGAGCGATCCCTTCGCTGCTAACTGAACCCGAGCGATTCCTTCGCTGCTAACTGAATTCGATCGATCCTTCTCGCTGCTTACTGAAGCCGATCGAGCCCCCGTGCGAGACGTAGCCAGCCGGTGTTGGGTTGCCTCTCGATGAACAGTGCCCGTTGCTGCCGCGCGCGTGATACACGTAGACACGAGTCGAGACGCATCGATTGAGCCGGTTGGTTGGCTGTGGATGAACAGTTCCCGTTGCTGCCGCCCGCTCGTACGCCCCACCCCAGCCGGTGGGGGTTGGATGAACAGGACCCCGGCCGTGTAGGCGGTTGGCGCTGGATGAACAGGACCCCGAGGAGGCCGTGCCGCGGTACGCCATACCCTAGCCGGTTGGGGGTGGATGAATAGGACCCCGTGGAGGCTGGATGAACAGTAGCCGGTGGAGGATGGAGGAAGTCGACGGTGGATGAATAGTAGCTGGAAGAGGTCGACCGTGGATGAACAGTAGCCTGTGGAGTCCCGTTTTGCGGTACGCCACACCCCTTCCGATCAACAGGACCCCCGTTTCGACCATAGGCAGTTGGGGAGAAGTCCGTTTCCTCCGTTCAGAGGTACGCCAGAGCCTTCCCGATCAACAGGACCCCGTTTCGACCGTAGGCGCTCGAACAGAAGTCCATTTCCTCCGTTTTGCGGTACGCCAGACCCCCATCCGATGAACAGGACCCCGTTTCGACCGTAGGCGCTCGAACAGAAGTCTGTTTCCTCCGTTTTGCGGTACGCCAGACCCCCAGCCGATGAACAGGACCCCGTTTCGACCGTAGGCGCTCGAACAGAAGTCCATTTCCTCCGTTTTGCAGTACGCCAGACCCCGAGTCGATGAACAGGACCCTGTTTCGGCTGTTCCGTCCAAACCGGTTGGCTCCTAATGAACAGGACGCGTTCCGACCCAGTCGCTTGGCTCCCGATGAACACGACGTTGTTTCCTCTGTTCCGACCCAGCCGGTTGGCTGCCAATGAATAGGAGGCTGTTGCTGCGTATCCCCATCGTCGCCTCTCCATGTACACGAGCCCTGGCCATACGTATGCATGAGTACGCGTTCGAGACCCCGCCCGTATGTACGTACGTGCCCGTATTTTTTGCAGCGTGGCTGTACGTACGTGTACACGATTTAGACGGGGCTGCCTGAACTGCTACGTCGGGGGCTCTACTACGACACGTGCCGCTCCTTACACGCCCACGGTTCATCGTTGCAGAGAGACCAATCGACCAGTATGTACGTACACGTTTGTGACCAGACAGACAACGCTACGTACGCCTCGACCGGGTGGGTCCGAGCTGTCAGGGAGGATAGGGAGGCACTTCCTTGCGTGCGAAGATATAGCAAGTGCGTCCCAGCTATCAGGGGGATGGATAATTTTTTTTTCGCGTAATAAGGAGGCACTTCCTTGCGTGCGAAGATGTAGCTGTTGGGTCCAGCTGTCAGTCTCACCGCGTACAGTCCTCTTCCGATGGCTGTCGTTCATTGACCACGTTGACTACGCCGCGCCGAGAGTACCAAGGCAGTGGACGACGCGGAGCCGGGGAAGACGCGGCAGTGGATGCCCACGCGGAGGGGAGTACGAGGGTTGACTAGTTCGGCTGCGGTGTGAGGCCGCCGTCGTCGGAGAATAACAAGGGATGTGGGTGCGTAGAGGGAAGGTCTGGCCAGCGATGGGAGTAGGGTGGGGCGGTGAGGCCTGTGCGGCAGCACAGCCGGCCACGGGAGGCAGGAGCAGGCGGTCCCACAGGCGCTGGTTTGGGCGGTTGGAGCAAGAAGATCAGAGTTTGAAGAAGCTGCACGGCCGTTGGATGAACATCCAACGGTCACTGATGCTAGAATCGCTTGTTGACTTCCCAAAAAAAATCGTTTGTTGACTAAGTTGACAAAGCCCTGCGTATGCGTCAACTGAGTAGGCCCACAAGTCAGCCTCCAAATCTGGTGGGTCCCAGTTCTCATGGGGACGAATCATTTTTTTCGCATGATAAGGAGGAACTTCCTTCCGTGCGAAGATATAGCTGGTGGGTCCCAGCTGTCAAGGGGAGGAATCATTTATTTTTCACGTAATAACGAGGCACTTCCTTGCATGCGAAGATGTAGCTGGTGAGTCCCAACTGTCAGGGGGAGGAAACTTTTTTTCGCTTAATATGGAGGCACTTTCCTTGCGTGCGACCATGGACCTCGTGGGTCGCAGTTGTCAGCCTCTCCACGTACAGTCGTCTTCCGATGACTCTCGTTTGTTGACCATGTTGAACATGCCATGCCAAGCGCCCCAAGGCGGTGGACGACGGTGAGGCCCCACCGCCCCAGACGGGAACGACCCGGAGATGGGGAAGACGTGGCAGTTGAGTCACAAACGGAGATGAGTGCGAGACTTGACTGGTTCGGGTGCGGGGTGGGGCTACACTCGGCAGGGAATAACAGGAGGTGCGGAGGAGTGGAGGGATGGCCTGGCCGTCGGTGGGGTGGCATTTCGCAGCGAGGCACGCGAAGCAGCGCTGCTGGATGCCAGAGGCTGGAGTAGGCGGTCCCGCCAGCGCTGGAGGAAGAAGACGAGAGATTGAAGGAGAATGTTGGCCGTTGGATGTACATCCAATAGATAAGGCTATGCTACTTGTAGTCTGCGTTGGTATTTCCCCGAAGAGGAGAGGATGATGCAGTACAGTAGAGATAAGTATTTCCCTCAGTTAAGAACCAAGGTTATCAATCCAGTAGGAGAACCAAGCAAAATTTCGTTAAGCGCACCTGCACACACAAGAGCAAACACTTGCACCCAACTCAAATAAGAGGGTTGTCAATCCTCTTAGCGGTTATTTGCAAGGATTAAATCTTATCGAGGTAAATAGATAAACTAAACTACTAATTAAAATAAAAGTAAATAAATTGCAGCAAGGTTTTTTTAGGTTTTTTATATAATAAAGTTAGACCCGGGGACCATAGTTTTCACTAGAGGCTTCTCTCTTGAGCACATAAACATACGGTGGGTAAACAAATTACTGTTGGGCAATTGATAGAAAAGCAAATAATTATGACGGATTCATGGCAATGATCATGTATATAGGCATCAAGACAAGTAGACCGACTCCTGCCTGCATCTACTACTATTACTCCACCCATCGACCGCTATCCAGCATGCATCTAGGGTATTAAGTATGAAACATAGTAACGCCTTAAGCAAGATGACATGATGTAGAGAAGCAAATTCAAGCAATATGAATAAACCCCATCTTTTTATCCTTAAAGGCAACAATACAAATACGTGTCATGTCCCTTTCTGTCATTGGGATTGAGCACCGCAAGATTGAACCCATCACAAAGCACCTCTCCCATTGCAAGATAAATCAATCTAGTAGGCCAAACTAAACCGATAGATCGGAGAGAAATACAAAGCTATAACAATCATGCATAAAAGAGTTCAGAGAAGACTCAAATATTTCTCATGAATAATCTGATCATAAACTCACAATTCATCGGATCCCAACAAACACACCGCAAAAGAAGATTACATCGGATAGAACTCCAAGAACATCGAGGAGAACATTGTATTGAAGATCAAAGAGAGAGAAGAAGCCATCTAGTTACTAGCTATGGACCCGTAGGTCTGTGGTAAACTATTCACACATCATCGGAAGGGCAGCAAGGTTGATGTAGAAGCCCTCCGTGATCGATCCCCCCTCCGGCAGAGTACCAGAAAAGGCCTCCAGATGGGATCGCGGAAGAACAGAGGCTTGCGGCGGCCGAAAGGTTTTCTCTTCTGGCTCTCTGGGGGTTTCCCAATATTTGTGAATTTATAAAAGTGGAATTAGGTCAAACGGAGTCATGTGGGCCCACAAGGTAGCACGGCGCCCCCCCTAGGGCGCGCCCTAGTGCCTTGTGAAGCCTCCGTGAGGCTTCTGGCCTCCTCCCGAAGCTTCCCAGGTTTCTTTTGTCCAGAAAAAAATCTCCAAAAAGTTTCGTGGTATTTGGACTTCATTTGGTACTATTTCTCTGAAAAGCCAAAAACAAGCAGAAAATAGCAACTGGCACTAGGCACTGGGTTAATAGGTTAGTCCCAAAAAATGATATATAATTGCATATAAAAACATCCAAGATTGATACTATAATAGCATGGAACAATCAAAAATTATAAATACGTTGGAGACGTATCAAGCATCCCCAAGCTTAATTCCTGCTCGTGCTCCAGTAGGTAAATGATAAAAACAGAATTTTTGATGTGGAATGCTACCTATCATGTTTCATCATGTAATCTTTCTCTTACGGTATGAATAATAAGATCCAAATGATTCAAAGCAATAGTCTATAATTTGATATAAAGACATCAATACTCAGGCATACTAGCAAACAATCATGTCTTTCAAAATAAAAATGCTAAAGAACGTTATCCCTACAAAATCATATAATCCTGTCAAGCTCCATCTTCTTCACACAAAGTATTTATCATGCACTACCCCGATGACAAGCCGAGCAATTGGTTCATACTTTTTGACGCGCTTCAGCTTTTTCAACTCCCACTCAATACATGAGCGCAAGCCATGGACATAGCACTATGGGTGGAATAGAGTATGGTGATAGAGATAATTGGGAGAAGTCAAAAATGGAGAAAGTCTCACATCAACAAGGTTAATCAACGGGCTATGGAGATGTCCATCAATTGATGTCAATGCGAGGAGTAGGGATTGCCATGCAACAGATGCACTAAGAGCTATAAGTGTATGAAAGCTCAACAAGAAAACTAAGTGGGTGTGCATCCAACTTGCTTGCTCATGAAGACCTCGGGCATTTGAGGAAGCCCATCATCGGAATATACAAGCCAAGTTCTATAATGAAAAATTCCCACTAGTATATGAAAGTGACAAAATAGGAGACTCTCTATATGAAAAACATAGTGCTACTCTGAAGCACAAGTGTGGAAAAGGATAGTAACATTGCCCCTTCTCTCTTTATCTTTCATTTATTTATTTTTTATTTATTTTCTTTTTTTTCTTTATATTTTTTCATGGCTCTTTTTTGCCTCTTTTTTTCTCTTTTTTTTCTTTTTTTTCGTCCAGAGTATCATCCCGACTTGTGGGGGAATCATAGCCACCATCATCCTTTCCTCACTGGGACAATGCTCTAATAATGATGATCATCACACCTCTATTTACTTACAACTCAAAATTACAACTCAATACTAGAACAAAAATATGACTCTATATGAATGCCTCTGACAGTGTACCAGGATGTGCAATGATGCTAGCGTAACATGTATAACAATGATAAACGGTGGCTGAGCCACAAATACTATGTCATCTATATGATCATGCAAAGCAATATGACAATGATGATGTATGTCATAAAAACGGAACGGTGGAAGTTGCATGGCGATATATCTCGGAATGGCTATGGAAATGCCATGATAGGTAGGTATTGGTGGCTGTTTTGAGGAAGATATAAAGAGGCTTATGTGTGATAGAGTGTATCATATCACGGGGTTTGGATGCACCGGCGAAGTTTGCACCAACTCTCGATGTGAGAAAGGGCAATGCACGGTACCGAAGAGGTTAGCAAATTGCGGAAGGGTGAGAGTGCGCATAATCCATGGACTCGCATTAGTCATAAAGAACTCACATACTTATTGCGAAAGTCTATTAGCCCTCGAAGCAAAGTACTACTACACATGCCCCTAGGGGGGAGGTTGATAGGAGTTAACCATCGCGCTCCCCCGACCGCCACACAAAGGAAGACAATCAAGAATAAATCATGCTCCAACTTCTTGGCATAACGACAGATCATACGTGCATGCTTCGGGAATCACAAACCTTAACACAATTATTCTTACTAAACCACAACTATCTACTAATACCTCCCCCATATTACCATCTTAATATCGCAAAACTATTGCAAGGAATCAAATTTATCATATTCAGTGATCTGCATGAAAGTTTTTATTATATCCCTCTTGAATACCTATCATATCAGGACCAAATTCATAACCCGTACATATTACCATTCCTATCATGATACTCTCAAAAAAAGATATAAGTGAAGCATGAGAGTGCAACTATTTCTTTAAAATATCATCACCGCCGTGCTCTAAAAGATATAAGTGAAGCACTAGAGCAACTGCCTAGCTCAAAAGATATAAGTGAAGCACATAGAGTATTCTAACAAATCACGAATAATGTGTGTCCCTCTCAAAAAGGTGTGTTCAGCAAAGATGATTGTGACAAACTAAAAAGCAAAGAAAAGCAAACAAACTATTTCACAAGTCGCTCCAAGTAAAACACATATCATGTGATGAATAAAAATATAGCTCCAAGTGAGTTACCGATAGATTGTAGACGAAAGAGGGGATGCCTTCCGGGGCATCCCCAAGCTTAGACGCTTGAGTCTTCCTTGAATATTACCTTGGGGTGCCTTGGGCATCCCCAAGCTTAGTCTCTTGCCGCTCCTTATTCCTTTGTCCATCGTAGTCTCACACAAAACTTGAAAACTTCAGCACACAAAACTCAACAGAAACCTCGTGAGATCCGTTAGTATAACAAACAAATCTTTAACTTTAGGTACTGTTGTAAATTGATTCATATTTAATATTGGCATAATGCTACTGTACTCCAACTTCTCCATGACTCATACCCCCCGATACGATTCATAGATTCATCAAAATAAGAAAACTATGCAATAAAAACAGAATCTGTCTAAACAGAACAGTCTGTAAAGATCTATTTAAAAGCCATACTTCTGTAACTCCAAAAATTCTGAAAAATTAGGACAACATGGGAAATTCATATACCAATACTGTGTAAACATTTCAGATTTGTCTGACACTCCAGTACAGAATTAAAATTCCAGCACTGGACACAAAACTTTTTGTTTTCCAAACAACATCAATTATACTATCTTCCAAATCATCCCAAAGGCATTACTTGGCACAAACACTAATTAAAACATAAAAACATAATCATAACAGAAGCTATAATCATTCAAACACTCAAGAACTTATTTTATCCATTGGGTTGTCTCCCAACAAGCTCTTTCTTTATAGCCATTAAGATAGGCTTGAGATTTCAATAATGCTCACACGAAAGATAATAATTGAAACACAAGGAGAGCATCATGAAGCATATGAAAAACACATTTAAGTCTAACATACTTCCGATGCATAGGCATTTTATAGGAAAACAAATTATCAAGACAAGCAATATCTAGCATATGCAAATAGGAAGAATGAAGCATTAATAATTTCAACATAACGAGAGACAATTTAGTAACATGAAAGTTTCTACAACCATATTTTCCTCTCTCATAATAATTACATGTAGGATCATAATCAAATTCAACAAAATATCTATCATATAAAATTTTCTCTTCACGATCCACATGCATAAAAGTTTTTTAATCTTCCAAGATAGTGGGATTAACATCAACTAAAGTCATGACCTCTCCAAACCCACTTTTATCAAAAATTTCATAAGATTGATAATTCTCCAAAGTAGTGGGATCATTATTACCTAAAGTTAACGCTCTTCCAAACACACTTTTAATAGTATTGCAAACATTATTATCAATAACATATTCATCATGAGGCTTAAATAAATTTTCAAGATCATAAGAAGCATTATCACCCCAATCATGATCATTGCAATAAGTAGTGGACATAGAAAAATTATCATCCCCAAGCTTGTAGTTTTGCACATTATTAGCACAATTCACATTAATAGAATTTATAGTAACATCATTGCAATCATGCTTTTCAATCAAGGAGCTATCATGAATCACTTTATAAATTTCTTCTTCTAACACTTCATCACAATTTTCAGATTCATGATTTTCAAGCAAAACTTCATAGAGAAAATCAAGAGCACTCAAATCACTAGCAATTGGTTCATTATAATTGGATCTTTTGAAAAGATTAGCAAGTGGATGAGGATCCATACTGATCTTAAATTTTTGTTTTACTTTCTGTTCTTGAGTGTTGACATGGCAATAAAAGCAAGCAAGCAAATAAAAATACTTTTGTGTTTTTCTAAATTTTTAGAAGTGGGGGAGATGAAAATGAGAGGCAAATGCAAATGAAAAGGCAAATAAAATAAATGCAAGTGATTGATAGTTTGTGTGAAGGTACTTGGTAATTTTGATGATGTCTCCCCGGCAACGGCACCAGAAATTCTTCCTACTACTTGTAGTCTGCGTTGGTATTTCCCCGAAGAGGAGAGGATGATGCAGTACAGTAGAGATAAGTATTTCCCTCAGTTAAGAACCAAGGTTATCAATCCAGTAGGAGAACCAAGCAAAATTCCGTTAAGCGCACCTGCACACACAAGAGCAAACACTTGCACCCAACGCAAATAAGAGGGTTGTCAATCCTCTTAGCGGGTATTTACAAGGATTAAATCTTATCGAGGTAAATAGATAAACTAAACTACTAATTAAAATAAAAGTAAATAAATTGCAGCAAGGTATTTTTAGGTTTTTTATATAATAAAGATAGACCCGGGGACCATAGTTTTCACTAGAGGCTTCTCTCTTGAGCACATAAACATACGGTGGGTAAACAAATTATTGTTGGGCAATTGATAGAAAAGCAAATAATTATGACGGATTCATGGCAATGATCATGTATATAGGCATCACTTCCAAGACAAGTAGACCGACTCCTGCCTGCATCTACTACTATTACTCCACCCATCAACCACTATCCAGCATGCATCTGGGGTATTAAGTATGAAACAGAGTAACGCCTTAAGCAAGATGACATGATGTAGAGAAGCAAATCCAAGCAATATGAATAAAACCCATCTTTTTATCCTTAATGTCAACAATACAAATACGTGTCATGTCCCTTTCTGTCACTGGGATTGAGCACCGCAAGATTGAACCCATCACAAAGCACCTCTCTCATTGCAAGATAAATCAATCTAGTAGGCCAAACTAAACCGATAGATCAGAGAGAAATACAAAGCTATAACAATCATGCATAAAAGAGTTCGGAGAAGACTCAAATATTTCTCATGAATAATCTGATCATAAACTTACAATTCATCGGGATCCCAACAAACACACCGCAAAAGAAGATTACATCGGATAGAACTCCAAGAACATCGAGGAGAACATTGTATTGAAGATCAAAGAGAGAGAAGAAGCCATCTAGTTACTAGCTATGGACCCGTAGGTCTGTGGTAAACTACTCACACATCATCGGAAGGGCAGCAAGGTTGATGTAGAAGCCCTCCGTGATCGATTCCCCCTCCGGCAGAGTACCGGAAAAGGCCTCCAGATGTGGTCACGGAAGAACAGAGGCTTGTGGCGGCGGAAAGGTTTTATCTTCTGGCTCTCTGGGGGTTTCCCAATATTTGTGAATTTATAGAAGTGGAATTAGGTCAAACGAAGTCACGTGGGCCCCACAAGGTTGCACGGCCCCTAGTGCCTTGTGAAGCCTCCGTGAGGCTTCTTGCCTCCTCCCGAAGCTTCCCAGGTTTCTTTTGTCCAAAAAAAATCTCCAAAAAGTTTCGTGGTATTTGGACTTCATTTGGTACTGTTTCTCTAAAAAGCCAAAAACAAGCAGAAAACAGCAACTAGCACTAGGCACTGGGTTAATAGGTTAGTCCCAAAAAATGATATATAATTGCATATAAAAACATCCAAGATTGATACTATAATAGCATGGAACAATCAAAAACTGTAGATACGTTGGAGACGTATCAGGCTGTCAGAAACTTTTTTTGACTAAGTTGACAACACCTTGCGTAGTCTTCGACCGATTGGTCCACATGTCAGCCAGTCCATTTGGTGGGCTGTGTGAAACAATAATGTAGTGTCTATGCAGCCCATTTATATATTTTGTTAGCATTTACAACCTATTTGTATTATTTTTCAAAATACACGGTTTTGCTGGGCAGGGTGAAAATATCATTTTGGGCAGGTCGGAGAAATGTTATAAAAACATAAACCGGTGCTGGTTATTTTATTATAAAACTATATAATTTGCGGAGCATAAACACGTGATTGCACGTCTATTACTGCATTGGTCCGTAAAATCTTAGCAAGCTTATGTACGCAATCACCAGGAATTAACTTGCCAAACTTATTGTTAAATAATTATTATTATTTGGTAAGAACTTATCGATTTACCAAATAAAATATTATTTATTTTGAAGAGTTAGTAAGATGTGGGGTAATATTATTTTTTAGGCTAGACGTGGGACAATTGAGTTGGTTTTAGGTAAAACCTATGGGAGAAAAATCAAAGATAGGATTAATAAAAAACAAAAATAAAGGAAGTGGGAAGGTCTATACAAAGGTTCGACGAAGAACAGGTCAAACGGGAACCTTATGTTCTTCTAATATATATATGTACGGAGTATATGTAATAAAATAAAATATAAATATATATACTATTATAGAAGGGAAAACATAATTTGAGTTTGGCATTCTTATAGAAAAATAGAACTTCTTTTTTTGAGCAGTATAGAAAAATAGAACTGGCCTGTGAGTTGTCTTCAAGAAACAAACATAAGTTGGGCTGCTGATGTTATAAAACAAGCTAGGCTGGGAGGCCCAGAGGCCGATTGATACCTGCTGGACCTCAAAAAAAAAGTTGAAACCTGCTGGATCAACTGTGTCCGCATGTCGTGGGCTGTGCATGTTAAAGAACAAAACCTAGGTTGGGCAGGCCACAGCCCAGTTGTTACTTGTTCGACCTCTGAAAAAAATGATTACTTGCTAGGTCTCGGATGACAGCCACCTTGACTATGTTGACAATCTCGTGGGCCCCAAATGTCAACATACCATAAGGAGGAAGCATTTTTTGCAATATATAAGGAGGCACTTGTTTGCGTACGGCCATGGACCTGGTGGGCCCGGACTGTGAGCCTCTCCATGTACAGTCATCTCCCGATTCCTCTCGTTTGTTAACCATATTGAGAACGATAGACGGCGGCGCCGCGGCGAGAGCACCAAGGCGGAGGACGACGTCGAGACCTCAGACCGGAACGAACCGGAGCCGGGGAAGATGCAGGCGGAGGGGAGTACGAGGGTTGACTGGTTCGGGTGCAGGGTGGGCCGGTGGAGCTGCCACCGCCAAAGAATAAAAGGAGATGTGGGGGAGTAGAGGGATGGCCTGGCCAGCGGCATGCATAGGATAGGATGGGTCGTCGAGGCGTGTGCGGCAGCGCCGCCAGCCGCTGTAGGGAGAGGACGAAAGATTAAACAAAATAAAGAAGTATAAATGGATAGGTGGTTGGTCCCAGATGTCTGTGTACGAGACCTGCTAGGTCCACCTGAGAAGGGGAAATGTTGGGAGGAAGGAGATTCAAAGCACGCGAGCCGTTGGATTTCAATCTAATGGCTGCTAGAAGGACTGACGGAAGAGGTATCAAACTTAACTTGTTCTCGTCGTTCGTGATCAAAGATGACCACCCTGAGTGAAGTTATCTGATAATCTAGGCAAAACGAACAACTGTGCAACCTACAGAAAACCGCACTCAGACTTAAAAAAATGCACACAAAAAATGATACAACTGCTGGATCCCCATAAGCATGTCGTGGGCCACGGATGTCCTAAGAAAAGAAACCTGGGCTGGGCAGCCATAGCCCAGTTGATACCTACTCGACCTAAAAAAATGGAAACACGGCAGCCCTGTGAACTAGTACTCTTATTACATACATAAGCGAACAGATTCATAGCCACTCGGGAAAAAAAGGCAAACAGGTTCATGGGTTCTTAGACGAAATATTACGGATAAAACAGATAATTATGACACATAGGCTAATGCATGAAACACTTAGATGATAAAGGTGCTTGAACAGACAAACTACACCATCTAGATCTTCCTGGCACGCTTGATCATGACGCCGCGGCTGTCCGTGTACTCCTCGGTCACGGGAAGCAAACACGCCCTCATGTCCAAGATCCGCCTGTACATGTCGTAGCATGCGTCTGCGTCCTTGGCCGCGTAGGTGATGTAGGCTAGATTCAGAGGTACCTCCCACGTGTTCAGGTCCTTCGTATCCATGTCTTCTTTCATGTTGGCGTAGCAGGGGTCGATGATGGCCGCGGCGAGGTCAACCACGGAGTCCTCCTCTTGCCCGTTGCTGATGATCTTGTATTGCTTCTGGATGTGGATGAGCTTCTTGCACCAGATGGATGAATCGTAAAGCACAGTGGCGTTCTTCCTGCTCTCCACCGTAGCGAAGGTGCAGTCGGCGGTGCCGATGAAATGGGCGAATGCTCCAGAACCCTTGATGGCCCTACAGTAGTGGTAGACTAGAACCTCGTCCCGCACGCATACCTGGGCGACGGCGATCCGATGGTCCCTGTCAGGAGACGGATGGATGGGCACAAGGTCTAGTCCCGCGACCTTGTGCTTCTCGTCCTGTAGGTACTGCTTGAACTTGGTGACGCAGAGCTTCACCGAGTCCGGATCGTTGGTGTACATAACATTCAACTTGGTGCTACCATGGGTCTGAACAGCGAACTGAAAGGTGAACTCCTTGCTGGAGTCCATATCAAGCAGGCTCACCCCTCGGATCGCCATTGGAGTCTCTTCTCACGCAGAGTTGTTGTGGCGGTTCTCGTTTTGTGGGGATTGGGGGCAGGGGGAAGATGAAGACGATGGGGAGATATGGACAGCGGAGGGCTCCTTATTTACACTGGGGATCGGTGTGTAGTGGGGTACTGGGGGCCGGCAGCAGCAGTTCATTTTTTCAATCTTGGGGAACTGTCGCTAGTGAACGTAGGGGGTAGGCAGCAGCATCAGTTCGTTTTTCCACTCTTGGGGAACTGCAATCGCCGGTGAACGTAATGGGTACAGGCGGCAGCAGTTACTACCCCCTCCTCCCTCGCCCGCTGCACGCCCCCTCGACCCATTCAAACGCCATTGGCTCGTTCTATCAGTGCCATAAAATCAACATGCAAAACAATTAGAATTATTATTCTCAGGACGCACGCAAACAGCTCATTTGCCGCGCTTTCAGACAGACAATACTTCCAAGTTTGAACAGATTGTTAGGGTTGCTATCTTCTGCATCATCTTGTCATGTTTCACATCTTGCAAGATTCACAACCAACTCATAAGATTCAAATAATAAGTACAACAAAGATGCCTACGCATCTCAATGATTCACAGATCAGAGCCAATAGTTACTGTTTAACTAAAACGTTGTGAGAATGTTAACAAATAAATAAAATCGATCGATGCTTCATGTAAGCAATTTGATTCAAGGATTTGCTGAAACATTGAAACCAGTCCTGTTTATGGCCACGCATGTCAAACATTGGCAGATGAACATTTTCTGGATAACTGGTGGCACTATCACTTCCAATATCTGCGTAAGCGGGTCGTCATGTGTTGGACCAGGCTCATGAGATACAGTGCATCGCTAAGGAGCTGGAGCTCCTGAAGTGTGAGTTGCCGGACAAGTTTGTCGCGGGTTGCATTATTGCAAAACTCCCTCCTTCATGGAGGAACTTTGCTACTTCTCTCAAGCACTTGAGGCGTGAATTCTGTGTTGAGGATGTCATCCGTCATCTAAGTGTTGAGCAGAACTTGAGAGCAAAGGACTCACACACGAAAGGGGTAGAAGGTTCTTCTAGCGCCAATGTGGTGCAGAAGAATTTCCACAAGTTCAAGGGAAAGAACACTGTCCAGCATCAAGAACTTGGCGAATGCTTTGACCATCCCAACATCTGTAGCTGAGTATTCCTGTTTGCACAGATAATGAAAAAGCATGATTACTATAATAGTGGCACTAGTTGTAGCAACTTTATTTTCTTAATGGGAAAAAAATTGCGATACAATAGCTTTATATAAAAAATACAACGTTAGCACAGTATGACAAAGCACGATCATGTGGATGAAGGACAGTACTGACCAGTGTGAGATGACTTTGTGAGATCAAGTTGTTCTTCAGGTCCCCGTATCTTGCCATGATGGCGATTCATTGACATCTATCAACAACTTCAGTGTGGCAGTAGAAGGAGGGGCCTTAAGTCATTCCAATCTCTTTTTTTGTGCAGTTCAACTAAAATTGTGGCGCTCGCCATGCTGCGAGGGAGAGAGGGGGCCCGCACCACCTTGACGGTACGCCTCATGGACTCAACTAGTTCAGTGCCCATGCTATGTGGTTGATGTAGTGCAAATGGACTCAATTCTCCCGGATACGCCTTCAGCAAGTTATCTACATTGGAAATGAGATGATAGTTAAGACAGTAGCTCTATTATAACTATATTATTACATCATTTTATCAGTGGCACTAGCGGTGCCAAAACATTGCCTCAAATTATTAGTGGCATTACATTAAGATGCAAAAACAATATCATTATTGCTTTCTCATAGCAGTACGAAAACAGTAGCACAAGATCACTAGCTGAATGCAGAGTCAAAATCAACTAAAAAGGAACATACCCGGTCATGGGAACCATAACTGCAGTCAAGGCCATTGTAGACGGGTTGACACCAGTCCAAGCACCAGTCACCAACATGGATGATTCAATTCATGAAACCTTTTTGTGCAGTTCACCTAAAATGAAGCAATGTTTGCATCATGCAGCTAGCAAGATGTACTTGGTCCCATGAGCTGGCAGCTTCTCCTTCATTAGTTGCACTAAAATTTGAGCAACGTCAAGGTTGGCTGTCATGCTCATGGAAGGTGCAACTATAATTTGCTTATCCTTTTGTGCAGTTCCACTAAAATCAAGTGCCATTGTGGTGACGGTGACGGCTAATCTTGCAAAGGTTAATAAACTGCTGCATGAGATTACCGACAGAGTTAGATGAAGATGTTAGGAACTCCAATCACCCTTTGTGCAGTTCCACTAAAATCGAGAGACATTGCCCATGTGACATTTTAGTAGAACTGCACAAGACACTCTTTAAAAAAACAAAGTGTTTTGTGCAGTTCACCAAAAGGTCACAATAGCAACGAGGTGAAATGGATATCCCTATCTGCACAAAAAGATAGAAAGAAAATAGTTATTGGTCAATAACAAAATATGAAACATACACGAAATGAAAAGAAGCATCTATCTTTGTGGCAATCATGCAAGGACAGTAGAAATTTTAAAACGGCAGCATTGCTTCATATTACTCAAAGCATTATGATCAACAATGACATCGGTCAAATATGCCATTACATTAATGGTGGCATTGATTCGTTTTACCAGCTACATTTGATTAACAACAGCTAAATAGTTGGTATAAGTGCATGGGACAGTGGGGACACCAGGACATTCACCAGCGTAAAGAAGCAACTCACTTATCATAAGGGGAAATCTAGCAGGAGAGTAGCATTTGTAAAACAGTTTAATTGCATCATATTACTGGAGGCATTAGATTAACAACAACATTGGTTAGACATGTCCTTGCTTTAACAGTGCGATTGCTTCATTTTACAAGTGCCATTACATTAACAACAGCAAAAAGTTGGTACAAGGGCATGCAGACAGTGGACGCATCAGCACCATGTACCTACAAGGACGCATAATGTGGTGAGGCCGAGTTTGTTGCCCCGAGCAACAAACATCCAACCAAGATCTGGGATGGTCCCAAATTTAGTTCTCTTTAGGCACCTTTTACTACGTGAGGACAGCAAATCTAATCATGGACATACTCTGTTGACTTGTCCCCCAGCTGCCACTTTCTTTCCTTCCTCCACCAATAATAGATCTGTTCCTTATCCAGTTTGTACTGCATTTTCCCTTTATTTCCCTTTTGAACCAAGAGACCGGTTGGCCAGTCTCTACAACTTTCCCCCCTTCTATTTCCTCTTTGAATCAAGTCCTAGATTCATGCTACACTTTTCCCCCCTTTATTCCCTGTTTCAACCAAGTCCTAGATTTGACTGCATGAAGTAGCTTTACCTCTAATAATAGTAAAAATTAAGGTGGCCATGGAACAGCTGATGGAAGTAGAAAAAGATCCACATGCAGCCACGTGGGGAGCTGGGGCAGTAGAGCAAGGCCGTTTTCGAAGGAAGCTATACCTGATGGTCGTCGGGATGTGGCTATGAGAGCGGCGGGAGGCCGGATCTGGCCACAATACGGGATGGAGGAAGAAGGGGTCGGAGGCCCTCCCGAGCCGGCGGTGTGTCAGAGAGAACGGCACGGGCAACCGATCGGGACGCGCCAGCAGCTGTGGGTCTCCTCCCTAGCCACCGACGACCCCGTGAACGATGCACCTACTCCCCTACCCCGGCCGAGGGTATCTGGCCAGATCTTTGACCAGCGGTGAGCAGAGAGAGTGTGTGGCCACCGCTGTCTTGTTTAGATCTGGAGAGGGTAAGAGAGTGAAGAGAGCAACCCTAGTAAAGCAAGCGCTGAGGCTCCTGCCCATATATATAGTGGAGTGATTTTCTTTTTCTCTCCACAACAATCGTTTCAATTTGTGTATGTGACATTAAAGAAAAGAAACTCTCTATTTAACGTGCTACAGTGAACAAAACTCCACAGTGTCCAGGAGTACTAGTAGTATTGTTCACTTGTGGACACCGGCCCTCCATTCATTGAACAACCACACGGGTGAATATATATAGAGAGAGAACAAACAAGTTGGAACTCTTGGCTTTGAGATATCGATGGTACCGTTTGCCCACACTGCATCAATGGACTCACTACTTTGAAGTTGCCGTAATGTGGCTTTTGTAGTTCCCATCTAAATGGGGGAATACCATACATTTTCTTTGATAACTACCCTATACGTATAAACACATGCACGGTTTACATTCCGAATCGCTAGCTAGAACTTGAACTGTATTTGTTCTCAACATAATCAAAATTTTGAATTCATGATCTTAGCGTTTGCAGAGAAAATGTAAAGGGCCATTGATCTTTGTTCTGCTTTTGAACATACTACAACATATGCAACCCTTTTGTGAAAATGACCAAATCTATTATAACAAGTTCACCATGAGTACTACAAAAGCATCTCAAACGTAATAAAAATTACATCGAGATTCTGAGACCACCGAACGACCTACTACCGTCAGAACGAGCCGCCGACGCACCGCTGTTGCCACCATCCTACCTGTGCTGGCTTGACCTCGTCGATGACAGCCGGGAAGTGTTTGTGCCCTTGCCCCTAAGGAGCAGCGACCCAGAGCCATAGTAGTCGTAATTGATCTGAAGCACCTAATTCATATAACGCAATATTTCGCCACATGACAAGACACCCTAGCCTCACCACCGCTAGGAGACGACATGAATCTACGTTGGAGCTCCATCGACTATGCCCCGACGAGGATCAGAGTTCGAAAGACTAACTCATAGAAGATGTGTCGATCGATATCACCGCTGTCCTATCGGAGTCGGCTTGACCTTTTTGACGATAAACGAGAAGTCTTCGTGCAGATGCCCGTAAGGACCAGAGCCGTAGAGCCGTATTGTGTGTTTGGTTGCATTCTCATCTCAGCATAGTTGTTCCCTCTTTGTGCATGCTCATCTCAGCATCCCTCTTCATGCATGCTCCTAGTGTATTTGTGTTAAGCTAGTGTGAACTCATGCACCCTTCATACACACTACCAAACACCCAAAAGTGGGTCGAGAAGGGAAATTTTGCTCTCATGCACCCTTCATACACCCTACCAAACACCAAAAAGTGGGTCGAGAACGGAACTTTTGCTCTCATGCACCCTTCATACACCCTACCAAACACACCCTTGTCGTCATTGAACCCTTGTAATTATCCGAAGCACTTGACACCTAATCTCGCCACATGACAATACGCTCATGTTCCATCCACTATGTCTAGACGGACGAACTCGAGGAGGATCAGAGCCCGAAAGACAAACTCAAAGGAGAAGTGCCCCCCATCCGAGTGAGGGCTGCGTGTGCGTGAAAAAAAACCTAATGTAAACTACTAACTGGAGCGGAGGCACCGGGATTTCCCTCCCCGCCACCAGTGGCCCGAGCGGTGGGAAGAGGGGAGGAGCGAATCCACGGGATCACCGATGAAGCGTGGAGCGGGGAGGTTGCTCTAGCTGCCTAGGGTGGGGGAGTAGATTTGTATTCATAGCGAAATAGATTACGATGATCATCTTCTGAGCCCGGGCTCATCTGCACCCGCGCTGACGAAAAAAATCAAAACAAATACTAGAATAATTCAAACAATTCCAATTTTTTTGCATGGTAGATAATTTGATGCGTGAGGTCCGCTCCAATTTTCAAATCATTTGGTCATCTGAGCAACTCTCGGCAGAAAAAGAGAAATTCGGGGTCTGTAAAAAGGTATAATGTTCATGCACTGTTCTGACCCGATTTGTCTTTTTTGCCGAGAGCTGCTCAGATGTCCAAATGATTTGAAAATTGGAGCGGACCTCACGCATCAAATTTTCTACCATGCAAAAAAAATGGAATTTGTTTGAATTTTTTGTGAATTGTTTTCTGACCAGGTGCAGATGAGCCTGGGCACCGAATTGCTGCACTCGATTATTTTATTGGTACTGTACAGTACTATATAGCCGGTTTCTCGACATTTTTTTTCGATTTCTCAACATATCTACAGCCCGTATGTTACCATCGCTCGTCTCTCTTTTCTA
This sequence comes from Elymus sibiricus, assembly GCA_039707655.1. Taxonomy (NCBI): domain Eukaryota; kingdom Viridiplantae; phylum Streptophyta; class Magnoliopsida; order Poales; family Poaceae; genus Elymus; species Elymus sibiricus. The sequence goes on along the minus strand of CM077670.1, from coordinate 74,041,878 downwards.
CTGTAGTAGTAGTAACTCAACCCTACCTCCGTCCTGGTTTATTGGTCCTCTTCCTATTTTGTGTCAAATTTTGACTATTAATTTAACTAACAAAATATTAATGCATGTCATCAAAAATAAAATCATCGAAAACTATGTTCAAATACGAATCCAATGATACAATTTTTGGTGACATCCATTAACATTTTATTAGTTAAATCTTTGGTCAAAATTTGGCACAAAATACATGGAGTAACTCAGCCGTATGTTACCATCGCTCGTCTCTCTTTTCTAGTACTGCGGTAGTACTAACGCGACGCGCATTGCATTCGGTGAGCGGCGTGCCGGACCGATCGTGGCGGTGCGACGCGAACGTGACGGGCGTGCTATATACATGTACCACCTTTTTTCTTTTGGTTTTGCTCCATGCCGCAATCCATCGATACAAAATTATATTTAAAAGTCGAGGGCGGGGCTTTTCCCGCGTGGTACGCGTGGCAGTTTCGCCTAGTCGGTTTGGAGAATGGAGGAGGATGAGGGAGTAGCGGATTCAACTTACTGCTGGAAGGGTGGACTGTGTGATTTGACGGCTCGTTACTGCAGGAAAGGTGGGGCCTTGTGATATGACTACTCATTTATAGTCATTATTACTGCGGCGCTATGACCGGGTGAGGCTCCCCTTCCGTTCCCCACTCTAATCTGGTGCATGACACGTCGACCCGGATGCTGGCTGTCCCACATGTCAGGGAAAGGAAGAATAATTGTTGCCGGCGACGTAATAAGGAGCAAAGAACCGTGCGGTGTACTCTAGTTTCGCACTGGAGTACTAGTATACATCGGAGGACTGCGAAACACGGCAGCCCAGTGAACCAGCAGGCGATATGGTGATAAAAAACAATGTACTACAGTCCAGCCTTAGTGTGTAAAAACACGTCACCGCTTCCTCCTCCTCCTCTCGGTTTACCGCCATCAGCGGAGCAAGAGCATCGTTGCAGCTTAGCTAGTACTACTCCTCTCCAACCTTTTTTTTTACAATTCCTTTGTTTTTTTCTGTGGCATTGAACACTCTTTGCTAATCCTATTGGATTTAGCACTCGAGTCCCATACTTTCCGCATTCCTGTATTTTGAGTATCATGGGAATCAAAGAGGCTCTTAGACTGGTTTACGGCTGGTCATTTTTTTTCAATGAAATATCTCCAAAATGTAATGAATGTGCTCCGGTTTCTATGAAAATCATCTGGTTTGCATGTAGTAATTCATTTATTTATTCTTTTGCGGGGGGTCTGCATGTAATTCGTCCGGTTTGAAATGTACTCGAACGCCGGCATGGTTGGATGGCCCGCTGCCGCATTCTGTCCGAGGACTCGTCCCTACCGGTCGGCGCTCGGCGTTGGAGATGCCCCGAGTGCTTGCTGGTGGACCAAGATGCTCTATGTCCCACATGTCGGCGAAAGGAAGCACGTAGAAATATTTCCGACGAGCACGGAGCCCAGCAATACATCTCAGCAAGTAGGAGTAGGAAAAATGTGTGGAAAAAATACTATGTACTGTAAAGCGTAGCTGCAAAGTGATGACAGGTATAGGTCGCACGCACCCAACGAGTGGTCGTAGTACGTACGAGTACAAATGAGTACGGCGTACTCCTACTCTATCAACACGAGTCCCATCGGACAACGGCATCCGTGCTACAGCTAGCTCTTCTCCCTTCTCGTTTCTCTCTTCTAATTCTAACTCAGCCGACGCGCAGCGGGCGGGGTGGGGATTTGCCCATAGTCGGTTTGCTCAACTGCGGTCCCACATGACAGTGAAAATGCTAGACAACACGCGTTCCCTAGCTTGAGTGGCATGCCGGACCGACCCTAGTACTCCCAACCGTGTGGGGGTTCCACGCAACGTGGTAGGCTTTTCCTTTTGAACTTGTAGAAAATGTAACATTTGGTTATGCTTCTGCTCCTTGGCACGGTAGACAGATAGAAACAACGATTAAAAATGCTAGGGCGAGGATTTTCCCGCGCAATAAGCCAGGGAGTTTGCCAGTTTGAAGCATCGTCGGTTTCCTCACATAGGGCCCACATGTCAGTGATAATATGCCAAGCCAATGCGCGCTGAACGGTGGGCCGGAACGACAGTCTGGGTTGCGACGCGAATGGGATAGGCGTGCTGTACTTGCTCCACTTACTTGTTTTGAACTTGTGACGTGCAACGCTTAGTTTTGAATTTATAAGTTTGGTTGTCGCACCCATATATATACTACTATAGTATGGTAGGTTGGGTCATGCATCGTACGTAAATTACGAAGTTGATGCAATAGGTAAGTACTACCTTCGTCCTGGTTTGTTGGTCCCCTTTGTGTCAAATTTTGACCATAGATTTAACTAACAACATATTAATGCATGTCACCAAAAAATATATCGTTGGATTCGTGTTTGAACATACAACCTCCGTCCTGGTTTATTGGTGCTCTTTGAATTTTGTGCCAAACTTTGACCTTATATTTAACTAACAAAATGTTAATGCATGTCACAAAAAATAATATCATTGAAAACTATGTTCAAATACGAATCCAACGATATAATTTTTGGTGACATGCACTAACATTTTGTTAATTAAATCTATGGTCAAAATTAAGCACAAAATACGAAGGAAACCAATAAACCAGGACGGAGGTAGTATTCCAACAATATTGTTTTTTGTGACATGCATTAACTTATTGTTAGTTAAATCTGAAGTCAATATATGGCACAAAACACGAAAGGTGACCAATAAACCAGGGCGAAGACAGTGATACATATAATTAACGCCAAATGAGAGCAAGGGATCACATATGTCATTTACGACTGGAATGATAATGCGATACAGTAACACATTAAGGCCACGACGCGATGTAGTGCTGGTTACAGGAGGCAAGAAGAAATATGCATCCAACGACGACCTCCTCCTCCTCGACTTAGGGCGTCGTCCCATCGAACGGCGGCTGAGTAGTAGCGGCTTTCGTGGCGAGGTCAACGTGCTTCTGAACAATGGCGTCCAAGGCTTCCAGCCGGTTGAAGAAGGCCAACGTCTTAGCGTCATCCCTGGCCCTGTAGTGGCCTATGTAGACGATTTCCTCGTAGACATGGATGTGTAGGTTGACGGTTTCTTGCTCGGCGAGGCGCTGCGCGGCGAGCGCGGCCTCGAGGTGGACATTCTTCGTCGTGACGTCGGGCAGCTGCAGGGCCACCAGTGCGTGAAATAGGTCCTCACGATGGAGGCCGATGAGGGTGGCAGGCAACAAGAAGCCTGGGCGCGCGGGCTGGAGGAGTACGGCAAGGTCGTCCGCGCGCTTCTTGACGGCGGTGAACTTGCGGATGGAGCGGACCATCATCTCGCCCATGTGAGAGGTGAAGCCGTCGTTGCCGAGGGCTATGACACCGGCGGTCGCCAGCACCGTCTGGAGACGCTGCTCGGTGCCGGGCCGCAGGCCGACGGCGTGGATCATCTGGCACAGCTGCCTGCCGCTCGCGTCCATCGCCTCCATGGGTGGTTGTGGCTTGTGGTCACTTGGTCTTGGATTGGAGTGAGCAGTGTTGCGCAGACTAGGTGTGTAGTACTAGTAGGTGCGTACGATTCGGTAGATGGATTGGAGTGGAGGGGCGCCTTCATATAAGAGTGTAAACTACGTTGCATTCATATTGTGTTGGCTTCATTCTGCTTCTCCAATTAATTCCCTCTTCATGCTAATTGAATGAGGATGCATCATTGACCGTTCATTGTTTCGGGAACCGCTACCCTCTCCCTCGTTGGCATTCAAGCCATATCAATGTTGTAAATTCGTGTCAAAAAGAGACTAGTCAACAATTCGCCACGAGCCTATAACTAGCGATTGCCACAATAACCGTAAGATCTGCATCCGACGGTGGCACCTATTGGACGCAAATAGCAATAAAAACAAATGCCACGGCATTTTACATAACTGCCACACCACGCCCCTCCCTTTCACATGAGACTGCCATGCGAGCATTCACAACTGCCACATTCGGGTTGTGCTTGGCTCTTCGCCTCTTTGGGAAGTCGTACTACTACAATATATGCTTCTGGCAATCTGACACGAATGAACTGCTGCATGTCCACCACGTGGGGGAGTGAGAGCGTGCTGTAAGCAAAAGCTTCTCCTCGTCCTGCGAGCCACCGCGCGCATGGGGGAGGGAGAGGGCATAGTAGTAATCAAGCTTGTCCTTGTTGTATGAGTTTGACGTGACATATCAAAGGAGTACACTCGATTTTCTCAAAAAAAAAAATTTACAGATACATAAATTACAATGCATGCATGCATGCCGTGAGTTTCCTTTTGATCCTTTCATCTATTGATTTAATGCACCTTGAAGTATGAACATGTGATGGTAAAACTTTCTAATGCCCCGGCCCTAAAGCATGGTTAATAATACAGCCAACTGTTGGCTATAAGATGTTGCCATATCATCTATAGCCAACACATATAGTCACTCATACAACAAGGCTAGCTATAAGGTTGGCTATAAGATTAGTACTTTTTCTCATCTTCTCTCTATCTCTTTCCTCACATTTATTGCATCTGCCTTGGAGCACGCATATAGCCAGGCTCTTGCATTAGAGCCCACTCCCCTTACTTTTTCATGTCTCTCTCCTCACATAGCCAAAATTGCCATGTAAGCAAGCTATAAGCCCACTATTGTACTTGCTCTAAAGCGAGAGATGGTGGTGCACGAGGAGGGCGAGATCATGCCGACAGAACAGGACCCGACGATGGACGTCTTTATGGACCTCACCATGCTCCACTGCCCCTTTTGCCTCCGCCCCTTGAAGCCTCCGGTGTACGAGGTTCGAATACATCTCGTCCGTTCGGCAGATCGAGCAAGGCACAATTTTCTTGATTGAGTTGGTGTTTGATTGATTTGTGCACTGCAAGGGTGGGCACCTGGCCTCCGCGGACTGCCGCGGCGAGCGCCCTGGGAACCAGAGGCAGTGCCAGAAGTGTGAGCGCGGCGGCAGCTTCGACGTGCGCAACACGGCGATGGACGCCGTCCTCTCCTCGGCGAGGGTGGAGTGCCCACACGAAGGCTGTGGGCTCTACGTACTTACCACAAGCTCGACGATCACCAGAGCGTGTGTCCGCTCATGCCGTGCAAGTGCCCCATGCCCGGCTACGGCTATGAAGGCCCGCCGCCGGTGCTCCCCAACCACCTCAGCACCGTGCACCCCATGCTCGTGCACAGGATCCAGTACGGCAAGGTGCTCCAGCTGCAGGTGTCGGTGTTGGAGCCGCGGCACTTGCTGTTCACGGAGGAGGACGGCCACGTGTTTTTTGTGGTCGGCGGCGCGCTCAGCATGGGCGCCCCTATCACCGTGTCGGTCGTCTGCATCAGAGCGGGGGCATCCCCACCGCCGCACTACGCGGCCGAGGTGTGGGAGAACGGGCCGCCGAGGGCGCCCAACGGCAGTACCGACGCCGTCAAGGTGGAAATCGAGGTGACAAGCAGCAAGGAACCCGGCGCCGTCGCCGTGGAGGAGCTGACCTTCTTGATAGTGCCGCCCAAGCTGCTGGCCGGGGATGGGTCATCGAGGACGATGTCCCTCCACATTCGGATTGACAAGCTCACCTCCTAAATGATTCCACAATGCCTTCTAGTTATCTTAGTAATATGCTAATGTAGGGTTTAGTTTGGTCTACTTTACCTTAAGAGATGGTGGATTTTGGTGGCGACGCAGCAATTACTTCAACATCACATCAGCAGTTGAAGTAATTTCCAACAGTCCAAGGGATATTTTGTGTCTGTTGGATATAAGATCCTCTGGGTAAGAAGTAAACCTAAATATAAGCTGCTTATATGTTTGTTTGGTAAGGAAGTGTTGCATACTTCTGCGAGTTGACGCGCGATACGTCTCCAACGTATCTATAATTTTTGATTGTTCCATGCTATTATAGTATCAATCTTGGATGTTTTTATATGCAATTATATATTATTTTTTGGGACTAACCTATTAACCTAGTGCCCAGTGCCAGTTGCTATTTTCTGCTTGTTTTTGGCTTTTCAGAGAAACAGTACCAAACGAAGTCCAAATGCCACGAAACTTTTTGGAGATTTTTTTCTGGACAAAAGAGACCTTGGAAGCTTCAGGAGGAGGCCAGAAGCCTCACGAAGGCTTCACAAGGCAACAGGGCGCGGCCCAGGGGGGCGCGCTGTGTCGCCTTGTGGGGCCCACGTGGCTCCGTTTGACCTAATTCCACTCCTATAAATTCACAAATATTTTGAAACCATCAGAGAGCCAGAAGAGAAAACCTTTCCGCCGCCGCAAGCCTCTGTTTTTCCGTGATCCCATCTGGAGGCCTTTTCCGGTACTCTGCCGGAGGGGGAATCAATCACGGAGGGCTTCTACATCAACCTTACTGCCCTTCCGATGATGTGTGAGAAGTTTACCACAGACCTACGGGTCCATAGCTAGTAGCTAGATGGCTTCTTCTCTCTCTTTGATCTTCAATACCATGTTCTCCTCGATGTTCTTGGAGTTCTATCCGATGTAATCTTCTTTTGCGATGTGTTTGTTGGGATCCGATGAATTATGAGTTTATGATCAGATTATTCATGAGAAATATTTGAGTCTTCTCTGAACTCTTTTATGCATGATTAAATATAGCTTTTTATTTCTCTCCGATCTATCGATTTGGTTTGGCCTACTAGATCAATTTATCTTGCAATCGGAGAGGTGCTTTGTGATGGGTCCAATCTTGCGGTGCTCAATCCCAGTGACAGAAGGGGACATGACACGTATTTGTATTGTTGCCATTAAGGATAAAAATATGGGGTTTATTCATATTGCTTGAATTTTCTTCTCTACATCATGTCATCTTGCTTAACGCGTTACTCTGTTTTTATTAACTTAATACTCTAGATGCATGCTGGATAGCGGTCGATGAGTGGAGTAATAGTAGTAGATGCAGGCAGGAGTCGGTCTACTTGTCTCAGATGTGATGCCTATATACATGATCATTGCCATGAATCCGTTATAATTATTTGCTTTTCTATTAATTGCCCAACAGTAATTTGTTTACCCACCGTATGTTTCTGTGCTCGGGAGAGAAGCCTCTAGTGAAAACTATGGCCCCCGGGTCTATCTTTATCATATAAAAAACCTAAAAATACCTTGCTGCAATTTATTTACTTTTATTTTAATTAGTATTTTAGTTTATCTATTTACCTCGATAAGATTTAATCCTTGCAAATAACCGCTAAGAGGATTGACAACCCTCTTATTTGCGTTGGGTGCAAGTGTTTGCTCTTGTGTGTGCAGGTGCGCTTAACAGAATTTTGCTTGGATCTCCTGCTGGATTGATAACCTTGGTTCTTAACTGAGGGAAATACTTATCTCTACTATACTACATCATCCTCTCCTCTTCGGGGAAATACCAACACAGACTACAAGTAGCAGGAAAAATTTCTGGCGCCGTTGCCGGGGAGACATCATCAAAATTACCAAGTACCTTTGCACAAATTATCATTCACTTGCATTTACTTTATTTGCCTTTTATTTGCATTTGCCTCTCGATTTCATCTCCCTCACTTCTAATTTTTTTTTACAAAAACACAAAAATATTTTATTTGCTTGTTTGCTAGTTTGCTTGCTTTGTCGCGATGTCTCAAGAAAATACAAAATTGTGTGACTTTTCCAATACTAATAATAGTGATTTTATTAGTACTCCTATTGCTCCTCCCGCCACTAGTGCGGAGTCGTGTGACATTAATGCTGCCTTGCTTAATCTTGTTATGAAAGAACAATTTTCTGATAGTCCTAATGAAGATGCTGCATCCCATCTAAATACTTTCGTTGAACTTTGTGATATGCAAAAGAAGCAAGATGTGGATAATGATATTTCTCAAATTAAAATTATTTCCGTTCTCACTACGAGACCGTGCTAAGATTATTTCTTTAAGAAATCAAATTATGAATTTTAAGCAACTTGAGCATGAACATGTTGCACAATCTTGGGAGAGAATGAAATTAATGATAAGAAATTGCCAACTCATGGTTTGAATTTATGGATGATCATACAAAAAATTTATGCAGGACTAAACTTTGTCTCTAGAAATTTGCTAGACTCTGCCGCAGGTGGTACTTTTATGGAAATTACATTGGTAGAAGCTACAAAACTTCTTGATAATATTATGGCAAATTATTCTCAATGGCACACCGAACGAACTCCAACTGGTAAGAAGGTAAATTCCGTTAATCAATACTTTCAGTGATAAGATGGATGCTCTATTGAAATTGGTTGCTAGTAAAAATGCTCATATTGATCCTAGTGATGTGCCATTGTCTACTTTGATTGAGCAAAATAATGATGCTATTGATGTGAATTTTGTCTCTAGAAATAATTTCAACAACAATGCTTATAGGGGTAATTTCAATCCTAGACCGTTTCCTGGAAATTCCTCTAATAATTATGGCAATCCTTATGGTAATTCTTATAATAATAATAATAATAGGATGCCCTCTGATCTTTAAAGTAATATTAAAGAATTTATTAGTTTGCAAAAGAATTTTAATACTATGATAGAAGAAAATTTGAGTAGAGTTGATGAATTGGCTAGGAACATGGATAGAATTGCTCATGATGTGGAAAATCTCAAAACTAAAATTTTGCCATCCAAGCATGATATAAATGAGTCAATTAAAGATATCTATGTCTCCATTAATGAAAGTAAAGAAAGGACCGCTAGGTTGAGAGCTAAGCGAGAATTTCTAGAAAAAGCAATTCCACCCGGTTTATATCGTAGTAATGATGAAGATATTAAAATGATTGTTGTCACTCCTATTGAATCATTATTTAGTAACATAAAACTTGATGAAAAAGGGACTGGAGAAGAGTCAACTTTAGATAGAAGGAGTCCCACTTGCTTGGAGGGTGATAATCTTGATCATAAAAATGAAAAAAGTGGGCTTGGAGAGGTCAAAACTTTAAATAGTAATGCACCCACTACTTTGGGTTACAAGGACTTTAATTATGATAGTTGTTCTTTAATTGAGTGTATTTCCTTGTTGCAATCCATGATTAATTCACCAAATGCATATGAACAAAATAAAGCTTTCACTAAACACATTGTAGAAGCCGTGATGAAAGCACATGAAGAAAAGCTTGAGTTGGAAGTATCAATTCCTAGAAAATTACAAGATGAATGGGAACCTACTATTAAAGTAAAAATTAAAGATTATGAATGTAATGCTCTTTGTGATCTTGGTGCTAGGGCTTCCACTATACCGAAGTCTTTGTGTGATGTGCTAGGTCTCACCGACATGGATCCTTTTTCCCTTAATTTGCACCTTGCGGATTCCACTATTAAAAAGCCATTGGGTAGAATAAATGATGTTCTTATTCTTTCAAATAGAAATTATGTGTCTGTGGATTTTATTGTTCTTGACATTGAATGCAATCCGTCTTGCCCCATAATACTTGGTAGGCCTTTTCTTTGAACAATTGGTGCTATTGTTGATATGAAAGAAGGTAATAGAAGATTTCAATTTCCACTAAAGAAAGGGATGGAACACTTCCCTAGAAAAATGATTAAAGCACCTTATGAATCCATTATGAGGGTCACTTATGGAATTAACTTGAAGGATGACAACACTTGAAACTATGCATTATGCCTAGCTAGGGGCATAAAACAATAGCGCTTGTTGGGAGGCAACCCAATGAATAAAATAAATTTTTGCTTTTACCTTCTGTTTTTGAGTGTTTGCACAATTATAGCTTCTGTTATGATTGTATTTTTATGTTTTAATTAGTGTTTGTGCCAAGTAATGCTAGATGGGTATGATAGATGCTGTTGGAATGATTTGGAATGATTTGGAAGATAGTATGATAGATGCTATTGGAATGATTTGGAAGATGGTATGATAGATGCTGTTGGAATGATTTGGAACCAATTATAGCTTCTGTTCTTTTTTTGAGTGTTTGGGATGATTTGGAAGATAGTATGATAGATGCTGTTCGAAAACAGAAACTTTTGTGTCCAGTGCTGGAATTTCTAATTTTCGCTGGAGTGTCAGAACCTTCTGAATTTTTTACACAGTATTGATATATGAATTTCCCACATTGTCCTCATTTTTCAGAATGTTTGGAGTTACACAAGTATGACCATAATTCAGATCTTTGCAGACTGTTCTGTTTTAGACAGATTCTGTTTTTGTTGCATAGTTTGCTTATTTTGATGAATCTATGGATCGTATCGGGGGGTATGAGTCATGGAGAAGTTGGAGTACAGTAGCATTATGCCAATATTAAATATGAATCAATTTAAAACAGTACTTATAGTTAAAGATTTATTTGTTATACTAACGGATCTCACGAGGTTTCTGTTGAGTTTTGTGTGCTGAAGTTTTCAAGTTTTGGGTGAGACTACGATGGATAAAGGAATAAGGAGCAGCAAGAGCCAAAGATTGGGGATGACCACGGCACCCCAAGGTAATATTCAAGGAAGACTCAAGCATCTAAGCTTGAGGATACCCTGGAAGGCATCCCCTCTTTCGTCTACAATCTATCGGTAACTCACTTGGAGCTATATTTTTATTCATCACATGATATGTGTTTTACTTGGAGCGTCTTGTGATATAGTTTGTTTGATTTTGTTTGCTTTTTAGTTTGTCACAATCATCTTTGCTGAACACACCTTTTTGAGAGGGACACACATTATTCGTGATTTGTTAGAATACTATATGTGCTTCACTTATATCTTTTGAGCTAGGCAGTTGCTCTAGTGCTTCACTTATATCTTTTAGAGCACGGCGGTGGTTATATTTTAAAGAAATAGTTGCACTCTCATGCTTCACTTATATATTTTTAAGAGTCTCATGATAGCAATGGTAATATGCACGGGTTATGAATTTGGTCCTGATATGATTGGTATTCAAGAGGGATATAATAAAAACTTTCATGTAGATCACTGAATATGATAAATTTGATTCTTTGCAATAGTTTTGCGATATTAAGATGGTAATATGGGGGAGGTACTAGTAGATGATTGTGGTTTAGTAAAAATAATTGTGTTAAGGTTTGTGATTCCCGAATCATGCACATATGATCTGTCGTTATGCTAAGAAGTTGGAGAATGATTTATTATTGATTGTCTACCTTATGAGTGGCGGTCGGGGACGAGCGATGGACCTTGTCCTACCAATCTATCCCTCTAGGGGCATGCGTAGTAGTACTTTGTTTTGGGGACAATTGCATTTTTATCCCTAGTTGGTTCCTACCCACGGGTTTTGCCCTTACTTTTCGAGCTTGCTCAGTTTTGCCCTTACTTTTTCCGTCAAGGTCGCTCGAATGCCCTTTGACCGTTTGACCAATACTTTGAAAATTCATAACAAATTCATATGAACTCAGAAAAATGCGAATAAGATATCAAAATGTTCAGATAAACATTACCTTTATGTGCATATCATTTGCATTCAGGACAAAAGCACCGTTTAAACTAGCCGAGGTAATTAATGTTATCAACATTATTAAAAATAAAAAGGTATAAACAATACTTTTTTCATGAATAAAAAATACATGCAAATGTAGGTGATGTTTTCTGAACATCCTGATATCTTATTTGCATTTTTCTGAGTTCGTACCAACTTGTTATGAATGTTCTAACGACTTTGACCATTACATGCAAAAGTAGGGGCATGCGTAGTAGTACTTTGCTTCGAGGGCTAATAAACTTTCGCAATAAGTATGTGAGTTCTTTATGACTAATGTGAGTCCATGGATTATACGCACTCTCACCCTTCCGCAATTTGCTAGCCTCTTCGGTACCGTGCATTGCCCTTTCTCACATCAAGAGTTGGTGCAAACTTCGCCGGTGCATCCAAACCCCGTGATATGATACGCTCTATCACACATAAGCCTCCTTATATCTTCCTCAAAACAGCCACCATACCTACCTATCATGGCATTTCCATAGCCATTCCGAGATATATTGCCATGGAACTTCCACCGTTCCATTTTTATGACATACATGATCATTGTCATATTGCTTTGCATGATCATATAGCTGACATAGTATTTGTGGCTCAGCCACCATTCATCATTTTAATACATGTTACGCTAGCATCATTGCACATCCTGGTACACTGCCAGAGGCATTCATATAGAGTCATATTCTTGTTCTAGTATCGAGTTGTAATGTTGAGTTGTAAGTAAATAGAGGTGTGATGATCATCATTATTAGAGCATTGTCCCAGTGAGTAAAGAATGGTGGAGACTAATGAGTCCTCGAAAAAGTGGGGATGAGGTCCATGAGACCGTTCCAAAAAAAAGAGGCGAAAAAGAGCCATGAAAAAAAATGAGAGAAAAAGAGAGAAGGGGCAATGTTACTATCCTTTTCCACACTTGTGCTTCAGAGTAGCACCATGTTTTTCATATAGAGAGTCTCCTATTTTGTCACTTTCATATACTAGTGGGAATTTTTCATTATAGAACTTGGCTTGTATATTCCAATGACGGGCTTCCTCAAATGCCCGAGGTCGTCATGAGCAAGCAAGTTGGATGCACACCCACTCAGTTTTCATGTTGAGCTTCATACACTTATAGCTCTTAGTGCATCCGTTGCATGGCAATCCCTACTCCTTGCATTGACATCAATTGATGGGCATCCCCATAGCCCGTTGATTAGCCTCGTCGATGTGAGACTATCTTCTTATTTTTGACTTCTCTTATTTACCTCTACCACCACACTCTATTCCACCCATAGTGCTATATCCATGGCTTGCGCTCATGTATTGAGTGGGAGTTGAAAAGGCTGGAGCGCGTTAAAAAGTATGAACCAATTGATCGGCTTGTCATCGGGGTAGTGCATGATAAATACTTTGTGTGAAGAAGATGGAGCATGACAGGATTATATGATTTTGTAGGGATAACGTTCTTTAGCATTTTTATTTTGAAAGACATGATTGTTTATTAGTATGCCTGAGTATTGATGTCTTTATATCAAATTATAGACTATTGCTTTGAATCATTTGGATCTTATTATTCATACCGTAAGAGAAAGATTACATGATGAAACATGATAGGTAGCATTCCACATCAAAAATTCGGTTTTTATCATTTACCTACTCGCGGACGAGCAGCAATTAAGCTTGGGGATGCTTGATACATCTCCAACGTATCTATAATTTTTGATTGTTCCATGCTATTATAGTATCAATCTTGGATGTTTTTATATGCAACTATATATCATTTTTTGGGACTAACCTATTAACCTAGTGCCCAGTGCCAGTTGTTGTTTTCTGCTTGTTTTTGGCCAAATGCCACGAAACTTTTTGATAGTGCCGCCCAAGCTGCTGGCCGGGGATGGGTCATCGAGGACGATGTCCCTCCACATTCGGATTGACAAGCTCACCTCCTACATGATTCCACAACGCCTTCTAGTTATCTTAGTAATATGCTAATGTAGGGTTTAGTTTGGTCTACTTTACCTTAAGAGATAGTGGATCTTGGTGGCGACGCAGCAATTACTTCAACATCACATCAGCAGTTGAAGTAATTTCCAACAGTCCAAGGGATATTTTGTGTCTGTTGGATATAAGATCCTCTGGGTAAGAAGTAAACCTAAATATAAGCTGCTTATATGTTTGTTTGTTAAGGAAGTGTTGCATACTTTTGCGAGTTGACGCGCAATACGTCTCCAACGTATCTATAATTTTTGATTGTTCCATGCTATTATAGTATCAATCTTGGATGTTTTTATATGCAATTATATATTATTTTTTGGGACTAACCTGTTAACCTAGTGCCCAGTGCCAGTTGCTATTTTCTGCTTGTTTTTGGCTTTTCAGAGAAACAGTACCAAACGAAGTCCAAATGCCACGAAACTTTTTGGAGATTTTTTTCTGGACAAAAGAGACCTTGGAAGCTTTGGGAGGAGGCCAGAAGCCTCACGAAGGCTTCACAAGGCAACAGGGCACGGCCCAGGGGGCGCCGTGTTGCCTTGTGGGGCCCACGTGGCTCCATTTGACCTAATATCGGAAACCATCAGAGAGCCAGAAGAGAAAACCTTTCCGCCGCCGCAAGCCTCTGTTCTTCCGCAATCCCATCTGGAGGCCTTTTCCGGTACTCTGCCGGAGGGGGAATCGATCACGGAGGGCTTCTACATCAACCTTGCTGCCCTTCCGATGATGTGTGAGTAGTTTACCACAGAACTACGGGTCCATAGCTAGTAGCTAGAAGGCTTCTTCTCTCTCTTTGATCTTCAATACCATGTTCTCCTCGATGTTCTTGGAGTTCTATCCGATGTAATCTTCTTTTGCGGTGTGTTTGTTGGGATCCGATGAATTTGTGAGTTTATGATCAGATTATTCATGAGAAATATTTGAGTCTTCTCTGAACTCTTTTGTGCATGATTAAATATAGCTTTGTATTTCTCTCCGACCTATCAATTTGGTTTGGCCTACTAGATTGATTTATCTTGCAATGGGAGAGGTGCTTTGTGATGGGTTCAATCTTGCAGTGCTCAATCCCAGTGACAGAAGGGGACATGACATGTATTTGTATTGTTGCCATTAAGGATAAAAAGATGGGGTTTATTCATATTGCTTGAATTTGCTTCTGTACATCATGTCATCTTGCTTAAGGCGTTACTCTATTTTTATTAACTTAATACTCTAGATGCATGCTGGATAGCGGTCGATGAGTGGAGTAATATTAGTAGATGCAGGCAGGAGTTGGTCTACTTGTCTCGGACGTGATGCCTATATACATGATCATTGCCATGAATCCATCATAATTATTTGCTTTTCTATCAATTGCCCAACAGTAATTTGTTTACCCACCGTATGTTTCTGTGCTCGAGAGAGAAGCCTCTAGTGAAAACTATGGCCCCCGGGTCTATATTTATCATATAAGAAACCTAAAAATACCTTGCTGCAATTTATTTACTTTTATTTTAATTAGTATTTTAGTTTATCTATTTACCTTGATAAGATTTAATCCTTGCAAATAACCGCTAAGAGGATTGACAACCCTCTTATTTGCGTTGGGTGCAAGTGTTTGCTCTTGTGTGTGCAGGTGCGCTTAACAAAATTTTGCTTGGTTCTCCTACTGGATTAATAACCTTGGTTCTTAACTGAGGGAAATACTTATCTCTACTGTACTGCATCATCCTCTCCTCTTCGGGGAAATACCAACGCAGACTACAAGTAGCAACGCGACACATCAAAGTAGTACACTACTAGTACTCACCCGACTGCGCACCAGGCAGACCAATCTCGTGTCGTGTTGGTGTCGTGTGCGGTACCCACATTAGCAAAACCTCGCGCCTCCAGCTGAGGCTTCGCGTTTTGAACCTTTGAATCTAAAGGCAAGGAGCAACGTGAACCTTTAATAGAGCGAATCGGATGGTTGAGAACACTAGATTCGTAGCTATAGATGCGTGTGTGAGAGAGGATGAGTGCGTGCGTGCACCTCTTCTCTTCGTGTACGACGTACTAAACCTACAGTACAAGTGTATGTGTGTGGCATCGACCTAGAGAGCCAGAGATGGTGTGGGCGAGAAGTCCCGAGAGACTCGTCAGCGTAGGTGTGTGCGTGGGAAAGAGGGAGAGAGATGATATGTGTCGATGTAATGCGTGTGAAAGAAAATAGTAAATAGTTCGCCACTACGCTATTCCTGGCGAACGCCACAGTTACCGTAAGTTCTGCATCCGACGGTGCCAGTTATTGGTCGAAAACAGTAGTAAAAAAAGAAATGCCATGACATTTTACAAAACTGCCACACCATGCCCCTCCCCACACATGAAACTGCCACACGAGCGCTCGCAACTGAGGGATCCATGGTCTGCTCCATGGTGTGATCTATACTATTATTAAAAAGGTCGGGCTTTTGGCGCGCGGTAGGCGGGGGGTCTTGGACTGTCGGTTTGCTACTCCTCACATGCAGTCGTACATGTCATTGATGTATCATGCCGATGCGTGTCTCTTCGGTGAGCGGCGGGCCGGACCGACCGTCTGTTCGTGCTACTGCTCACTTGCGGTTGCACATGTCAGTGACGCAGCAAGCCGATGCGCGTCCCTTCGGTGAGCGGCGAGCCGGACCGACCGTGTGTTGGTGCGACGCGAACGCGGCGGGCTGTAAGTTTACCGCCTAACTTAATATGTAAAGTGTAACACTTGCTTTCACTCCTTAACGAGATCGGTCGATAGAAATCCCCATTAGAAAGGCGAGGGGGGTGTTTTTCCAGCACGGGAAGCGAGGGAGTTTTTTTTACTGGAGCGGAGGCGTGGGAGTTTGGCCGACGGTTTGCATACGTTTCTCTTACGCGTATGTGGGCCCGCGCTCTCGGAGGCCATCGTGGCGGAGCCAGACGCCCGCAACCTCTCAGACCAAAAAAAGAGGAGCCCGCTGCTGGCTATTTCTATAATTAGTTTTGAAATTCTCAATCATTCACGTGTGATGTGATATCAGCCGTTCATTGATGTTGATCCAGCGGTCTAGGTGTTTCGGATTCGCGTCTACAGTAACCTAAGTGTACCCACCCTAAAAAAAAGTGTCTACATTCTTCGAGAACCATCGGCACGTTAGTGTGATCAAATCCACACAGGAAGCTGGCAAACAACACCTCCACATGTGCCACGTGGCTTCATTGATGCCCCCCACACACATCATTTTATTCATAAATATATTGACTGAAAAAGAGAGACATCACCCTAAACAAGATCTTCCTCGTATTTTGTTTCCTACGAAGTAGTGCCATGCTATTAGAAATCCAACTTGGTTGCTTTGCACGTACCGGAAGTACTAGTGCTACATCATCTAAAATGCCTTTCTACACGTGTCAAATTATCAATCACGTGGGCTGCCTCTTCTTATAGAAGTGTGCTCCACCGTGTACCCGTGTGTGTGTATGAGGGAAGGAGTGCGTGCATGCATGCACCTCTTCTATACATATGTTTGTCTCAAAGAGAGGCCTACATACATAGTATATGTATGTGCAGGGGCCGATGTATGAGAAGAGAGGGGAAGGATCGTTTACGCCAGACATCGATAGAGATGGATAGAGGGAAGAACTTTACGAGTGTACAAGTGCTTGGACAGAGGGGGTGCTTGAATATGGTGCGAGAGGCCAGGTAGACAAAGATAAGGAAGGAGTACAAGTGCGATATCGATAATTAGAGAGAGGGGAAGAGAACGTGCATGGGCGAGCGCGTCTGATTGATAGATAAAGCGGAAGGCATGGATGATGAGATGGGGAGGGACAATTAATGTGTGTGTGGTAGGCTGTCCTATCGAGAGAGGTCGTAGTTCTGTCGATGTGTGTACATGGGAAAAGAGGGGGAGACCTAACTAGAGATATAGATCGGTTGGTTTGTGTGGGAAAATAGTGAGAGAGACCTGGCTACACATAGAGGGAAATCGATTGGTGAACATGCATGCATGTGTCAGAGATAAAGAACTCCAAGAGTGACGAATAGAGGGAGAGGTGTGTCTGTGGGGGTGGAGGGGTGCAGCTAGCTAGCTAGCTACCTATAAGATGGTGCGAGAGGACTGTTAGTTAGTTAGCTTGAGACAATGTACGAGTGCGAGATGGATAACAACAGAGGGGGCGACAGTGCGCGCGTTCCTCTGAGTTAGGGCGGGAGGCATGGATGGTGAGAGGAGGGTACGTAGGACCATATGTGTACATGTTTGTGTGTGGTAGCTAGGCAGTCCTAGCTAGAGGGGTATATCGATCGGTGTGTGTGGGAAAGATGCAGATGGATAAACCTAGAGAGATCGTGGGAGACCGACCTAGAAAACGAGAACGTGTGTGCGCGATGTAGAGGATGCCGAGTGGGGAGTGTATGTGCATATATATATATATATATATATATATATATATATATATATATATATATATATATATATATATATATATGCATGCACGATAGGAAAGTTAGTGGTATATATTCACAAAGAGAGGAGGAGTGTGCGTGTGGGTGTAAAAGACCCACATATAGATGATAATCAATATATAAGAGGATTCAAATATTTGAATAAGAGATCATGATGTTTGTAACCCATGCATGCATGAATATAATCGAGATATGCGTGTGGTTTTGAATCGAACATGCAATACTATATACACACGTCGAACAAGCCCAAATTGATTCGAATTTGAGACACTGATGGAAGGCATCGTTTGACCACATTGCATCCATGCATGGACATAACTATTCGAATTTGAGATAATGTGTGGCTTTCGCAGCTAACATCTAAATGATGTGTGTGGGGGGGGCATGCATTGTGTGTGTTAAACACATTATACATATGAAAACAGGGTTTAGATCATTCCGAACGTCTAGCTAGAGCATGAAATGTACTGTGATTTGAATTCAACATAAAATGGATACAAATATTTGAATTGGAGATCGTATGGTACATGTAGTTCATATTTAAATAGGATTACTACTATATGCATGTATTGTGTTATCAAGATAATATTAAAATGATGGCATAACTTGACAACAATCGTATTCAAATAGGGAAAATTGATTCAAATTGAGTCAATATGGTAGACGACAGTGTTTTGATTTGTTTTTTTTGCGGGAGTGTTTTGATTTGTTTTTTGTTGTTACTGAGGGAAGTGCGAATTGATTTGGTACTGTACACGCTAAGCTTGTTCTACCGAATTTTTTAGTTATTTGTTGTTGGTTTTGAATGACATTTGTAGTAATATAGTAAAACGGGACATGACTCTCTCTTGTCTTGTACGAATTGTCTTTTTTTGTTTTTTTGTACACGTTAAGCTTGTTCTCCCGAAATTCGAAGCCGCGCCTTGTTATCGCAAAATTTTCAAACTAGAGTATCTCTTTGTCTCTTGTGGTGCGAAACTCCCGCCTCTTCAACTCGCGCCTTGTTATCTCGAAATTTCAACGCACGTGAAAACTCCCTCCTCATCCGAAATCGGTTACGCCACCCAACACGTGAAATCCCCCTTCTACCCCTCAGCCGGAAATACCGCCTCGACGTCCCATGGTTAAAACTGGTGGGGGTACTTTCGTAACTTACCCCAAATTTTGGACAAGCGCGTCCCTAAGCCATGGATCCCCCCTCTCTTCCCCTGCGTTACCCCCATTCGTACACCGAGGCCGCCAAAACCCGCGAAACCCCACCCTCCTCCATCCGCCACCCGACCGTCGCCCAGCCGAAGCCTCTTCCCCGATGACGTCGTCCACAGCAACAGCTCGACGTCCCTCATCCACCGCTTCGGATGAGGATCCGTCATCGATCTCGTCGTCCTGCCGGTTCAGCCGCCCCGTCCTCCACCTCCAAGGAGCTGCCCCGACGTTCGCCTCATCTAACGCGCCACCTCCATTCCCACAGTGCCGTCTTCACCTGCCCCACCGGAACCGCAGCACCCTCTGCAATTCCTCCGATGAAGCTGAAGCCTACTCGGCGCCACCAAGGAGGTTCTACACTCATCGTTGCATTTTCTCTTTTATTCGATCTCACGGGGCTGCCAGTGCTCGATCCCGAGCCACCATGGCGCATCTCCATCGACGGCGGCGTCGCCGGCCACTTCCTCCACGGCATCTCTCCCCCATGGCGTTGCTCCCTTGGCGGCGACGTCCACACCAGCAGGAGCTGCTGCTGCTCCGGCTGTCGTTCGCGCTGCTTCTCTGCTCTTGCTGTTGGTCGCGCTGCTGCTCTGCTCTGCTCTTGCTCTCGTTCCTGCTGTCGCTGTGCTCTGCTCTTGCTCTCGCTCGCGCTGCTGCAGCTGCACGAGCTGCTCTCTGCTAGTGCGTTCACTGCTCGAGCGGCTGCTGATTTAGATCACTGCTTCGGGAGCTACTACTGCTCGACCGGCCTAAACTTCTATTGCAGTGC
Source organism: Elymus sibiricus (assembly GCA_039707655.1). Lineage (NCBI taxonomy): Eukaryota > Viridiplantae > Streptophyta > Magnoliopsida > Poales > Poaceae > Elymus > Elymus sibiricus. The sequence goes on along the minus strand of CM077670.1, from coordinate 74,022,042 downwards.
TCTGCAACTAGTGCAAACAGTTTCGACAGTAAATTCAGTTTCGTCAGTAAAATTCAGTTTCGACTGTATAATTCAATTTCTTCAGTTAAGTTCAGAGTCAACAGTTTTTACATCATCTGTTGGAGCAACCGCGATGCGGCTGATGCATTTTACATCTAGCACTGTTTGCTGATGTATTTTACATCATCTATTGCAGATGCTATTAGAATCCCACTTCAGATTAACGTTGTCTGTCTTGTCCTGCTTCAGCCTCGCCGTCGTACACCTCACCGGAGCTGCTCCAACGACGGAACCGTCCATCACAGTGGAGCAGTACCCTCGGCACCGTCTCCAGACGCCTCAGATCTTCTTCCCCACCTCCGACAGTCACACCAGCCGCACCATCCTCCACGACCAACCCAATGATGCCGAGGTCGACAAGGCTACGCCAAAGAGGTTGTACACTCGTCACATCACTTTTTTACTCTACATTCACGTCGATCCCTTAGGTATCCTTTGGTTCAAAGCAGTTCCAAATCTAGAAAGAAATGGAGGGTGGTCTCAAAGTTAACAGGGAGAAAACTAAATGCTCTTTTGAACCACAATTTGAATCGGTTTAGCAAGATAGCCATCATCTCATAATCATGTAGACCAAATAAACTCGCAAAATTTCATATTACAACGGGAACATGTACTATTACTGAATTGTTTTTTTAAGATATTAATTTTTTAACCAGAATAATGGACCTACTTATGTTGTCCATATAAGCTCAAGTTTATTCAGAGTACAACAGAGCACATGTAGTATATTTTGAAAAACTTTAGGTTTCTTTTTGAAAAATATCCAGTTCATGCAGGCAAGAACACCCACTGAGAACACGTAGTAACGAGAAATACGAATAGTTTCTCCCATATGACAAGCAGTGAGGTAGTAGGCAAGTTAGTAGCTATCCGTGTTGGACTCTCTCGGAAGCAATCATTTTTTATTTCTGCGTGTTGGAGCCGTGCATGTGTAGATGGGCCTGGGAGTTGAGCTAGTTGGTTGTGTCCAAAATAGTAGTAGTACAAAAACATTATTCGAGTGCAGGCTTCAGCTTGTTGAAGACTGCCTACTAGAATCACCACTGGCTCAAACAAAAAGTGAAGGAAAACATAGGACTTGGAAAGTTTCCTATGGTACTACTATTCATGCATTTGGTTAGAAGGAATGGAGCAAAGCAAACTGGAGGATTTTTTTCCTTTGGTGTCTCTCTCAAAGAAAAAACGTAGGAATTTTAATATCCACTTGGACGTCCTTTACAAATTCCTATGCATGAAGAACAAGACTAAGTGCATTAGTGGCATAATAAGATTCTAACTTAACATTTTCATGTGGTTTGACTTTAATTTGACCATGTTTCTCTGCATGCTTGTGTTCTTCCAATTCCTGTGAACCAAACACCCAGTTTGACAGAAATCATGTGTTTGCAAATGCTCTGTTTTGCACGTGCATTCCTATCCTATTCCTGTGTTTTTCCAGTCCATGCGTTTTTTAGAATCCTCCAGTTCAAAGGAGCCCTTACAGATTTACTTCATTTACAGATAAGTGTCAAAGAAAACTCTGTGTGGTTTGTCCCGCTCCTGCCATGCCGTCGTCCACCCCACCTGAGCTGCTCCATCGATAGAAGCGTCCACCGCAGCAGAGATCCCCACTTCAGACCTTCTTTTGTCGCCTCATATCTTCTTTCCCGCTGCCGGCAGCCACACCAATTGCATTACCATCATCGACTGAGCAGATGAACGTGTCGACTAAATAGTTCCGGAAGAGAGGTCGCACTCTTTCGTGTCTGCTTACGTCATGCATTGATTAATATTACCTGCTACTTTATCGTCCTGTTCACCTCTTAGACTCTGAGTCAGGTCCAAACTAATGTTCAGACTTGAGTTTTAAAATGCTTGTGGGGCACATATCGAGGCAGCAACGAATAGTATCTCTGTCTACTATCTGGTTCATCTCGGGTCTTCTATGTGGTTCATGTTGGGTGGGCAACGAACAGTAGAGGAGCCATCATCTGTCTTTTTTAACTGAAGCTATCATCTGCCTGCTGCCATTAGTTTTGGATCTATCCACTGGTTGCTACCATCAGTCTTGATTTCTGCATGCACCCCTTAGGCCTTACATAATCTGACTATATATTTTTTTTATTATGCATGTCAGTTATTGTACACAATCGTACAGAACATGTAGAGAAAAAGAGAAGAGCGTTGCGTGGGAATATAATGTCATGCAGACGTCGCTCCATGGTGGGCGCAGTGGCAGCCCCCCCCCCCTCCCCCCATTCCAGATTGTATTCCAGAGGAAGATAACTGTTCAGAGGGGGATTCAGAGGGAGCAGACCACTCCTATTTACCCCCTGAGGTGTTTGCTCTAACTTGGCATGCTGATGTTGGTCATATCATGCATATGGCGCCTTGCATTGCTTACTTTATACATCGTATATGTCATCAGCTTAGTTTAGACATGCTTTGTGTGAATGCCACCTGTTTGGTGTCTATATCATATATGTGAATTATCCAGTGCCATCTTGTTTAGCCAGGCATCATATTTGTGAATCATGCAATGCCATCCTGTTTAGCCAGTCATCATATATGTGAATTATATCATGCCATACTATTTTTTTTCATCATGTATTCCATTTGTCCACAATGTTTGTACATTCATCTACTCTTCCTGTGCATCAGCCATTTGAGTCGGTGATGGAAAAATCTGGAGTGAAAACAAGGTCTTCAGAGCAGCCAGTGCTACCTGTCAAAGCAGATATCTTGCTGGTTACAGATAGCTCCTCAGAGGAGGATTCAGAGACAGCTGACCAGTCCTATCCCCCCCCCCCGAGGTTTATGCTCTAGCTTGGCAGGGTTATATTGCTCATATCATGCATATGGTGTCTTGCATTGCTATGTCATCTGCTTAGATTAGACCTGCTTTGTGTGAATGCCACCTGTTTAGTTTCTACTCCCTCCGTTCCTAAATATAAGTCTTTGTAGAGATTCCACTATGGACTACATACAGAGCAAAATGAGTGAATCTACACTCTAAAATGCATCTATATACATCTGTATGTGGTCTATAGTGAAATATCTACAAAGACTTATATTTAGAAACAGAGGGAGTATATCATATATGTGAATTATGCAATGCCATCTTTTTTAGCAAGGCATCATATATGTGAATTATGCAATGCCATCCTGTGTAGCCAGGCATCATATATGTGCTTTATGTCATGCCATCCTTTTTTTTCATTACGTATTCCATTTGCCGAAAATGTTTGTATATTGAACTACTCTTCATGTGCATCAGTCATTTGAGTCGGTTATGGAAAAATCTGGAGTGAAAACAAGGTCTTCAAAGCAGACAATGCTACCTGTTGAAGCAGATATCTCGCTGGTTACAGGTAGCTCCTCAGAGGAGGATTCAGAGACAGATGACCAGTCCTATATCCCCCCTGAGGTGTATGCTCTAACTTGCGATGGTTATATTTCTCATATCATGCATATGGTGTCTTGCATTGCTTAGTTTAGACATCATATACACAATATTCAATGACATCTGCTTAGTTTAGAGATCATATATGCGAGTGCCAGCTGCTTAGTATATCAATCATATAGGTGAATTATATCATGCCATCCTGTATACTTAGACAACATGTATGTGAATTATTTCATGCCAACCTATTTTATAAAGACATCATATAGTTATGTCATGTCATCCTGTTTAGATAGTCATCATATGTTGAATTATGTCATTCTATCCTGTTTAGTTATCCATCATATATCTGAAATTGTGTCATGCTATCCTGTTTAGTTAGCCTTAGCCATCATATATGTGAAATTGTGTCATGCTATCCTGTTTGGTTAGACAACATATACGTGAAGTACTGCATCTGTCTATCATACAATGTCTGTACCTTCAATTTCTTTTCTTGTTTATCAGCCATTTGAATTGGAGGGGATGATGGCAGTATCTAAGGGAGTAAAAACACGGTCTTCACAAAAGACGGTGCTACCCGTCGATGCAGATAGAACCATGGTTGTACTTGCCCAAGAGCCAGCCCCACCACACATAACTGGCACTCTTGCAGATTGTACCCCTACCCCGTTGGCCAGAGAACCAGCTACACCCCATCTAACCCCAACCCCATCAGATAGTAACCCACTTCCAGTTGACACAGCACCATCTCCACCACAGAGCACCCACACACGAGCAGTTAGTAAGGCAACTGCAGTGCCCAAAGCACGAGGACCACCACAGCGAACCCAAACTCCACGCTTAAAGAAGAAGAACAACTGTTCTCAGGTCAGATTCCGTAGCTATGGTGCATTCTCCTTTGCTCTTGCATCACTGTATTTACTCATACCAACTAATTTCTAATTTGAAGGATACAATTGAAACTCCAATGGTGCAAAAGGTATGTTTTAAACCTGTTTCTTTAACTGGTTTACTCTATGTTGATTTCAGTTTCAATTGTATAAACAGTTATGTTCTCATGTCATGCACATTACAAGTGTTGTTAGTGTTGTGTAGTTTCCCACACTTATATTCTGTCTATGTTGCTTTGTCTTAAACAGATATGATTTGAACTGTGTCTCTATCTTGATTTGGCAACATAAACTAGGATGATATAGACAATACAGTGACCATAGTACATAGATATATGTTTGTTTCATTCTGTTATTATGTACTCCCTCCGTTCCTAAATATAAGTCTTTGTAGAGATTCCATTATAGACCACATACGGATGTATATAGATGCATTTTAGAGTGTATATTCACTCATTTTGCTCCGTATGTAGTCCACAGTGAAATGTCTACAAAGACTTATATTTAGGAACGGGGGGAGTACTACCTTGCAATAGAAGACAAGTTAGTATAATCATGTCAACCTTACTACTGAACTGGTTTACCAAAATGAGTTTCATATACATGCTAAACCTGTGATGTGTCTGCTTGTTCCTCTTTTAGAATGCCGGCGGAATAGTGGAGAAGAGTACCCCATTAAGCAATGGTAAAGTAAGTAATGCAGATAAGGTCCAAGATAGTCAGACAACCATGTTGTTCTCCAAGAAAGCTGATAAAAACTATCTTGAAGATAGTGAGACAACCCCAAAGTCCTGCCTTGATGTAGTGTTCGAGTTACTAGCCACTACCGCTGGCACAAGCCCTTCGAACTCGCTGCCTGAATCAGTTCAGCTTCTTGAGTCTCAACTACAAGCTGAAAGACAACGATCAGCTGTGCTACGACAAGAAGCCGAAGGACTGAGGAAGTCCCTGCAGAATTCAGATGCATACTTTCTGGAGAAACAGCAAGAGTTGGAGTATTTTAGCGCCAAACAAGAGAAAGCTCATAAGCTTGCTAAGCTTCTTGCCAGCATGGTGGGTGCCCAAGATATCGTTTCTTGAGCTCTTCTGAAGTGGTTTCAGTTCTGGACTTGTTTTGCTGCCGCGTTTATTTGCACTGGTGGCCAATTTAGACGCCCAGTGTATGTAACATGCTGCTTTGTTGTTCCCTAATATTTGCACTGGTAGCGAACTTTGATGCCCAGTGGATGTAATCTGTGTAATCGTCGTAATAGCCTAGCGTTAGTTGCTTTCTTATTTATTTACTTAGTCTTTTGTTTATTTGTTTGCTTGTAGTCACTGCGGTTCTTTTTCCTTGGTTTGCTAGTGGCCGCAATAACCATGGGCCACATATGGGCCATGGTAACCATGGGCATCCTACGGGCCGTAGGATCCATGGGCCTCCTATGGGTCGTAGGATCCATGGGTCGTACTGTTCGTGGGCCAAAACCGGACCGCAATATGGACCGTAAATGGGCCAAAATCGAAACCGTCTGTTTATGGGCCCAGACCATAATGAGCCGTTAACAGGCCAAAAGACAGCACATGCTTAATTCTATCAAGAGGCCTGACGGGTCGTTAATGGGCCGGATTACAGGACAGGATGAAAATGGCCCAACGGGGTAACTGGCCACAAACGGACCGAATGTTACCACAGGCTGAATTTGGCCCATTAGCATAACAGGCCAGTAACGGACCGTAAGTAATCGAGGGCCGGAAATGAGCCCAAGAATGTATGGGCCCTTAGAAGGCCGAAAGGGAGCACGGGCTTGAAACGGCCCAACTGAATCATGGGTCGTTAATGGGCTCAAAGCAGTTTACTGTTCATGATGGGCCTGATTCACCATGGGCCGTCAATGGGCCCACAGATGCAAAAGGCCTCATATGGGCCAAAAGACTTCACGGGCCATAGATGGGCCGAAAGTGACAACGGGCTGGAATCATATGGGACGGCCCATATTACGCTACTGGGCCGAATATTGAAGGCCATAACGGGCCGTGAGTACCCGGGCCGTAGATGGGTTGTATGTGAACAGGCCGTTAACAGGCTTTCCATGGGCCGGTCTGCTAACTTTTGACCAAGTTAAAAGGGCCGGCCTTTTTAACCTAAATGGGCCACTGTTGGGCCGTGCCACGTGTCGACGTATCATAGGCGTCTCTCGTCCAATGAATGGATGACATTTGTCGCAGCGCCGAGCTGACACGTGGATCGGCCGGCGAATGAGAAATTTACACGTGGAAAATCGCCATTGGTCAGGGCTGTTAACGGGTTATCGGATCCAAAACCGGACCCGATAGCTTAACGGCGACTCGTTACGGTGGAAGCCACGTGTCGGTCACCCTTGACGAAAACACTTCCATGACGCGACTGTTTCGAAAACAAAATACAAATGACAAACGCGGAAGTAATTATGGGAACTCTGTATCTTTATTCATCATCATACATATTACAAGTACATGGATGTTTACATGCTCCCATAGGAGTTTGCCTATTTTGCCTTCATGCGACTATGCTTAAGGAGTATCTGACTTGGAAAGATTGCGTGTAGTCCGCTAATTCTCGGCGCTTTTGCAAAGCGTCCGGTTAATTACATCTGCAGGTCAAGCCTACAGAAAACCTCCGATTAAGCCGCGCACGGTCGTCGTCGTGATATTTGCTCATCCATGATGCATGTGTGATGTTTGAAGAAAATATATAGATGGTGGTGATACGTAGGTGCGGGTGGCTTTGTTTTGCCTGAACCTAGTCACGGTACGCCATCGCCATGTCGGTGTTTAGAACGGAATTTGTTGATGAAGATGGTGACTTTTGCCTTGTCGGTGCCCAGTCATGTACCCATGAATTCATCAAACATGGACATATGTATGTTGCTTTTGCCTCGTTGGTGCCCAGCAACGAAGTGTCCGATCCCGTTTGGGATTGTGACATGTTGATGGAATATAGTGACCTAGCCTTATCGGCGCTTGGCCATGATTTCATCTAGCCTTGTCGGCACTAGACATAAGATGGATATGGATTTGACCATTGTCTCATAGAGATTAGGCCATAGACATTTTGTTTCGAAAACAAAATACAAATGACAAACGCGGAAGTAATTATGGGAACTCTATATCTTTATTCATCATCATACATATTACAAGTACATGGATGTTTACATGCTCCCATAGGAGTTTGCCTATTTTGTCTTCATGCGACTATGCTTAAGGAGTATCTGACTTGGAAAGATTACGTGTAGTCCGCTGATTCCCGGCGCTTTTGCAAAGCGTCCGGTTAATTACATCTGCAGGTCAAGCCTACAGAAAACCTCCGATTAAGCTGCGCGCAGTCGTCGTCGTGATATTTGCTCATCCATGATGCATGTGTGATGTTTGAAGAAAAGATATAGATGGTGGTGATACGTAGGTGCGGGTGGCTTTGTTTTGCCTGAACCCAGTCACGGTACGCCATCGCCATGTCGGTGTTTAGAACGGAATTTGTTGATGAAGATGGTGACTTTTGCCATGTCGGTGCCCAGTCATGTACCCATGAATTCATCAAACATGGACATATGTATGCTGCTTTTGCCTCGTCGCTGCCCGGCAATGAAGTGTCCGATCCCGTTTGGGATTGTGACATGTTGATGGAATATAGTGAACTGGCCTCGTCGGCACTTGGCCATGATTTCGTCTAGCCTTGTCAGCACTAGACATAAGATGGGTATGATGGATTTGACCATTGTCTCATGGAGATTAGGTCATAGATTTGAGATAGACAATTGATAAAGCATGTCTTTTCTCCTTTATTTTAAGGATCAAATTCTTTGTGGTGAAAGGGTTGCACACCGCCAACATAGATGAAGCAATCGACGATGTATTTTTTGTGAGGACTTTTATCTACTCCACATGGGCAACGTTGATAAGGCGGTCGTGCCATGGTCGTAGGTTTCCACATGGGCGACGTTAATGAGGAGGTCATGCCATGGTTATGGATTTCCACATGGGCAACGTTGATGAGGCGGTCGTGCCATGGTTGTAGATTTCCACATGGGCGACGTTGATGAGGCGGTCGTGCCATGGTTGTAAATTTTCATGCATACTTTCTCATGGGTGACGTTGATGAAGCGGTCGTGCCATGGTTGTAATTTTTCATACATGGCCGACGTTGATGAGGCGGTCGTGCCATGGTAAAGATTCGTGGAGCAGCCAATTTGAGATTGTTCCTTTTCCATCACACAAAGATCAATGATACGATTGGATCTTACAACTTACCATCGAGACCAATGCTCGGTGCGAAGATTAGCATGTTGATGAAGCTTCGGCGTCCGCGGTCGATGAAACTGATATGGTGGAGATTGAAGAGGGGAAGGAGAAGGATGGCGTGTGCGTGGAGTTGGTGCTGAGAGCCTCGGCGTTTCTCGGGTGGGCGTGGAAAGACTTGCGGCGTGGTCTTGTGCCTGGCGCCCGTGGGTATAACTGGCGAGGTTTAGAGAGAAGGAGGAGAGCTTCGGCCGGGCAATGTGCGTCTACATCTCTCTGGAGCCTTGTGGCGTGCGTGCCTCTCCCCCCCTCTGCCGAGCGTCAGGGCTGGCATTATATAGGCTAGGTGCCGGGGTACGTCGGTTCATCGACGCGTACAATCTAAACAAACTATTTCCATAGATGGGTACTTTGCGTGCGCAGCAATTTTTGTAATGAGTCGTATCAATACCAATGACCGATAGCTAATGCTAGGATGTCACCCAAGGTAAGGCGGCCAGCTCCATGCCATGTGGGCCTTGGTCTGTCACATGATAACCATGGATACTATTCCATGCGAATTAAAGTGCTGCATGCGGCCATGTAACGTGGTGCACGCCAATTACAACTACTTGTGAGCTGCGTTGGGATTTCCCCAAAGAGGAGGGGATGATGCAGTACAGTAGAGATAAATATTTCCCTCAGTTATGAAACCAAGGTTATCAATCCTGTAGGAGAATCACGCAACAACTCGTTAGCACTTAGCAGTACGTGCACACAAAACAACAAATCCTCGCACCCAACGCGAACAAGGGGTTGTCAATCCCTTGGTGGTTAATTGCAAGATTAAATTGTATGGTGATAGATAGATAGATAGATCGAACGAAAATACAAAATAAAATAAATAAAGTAAAATTGCAGCAAGGTATTTTTAGGATTTTCAATATATGATAAGGTAGACCCGGGGGGCATAGTTTTCACTAGAGGCTTCTCTCTTGAAAATAGCATACGGTGGGTGAACAAATTACTGTTGGGCAATTGATAGAAAAACAAATAATCATGACGATATCCAAGGCAATGATCATGTATATAGGCATCACGTCCGAGACAAGTAGACCGAAACGATTCTGCATCTACTACTATTACTCCACACATCAACCGCTATCCAGCATGCATCTAGAGTATTAAATTCATAAAGAACGGAGTAACGCCTTAAGCAAGATGACATGATGTAAACAAAGTAAACTCACGCATGAATAAACTCCATCTTTTTACCCTTAATAGCAACGATACATACGTGTCATGTCCCTTTCTGTCACTGGGATTGAGCACCGCAAGATCGAACCCATTACAAAGCACATCTCCCATTACAAGATAAATCAATCTAGTTGGCCAAACCAAATCAATAGATCGGAGAGAAATATGAAGCTATAATAATCACGCATAAAAGAGTTCGGAGAAAACTCAAATAATATTCATGGATAATCTGATCATAAACTCACAATTCATCGGATCCCAACAAACACACCGCAAAAAGTGATTACATCGGATAGAACTCCAAGAACATCGAGGAGAACATTGTATTGAAGATCAAAAAGAGAGAAAAAGCCATCTAGCTACTAACTATGGACCCGAAGGTCTGTGGTAAACTACTCACGCATCATCGGAAGGGCAGCAAGGTTGATGGAGAGCCCCTCCGTGATCGAATCCCCCTCCGGCAGAGTGCCGAAAAAGGCCTCCAGATGGGATCTCTCGAGAACAGGAACTTGCGGCGGCGGAAAAACTATTTTGTGGACTCCTTTGTTGGTTTCCCGATTTTAGAGAATTTATAGAGGTGGAATTAGGTCAAACAGAGCAGAGGTGGGCCCACGAAGCACCAGGGCGCGCCACCCCCCCGGGGCTCGCCCTGGTGGCTCGTGGCCACCTCCTCTGTGTTCTGGCCCTCTCCCGAAGCTTCTATTGTCTCTTATGTCCAGAAAAAAAAATCTCCAAAAAGTTTCATGGCATTTGGACTTCGTTTGGTACTGATATTCTGAAAAACCAAAAACAGGCAAAAAAACAGCAACTGACACTGGGCACTAAGTTAATAGGTTAGTCCCAAAAAATGATATATAATTACTTGTAAGTGTATATAAAACATTCAAGATTGATATTATAATAGCATGGAACAATAAAAAATTATAAATACGTTGGAGACGTATCAATTACAAATCTTGCTAGCTTTGCATGCACGTATTTCTCTCTTCTGGTAATTATTTCTCTTAGATCAATGTGTCAAACTTCAATCTATTTGCACCCCTGTATTCTACATGATGTACTCTATGAATAGAGTATAATATTTTATATATTCTTTTTCTTAGAATTTATTGGCACGTGGGACCCACACGTCATACAGAAGTTATATTTTCTCACATAAATGCTTATACTCCTATTTATTTGCAGGCCGGTCCATCACGGCGCACACAAATAATTGGGCTTAGTGAGTACAAAAATTCATCAAACAAATGCCCCCCGCCGAGTATAGTTCATGGGCGAAGCAACAGGGAACTATGCTCGGTGAAACGATTTGTAGATCAAATGGACAATTGATCTTGAGTTATCCGAACTTAATGTGCTAGTGAAAGCTCTAGCTCAGTATGATGGTATCTAGATCATCGTCACATCAAGATGGGTACGATTTGTATTATAACAATATAGCGAAAAGTTCATGCCATATTTTTAATAAGCATTAGGGAGATGTAGAAATATCATATGACTTTTGGTGTATAACTCATGCCATGTTTTTTTATGGACAGGGGATATATTTGGATTTTACTCCATTGCGACCATATTGGTGCCAGCCAATGGACATCACAATTCTGATTCGTTAGGAAATTGCCACTGGTATAGAAATGTTTTATCGAGTTTGATGCAACTGTAAAAATGCACGGTGCTAGCCATCAGACTTGAAGGGTTTCACAAATCGGCACTGGCCCCACTGGCGTGCTTCACTGCTCCCAAAAACTTGAAGTGTTGACACACCAGAAGGACATTGGTGGCCCACTTCAATAATACTGAGTCGGGATATCATCGGCGATGTGAATGGACAATGAGGTGATGGTGCCCCCAGTGCCGTTGTTGCGATCTGTGGGGTGGTGATGCCCCAGCGGTGCTGCACATGTTGGCATAAATCTTTAATCGTCGGAATGTCATCGATGATTTTTTTTTGTGTGTGAGGAAATATTTCCTCCGTTAGGGATGCTAGCAGTGGAAACGTATGAGCCGAACAGCCGTGAATCAACGAGCCCCCAAAGGTGTCGGTCATGGAGGCGTATACGCCATGGATAAATTTGGATACAGGAGCCTGGTGCTTGCAGTGCGTACCCTTTATGAACTAGGCATCTTGTTCGCTCATCTATAATTTCTTTTGCCCGAGCCATCTTAGTTAACCAAATAGTCGATGCCTCTTGGAAGGAAATTTTGGCATTTAAGCTTGACAGTTGACGGTTGCGACTTGTTGAGCTCCGTTTGCGTGAACGAGCGCCACTTATCTGGACGGTAGTCGCCTCAGCACGGGTGCTGCAGAGCGAAACCTGGAAATTCCAAAGAAAAGCTTTGGTAGGAAGGACCGAGCTCAAGGGAACATAGGCGCCACGGCAAGTAACCCACAAGACAAGATAAGTGCTTTGGAGAGCAAATCACAGGCCAAGGTTAAACCTGCGACCAACTACTCTCGGGACAGGGTCCTGTCAGCGCCAATAATGGCAGCCGCGCCCTTCTGAGTGGTACATCAGAAGACATACACCCGAACAGTGCTCAGGTATAATATTTTTTGTTTGGCAATTGTGTTTTGTCTCGCCACACGTACACTTTGTATTTTTATTATACGATAACATCAGGGTGTCGATTGCTCTTATCCTGTGATGTACACATTGTTTAGCGGCCTATCGAGGAGGCGCCGAAGGAGACAAATAGAGAGATGATATTTCGGAAAATATTTTGAGGGCTATGAATTTGCAAAAGTAAAAAAACCATTTTGTCATAGCAAGTTCCTCACTAGCAAAAATGCGTGCGGTGTCTTGCATCCATGTGATGAGAGCTTTGACAACCAAGTGTATTGTCCGCACCAATTTGCCCGGATTTTCAGTGTCGATAAACATGTTCCAGACCAGAGTTGGACAAGCTTGCAGGAGATAAGAAGACCAATAGACTTGATTTTTGTAGTTTTTTAACCATTTGCCGCGAAGAGTTGTTGCAGCTATTGGTTCATCGACATCTTTGTTTCCATCGACTGGAGGGTCATGCCTTCTACGTGCAGCCCATGAGAAGAAGACCTGGGCACACGATGGATTATATAGACTGGTACAACAAAGCATTTGCCTTTCTTCAAGCACCTGAATTCTTTTGTTTGCATGCACAAGGGTCGGGTGCCTTCCAGCGGCAACAGCCTAAGACAAGCCTCCCTGGAGGTAAGATACTAACAGACCATATGTGCTTTGAGTTTCAAGCTGACGCATGTCTTATGCACGCCTTGTGTTTTCTTCTCACTCCTTTGTGTGTGTGTGTGTAGTCGACGTGAGAACAGTTGATCTTGTCAACCCAAGCAGAAAGCCATCATCATCAGATAAATTGTCCGAGAGGCAGCAAGACATAGTTGTCGCCTCGCCTGTGCCAACCAAGTCAAACTCTGTGAATCCTGAAGAGAGGATGCTAGCACATCAAAAGAATAAGCAGGAAAGTTCTGGAAAATCCTTTTCCTTGGTAGAGGTGGTCCTTGGGCAAAGGAGTAAGGAAGAGGCCCCAATGACCTTAAAATATCCGTAGGGACCGACCGTACCGTCGTGTCGCAGTCTCGCGGAGGAAATTACTTATGACAACACACCCGTCCGATTAAATATCGGACTGTTTTAATCGGACTGTAGACAACTGGTGATGATTTAGGCCCCCTTCCAGTAGAATTTTTTTGGATCACACCTCTATAAACATGGACAATTTTTTTTGAGCCATTAGAGGCTTTTGATACGTCTCCGTCGTATCTACTTTTTCAAACACTTTTGCTCTTATTTTAGACTCTAATTTGCATGATTTGAATGAAACTAATCCGGACTGACGCTGTTTTCAGCAGAATTACCATGGTGTTGTTTTTTGTGCAGAAATAAAAGTTTTGGAATTGGACGAAACTTTTTGAAATTTTTTTATGCAATAAATAAAAAATACTGGAGCCAAGACCCACTGGAGGGGGGCCACCTGCTGCCCACAAGGCACCAGGGCGCGCCAGGGGGCTTGTGGGGCCCACGTGGCTCCGCTGACCCTAATCTCAGACCTATAAATTCACAATTCCAGAGAAAAAATAGGAGAGGAAGTTTTATTACGTTTCACGATACGGAGCCGCCGCCACCTCCTGTTCTTCATCGGGAGGCCAGATCTGGAGTCCGTTCGGGGCTCCGGAGAGGGGGATCTTCCGGCATCGTCATCATCAACCATCCTTCATCACCAATTTCATGATGCTCACCGCCGGGAGTGAGTAATTCCTTCGTAGGCTTGCTGGACGGTGATGAGCTGGATGAGATTTATCATGTAATCGAGTTAGTTTTGTTAGGGCTTGATCCCTAGTATCCACTATGTTCTGAGATTGATGTTACTATGACTTTGCTATGCTTAATGCTTGTCACTAGGGCCCGAGTGTCATGATTTCATATCTGAACCCTTTATGTTTTCATGAATATATTTGTGTTCTTGATCCGATCTTGCAAGTTATATGCACCTGCTACGTGTTATCATCCGCATACCCCAAGGTGACAATAATTGGGATTCTTTCCGGTGATTGCCGTAGTTTGAGAAGTTCATGTATTCACTATGTGTTAATGCTTTGTTCCGGTACTCTATTAAAAGGAAGCATTAATATCACTTAGTTTCCTTATGGACCCCGCTACCACAGGAGGGTAGGACAAAAGATGTCATGCAAGTTCTTATCGCAAACACGTATGACTATATACGGAATACATGCCTACATTACATTGATGAATTGGAGCTAGTTCTGTGTCGCCCTAGGTTATGACTGTTACATGATGAATGTTATCCAACATAATCACCGATCCAATGCCTACGAGTTTTTCACATATTGTTCTTTGCTAAGTTACTACTGTTGCTACTACTGTCACAACTGCTACTACTATTGCTGCTACCGTTACTATTACTATTACTATTATTGCTACTGCTATCAAACTACCATACTACTGTGCTATTGATCACTCTGCTGCAGATATTTAGTCTCCAGGTGTGGTTGAATTGACAACTCAACTGCTAATACTTGCAAATATTCTTTGGCTCCCCTTGTGTCGAATCAATAAATTTGGGTTGAATACTCTACCCTCGAAAACTGTTGCGATCCCCTATACTTGTGGGTTATCAAGACCTTTTTCTGGCGCCGTTGCCGGGGAGCATAGCTCTATTTGCTGAGTCACTTGGGATTTATATCTGTTGATCACTATGAAGAATCTGAAAGACGCTAAGACCAAGATCGTTCCCTCTAAGACGAGGGGAGGTAAGGAACTGCCATCTAGCTCTGCACTTGATTCACCTTCTGTTTTGAGTAAATTTGCAACACCACCACCTGCTATTAATTATGATATGTCGCAAGTTATCGATGATACCACTTCTGCTATGAATGATACTTATGATGATGCTAGTACTATGCTTGATAATGCTGTGCCACTTAGTGAATTTCTTAATGAACAACTTGCTAAAGCTAAAGAAATTGAAAATGTTAAAACTCTTAAGAATTATGATTTACCTATTATGCCTAGCTCTCCTACTAGAGTTGAAACACCTGATGAACATTGCTTTGATAGGGAGACGGCTAGAGCCATCCTTACTTGTAATGATAGAGATGAAGTTATAAAATTGCTTGCTGAAATGAAAGAAAAATTTATGAGGGAGAGAATGAAATATGATCCTAAGTCTGCTACCTCTCACATATTTGTTACTGATAAGGGTTATGAATTCTCAGTCGATCCTGAGTTAATTACTTTGGTTGAATCTGATCCTTTCCATAGCTATGAAACTGAAACCGTTGTGGCACATCTTATTAAATTAAATGATATAGCCACCCTATTTGCTCATGAGGAAAAAATTCGCTATTACTATATTCTTAAGTTGTTTCCTTTCTCATTAAAGGGTGATGCTAAAGAATGGTATAATACTCTTGCTCCTGGATGTGTGCGTAGTCCCCAGGATATGATTTATTACTTCTCTGAAAAATATTTTCCTGCTCATAAGAAATAAGCTGCTTTATAGGAAATATTTAACTTTGTGCAAATTGAAGAAGAGAATCTCCCTCAAGCTTGGGGGAGGCTTCTCCAATTACTTAATGCTTTGCCCGATCATCCTCTTAAGAAAAATGAAATACTTGATATCTTTTATAATGGACTAACCGATGCTTCTAGGGACTACCTAGATAGTTGTGCTGGTTGTGTTTTCAGGGACCGAACTATTGGACAAGCTGAGGAACTATTGAATAATATATTGAAGAATGATAATGATTGGACACTTCCCGAACCACCGCCTAAACCCACTCCGAAGAAGATATGCAAGAAGCAAAGAAATGTATGAAGGAAAAAGGTATTAAAGCTGAAAATGTTAAGAATGACCTATTGAAGAAATACATGGTCTTGACACACCGCCACAGGTAGTAGAGGTAAATTCTCTTATAAAGTTTGATGAAAGTGATATCCCTTATAACAAACCTCCTAGTCAATGCTTGTATGAATTTGACAATTATATTATTAAGCAAGATTACTTCAATGCAAATGTTATGAAACAATTAAAACGAAATGCCTACATGATTGATCGCTTGAGTGACTTGTTATTTAGAATTGCTAATGATGTTAAAGGTGTAGGTAAACATGCATCTATGGTTCAAACCCGATTAGAACAAGTTGCCAAATCTCAAAGTGAATTGCTCAATGAAATGAACAACAATATGAATGATCATGCTGTTAGAGTAATGACTAGAGGAGGTAGAATGACTCAGGAGCCACTTTATCCTGAAGGTCACCCAAAAAGAATTGAATAAGACTCTCAAAGAATTAATGTTTATGCACCTAGTCCATCTAAAAAGAAAAAGAAAAAGAAAAATGATAGGACTTTACATACTTCTAGTGAACCTGAGGTAGAAAAACCCTTAGAGGATAATAATGATGTTTCTATTTCCGATGCTGAAACACAATCTGGTAATGAACATTCACCTGATGATAATAATGATGATGCTCATGTGGATACCCAACCAGATAATGATAAAGAACTTGATAATGATGTTGAAATAGAACCTGCTGTTGACCTTGATAACCCACCTTCTAAAAATAAACGTTATGATAAAAGAGACTTCGTTGCTAGAAAACATGGTAAAGAAAGAGAACCGTAGGTTCAAAAACCCATGCCCTTTCCTCCTAAACCATCTAAGAAAAAGGATGAGGAAGAATTTGAACGCTTTGCTGAAATGCTTAGGCCAGTCTTTTTGCGTACTCGTTTGACTGATATTTTAAAGTTGGCCCCTTATGCTAAATATATGAAAGACATTGTCACAAATAAAAGAAAAATATCTGAAGCTGAGATTTCTACCATGCTTGCGAATTATTCTTTTAAGGATGGAGTACCTAAGAAACTAGAAGATCTAGGAATACCAACTATACCCTGCTCCATTAAAAGAAATTATGTCAAAACTGCTTTGTGTGATTTAGGAGCCGGTGTTAGTGTTATGCCTTTCTCTTTATATAAAAGACTTGATTTGAATAAACTCACTCCCACTGAAATATCATTGCAAATGGCTGACAAATCAACTGCCATACCTATTGGTGTTTGTGAGGATGTGCCCGTTGTTGTTGCAAATGTTACTATCCTAACAGACTTTGTTATACTTGATATGCCCGAGGACGACAACATGTCGATTATCCTTAGTAGACCCTTTTTGAATACTGCAGGGGCTGTTATTGATTGCAACAAAAGCAAGCTCACTTTTCATATCACTGGTAATGAACATACGGTGCACTTTCCGAAGAAACAATTTCAAGTAAATGGTATTCATGTTATTGAAAAGACTCCGACAATTACTATTGGAAGTTTTCAACTCTCGCTTCCTACTGTCAAAAAGAAATATGAAACTCTTATTATTGGGGAGATGCATATCCCCGTTGAGGTAACCTAGTGTTTTTACGAAGGTTCTTCGGTCTCATGTTACTCGGAAATGGTTTGTTAATAAGACTTGATCAACCTTATTAATGGATTCTTTTGAGAGGCATGTGGTCGATGAATTTAGTAAGCACAACCTTCTGTACCCACTTTTTATTTTCTGTTACTTTTAGTTAAATGCAATAAAATGCCATGATTACCTTGTTTTCTGAATTATCCGTGCAATAAAAAAATGCCCAGAAATGAAAGTGCTCATAATGCAATAAAATTTTGAAATGAATTTTGATATAATATTTAAGAATTTTTGGCACTAAAAACATACCAGGGGGAGTTACGTAGGCCAGAATAATTAGTATCCACTTTCCTGCTATTCGGTATTTTGCACTTTTTAATGGTAAATGCATTGTTGGTAAGCAAGACTGCAGTGCGCTTTGTGCCCCTGATCTGAGTCTCATTCATACAGCTTTGACTGGCAGCAAGTATTATAATCTTGGGGCTATTGTCGCATGTAGGCTGCAGCGTAACGCGGGTAATGGTGATTTGTATGGAGGAATTTATGCCTCCCGCTTAACTGCAAAGTTAGGGGTCTCGCCCAATTTTAATGATCCCCTCTTACTTGATAAATATTTGAATTTCAAAACAATGCGAGAACATAAGTTTTTAAAATGCAATGCACAGGGATATGAATATAACTTAGTTTTTGATAAATATCGTTCTCTGTATGTTACTTTGCCTGCTCATGCTCTCTTTGATTACCAGAACAAACAGAGATATTTTCTCCATGAGTATGAAGTGCAGGAGTACAACATGGCAGTAGAAGCCGCTCGTCTGGCTAAGGAGGATGCTCGGTGAGCCTCCACGAGCTATCACTTTGACTATTACCCAGACCAGGGATGGTGATGACCAAGCTAGGCAAAAGCCTAAGCTTGGGGGAGTACGTATCTCTCACCGACATTACATTCATGTCCACACATTTCATTCCAGTTGTCGGTGTTCATACTTTTTCATTGTATAATCCATGTTAGTTTTATTTTCTCGCTTTCTTCTTGTGTGTTTGAAAAACTTTGAGAAAATCCAAAAATATTTCTCGCTTCTTTTCGGTTTTTCTTTCTAGCTTAATTAGTTGTAGTATTAAAAGAAAACCCAAAAAGATTTCCCGTTTCTTCTTTTGCTTGTTGGGAGTTCTCCCGTGTAAATAGTTTTTCTTTTTCGTTTTTCTTCTTTATTTGTTTTCTTCAGAAAAACTAAAAACTCCAAAAATATTTCAGTGTGTTTCTCTGGAATTCTTTTCTTTTGTTGAGTCATTGTAAGGAGAAGACCACGATGAAAATGTTGAGTGGCTCTCGTATGCATTATTGTTGATCTAACAAAGAGCCCATATTACCTTGTCTTCTCCTTTGAATAAAATGCTTGCAGATTCTAGCTTAGTCCATGGCACACTTGCACTATTTTTATTTTCATATCATTCGGTCGTGCAAGTGAAAGGCAATAATGACGATGATTTGATGAAGTGACTGTGGCAAGGAAAAGCGGGTATGAACTCAACTTGTTTTTATTTTTGTAAATATGTTTAACTCAGTATCCATGATTCAGTATATTATGATTAAACATGTTTATGATGACAATTAGAGATTATAGTTGCTCATGCCATGCTTAAGTAGCTAGGAGTGGATAATGATTTATCTTGGGTGTCAACATGCATTAAAATGTTCATGATATAGTATGATGATATGGTATCCTCCTTTGAATGTTTCGAGTGGCTTGACTTGGCACATGTTCACGCATGTAGTTGATTCAAAACCAACATAGCCTCCACGATATTTATGTTCATGGTGCTTATATCCTACTCATGCCAGTATTCAATGTTGATTATTCATAATGCATGATTATGACCGTTTTCGCTCTCTAGCTGGTCGCTTCTCAACCTATTTGCTAGCCTTCGCCTGTACTAAGCAGGAATACTGCTTGTGCATCAAAACCTTTAGACCAAAGTTATTCCAGATGAGTCCACTATATCTACCTATATGCGGTATTACTCTGCCGTTCTAAGTAAATTTGCACGTGCCACCTCTAAATATTCAAACGAACATCTATTTTGTGTGCATGTACCGCTCATGGAGCAACAGGGGGTGGTTAGTATCTTCCATGCTAAGCGGGTTATTCTCATGATGAGTGTTTATTCACTTGTCCTTGCACGAGAGGGGCTGGTAATCGGGATGCCCAGTCCCATAATTAAAATTACAAAATAATAAAACAAACTCCCCCGAAAAGTTGTTGGTATGGAGGGCACCCGAGGATTCGGCTATCCATGGCTTGTGTTTGTTGGTGGAGGGGGAGTAAACTTTACTTTACCGCTTGGGAACTGCCGCTAATGTGTTTAGCATGGAAGATATTGAAAACTCTCGGTCGTGACATTGACAGGAAAGGCATACCTCCCAAAATTTTAGTTATCTCTGATTTAAGCTTCGAGCTCTGGCACCTCTGCAAATCCATGCTTCCCTCTGCGAAGGGCCTATCTATTTACTTTTATGTTATTTTACTTTTATTGTTGAGTCATCACCTTCTCAAACAAGCACCAGTCCTGAGAGCACTATTGTCATTCTCATGCATTGTGTATAGTTAATGTTGTGTGCATCATGACTGGATCTCTTCTACCATGAATTACAATGTTTAGTCGCTACTTGAACTTTGGAGGTGCTCTGCATTTATGTTTTGCGGTCTCAGAAAGGGCTAGCGAGATACCATGTTGTCATATTATATCATGATTGTTTTGACAAAGTGTTGGCATTTGAGATATTTATTATTGTTCGCTAGTTGATTATGTCATTGATATGAGTGAATATAATTTCTAAGAGTTATCATTTGCATGGTTAGTTCATGATCTTTGCTGAAAACTTGGGTACTATTTAAGCATATATATAGATACAAGAACAAAAGAGTTCGTAAAAGTTTTTCTTTATCACTTTCAGTTTGTCAACTGAATTGCTTGAGGACAAGCAATGAGTTAAGCTTGGGGGAGTTGATACGTCTTCGTCGTATCTACTTTTCCAAACACTTTTGCTCTTGTTTTGGACTCTAATTTGCATGATTTGAATGAAACTAACCCGGACTGACGTTGTTTTCAGCAGAACTAACATGGTGTTGTTTTTTGTGCAGAAATAAAAGTTCTTGGAATTGGACGAAACTTTTTGGAGATTTTTTATGAAATAAATAAAAAATACTGGAGCCAAGACCCACTGGAGGGGGGCCACCTGCTGCCCACGAGACACCAGGGTGCGCCACCCCCCTGGCGCGCCCTGGTGGCTTGTGGGGCCCACGTGGCTCCGCTGACCCTAATCTCAGGCCTATAAATTCACAATTCCAGAGAAAAAAATAGGAGAGGAAGTTTTATTGCATTTCACGATACGGAGCCGCCGCCACCTCCTGTTCTTCATCGGGAGGCCAGATCTGGAGTCCGTTCGGGGCTCCGGAGAGGGGGATCTTCCGGCATCGTTATCATCAACCATCCTTCATCACCAATTTCATGATGCTCACCGCCGGGAGTGAGTAATTCCTTCGTAGGCTTGCTGGACGGTGATGGGTTGGATGAGATTTATCATGTAATCGAGTTAGTTTTGTTAGGGCTTGATCCCTAGTATCCACTATGTTCTGAGATTGATGTTGCTATGACTTTGCTATGCTTAATGCTTGTCACTAGGGCCCGAGTGCCATGATTTCAGATCTGAACCCTTTATGTTTTCATGAATATATTTGTGTTCTTGATCCGATCTTGCAAGTTATACGCACCTGCTACGTGTTATGATCCGCATACCCCAAGGTGACAATAATTGGGATTCTTTCCGGTGATTGCCGTAGTTTGAGGAGTTCATGTATTCACTATGTGTTAATGCTTTGTTTCGGTACTCTATTAAAAGGAGGCCTTAATATCCCTTAATGTTCTTATGGACCCCGCTACCACGGGCGGGTAGGAAAAAAGATGTCATGCAAGTTCTTATCGCAAGCACGTATGACTATATACGGAATACATGCCTACATTACATTGATGAATTGGAGCTAGTTCTGTGTCGCCCTAGGTTATGACTGTTATATGATGAATGTTATCCAACATAATCATCGATCCAATGTCTACGAGCTTTTCACATATTGTTCTTTGCTAAGTTACTACTGTTGCTACTACTGTCACAACTGCTACTACTATTGCTGCTACCGTTACTATTACTGTTACTATTATTGCTACTGCTATCAAACTACCATACTACTGTGCTACTGATCACTCTGCTGCAGATATTTAGTCTCCAGGTGTGGTTGAATTGACAACTCAACTGCTAATACTTGCAAATATTCTTTGGCTCCCCTTGTGTCGAATCAATAAATTTGGGTTGAATACTCTACCCTCGAAAACTGTTGCGATCCCCTATACTTGTGGGTTACCAGCTTTCGACTTCAATAGCCAAAATAAATATGTCGAGTTCCCGAGCAGCCGTCTCGATCAAGCGCCTCCCAGGGCTGGCGGTGGAGGCAGCTCGGAGAGGAATGGATGAGTATGTTATGTGGAGAACGAGGGGGAGAGCCGTCTGGAGCTGGAGATTGACGGCGGCATGGATGGATTGGAGCAGAGGGAGAATGGGAGAGAAAGAGCGAGTCAGATTGGATAAAACGACTCCATTTTTTTAGACGTTGGGTGGCGTGGATGGGGAATTGCTTCGGCCAGGTTCAAGGGCCCTCCCTTCATAGAACATTTTATATTGGCAAATCTGACGTGCATACAGGACTTGCTTCATTTCCTGTAGGTCAGGCTCATACGCAATGACCGTCTATGTATAATTTGGTCAGGCTCATATTGAGAAGAATATTGGGTAACTAGATCAGTATCGCGCCAAGGCGCGAGGGTGCCGGTCCTAACATTGTGGTTAAGTAGGTAATGCTCAAGTTAGTAGCAAGGTGGCGCGAGGGTGCCGGTCCTAACATTGTGGTTAAGTAGGTAATTTAAGTAGGTAATGCTCAAGTTAGTAGCAAGGTGCATGGCTCAACGTATTGTTCAAACGTTTAAACAAAGCATTTAGTGTTGCCAAACGGGAATTAGAAAGATTGCTGGCAATGGATCAACCCAGTACAATTGCCAAATGAGAATTAGAATGATTGCTCAGGATATATCAACCCAATAAGTTACATCAGTAGCATGGCACATTTTGCTAAAGCAATAAAAAAAAGGCAGTAAAATCAGATATACCAAAAGCAAAGAATAAAGCTCCAGCAGTGCATCAGTACAACTAATATGTAGTCAACATAAAGAATGTCATATAATTCTTAGAGCAGGGCACTCTTACAGAAGGCAAGGACAATCTGACAGTAGTTCACACAACACATCTCAGTAGCTAGTGGCAGCTTCTGTCCTAAAGATTATGCCCCACCAATTCAATATAATAACCATCAACTTGTCGATTTATCCAAGGCACAAGTAGGAGGAAAGGCATCTGCCATCACACTATGAATCTAATCTGAAAAGGAGGACATGTATCTCACATCATATAAGTAACCTTTAGCAAGCTTGTCTATCATGTCAAATGCCTAATTGAGTATGAGCCTTAGATAACCAAAGCCTCGTTACATTTGCCCAGCCGTTCGTATTTCAGATCCTTCGCCACAGTGTTTGTGGCGTTCTCCATGTACCTAATGGCCTCAAAAGCGGCAGAATCTTCCCCCATTGTCTCATTGGGAGAGCAAACACAAGTAATCGACATTTGCGTTGGACAGGTCCCGCTGTTTTGGACAGTGGTGTTGAAAAGAACGGTTACTTATCATGTTCTGCAAGTATCCCCTTAGACGGTAAATGGCCTTGGGAAGCCCAGGCTGCTCTAACAAGACATCAAGCATATCATTCTACCTGGATCCTTACAATGCTCAGCTCAACTTGTGTTATCAAAAATTGCAGAAGAGTCACTTTTTCATGGTCTTGCTTATATCCAAGTATCAATTTTGATGTTTCCAGTTCTGATGTCAGGCAAATGAAATAGTGAGATTGAATAAGAATAAGTCAAACATAAAGTCGAAGACGTGTTTGCTGCATATCGATGATGTATATCGGGTTGTCGCTGCCCCTCTCATAATGCATTTACTACTGGAGCCCTAGCAAGAGCGAAAGCTCATCACTATTTGCACTTATACTTACATAACAAAAGAGAATGTAAAAGATTTAAATAGCGGGAAATGCAAGAGAGTGGGATTACTGCAGGTTTAGAGACAACATACCAACAAATTAATCGACAGGTCCTCTTTTGATCCTTGATGCGGTCATAAACAGTGAAAGCCACATGGAATGATATTTTAAACTGAACTGAGCATCCGACGGTTCGTCAACAAATAATTTTTTATGCAACCTAAATTATGTCATTACTGAAACACAGGCACCCCAAAATCCAACCATCCATGAAAAATTGAGAGTAACAGATTGTTTATTATTATTTTTGTATTTCTCACATGACAAAGATCGCCACGCCGATCGTGTTTTGTAATCAATATCCCATCATTGCCTTATGATTCTTATACCACTTAATGGTAAGACCTATTTCCATTGCGCATTAGATAGTGCCTTATTTCATCACGAGTGACATTTTATGAAAGAAAGATCAAGCATGCAAGCATCTGGTAAACAAAAAAGTTCATAAAGATATGGTATTCCTTCAGGGGGAGTTGTACGACAGTTTTTTCAAAATATGCAAGTAATAGACATGCAAAAGCTGATCACTCAGCAGCAAAACTTTATAGGAAATGAGATTTATGGCTGATTTATTCTACTATACTGGCTGGACAACTTCACCAAAGGAATATATAACACGTGAAACATTGAATACAAGTTAGAATCGAAGAAGGCATCTTAGACTTCATACAATATTTTTTTGTGAAGGTATGCTTCATATTGATAAGTTCGAGCGGCTACCTAATCTTTGGTTTCCTGAATTCTTAATGTATCTATTTGCAAGCATCTAACAGGTGCTGCTGATCCAGCTTAGAAAGCCTCAAAATTTCCACCTTTGTTCAAATAAGAAGAATGCATACTACGATACATCATTCTGGAATTCAATTAGTCAATCAATATTTATTCTCAATTTGGAACAGAATTACATATAGGGGTCAGGAAACTCAAGAAAACTCACCACAAGCTGCTACTGCCGGATTGTCATTTGCTTCAACCAGCCGCACACTCAATTAGTCATCCCCGACACGTGGATAGTCCGTGGAAGCAGAGTTGTGCGCCGCCCTGCCAGTGCCGCCCTACTGCTGGATTAGGCAAAGCGAGAAGCATCGAATGCCTGCTGATGGTCTTCTGGTCCGTGACTTGTACCGCAGCCTGTAGAAAGAGGAGGCAGAGGCAACAACAGAGCATATGCATGAAAAGAGTAACATGCTAACAACCTACATTGGAAAAGCAATGAAAAGAGTAGGCTAAAAACATCTGGAAATTCAATGTACTCCTAAGTTTGTCCATTCGTAAGAATCCGCTAGACCAACATTTCTTAATTGTCTCTCATTTATTTCAAATCGTTACGGAAGTGTAAATTTACATCAGAACTTAATTGAGCATTCCATATAAAATGGAGGTGCTTCTCTGAAGTGTTAAGTAAGTTGTTCAAGTTGAGTCTGACTATTTATTCATATACACGTAAATATATAAACATTCAGATAGAAAAACTGAGTACAATCTCTTATTTAGTGTGATTAGATCATGAATGGTTATAATAGTGTATCAAGACACTTATATGAAGCAAAAGTAGGAGGAATATGTGTAAGAATGTGAACTGGAGTTAAACCGATATAATCATGCAGCGGCATTTTCCTCAAAAATTTAATCGTACAAAGAGAGAAACAAAAATCAGTGGATAGAAAGGCAATCAGCGTGCCGAATCACATCGTTATTATATGAACAGGCACAAACTCAAACAGGAAGTCCGAGGAAGCCCGAGACGACAGTACTGCTACATATTGTATATGAATATACCTTCATCATCGGTGTATATTGGATCGCCACTCCTTGCCCCTTTCATGATGTTACTGTATATCGGATGCTTAGTTGTTACTGGAGCCCTAGCATGAGTGAGACTTATACTCATACAACATGATATTTTTAACTGAACTAAGCATCCGATAGTGTGCGAACTAACCATGGAGTCAATCAAAGTTACGTCAGAACTGAAACTAAACATTGTACCTCAAAAGCCAACTATCCATGTGAAATCGGAGAGAAGCAACCAACTGTTTTTTGTTATCTTGTATTTCTCATGACAGAGCCTACCATACTGATGGTGTTTTTGTAATCAGTACAGTAACTGTAACCACGTGCATATCAAATAGCATGAAAAAAATATGAGCACATGCCTTTCTTCTCATACAAGCTGCATCTATATTAAAAATATGAGCACATGCCTTTTTTCAAAAAAAGACAAATATTAGTATGGGCTCCATTGATTTGGACATCCACTTAAACAAAGCTAACCAGTATATTAGAGTTTGAGAATAGCCAGTGCACTACCTCATCCCAACATAAGTAATATATGTTACTGTTGGCCATGACATGTGTTATCCACCAGTTTGACAAACAAAATGACAGAAAAAATAATTTACATCTACTGTTAACTTGATTCGGTTTCGAAGGTAACGCTAGTTCATGCGAGTAGAAGTACAGTTAATTAGCTGCATCATCGGCATCCACTTAAATAAAGCTAACCAGTGTATTAAGAGTTTGAGAATAGTTGTGCACCACCTCATCCCAACATAGGTAATATATGTTGCTGCTAGTCATGACATGTGTCATGCACCATTTTGACAAATAACATGCAGAAAAAATATTTTACATCTACTGTTAATTTGATTCGGTTTCAAAGGTAATGCTGGTCCATGCAAGTACAAGTACAGTTAATTAGCTGCATCATCTCCTAGTGTCTCAGATGCAACTGCATTATATAAAAGAAGGAACCTTAGGGTTTGAATATCATGTAAACAGTAAAGGAATACTACACTGTAGAACTGAAGATATCAATATGCACATGAAGAGAAGAAGTATTTTTGAACATGAGAGCTTATTTATCATCACCTTACTTTGGCGAGAACACTCATCTTTAATTGGTCAACCTTCAACATGGTGATCTGCTCAACATCACAAATCCATCTGCAATTACAAAAGCCAAGCATAGGCATCCGAATAGGTGGAGGAAGTAAATGTTTGATCTTTCAGATAGAGGGCAGCCGGTAGTAAAGACCAGTCTCTAATCAGCCTTCCAACACCTGCATGTATATGGTCTGTAGGACAGGGAAAGATCAGGTAGTGGAAGATACATATGTAAATAAATCAGAGACCCAAACTTTAAATCCTGATTCGATGGCAACACAAACGCCGACACACATAGGCGTCTTTGCCATGAAATCAGCTATATTACTAAAGAGTGACAAAGGACAATCATCTACATTTAAGCCTTGTTTATTAGCCAATTTAAGAATCAGCCTCCTATAAGGCTATAAGTACCAATGAGCCAGGAAAGAACAATATCTACCTTTTTATAAAACCAGAGAAGCAGTGGACCAGCGGCTCGAGATGAAGTGGACCAGTCCAAATTTCCATGTTGCAAAACAAAGTGCAAACTGAGACTGCAGGCATTTATTCAATATGGAATCAACGATAAGCTGGATTTGAGGCCGCAAAGGAAAACCTGAAATAAATATGAAACAAAGACATAAGGAACCACATAAATATATCGACACACTTACAACCTGCAAGACTTTGGGCATGAAATGAACACACAAAATATTTCTAAATTGCAGTGGAGATATATTTATTTGTTCCAGTGGTCATGTGTCTCCATCATGTGCTATCAACCTATCATCCTATGAACCTGCCTAAGCATATAAATTAGTAAATTGTTCCAGTGGTCACGTGTCTCCGTCATGTGCTATATTTATTTCGAAGTTCAGTTAACATCTCGATGGAGAACACACAGAAAGAGGCAATGCCTTGGATTATATTTGCATGAAGAGATGAGGTATGACACTCCTACATGTGAACCAATTACCTAACGAGCAAGCATTGCAAATTCTCAATCGAAGGATTCCCAAACAAAAATATGACAACCAGCCTCCATGATGTGCCTGAATCAATCAATTGACCCAAACAAGGATTAAGAAACCCTGCACAAAAATAGAGTGCAACTATTAACTACCCAAACAGTGGCATGCTAGTCTAATTGGTGGTGGTTGTTGTTTTAGCAGCAGACACATACAAATCTAAGGAGGATGGAGAGCAACGAGCTTACCAGGGGCAACGTGGTCGAGCAGCAAAGAACAACATCCATAGCAAAAGAATCATTCAACTGGATCCATTAATCTCTGATTGATTTTCAGACAAGCAGCAGGATATTTTCTATGAATAAGCTCGAAAGAAATCAGGACGGCATTCTTCAAAGGCCTAGTGTTTTCTTCAACTTTTCCAGTCAAGAACATGGAACAGTAGCGATTGTCTGTATAGAAATTAGATTCAGATTCCATCTTCTGATTAGTCATAAAAATGGAAATAGTTGCATAACATAATATTATAAAGTATCAAGATTCTGTTAAGGCATCCAAGAGAAAAGCAGACCATTACCACCTCTGGTGCAGAAAAGTAAATGAGAAACTACATTGACTCCTATTTCTTAACGGATGCAATTAAGTTTTATATTTCATTTGTCCTGGACTGTAACTAAGTTTGATATCCAAAAGTGATATTTTGAAGAAAATGTTGTACTGAATAGTGTGATTTCAAATGCTTTTGCATGTGTTAGTTTAAGAGCATCAGGGTCTAAATAGTGTGCTAAATCAAATTGTGAAGGGATTTTGATAGTTGTGCTAGACAAAACATTTATGATAAACCCCTGATCCCACATAATGACCAAATGGGGTGCCCATTTGTGAACTGTTACTTTGAAATGTAACAAGGTGTCAGGCTCTTCTAAACTAAAAATCCCCACCTCACACCAACAGGACGTCTGTGTCACTCAAGATTCAACAGGTCCGGTCCGGTCTGACCCTGTTCTTGGACCTGTGAATCTGTTAGGATAAATGTTAGGTATCGGTGCCTTTGTATGGAGGGAACAATGACAAAACAGGCCAACCATGGAGGTAGAAACCATTTGTTATTTTTATTCAAAATGAACTATGAAGCAAAAAACAATATGTCCAGCCCGAGTTGGATACATTTATCATGGAACATATTGTATGGATATGAATCTGAGTTGTATGGCAATATTCTTGCTGTAGTGTAATGCAGTCTAATTCTGATGTTTTGGCATGATCAATTTTTGTATAGAGGAAACAAAACCGATCAAAATATAGTACTACATAATTACAGTTGTTAATACAGAAGCTAATACGATGTTTTTTCTCATGCTACTGCTCTGACCTCAAGAGAGGACTGAAGCAAAGCTGGTCCGGCTGGAAACTTAGCGCCAGCAAACAGGTGATAGAAGAGTCCGCCAAAAGAGTCCTTGTTTAATGATATCGTGTCCTACATAAAACCAATCAAGAGGACATTAGCACACATCAATCCAGCCCCAGTTTGTACTGACAATCAAATTAAACATCAGGGTCTGAGCTCACCGGCATGGCACTATCGGAATTGTCGCGGACACACCTGTGTGAAGAAAATGACATGGCCAAGCAGCTGGCATAGCTATAATAATAGAATCTATGCAATGGTGACACCTTCCTATGCTTCTCCCTCCTTGCCAGCAGTCCACACGACCCAACCATGGAGGCACACATCCCAGCCAAACCAAAGCAGCAAACCTATACACAAAAGCACCCAAAAAACAGGAACAATTTTTTAACAAAAAATGGTTGCAGGAAGAGTTGAGATGAAAGAAAAGGAGAAAGGAGGAGGCCTCAATACCTCGGTGAAGAGCTGCGAGGTCAACAAGCGAACATGTGGGTGTGTGCTGGAGCTCCTCGGCCACAGCACCTGCCACCCGCTGCTGCCACTTTGCTCAATGTCCATCCTGATTCCCCATAGGCCATCAACCATAGTACGAGAAGGACAACACCACGGATTCCACAAAGCTTCTCCAGATATGAATCGTGGTGGTGGTGGGAGATTATTCTGAAACCTAACATGAAGAAATTTAGAGGGGAAGAGCACCTAGGCCTATACTACAGGTTTAGATTATTAGTGCTGAACTAATAATAAGCATATATAGTTAATTTCAGTGCAAAAGGTTTTCATACAGCAATGAAACCAAAGAATGTTCGATGACTATTTGAACAGAATATAAAGAACAAAAAACTCTATGGATGTTACATGTAAGCTAGCAACAGAAAATAAATGAGCTTCTACCTCTGGACCATCTACTTCTGAACATTCTCCTCTGCAACCCCCACCACTTGATAATTGCCCTTGGACACCTCCTGCTGCAGGATGGAACCTTAACCACATCAGTCAGGAAATGTCACACACATAATCAATGATAGTGGTCATCCCAAGAAAAATATCAAAGTGTGAAGCCTGTCAATTGAACGTAATATAAACTTCAGGTACACTGCCATCTTCTACATTCTAAATACTCAGATTAAACTGAAGCCTACATGCCTCGATATCACGACACAGGTGAGCAGGACAAACCGACAAATCAGCAGGCTATTGGTATAAAGCCAAAAATAAATAGTAAACAAAACAAAGAAAAGAACAAAAGCACCAAGAATCCATGTGCCAATGAACAAAAGAACCTAGGGCCTAGTAGGATCCAGACAAGGAACAAGAAGCACACATCTATAATCCAGAAAAAAAACAATGAAGGAAGAAAGGAGACCACAAAAATCCAACCAGGGAATAATACCCTTTGCCTCTCATTGCCAACGAGGGGGCCATCTTCTTCCTCCCCCATGGCCTCATGTTCATCTCCCCACGACCACCATGCCCTCTTCTCCAACCATCCGCAGGACATCCAGGGTTCCCAGCGGGGAGGGGAATGACAGCTCACCTCGACCGGCGCCACCTTGCTCGGGGGCGGGGATCAGAAGAGGAGGGTGGGTGGGGTGGGAGAGGAGGAGGAGGCGGTGGAAGGCATCAGGGGCGAGGGATGGCCGGAGGCTCCGCGCGATGGACCCCGCGTTCTCCATCCCCGCCCTCGTCCCGACTGGTCCTAGTGGAGGCTGCTGCTGCTCGTTCCTTCCTGCGTCTCGGCGGCCCGGTTGGCCGTCGACGGCGTGCTGGTAGTGGGGAGAGCAGCGGAGCTGCGGAGGCAGCGAACTCGGCGATGGGAGATGTACGGGGAGGAGAGGAAGACGGGAGCACGGCGGTGGCGGCGGCTGCGGTAGAGAAGGGGAGAGGGGCGGCGGGGAGAATCGAGGACCCTCCTCACCCCTATGCCAAACGCAACCACCCACACGACGCCACGCACGGCCACGCACGCGAATTCCTGCAAATGCCCTCGGCGGGGTGGCGAATTTACAGGCGGTGGCGTGATATTTTGACAGCAAAGCACGTACACCGGGCTCATCTCCAGACACAGCCGCTGACAGATACGCCCCACACGAGAGCTGCCCCACACGTCAGCGAGACCTGTCAGAAACCGCGGAGTAAGAAAAAACCGAGGAGAGAACAAACTATTCATTGCTACAGGGAGGGGCTTCGATCCGACGGCCCATCTCGTCCGGTGGCTCGATCCGACGACCGAGAACGCATCAAGGAGCTCGATCGGACGGCCGAAACGCCCTAAGCTCTGAGAGCGCGAGGAGTCAGACGTGAGTCTTGTTTCTGGATGCCCCCCATAGAGTAGAGTTGAGTTCGTGCATATCAGGCACACGATGCAGCAGAAACTTGACTTTGGAAGACAGTTTACTGCAGTTATAAAAATAACTGATGATCTTGCCTGTTAGGATAGAAAATACACATATAATTATGAAGTATGCCAGCACTGGCTGACCCAACGGTTTTTTTTTTTTGCCGGGTCAATTTTTCTTATAGCGAATATCCATGCTATCATTTAATATACATCTGTGAGGATGAATATAATCACACTAGATATGGAGAAATGCCCATACCACATGCTAGAAAAAAATGCTTTTATTCATTCCCACTGCGACCAAATG
Organism: Elymus sibiricus; assembly: GCA_039707655.1. NCBI lineage: Eukaryota > Viridiplantae > Streptophyta > Magnoliopsida > Poales > Poaceae > Elymus > Elymus sibiricus. The sequence goes on along the minus strand of CM077670.1, from coordinate 73,990,200 downwards.
CAGTGATGGTGCCGGCCAGTGGTTAAAGCCTTTTGGTTTGCCAGGATATTGCCACTGGCGTAAAGTTTTCTTTTTATCAAGTGTGATGCGACCGTAAAACTGCACGGTGCCAGCCATCAAGACTTGAAGGGTTTCACAGATTCGCACTGGCTGCATTGGCGTGCTTCACTGCTCCTATAAAATATGAAGTGTCAATGCACTAGAGCGGCACTTCAATGTAGTGGAAATCGTGTCGGAATGTCGTCGACACTATGAGGGAACTAGGGGATGGTGTTGCCCCCGGTGTCATTTGTTGTGCTCATCGGGCAGTGACGCCACCAATGATGATGCATAGGCTGGTGTAGAATATAGCCAGGCATCGGAATGTTGTCGATACTATGATGGAACCAAGGGACGGAATTGCCCCCGGTGTCATTTGTTGTGATCATCGGGCAGTGATGCCACCAATGATGATGCATATGTTGGTATAAATCTTGAGACGTCGGAATGTCATCGACTATTTTTGTCCGAGGGATAACTTCGCACCATGTGGAAGTGCTTCGCGACAACTGTGATTATCAATTCGACAAAAGTTGCACGACGCAGTGTATCTTCAAGCCACAAATGAAAATTAAATATTGCAACCAATATCATGCCATATTGAGAAAAGTGCATTGAGAGGTGATTTGTGTGTGTAGCGAATGTTCATGCCACATGTTAAACTGAATATATTGCGTGACAAGCTCGCACTACAAAACAAGATGTTAATATTGTAGTGGTCGTCTATGCCGCAAAGGAAAACTTGATAGTCGATGGATATCGCTCGACATAGGAACATCATATGTTGACTCATATATTCATGCCATAAAGGGATCATGAACATAATACCAGACAATCTGAATGTATGTAGTCTCCATCGTGTGTATACACAGAGACAAAGCATCAGGCGTGAGTATTTTAGTTGACATCTTGCCCCCGATCGCAAGCATCACTGAAGCTGAGTTGTCACAAATCAACCAATAACTGCATAGATGGCCTTACATGCCGCTCATTGCGCATTGCCAACCTTGAGCTCTAATGTATTAAAGAGTATACATAGAGGCAAAAATTGTAGTGCAATAATTTCACCCTTCACTTGTGTTATAGACCCAAACATGGGCCTTTGAAAATTTTCAACATGTCTGATAGAACATGCTCCGCCGAGCGGTTTTGGCGCAACACATGCATAGTGAAACACCATATGCACTGAGAATATGGAGAAAGCAGTAAGGAGACTCAACCACCTAAAGGAATAAATGATCATGACGATCCATACTTCATAGATTCATTTCATTATTTTGGCGTGTATAAGACACCATGATTTCACGGGGCTCTTTGAAAGCCATGTTGACTTCTTCGAGTCGTCTCTTCGGTTAGAGCTTCCCATTGGCATTGCACCTCCTGTCCCGAGGGACTTAGGATATGGCTAGTTGATATGGTGTTTCGTGGGTAAAGGCTATCGGAAATGTGCCATTACTTTTGCTGAGGGGTGGTGAGTAGCTATCATCCGCCTTCTTTCAAATGGGTACATTACTGCTTGATTCGGCTTCTCGATATTTGTTGCTTCTTTGAACTTTTTGGGGCCATTTCCTCTTTGATTTGGAGGAATGCTTTACGGTCATGACTTTGTCTCCTCTTGCAAGGACTATTTGAACTTCTTTCATTTTATGGGGTTTCCTCTTTGGAGGATTGCTTGAACTTTTGGTAGGACTTTCTTCCATGTTTGCTTCAAACCCACTGTCAGAACCTGGATGATAGCCACCCACCTTTGTGGAAACTAGAACCCTCGCAGGCATTTTATATAGGCCCTTGTTTATGCCTCACCGGGGTGGCAAGCAGCTGCACACTGAACAACTTATGTTGAGACAGGTAGCCCTCTCTGCTCTTTTGCCTATAGTTTTTTTTTCCGGCTAAGCAAGTGAAGATGCAACACCAATAGCAGACTTGTCACCTCAGATAGGACCGAGTCAGTCCTCCACAACTTTGACTGCCTCCACTTAACGTGGGTCTTTAGTGTGATGTGTGTAGGTTGTTTGTTGTAAGAAACACCAATCACAACCATTCATTGACGATAGGTGGCGAGTCTCTTGGAAGTTAAAGGTTACCACCATTTTTGAACTTTGAAAACATCTTCATTGCAAAGGTTTATGGTTATCACCATTTAAAACAAGAAGTATTTCGAGGCAATAAAACATGCCTTTATGACAAATTATTTATATATATATATATATATATATATATATATATATATAGAGAGAGAGAGAGAGAGAGAGAGAGAGAGAGAGAGTAGCCCACAGGTGTTGGTCGGGAATGCTTATGGCCTGCTTTTGCGGCAAGCTAGCCTCGATTTGCTTGTGATGCCAAAGCTTCTTGAAAGCAAATGAACTTGGCAAAATGGGAATTATTCAACTCAGCTCTATCATGGGATGGTTTTTTAAAGAAGCATCTCCAGGTGCATTGTGACCGAGGCGAGCAAATGATGAATGCCCGTGGAGACGGTTGACATGAGAGATTGCCTGTTTCATGGCTTGGCATATTCATCTCAAATTATGTAAGTACCTTAGAACACAAATCTGGAGAGAAATGGGTAACCACGCTTGTTAGCGCGGACGGCGATAATTATTATGGGCTTAAGCAACCCTAAAGACCGATAGTTTGCCCCCATGCGCTTTTGTAGGCACATGGAGAACTGATGAGGCATAGGTGTAGCACCCATATTTCTTTTTACCAGCCTGGTCAGTGCAGATGGAGAACTGATGAGGCATAAATTCATCATTTTTTTATGGCATTCCCATAAGAGGCACAAGAACGGAATGGAAGAAAAATCTCGCTCATGTGATTAGCAGTAGTGATCTGAATTGTGTTACTAGCGCCAAGACGAGGGCGCTTAGGAAAATAGTTCTGCCATCATGTGGTCTTGGTGTTGTGTGAGCACCGACGGAGACATCAACCCAATCTCATAATTGTTTCAGTGGTTTGCCAACAGACGGCGTTCCGTAGAACTCTGAGGAAGTGTGGAATTTTCCATGCCCCTCATGTTGAGGGTGGAGTACAACTACCCTCCTCCTTCTTCCAGTGGTTCCCCTAGCGTGATCAGCACTTGCATCTTGGAGACTAAGACTTCTTGGTAATTTTCCTCTTCTTTTGTTGGAGAATTACTTGCACTTCTTTCAGAAAATAGAGCACCGACTACGGCGTAGGTGTAGGACCAAGAAGATTTTTAATTTATCAGCATCAGCCAAAATTCATGATTGGTAAAATTTCTTTCTCGAGTCGAGATCCCATCGTGTGATATTTCGGATGGTCAGAGTAAAGATAAGTTATCAAGAAGTGTCACGGTCATGAGAATAGACTGAAAGTTTGTGCCATAATTTTTGTAGCACGTACATAGAGCATTAGGATGATACGTGCATGCCTCATGTATGCGCATGATGCATGCATACGTGCCAGATGTCTAGACAAGAACGTCATCTCTTTTATTTTACCATAGGAAAGAGAACTTTCTTTCATAGACAAAAAGTCTTATGTATGATAATTTGGACAGAGGAAGAAGAATAGAAGTTGTGTGTCATCATGCATTTCTTTCAGCATTGAGCGTAGCACTAGAGGGAGACGTGCATGCCCTTGCGTTTTCTTCTTCTTCGTAGTAAAGCACATGGATCATTGATACTTCGGAGGAGCCACTTTGAAACTAGACCTCTGAATATGTAAAGAACTTTGAGAACCATGGTAATGAAGGGAGGGTGCGTGACATGCATGCACTTTTTTTTTACATGTAGCACAAGTGGGATTCGTGCATGCCCCATACGTACAAGGCCTATGCACTTCATTTTATATATCAATGGAACACTTGTAGTAGCAGACCTATCCCGTAATATTCCTGGGACTTCTTGTACTGTTTCTTGTTTCATGACATCAAATAGAACTTGTAGCAGATCTGTCACATGATGCTCTTTGGGCAAGAATATTAGATGCATGCATGGGACCAAGTTTTGCTTCAGGCCAGTAAAAGAGAAAGTTGGACGGCGATCGGAGCGCAGCAAAGATGGGAGGAGAATCAGGTCCTTGACCATTTTTTTTTTTCATTTTGCAACTCATGCATATTGAGCATAGTGTCAATATAACATCCATCACAGTGCGGATGTAGATTTACTTTTTTCCGTATACTTCTCGAGATGATAGAGCATCGAGTATGGGACACACGCATGATGGAGATGGCATTTTCTTTTTCCAGCACTAGACAATACATGCTTGATAAAAGAATTAATTAAAATCTCCGGTATGATGTTTCAGACGGTGAGAACAAAGAGAACTTCATCGAGGACATTCTTATCCAAGAACTAGACGAAGAGAGAAGATTGAAAGTTTGTGACGTGCATGTTTATTTTTAGTACACACATGGAGTATTGGTAGGAGTATTTGCATGGCTAATGCACGTGCATGGCCACGTACATAGTTTGCTAGAGAGACGTCCAAATATGCCGAAAACTTGAGAACCATAGTAAGATTATTTTTATGGACCAAGTCAGCATGATATTTTTAACTAGAAGAAGAAGGTGATGTGCGTGACGTGCATGCATTTTTAGCACGCACATGCAACACAAGAGGTATACGTGCATGCCCAAACGAACGAGGACTATGCACTTCCGTTTCTTTTCTCTTTTCTTCTTATCAAGGAACATGTGTATATGAGCGCTTGCGTCTGTACTGTGTTCAAAAAAGGAACATGTGTAGCTGTAGCAAACTCATCCCGTGGTACTTCTGGGACTCGTTAATCTTTCTTGTTTCATGACATCAGAGAGAACTGGTGGCAGGTCATTACAGGACGCTTTTGAAGCCAAAATAACCATGTGTATTCCATATTGAGAGACATGCAGAATCCTAACAAGTGGATCAGCGTCGACCTTGTTAATTGATACTCTAGAACAAGAAATTTGGAGAGCGGAAAATTGAAGTAGCCTTTGCAATGATAACATAGCCTCAACCATAGTAATGGCAAGTGAAGGATTCACCAGGAGGGAATCAATCGATCTGTATCTCATCATGTAGGTTCGTGAGCTGAGATGAAGCATCAAGTTACAAGAACAAGTTATCCATCTAACACGTGATGGATTATTTTTTGTATCTCACACGTATAGAGACATGTACTTTGAGTAGGACGTTGTACTTTTATTCAACGTCTCGATGCTTTGACTTGGGATGAGCAATAGAACCAATAATTTTGACGACCTTCGCAGCGCAGCAAAGATGGGAGGAGAATCAGGTCCCACCGAGCGTGCCATTTTGTTTCGAAAACAAAATACAAATGACAAACACGGAAGTAATTATGGAAACTTTGTATCTTTATTCATCATCATACATATTACAAGTACATGGATGTTTACATGCTCCCATAGGAGTTTGCCTATTTTGCCTTCATGCGACTATGCTTAAGGAGTATCTGACTTGGAAAGATTGCGTGTAGTCCGTTGATTCCCGGCGCTTTTGCAAAGCGTCCGGTTAGTTACATCTGCATGTCAAGCCTACAGAAAACCTCCGATTAAGCTGCGCGCGGTCGTCGTCGTGATATTTGCTCATCCATGATGCATGTGTGATGTTTGAAGAAAAGATATAGATGGTGGTGATACGTAGGTGCGGGTGGCTTTGTTTTGCCTGAACCCAGTCACGGTACGCCATCGCCATGTCGGTGTTTAGAACGGAATTTGTTGATGAAGATGGTGACTTTTGCCTTGTCGGTGCCCAGTCATGTACCCATGAATTCATCAAACATGGACATATGTATGTTGCTTTTGCCTCATCGGTGCCCAGCAACGAAGTGTCCGATCCCGTTTGGGATTGTGACATGTTGATGGAATATAGTGAATTGGCCTCGTCGGCACTTGGCCATGATTTCGTCTAGCCTTGTCGGCACTAGACATAAGATGGGTATGATGGATTTGACCATTGTCTCATGGAGATTAGGTCATAGATTTGAGATAGACAATTGATAAAGCATGTCTTTTCTCCTTTATTTTAAGGATCAAATTCTTTGTGGTGAAAGGGTTGCACACCGCCAACATAGATGAAGCAATCGACGACGTATTTTTTGTGAGGACTTTTATCTACTCCACATGGGCGACGTTGATAAGGCGGTCGTGCCATGGTCGTAGGTTTCCGCATGGGCGACGTTGATGTGGCGGTCGTGCCATGGTTATGGATTTCCACATGGGCGACGTTGATGAGGCGGTCGTGCCATGGTTATGGATTTCCACATGGGCGACGTTGATGAGGCGGTCGTGCCATGGTTATGGATTTCCACATGGGCGACGTTGATGAGGCGGTCGTGCCATGGTTGTAGATTTCCACATGGGCGACGTTGATGAGGCGGTCGTCCCATGGTTGTAAATTTTCATGCATACTTGCTCATGGGCGACGTTGATGAAGCGGTCGTGCCATGGTTGTAAATTTTCATACATGGCCGACGTTGATGAGGCGGTCGTGCCATGGTAAAGATTCATGGAGCAGCCAATTTGAGATTGTTCCTTTTCCATCACACAAAGATCAATGATACGATTGGATCTTACAACTTACCATCGAGACCAATGCTCGGTGCGAAGATTAGCATGTTGATGAAGCTCCGGCGTCCGCGACCGACGAAACTGATATGGCGGAGATTGAAGAGGGGAAGGAGAAGGATGGCGTGTGTGTGGAGTTGGTGCTGAGAGCCTCGGCGTTTCTCGGGTGGGCGTGGAAAGACTTGCGGCGTGGTCTTGTGCCTGGCGTCCGTGGGTATAACTGGCAAGGTTTAGAGAGAAGGAGGAGAGCTTCGGCCGGGCAATGTGCGTCTACATCTCTCTGGAGCCATGTGGCGTGCGTGCCTCCCCCCCTTTGCCGAGCGCCAGGGCTGGCATTATATAGGCGAGGTGTTGGGGTACGTCAGTTCATCGACGCGTACAATCTGAACAAACTATTTCCATAGATGGGTACTTTGCGTGCGCAGCAGTTTTTGTAATGAGTCGTATCAATACCAATGACCGATAGCTAATGCTAGGATGTCACCCAAGGTAAGGCGGCCAGCTCCATGCCATGTGGGCCTTGGCGTGATAACCATGGATACTATTCCATGCGAATTGAAGTGCTGCATGCGGCCATGTAACGTGGTGCACGCCAATTACAAATCTTGCTAGCTTTGCATGCCCGTATTTCTCTCTTCTGGTAATTATTTCTCTTAGATCAATGTGTCAAACTTCAATCTATTTGCACCCGTGTATTCTACATGATGTACTCTATGAATAGAGTATAATATTTTATATATTCTTTTTCTTAGAATTTATTGGCACGTGGGACCCACACGTCATACATAAGTTATATTTTCTCACATATATGCTTATACTCCTATTTATTTGCAGGCCGGTCCATCACGGTGCACACAAATAATTGGGCTTAGTGAGTACAAAAATTCATCAAACAACGACATTTATTGTCGTGAAAGTGGACACTTCCGTGATGATAATTCCAGTATTGTCATGGAACACTTCTACGACAGCACAGGTATGACTATCTTGATTTTGTCATAAAATTATCACGGATGTACATGCATAACAAAAAACTTGACCTACTGTGACAAAGACGTATCATCATGGAAGTATTTTTTTTGTAGTGATTGCTTGAGTTTACTTTGTCTACATCATGTCATCTTGCTCAAGGCGTTACTCCGTTTCATACTTAATACCCTAGATGCATGCTGGATAGCGGTCGATGAGTGGAGTAATAGTAGTAGATGCAGGCAGGAGTCGGTCTACTTATCTCGGACGTGATGCCTATATACATGATCATTGTCATGAATCCGTCATAATTATTTGCTTTTCTATCAATTGCCCAACAGTAATTTGTTTACCCACCGTATGCTATGTGTTCGAGAGAGAAGCCTCTAGTGAAAATTATGGCACCCGGTCTACTTTATCATATATAAAAAACCTAAAAATATTTTTCTGCAATTTATTTACTTTTATTTTAATTAGTATTTTAGTTTATCTATTTATCTCTATAAGATTTAATCCTTACAAATAACCGCTAAGATGATTAACAACCCTCTTATTTGCGTTGGGTGCAAATGTTTGCTCTTGTGTGTGCAGGTGCACTTAACGGAATTTTGCTTGGTTCTCCTACTGGATTGATAACCTTGGTTCTTAACTGAGGAAAATACTTATCTCTACTATGCTGCATCATCCTCTCCTCTTCGAGGAAATACCAACGCAGTCTACAAGTAGCAGGAAGAATTTCTGACGCCGTTGCCGGGGAGACATCGTCAAAATTACCAAGTATCTTCGCACAAACTATGATTCACTTGCATTTATTTTATTTGCCTTTTATTTGCATTTGCTTCTAGTTTTCATCTCACTCACTTCTAATTTTTTTTACAAAAACACAAAAATATTTTTATTTGCTTGTTTGCTAATTTGCTTGTCTTGCCATTATGTCTTTAGAAGGGTTTCGCGATTGTTTTTATGACAAAAGATTGTCTGAAATTGAAAATGTTACTAAGAGTTTTATGTCTTCACAATTGGAGCAAAATAAATTCTTTTCCGAAGACCTCAAGGAACATTCTAGCTTATTGGATGCTATCAATAAACAACTTGAAGATGTTAATCTAGAAGTATCCAACCTTCAGACTCAACTTGTTAATACTGAAAATTTACTAGGAAAAATCTCGGATAAACAAACAACTCTAGTGAATAGGATGGCTGCCAAATCAGAGTCACAATCTAGTAATGATGAAGATATTAAAATGATTAGTGTCACCCCTATTGAATCATTATTTAGTAACATAAAACTTGATGAAAAAGGAACTGAAGAAGAGTCAACTTTAGATAGAAAGAGTCCCAATTGCTTGGAGGGTGATAATCTTGATGAAAAAAATGAAAAAGTGGGTTTTGAGAGGTCAAAACTTTAAATATTAATGCACCCACTAATTTGGATTACAAGGACTTTAACTATGATAGTTGTTCTTTAATTGAGTGTATTTTCTTGTTGCAATCCATGATTAATTCACCAACTGCATATGAACAAAATAAAGCTTTCACTAAACATATTGTAGAAGCCATGATGAAAGCGCATGAAGAAAAACTTGAGTTAGAAATTTTAATTCCTAGAAAATTACAAGATGAATGAGAACCTACTATTAAAGTCAAAATTAAGGATTATGAATGTAATGCCCTTTGTGATCTTGGTGCTAGCGTTTCCACCATACCAAAGTCTTTGTGTGATGTGCTAGGTCTCACCGACATGGATCCTTGTTCCCTTAATTTGCATCTTGCGGATTCCACTATTAAAAAGCCATTGGATAGAATAAATGATGTGCTTATTCTTGCAAATAGAAATTATGTGCCCGTGGACTTTATCGTTCTTGATATTGAATGCAATCCTTCTTGCCCCATAATACTTGGTAGGCCTTTCCTACGAATAATCGGTGCTATTATTGACATGAAAGAAGATAATATAAGATTTTAATTTCCACTAAAGAAAGGGATGGAACATTTCCCTAGAAAGATAATTAAAGCACCTTATGAATCTATTATGAGGGTCACCTATGGAATTAACTTGAAGGATGACAACACTTAAAACTATGCATTATGCCTAGATAGGAGCATAAAACAATAGCGCTTGTTGGGAGGCAACCCAATGAATAAAATAAATTTTTGCTTTTTCTTTCTGTTCTTGAGTGTTTACACAATTATAGCATCTGTTATGATTGTATTTTTATGTTTTAATTAGTGTTTGTGTCAACTAATGCCTTTGAGATGATTTGGAAGATAGTATGATAGATGCTATTAGAAAACAGAAACTTTTGCGTCCAATGCTGGAATTTTGTTTTTTGCTAGAGCGTGATAAAATTCTGAATGTTTTACACAATATTTATATATGAATTTCCCAAATTGTCCTAATTTTTCAGAATTTTTGGAGTTACAGAAGTATGACGTTAATTCAGATCTTTACAGACTATTCTGTTTTAGACAGATTTTGTTTTTATTGCATAGTTTGCTTATTTTGATGAATCTATGAATCGTATCGAGGGGTATGAGTCATGGAGAAGTTGGAGTATAGTAGCATTATGCCAATATTAAATATGAATCAATTTAGAACAGTACCTAAAGTTTAAGATTTTTATTTGTTATACTAACGGATCTCACGAGGTTTCTGTTGAGTTTAGTGTGCTGAAGTTTTCAAGTTTTGGGTGAGACTACGATGGAAAAAGGAATAAGGAGCGGCAAGAGCCTAAGCTTGGGGATTCTCAAGGCACCCAAGGTGATATTCAAGGAAGACTCAAGCGTCTAAGGCATCCCCTCTTTCGTGTATAATCTATCGGTAACTCACTTAAAGCTATATTTTTATTCATTACATGATATGTGTTTTACTTGGAGCGTCTTGTGATATAGTTTGTTTGCTTTTGTTTGCTTTTTAGTTTGTCACAATCATCTTTGCTGAACACACCTTTTTGAGAGGGACACACATTATTCGTGATTTGTTAGAATACTCTATGTGCTTCACTTATATCTTTTGAGCTAGACAGTTGCTTTAGTGCTTCACTTATATCTTTTAGAGCACGGCGGTGGTTATATTTAAAAAAATAGTTGCACTCTCATGCTTCACTTATATCTTTTTGAGAGTCTAATGAATAGCAATGGTAATATGCACGGGTTATGAATTTGGTCCTGATATGATAGGTATTCAAGAGGGATATAATAAAAACTTTCATGCAGATCACTGAATATGATAAGTTTGATTCCTTGTAATAGTTTTGCGATATTAAGATAGTAATATGTGGGAGGTATTAGTAGATAATTGTGGGTTATTAAGAATATTATTGTTAAGGTTTGTGATTCTCGAAGCATGCACGTATGATCTGTCGTTATGCTAAGAAGTTGGAGCATGATTTATTGTTGATTGTCTACCTTATGAGTGGCGCTTGGGGACGAGCGATGGACTTGTCCTACCAATCTATCCCCCTAGGGGCATGCATAGTAGTACTTTACTTCGAGGGCTAATAAACTTTCGCAATAAGTATGTGAGTTCTTTATGACTAATATGAGTGATACACACTCTCACCCTTCCGCAATTTGCTAGCCTCTTTGGTACCATGCATTGCCCTTTCTCACATCGAGAGTTGGTGCAAACTTCGCCGGTGCATCCAAACCCCGTGATATGATACGCTATATCACATATAAGTCTCTTTATATCTTCTTCAAAACAGCCATCATACCTACCTATCATGGCATTTCCATAGCCATTCCGAGATATATTTCCATGCAACTTCCACCGTTCCGTTTTTATGACACACATCGTCATTGTCATATTGCTTTGCATGATCATATAGCTGACATAGTATTTGTGGCTCAGCCACCGTTCATCATTTTTTATACATGTTACGCTAGCATCATTGCACATCCTGGTACACTGCCAGAGGCATTCATATAGAGTCATATTTTTGTTCTAGTATCGAGTTGTAAGTAAATAAAAGTATGATGATCATCATTATTAGAGCATTGTCCCAGTGAGGAAAGGATGATGGAGACCATGATTCCCCCACAAGTCGGGATGAGACTTCGGACGAAAAAAAAGGCCAAAAAGAGCCCACGTAAAAAAAATGAGAGAAAAAGAGAGAAGGGGCAATGTTACTATCCTTTTCCACACTTGTGCTTCAGAGTGGCACCATGTTTTTCATATAGAGAGTCTCCTATTTTTTTCACTTTCATATACTAGTGGGAATTTTTCATTATAGAACTTGGCTTGTATATTCCGATGATGGGCTTTCTCAAATGCCCGAGGTCTTCATGAGCAAGCAAGTTGGATGCACACCCACTTAGTTTTCATGTTGAGCTTTCATACACTTATAGCTCTTAGTGCATCCGTTGCATGGCAATCGCTATTCCTCGCATTGACATCAATTGATGGGCATCTCCATAGCCCATTGATTAGCCTCGTCGGTGTGAGACTATCTTCTTATTTTTGACTTCTCTTATTTATCTCTACCACCACACTCTATTCCACCCATAGTGTTATATCCATGGCTTGCGCTCATGTATTGCGTGGGAGTTGAAAAAGCTGAAGCGCGTTAAAAATTATGAATCAATTGCTCGGCTTGTCATCGGGGTGGTGCATGATAAATACTTTGTGTTAAGAAGATGGAGCATGACAGGATTATATGATTTTGTAGGGATACGTTCTTTAGCATTTTTATTTTGAAAGACATGATTGTTTATCAGTATGCCTGAGTATTGATGTCTTTATGTCAAATTATAGACTATTGCTTTGAATCATTCGGATCTTATTATTCATATCGTAAGAGAGAGATTTCATGATGAAACATGATAGGTACCATTCCACATCAAAAATTTTGTTTTTATCATTTACCTACTCGAGGACGAGCAGGAATTAAGCTTGGGGATGCTTGATACGTCTCCAACGTATCTATAATTTTTGATTGTTCCATACTATTATAATATTAATCTTGAATGTTTTATATGCCATTATATATATCATTTTTTGGGACTAACCTATTAACCCAGTGCCCAATGCCAGTTGCTGTTTTCTGCTTGTTTTTGCCTTTTCAAAAAATCATTATCAAAAAGTGTCCAAACGAGAAAAAAAACTTTGGATTAATTTTTTCTGGACCAGAAGAGACCCACGAAGCTTCGGGAGAAGACCAGAAGAGCCACAAGGGGGCGACAAGCCTGGAGGGCGCGCCCCCAGGCTTGTGGGCCCCTCGTTGCCCCTTCTGACCTAATTCCAGCGCTATAAATTCCTAAATATTTCAAAACCAACAGAGAGACAGAAGAGAAAACCTTTTCGCCGCCGCAAGCCTCTGTTTTTCTGCGATCCCATCTGGAGGCCTTTTCCGGTACTCTGCCGGAGGAGGAATCGATCACGGAGGGCTTCTTCATCAACCTTGCTGCCCTTCCGATGATGTGTGAGTAGTTTACCATAGACCTACGGATCCATAGCTAGTAGCTAGATGACTTCTTCTCTCTCTTTGATCTTCAATACCATGTTCTCCTTGATGTTCTTGGAGTTATATCCGATGTAATCTTCTTTTGCGGTGTGTTTGTTGGGATTCGATGAATTATGAGTTTATAATCAGATTATTCATGAGAAATATTTGAGTCTTCTCTGAACTCTTTTATGCATGATTATTATAGCTTTATATTTCTCTCAGATCTATCGATTTGGTTTGGCCTACTAGATTGATTTTTCTTGCAATGGGAGAGGTGCTTTGTGATGGGTTTAATCTTGCGGTGCTCAATCCCAGTGATGGAAAGGGACATGACACGTATTTGTATTGTTGCCATTAAGGATAAAAAGATGGGGTTTAATCATATTGCTTGAGTTTACTTTGTCTACATCATGTCATCTTGCTTAAGGCGTTACTCTGTTTCATATTTAATACTCTAAATGCATGCTGGATAGCGGTCGATGGGTGGAGTAATAGTAGTAGATGCAGGCAGGAGTCGGTCTACTTGTCTTGGACGTGATGCCTATATACATGATCATTGCCATGAATCCGTCATAATTATTTGCTTTTCTATTAATTGGCCAACAGTAATTTGTTTACCCACCGTATGCTATGTGTTCGAGAGAGAAGGCCCTAGTGAAAACTATGGCACCCGGTCTACTTTATCATATATAAAAAATCTAAAAATAACTTGCTGTAATTTATTTATTTTTATTTTTATTAGTATTTTAGTTTATCTATTTATCTCTATAAGACTTAATCCTTGCATATAACCGCTAAGAGGATTGACAACCCTCTTATTTGCGTTGGGTGCAAGTGTTTGATCTTGTATGTGCATGTGCGGTTAATGAAATTTTGATTGGTTCTCCTACTGGATTGATAACCTTGGTTCTTAACTAAGGGAAATAGTTATCTCTATTATACTGCATCATCATCTCCTTTTCGGGAAAATACCAACGCAGTCTATAAGTAGCAACCCGCCTCTTTTTAATTGTGATCGGGCGCTATGAAAACCACACTTTAACCTTCTATAATATTGCTATCATTTAAAATGAAAATGACCGGATTTGAGAAGGTTTAGGGGATATGGTTGGATAACCAATTTTTACATACTTAACCGTCCAATCAAATGTTGGTTCATCAAAGACTTGGTAAATATGAGGTGTGACAGCCTTGTCCCGAGCTCCACTCTCCAGCGCGCGCACGCCCCATCTCGCCGATTCTACAAAGAAGGGCACCCGCAAAAAAGAAAGGGGGGCTGAAGAAAATCTCGCCGCCTTCCCTTTTTTATTTCGCGCGCGGCATAACGCTGGCGGCGGAGCTTTGACCTCGCCTCGCCGGAGGATAATCCCCTCACCGTCCCTGCTTCCCTAAAAGCGCCCTAATCCCGGGGGGAGAGGACCTCAGCCGGCGCGCCTCTCCATTTCTTTCTCTTGTTCGCTCCGCGCCGGCGGTGGGCGTGACCTCCCAGTAGCACCGCAGCGATGTCGTCCTCGGCGGGGACACCATCGGACGGCGGAGGGGATAGGCCGTGGCAGTCATACCACACCGCCTACACCAACGCCAAAGCTGGTAAAATGCATCCCCCCTCTTTCTTGGCTTAAGATTGCGCCGGTAGGGTTCGAGGCATTTAGCACGTACTCCCTCCGTTCCTAAATATAAGTCTTTGTAGAGATTCCACTATGAGTGGAGTAGTAGTGCAAAGTGGCATTGGTATTTATTCTCTTTGTTATATTGCATTAGGAATGGAGGGAGTTGACAGAGAGAAGGTGCAGAAGGTGATCTATGAAATGAGCAAGGGTTCTAAATATTTCGAAAATGAGCAGAAGAAGGAGGCGATTACCAAACTTAAAATTGAGCATCTGCGCGTACAGTGTGCAAAGTTAACTGATGATGACATATCACATTTTCAGAAGGTACGAGGCAGCAATTGTGTTGTTCCAACCTTTATTTGTTGGTTGTTATTTTGTGATACACCATGCTCAGATACCGATCTGTACTGCGCTATTATTATGCCCCACCATCTGTGCATTTATGCAGTTGATGAACAATTGATCATAAACCTCAACTAAAATACAGCATGCTGTTTGATTCTTTTAGTGTACTATCGAATGATCAATTCACCAACATTTACTTCTGTACCTGTGCTCTCTAGAGATGTTCATGTCTGCAACGCCAAATTGATGATCTTGCCCTCTTCTGAGTTGGTTTGATGATTTTGACCTGATCTGAGTTGTTTGGTTAATGATCTTAATCTGATCCGGGCTCTGGTCCAGGGCATATTAACTTTAGCATCGTAGCAATGTAAAGTTTGTATTGAAGCCAGTTTGATAAATTAGTATGGCTTAATAGTTTATGTAGCATGGTGCGTTTCAACTCATCTGATCTTGTTTTGCTCTTTTATGCCGTCATACCTATGCACTGACACAATTTCAGGTTGCTGAAAAGAAAAATTTGGAGTTGGAAGCTTCACGGGATCTTTCAAAGATATGGCTCCACACTGACATGGACGCCTTCTATGCTGCTGTTGAGACATTGGAAAATCCATCCTTGAAGGGAAAACCTTTGGCAGTAGGTAGCATGTCTATGATAGCTACCGCCAGTTATGAGGTTAGCATACAAGGTTCTTGACATTTGTCATTTCTTCTAATCACTAAAAATTATTAGTGATAATGTGCTCGTAATCCGTTCCCTTTCCTGTGGAAGTATGGTTGATGAACTATCAAATGCTAATCACCTTAAACTGGATTATCCGAAATGGGCTTGGCTTTTCTGTTTGTTTGTCAAAACTACAAGCAATGTTCCCTGTTATCTGGTGTATGGTGTAATTAATTGAATCATGCAGGCACGAAAGTTTGGAGTTCGTGCAGCAATGCCTGGTTTTATTGGATGTAAACTGTGTCCTGACTTGGTTTTTGTCCGTCCAAATTTTGAGAGATACACTCATTATAGTGGACTAGCCAGAAAAGGTTTGCAACGTGATGCTCATTTGGAAACCTTTAAACATATATGATATATAGCTGAGCAGAACTCATTATTGAAGTATTGGTTGCCTTAGTTTTCCAGAGGTATGATCCCAACTTCTTTGCAACAAGTCTAGATGAAGCATACCTCGATATTACAGAAGTCTGCATTGAGAGAGGCATTACAGGCGAGGAGGTAAGTTTAACCTTTACCAGTAATCACAATTCTCCTGGCTTACTTAACAAGTGCATATGGTGATATGGCTTGATTTTCCCTTCATGGTTTATATTGTTTTTTCTAAAATGCTAGTACTACAATATTGTAAGCTTGCTGCTCACATCACCTGTGTTTCATTTACAGGTTGCTTCTGAGCTTAGGGATGCCGTTCACCAAGAAACTGGTCTAACATGTAGTGCTGGGGTTGCTCCAAACCGCATGATTGCAAAGGTCAGAGCCCGAAGTTCTTTTCTATTTATTTATTTTTGCTTAACTTTGATTCTTCAAGGTAATGGACTGGTCATGTTATGTGTTTGTTTTCCGCCTGCCTTTGTTTGGATGTCACATTGGGTTTAAATTAAAGTAATAAGCTCAGACTTATTGAACGATACTGGCAAGTAGTAGCTCACTTTCCAATAGCCATTATGGATTGCAACTGGAAAGGCTGTTTGCCACAGATGGCTGGAGATTTTTAGTCTAACTCTAACTCATCATCTTTACTCGTCTTAAATCTAATTATGCCCTTATAATTGTTCTGGAATCTCTTTGATAGGTTTGCTCTGATATTAACAAGCCTAATGGACAATTTATTCTGCCAAATGACCGGGATGCTGTAACGACATTTGTATCAACCTTACCTATAAGAAAGGTACTTCATAGCAAGAAGGGTTCATGTTTGTTATGGAAGTGTTCTTTTAGCCCATTATTCTTTTCATATCATATTTCACATTTTTACCTTGGATAGGCTATGACAGACTCCATTATACAGTCTTACATAGGTTCACGATATAGGTCCTGAGAATATTTTCAGTTGCTCCTTACATTTATGAATTCCTATTTTAGTTATTTTGTCAACTTGGAATGTTATTTACTACGACTATCAAGTGATATAATTCTGTGGACATTCATGAAAAGACAAGAACTGATCTGTTATTTGAAGATCTGTGTATGCAGATAGGTGGTATAGGCAAGGTAACAGAACAGATGTTACACCAGGTTCTTGGCATCAGTACATGCCAGGAGATGCTACAAAAGGCTGCTTTCTTATGTGCTCTTTTTTCTGAAGGCTCAACAGGTCCGTATGTTAATTACACTTTTATTTGTTTTATTCAGGATACCAGAAATCAAGGTTCTGAAACTCAGACATTGTCATCTGCTTACTAGATATGATCATTTTAATACTCTTCAGATTTCTTTCTTTCGGTTGGCCTTGGATTAGGAGGTACAGAAACTCCTGAGCATAGGCTAAGAAAAAGTATGAGTTGCGAGCGAACTTTCTCTGCGACAAGCGATTCTCGTTTGCTTTTCGAGAAGTTAGGTAAACATTCTTATTCTTTAATTAGTATTTGTTGCGCATTTGAATTATTGAAGCTAGTTTGACAATTTCACATGTTACCATCACATATCCAGATACCCTTGGTACTTAAGTATTTATTCTAGATTTTGTTACAGAACACTGCCTCTTTCTATATAAGAGCAATATCTTCACATACTATGTTAGCTCAATGGTTATATATGCAGTGCCAAATCTTCTGCTTTTTTTTCAAAAGGAGGATTACCCCCGGCCAAATCTTCTGCTAGAAATAGCATACTTATGATTCATTCTGGGTGTATTTATAAGCACCTTGGCAGGGTCACTTGGATGATATGTTTAATTTCCTTAAGAAAAAAGGCATACATTATCACCTTGGGAACTCAATTGTATAGTATGTACCTTTTACTTTTATTGATGACTGATCACTTAAAAGAATAAGCATCACTGCACCATTTCTTCTTTGCTGCTATATCATGCTAAAATAACCGAGCAGTTGTCATGACTTGGGGAAAGATTGAAAACAATACTGTTTTGTTTTATTTTGTGAATGCCTAAAAGTACCAGAACCATAAAAAACAATATGCGTGTGAATACACCCTTTAGGGACATTAAAAGAGGTGAGATATGTCTTTTCATGTGCTGCTGATGTGAGCTTGCTAAGATATTTTCAATGCACGGCTCACAAAATTATTATCTATTTTCAGACAACCTCGCCGAAAATTTAGCTGATGACTTGCAAAAGGAGTGCTTGAAGGGAAGAACGCTAACACTCAAACTAAAGACTGCAGCTTTTGAGGTTCTGATATCCCATGTGTATAAAGTTGACTAGTTATTGGTAATTATTGCACCGAGATTGCCAAGAGAGACGGCTTGTTTCATGGCTTACTAGAGTAATGAACCATCTAAACCAGGTTAGGACGAGAGCAGTAACTGCACAAAACTACATCAACTCCAAGGAAGACATCCTGATCTACGCGAAGAAGTTGCTTAAGGCTGAACTGCCTCTTTCTTTGAGATTGATGGGTAGGTGTGAGCATCTAAACTATTTCTTTGTGTCAAGTTTGATGATTACTAGTTGACTGGAACCGCATCGGTTTCTTTTTGAACTTCTGATATGACTTGAAAGCTCGGATCACAATCACTTGTACCTGAATCTCATTGTCACTGAAGTATTCACTACAAATTTACACAGTTTGGGTCATCTTCCTCAAGTTGGTCTGGTTGCTTTGACAACCTAGAGCAATAGGGCATGTGATTCTGGCTTGGTGCATGTTTCATTACCTTAGCAGTTGAGCACACTGATATTTTCCATATTTTGATATAATCTGTTTTATGTCGATCGTTTCTTTGCCCTTGCTGCTCAGGGAAGTCAACCTAACTGTCATGCTAATACACTTTTACAGGGTTGCGAATGTCTCAGTTCAGTGGTGAGAAGGATGATTCAACTAGCCCAACACAAAAGACACTAGATCGGTTTTTTCATTCCTCGGATATTAACTCAAATACCAATGGAACGAATAGTGCAAGTTGCATTGATGTCTCAGGAGGGGATAACTATTGTAATGATGCGACAACAAAGGATGAGTGTTCGATACATGATGCCGAGAAAGATGTCTCCATAGATCAACAGTCCTCACGTGAAGAGAACTCATCTGTTCCAGAAGGAGCGAGCTCAATCAATTATGATAACGAGGCTGCCTCAAGCAGTTGTAAGGTATGTGTCTCTACCTCACTGAAATTTGTTCAACGTTTTGTAGCCAAGAGAAAAGGTTCATCCCCCCTACGGCATCCATTTCCTCTACAGATTGGTCACAATGCTTCAAACTCGGTTCTTCATGCAGGTTACACAGATCGAGAAGTTTGATGAGCTGGGCGACCTCACCAGCTCCAAAGCTTCCGCTTCATCAAGTAAACCTGGTCAGCATTTCTGGGTAGATGGCTATATTTGCTCCCTCTGCGGATTTGAACTACCTCCATGTTTTGAAGAGGAAAGGCAGGAACATTCGGATTTCCACTTGGCTGAAATGTTGCAACAGGAGGAGGCAGTAGACAGCACAGCCCGCCTCCCGAAGGAAAGGTATTTCTCTGCTGCCATATGCTTAACAGTTATGTTGTTGCCTATTGCTTTTGTGCTTCTGCTACCGGGGTATTTCCATATGTTCTTATTTTGACTCCAATTCCCATAATTATTTTGAAAAAAAAATAGTTCACTCGAATATAAAGTCCATTGAAACATAGCTTTTTATCTTGCATTATTATTATTCGGCCTTTTAGAGATGAGATGAAGAGGATGCAACATTAACTTGGTCTCCATTATCCTGTTCCATATTTGGCAGGCTAGCTGAACGGCCATGCTCTACTTCCACACCCACGCCCAAGAAGAAACTGAAGTCCTCCAAAGAGGGAAAACACATACCCATTGATTCTTTCTTCCTCAAGTGTAACAAGAAGTTGTAAGATAGCAGAGCTACAAGTTTTGTAGGCAACACTGTAATGATACGTTGTGAACTCACTTACAGACTGTTGTACATGTATTATTGTTTTAACGTTGTTGAGAATAATTTGTTAATATCACCGCGGCATTTGAGCTAATCGTCGCCGAAAGAGCCGGACTTTTCCAGAAGGGAAATGGAGTTTCAGGCCTGAAGAGAAATGGAGTTTCAGGGGTAGAGTGGATAAAATTATGATTTCGTGCTCTTTCATGTGAAATTCCCCGGATGCTTCTGCATCTATACAAAAATTCTAACCTCTAAACCTAAAAAAATTGAAGGAGCGTATGCATTTTTTTTTCTTGAGAGAAACAATGGAGGATTTTCAGATGAAAGTAGTATCTTTGCTAGGCTGGTAAATATCTGCGTCACATCTCACATGCGAGAGACACGTAGTAAAACGAAGATATCACTCGAGGAAAGATGCACAGCGGCCTCCTCGCTCGGCCCCTCCAGCTCGCCCCCCTCTCCGGCGCCGCGTCACCGCCAGCTGCTCTCCCCTGCCGTCGGATCCCATGGGCGCGCCCGGGTCTAGGCGTGTCGCCGGAACTCCTGCGGCGCGGCGGAGACGGAGAGGCCCGACCGCCGCGGCTTCCGCTTCGCCGCCGCCGGCCAGCTCTCCAGCTCAAGTCCACCCCAGCACGTACGACCCCCTCCCCCTCTCTACCTCGTCAGCTAGTTGGCTAGATAGATTACCATGACTTGCGCTTGAAATCCCAGCTCCATAAAGGCATAAACAATCCATCTCCTTGGCTTAGCCGACCAAAAGTCTTAGACTTGGGATGCTTCCGTAGTTGCAACTTTGTTCTAAGTTCTACCATTTCATTTGGACAATTGCAGTGTAATTGAGCTAGCTCGTCATACTAACTGGGATGAATGCTGTATATGTATTGCAGGAGAAGCTGCAGGTTGCGGTTTCCGCATCCAAAGCCGCCGTGCAGCTACAAAATGGTAACGACTACTCAAAGATTCAGTTGCTTTATCACATAGTTTGGGCCTCAATTTGTGCCGTACTTTGTTCTCATTTGAATGCAGCCTGGGACGCTGCTAGTAGTATCTAAGCATGTTGCCCAACACATATGTGCCCAGGTCTTTCACTTCAGAGCAGTCAATATGTCGTCCCTGAAGATGTTAGAGTGGCAGGGTTTCAGATCGACGCCGATGAACTGACATCCATTGTCGAAAGCCGTGACACAGAAAGGCTGACTAAGCACGGCCAGTTAGATGGGATCGCAGACAAGTTAGCGACGTTGTTGACCGATGGGATAAGCACGCGCGAGGGCCTCTTGGAGCAGAGGCAGGAAATTTATGGAGTAAACAAGTTCGCTGAGAGCGAGGCTCGCAGCTTCTGGGAGTTTGTATGGGATGCACTGCAAGACATCACTCTGATAATCCTTGCTGCATGTGCTTTTGTCTCTTTTGACTGTCGGTATCGCCACGGAAGGCTGGCCAAATGGCTCCCATGATGGCATCGGAATCTTCGCGAGTATCATCCTGGTTGTTTCTGTTACCGCGACAAGTGACTACCAGCAGTCTTTGCAATTCAGGGACCTGGACAAAGAGAAGAGGAAAATTCTTGTTCAGGTTACGAGGGACGGGTTCAGGCAAAGGATATTGATCGATGATCTTCTTCCCGGTGACGTTGTCCATCTAGCGGTTGGTGATCAGGTTCCTGCAGATGGCGTCTTTATTTCTGGGTTTTCTCTGTTGTTGGATGAGTCCAGTCTAACTGGTGAGAGTGAGCCTGTTGATGTAAATGATGACAGGCCTTTTTCTTTCATCAGGGACCAAAGTCCTAGATGGGTCTGGCCAGATGCTGGTTACAGCGGTCGGGATGCGGACGCAATGGGGTAAACTAATGGCTGCTCTCACTGAAGGTGGGAATGATGAAACTCCACTTCAGGTTAAACTTGGTGGAGTTGCAAATATTATCGGGAAAATCGGTCTGTTTTTTGCTGTGTTAACTTTCATTGTCCTCTCCCAAGAGTTAATTGGCCAGAAATATCATGATGGGCTTCTTTTAAGCTGGTCAGGAGATGATGTTTTAGAGATATTGAATCATTTTGCTGTCGCGGTTACAATTGTTGTCGTTGCTGTGCCTGAGGGCTTGCCCTTAGCAGTCACACTGAGCCTTGCCTATGCAATGGAGAAGATGATGAATGATAAGGCACTGGTCCGGCAGTTGGCTGCCTGCGAAACTATGGGATCAGCCACAGTCATTTGCAGTGATAAGACAGGAACACTAACATCCAATCGCATGACTGTTGTGAAGGCCTGCATCTGTGGGAACACCGTGGAAGTTAACGATCCGCTGATTCCTTCTAGTTTGTCTTCAAAACTCCCACAAGTTGCAGTAGAAACTCTTCTAGAATCCATACTTACCAACACTGGTGGTGAAGTCGTGATTGACCAAAATGGAAAGCAAGATATAATCGGTACCCCTACCGAGACAGCTTTGTTGGAATTTGCACTCTCATTAGGTGGAAACTGTAAACAAAAACGGCAGGAAACTAAGATTGTTAGAGTGGAGCCTTTTAATTCAGTAAAAAAGAGGATGACTGTTATTCTCGAGCTTCCTGGAGGAGGATACCGTGCACATTGTAAGGGTGCTGCAGAAATAGTATTGGCTGCCTGTGATAAGTTCATAGATAGCAGCGGTAGTATTGTTCCCCTTGATAAGAAAACTGCCAACATGCTCAATGATATCATCGAAACCTTTTCTAGTGAAGCACTTCGGACACTGTGCCTTGCCTACAGGGGATTGGAAGATGGCTCTACTCAAGAGGAAATACCACTACAAGGATACACATTCATTGGCATTGTTGGTATTAAAGATCCTGTGCGTCCGGGTGTCAGGGAGTCTGTGGCATGTTGCCGATCTGCTGGCATTGCAGTTAAAATGGTTACAGGGGACAATATTAACACAGCAAAGGCAATTGCTCGTGAATGTGGTATACTTACTGATGGCGGTCTTGCCATTGAAGGTGTTGAGTTCAGAGAGAAAACACCTAAAGAACTCCTTGAGCTGATTCCAAAAATGCAGGTTTGTCATGCCTCTGTTTTATCTTGGCTTCGCAAGTGTTCATCCAGCTAGTGAATTCTCATGTGCTAGTCTTGTGCAACTAAAGGTACTAGCCCGATCGTCGCCACTTGATAAGCTTGCACTTGTGAAGCACTTGCGCACAACTTCCAATGAAGTTGTTGCTGTGACTGGTGATGGCACTAATGATGCACCTGCGCTGCGTGAGGCGGATATTGGACTTGCCATGGGCATTGCAGGGACTGAGGTAATAATACCACTGAGTAATGCATATACATAGCCTTGAAATGTCGTGGCTTATACTATACATTTCTCTGGTTTTATATGAAGTTATGAAGGGGTGTTTCGCTTTGAGATGTAGTGAAACTGTGGGGTGTGGATTATTCCTAGGACTGTTGTTTGACTTGCTATTGTTTGTGGTTTGCCAATATTATTTACTGGTGAATCTAGAAACCAAATTAAAACATTTATCTGGTTCCTGGGTGGTGGGAGCCTCCATTGTAGAAGACAATAACTTATGTATTCTGCATAATCTGAATTTCTGGTGTTGGTAAAGCCTTCTCTAAGTTTTTGACAGACATTTGCCCTCTAAGTTTATCTTAAATTGCTTTATGCATTTACGCAGGTGGCGAAAGAGAGTGCTGATGCCGTGATTCTGGATGATAACTTCTCCACGATTGTTACTGTTGCAAAATGGGGACGCTCTGTTTACATCAACATCCAAAAGTTTGTGCAGTTCCAGTTGACTGTTAATGTTGTTGCATTACTAGTCAACTTCTCCTCCGCGTGCTTTACAGGTATATCCTACCCATGATATTGTTGGTTTCAACACGTCTCCCATCTCACGGTCTACTACATAATCATGCCAGGAGATGCGCCGCTGACAGCTGTTCAACTTCTTTGGGTCAACATGATCATGGACACCCTAGGTGCGCTAGCACTTGCCACCGAACCACCTAACGATAACTTGATGGAGAAAGCACCGGTAGGAAGGACAGGGAAGTTCATCACAAACGTGATGTGGAGGAATATTCTTGGGCAGTCGTTGTACCAATTCACGGTCATCTGGTATCTACAAAGTCAAGGGAGATATGTGTTTGGGCTTGAAGGCTCCGAGGCTGACACTGTCCTAAATACAATCATATTCAACACTTTCGTCTTCTGCCAGGTATGTCGGCTGTCGTATAATCGTCTCCTTTTTCACCATTGTTTCTTCTAAAGTATAAGGGGTAGAAAGGAGCAGATAAATACTAGAACCAGATAGAGTGGAAGGAAATGGGACTAGGATTATCATCATAGAGGTTGAATATTATCATTTAAACAATGAAGAGGGAAGATAGCATGGCGATGTTAATAATTATTTTGATCTGAAATGCCAAGAAAAGTGGATAATTTCTTGCAGAGGATTATTATGATGTGATTTCTTGATTTTGGGGTCTCTGTTTTGTTTTTATTGTGTTCAAGCGGAATCAAATAATTCGTCATTTTTCTCATTCATTCATGGCTCCGTTTTGATCTGCGTCTCCGTAGGTGTTCAATGAGGTCAGCTCAAGGGAGATGGAGGAGATCAATGTTCTGAAGGGCATGTCGGAGAACTCTATTTTCGTGGGCGTTCTAGCCGGCACTGTCGTCTTCCAGTTCATCCTGGTCCAGTTCCTGAGCGACTTTGCCAACACCACCCCGCTGACCCAGCTCCAGTGGCTCATCTGCGTCCTCTTTGGCTTCCTTGGAATGCCCATTGCCGCCGTGATCAAGCTCATTTCTGTAGAACCTCGTGAAGAACGAGACGGTTATGGAAAATTGTAGACTACAGCAAAATATCAGCATGTATATATCATGGCAAAGCCGATGCTGGCCAGTGACCCAAGAATCGAAGATCGACAATAGTGTTCTGTGACCCAAGAATCGAAGATCGACACCATATCACAAAGAAACATCCGACTCAGTGCCACTTCCTGCATGCCCCAGATCAGACATGCAGTGCAGATTAACCAGCTGTCCTTGAAAACCAAGGCAAATGGTAAATTGCCCAGCTCAAAATAACTTCCAACTTCGTACAAGTATGGCACACTAACTTTGCGTTATGAGGTTTCAACTGGTGTAGTGCATAGACCTCACGAGATTGTACACATGTAATACTACTATTGTTAGGAATGATTACAGTGATTCATTATTAAAAGAAGTTGATTCGTTCCAACAAATCGGCAGCTTAATGCTCATACATTAATAAATATCAAATGTTCCAGATACACTGTTGCTCTTTACTGATGGCACGGCGCTTATTTGATTTGGAATTTGTGCAATCGACGATTTCTGTTACGTAAATGTCCATACACAGCTGCAACTGGGTACTACTGCAAAATACTTTGTCCCAAACTGCAGCGAAGTGAAAGGATAGCTGGGTCTCGAATCAAGAAACCAACTGCCATATATCTACACAGAAATTCTCAGAAACGCAGATTTCTGAGTGGCACGTACGTACTTGCCAGGGTAACTAACTTCCCCCGTCACCAGTCAGCTCGTCTGACTGCACGCATCATAGGGGAGTACTGACTGTATCAGTATTTTTGCGCTCTCCAGCTGCTGCATTGAACCTTCATCATCAACAAGGCCCTCCCTGCAATGCCTGTCGATCTCAAAGAAGTTCTCGCGCAGAGAATCATGAGTGAGCTGCAGGTTCTTGGAGGCTGACGAGCTGCTGCTACTCGCAAGCAGCTTGCCACAAACAAAGCGTGCCAAGCCTAAGACAATGCTGTGCTCCGCTCTCTGCAGCGCCAACTGGAGGTTGGCAAGCAAAATGCCACCCACAGAATCCAGGATTTTAGGGCTTCCTTTCTTCAGCAGGATCACCATAATTTCTGCTAGCTTTCTGGATGAGGGTGAGTCCTCGTGCTCGTTGTGCTGCTCACCCTGATCATCCTCCCTAGGCTCTTCAGCTTCAAACAGCTCATTCTTGGCCAGAGCGGCAACCCACAGTGGTAAGTCCGAGTCATCCAAGTTGCACGTCTTGTTAGCCATCTCACTTTCTGGCCCAATCAACCAGCGGCATCCAAGACCCAATATCAGGACTGGCAGCCACTGTTTTACAACAGAAACTAATGTGAGAGCAAATCTCGAGCCTGCAAAGGATTCGACAGCAGGTACAAGATCAAGAAGATTATTGGCAAGGAGGAAGGCCTCCTCTGGGGGACTCGACAACTCGGTTGAGCTTGCTAGCACCAAATGAAGCAGCTTGGCTGCATAAGTGAAGGAGCTTCGTGTAAGGATCAGTATGTCTTTCAGATCATCCCCATTGAAAGATGAGCCCTCACTGTGCCTTTTCATGGCTGACACTGCATATTTTGTGTAAGATGATGCAAATCCAATACATCTTACTTTACTCTCATTGACCAGCTTGATGGTTGTTGTATCGACAATGAACTTAAGAATTGAAGTGCCAAGCATAATCACATTTATTGTGCATTCCACTGGATTTCCTACACAAGATGCATCACTTACTTATTTATGAGGTAATAAGCAAAATTATGCAGCATTTTTTTTATCGAGAAATTATGCAGCATTGATACAATATGCACAGATAACGATGATTTTACACATGAAATCCTTATTTACACTCTTTGCATGCTATCAGCACATCAGATACTAGTTTGAGTTGATGAATAAACGATCAATTTAAAGAGGGTTACCACATAAAGAGTTTGTATGGGTTTGGTGAAGCCATACCTTCAGGGGTGACATGCTGCTCATGTTTATGTTCTGCAGATTCCTTATTCTTGTTCAATGTTGAAGTTGAGTTCGTGGAAACAGTAACAGATCCATTTACAAATCTGGCATAGCATCTCAGCAGATGGTCCAGTGACTGGTTGACGATTGTCGACTGACACAAGATGAAATTTACAATGAGCCTAGCAAAATATTAAATACAAATACTGAATAACATACACAGATCTATGGAAAGCTATCTAAGATAATAGTAGTTCAATCAACAAATCATGGTTTCGTTCCTATTGATGCCTAACCAGATAAGTACGGTTTATCAACAAGATAATAGGTGTGGTGGCACTGCATAAATCGACTCACCTCAGAGCAGCTCATATCTGTTTGATCAACATCCTGAAGAGCACTATATGTAGCCAAACTCAAATAAGCCAACACTGGAGTGAGGTCTAGAGATTCAAAATGTAGGCACTGCTCAATGTACACTTGAGAAATGACCTTCAGAGAAGAAAATGCAATTTCTGCATAAGATTGCAGAAAAGCAGCTCTCATTTCCTCAGCTTTTAGTATTTCAGTGAGCTGCCATGCTGCTCCCCCTACAGCAGCAAGTTCTTCATTACTCAGGATTACTGATGTGGATGACCTATTTCCAACCACGTTGTCAGACCTTGCTGGCGTTTTCTTAAGCGACTTCCCTTTCTTCCTCTTTGTAGATGCGACAGGGCACGATGGAGGTTCGAGTCCATAAATCCCAGAAAAATAAGAGGCTTTAGATTGCAAAATATTAGTCAATTCTTCAAACATTTCATCAGAACGGCCACTCAAATGTACCAACTTATGCGCTGCCAGCAATGCTTCTTGACATTCTTCCTGCTTGGAAGTCACAGCAGCATTCACAACTATATTCATGCATTCGATATGTAACACACATAGATCATCAGGTGATACCATTGGTACCATGCTGAGAAGAGCAGCCTGGGCACCATCAGAAACTGCAGTTTTAAAGAGCAGCTTCAGTTTAGCATTTGCAAAGTACTCTCTCAAAGCAACCAAACTAGAACCCTCATCAGATAAGCTTTTTATTAGTTTGGCGGAAGCAATAACAAGACCATCAGTCTGCTCTGAGTTCAATCCTGATGGTGACAATGCCAGAGTAATAGAGACTTTGATAAACTCAACAAGGGACCGTGGGGATGATCCTTCAGACAGAGCAAATTCACAAAACCTTGCCCCAGCTGCCGGCGATCTCTTTATGAGTGCAATGCAGCGAGCACATGCTTCTTTCAAAGGCAATTTAGATGGAAAGTAAGAAGGAATGAGAAGCTT
This sequence comes from Elymus sibiricus, assembly GCA_039707655.1. Classification (NCBI taxonomy): domain Eukaryota; kingdom Viridiplantae; phylum Streptophyta; class Magnoliopsida; order Poales; family Poaceae; genus Elymus; species Elymus sibiricus. The sequence goes on along the minus strand of CM077670.1, from coordinate 73,962,127 downwards.
TGTGATTTTTTTAGCAACACGGGGATGATCATCTGCAAGTGAAGATAATAAAGTACCCAAACCAACAACCTGAACATAAAAGTGTGTATTAAACTCCTGCCCAGAAATATCCAAATATAAGCTAGCCTATGTGCTCAAATTGAAAGTTCTTCAAATGCAAAGGTCAGTTAGGCTACAGTGTAAATCAAGATATGTGTGCAATAACTATGTACCATACCTTATTATACTGGAAAGATCGAAGATCACGAATAGCTAACAGGAGATCTACAACAGCAGCTCTGACAGATACAGCAGGATCAGAAACCATATCGCTTAATCTTGGAAGTAGCACTTTCAGTATGTCATGACTTTGTGGATTGTCCAGCAAGTATATCAGGCCATTCACTGTCGATAGACGAACTTCGTTGCAAGAATCTTTGGACATGTCATCAACAATTTTACTCAAATTTTTTGAAATGGTTGGAGATGGAATAACTTCCCAAAACTGGTTAAGAATACGGCAAATTCCTTCAACTGTGACTGCCCGTATTTCTGGGCAGTCATCTACGAGAAGTTTGTCTAGCAGGAAGAACTGCTTCTCTAACAGAGGATCATTGACATCCTTTGTCACATCTGGGTCTTCAAGGGGAAATAAATCCAGTAGAAGATGTAAAGCATTATGGCGAACATTAGAGTTCGCAACCTGCCACAAAGTAGATACTTGAGATAACCATAAGAATGTCTAAACTTAAAGTGTTCCATGCCTACTATTTCTTGACAAATACATGGTAAAAGTGAAACGGGAAAAGTGATTACAACTTCCTGAGTACAAACTAAACTTGAAGTAATCCATAGAATTTAGTAAAACTTGGCCAATGTTCTAAAAAGATGATAGGTTGTAATGTTTCTCTAATATGTAGAGCACAAACAGTGATGACCAGCTATGCAGCTTTGGGAGTGTGGATAGGTTATTTGAAGGCAAAAGTGCACATGATATTCTACCTATATAGAATCACTCGGTAATGTTCAGTGTGCAGTAATCAAATATTCATGTGCACTGCTATTTTAGACATGAATAAATTCCAGTAGGCAAACTGTTAGCTAGAGTATCACAGTACTGACCAATTTCATTTTGTCCAGAAACCTGATCATTGTGTAGACTCTCCCTTGTGGGAAGATTAACAAGCTAGCATGAGATACAAACACTAAGAGGCTAAGATATCATGTGAAGGAGTCGTGTGAAATTGTGGATGTTTTTGAAGTTTACAGTCATGTGACGAGTTAAACCTTTTTGTTTGTTTGTTATGGCAGCAAGTACTTTGAAGCTCTGCTAACTACTGGTTTTGTTATTGTAGCAGCATGCATGTACGTGAGAATAACACTACTAGGACCAGGCATTTTAACAGAGCCCACTGTCTGACATTCTTACACCTTTCCTAAGCCAGCCATTGTACGATTGTAATTCATCACCAAATAACTTGAATTGTGATTTCATCAACAGCAGAGCAAGCAATTTTCAAGTGATTATTAGTAGCATATATACTCGCTTCCCCTCAGGTACCAATTCGTATCAACACTAGCAACATATAGTTCCACCACCCACCAGAGAAGAACAAGACAATGCATGTACCTGCAATGACCGGAACAGCACAGGCTCGGACAGCCTGAACACCAACTTTTCAACTCCAGCCACTGCCTTCTGCTCGACGAACGCCCACAGTATCCTCCTGGCAGCCCTAGCCACCTCCTTGTCGGCGGCATGCACTGCTGCCTCGACCATCCCCTGTAGAAACCCTTCCCCAATCTCCCCTCTGACCCACCCTCCGTCCTTCCACGCTCTGAACACCACCTCGCCGTAGGCGACCACGGCCGCCCGCCTCCCTCGCATCATCCCCACCTGGGCCCTTATGAGCTTCAGCCCCTCCCTAGCGAGCCCCTCGCTGACCCCGAGCACCAGCGCGAGGAGTTTCCTCCCTTCCTCGGCCTTGAGAAAGTGGGGCGACACGAAGCAGCGCAGCAGGAGCATCTTGAAGTCCGAAATGCTCTCGTCGGTGTAGTCGAGCAGAGGCAGCGCCTCGCGGAGGGCGAAGAGGCGGCGGAGGAGCGGCCTGGCATTAGAGCCGGAGGTGAGCGCCTGGGAGAAGAGGTAAGGCAGGGTCTGGGCAACGAGCGCGTCGCGCCCTGGAGCCCCGGCGCGCCACGCAAGCTCGAAGCAGGAGGCGGCGAGCGCGGCGACGGGCGGGTCCTCGGTGGCGAGGAGCGCGAGGCGGTCGTGGAGGAGCGCGAGCGGGCGGAGAAGGTCGTCCCATCGCGGCGGGTGGGAGGGGTGGGTGAGGAGGAGGTGGAGGAGGACGGCGTTGGGGGCGCGGTGGGAGATGGAGCCGGAGTCCGGGTCCGGGGAGAGGGCTTGAGCTAGGGTTTGCGGGAGGGAGAGGAGGACTGGGTGGGAGTCCGGGAGGGAGTGGACGGTGTGCTTGAGGTGGGGAGGGGTCTTGAGAGCTGCGGCGGCGGTGGGGGTGGGGAGGAGGGTGGCGGCCAGGGCGAGAAGGTCGGCAGAGGAGGAGGGGGCAGACCCGTCGTCGCCGGTAGCGGGGGTGGTGCGGCGGCGGCGGCGCGCGGGCGGCATTGCGGATGTGGGGCGAGATTTTCTGGTGGGATTTGAAATGGGGAACGGAGGGAGGTCGACAGATTTGGGGAATTTTAGGAGGGAGAGAGCCAAAGGGAGGCGGCGACGGAGACTGAGAGAGCAAACCAAAAAAAAATGGAGGCGGAAGGGCGATGGCGGCGCGTTGGGATCCGCCAAAAGAATTGGAATTCGCTCGCTGCGACAAAATGTCTCTGAAACGCACAGGGATGCGAGCGAACGAGATGGGCCGGCCCATTCAGCAGATAGAACGTGCTACAGGGTCTTGGGGCCCAGTCTTTTCGGACTATTCTTTCAGAATCTTGAGAATCAGACTTCCTCCCAAATTGTGCCAGAATCTTGAACATATATTTTTTTCCAAGAATCCTACTCCCTTCGTCTAGTGTCAAAAAACGGAGACCTCCTATTGCGCGCCTTCAGCGCCGCGCAACGTAACTGGCGCTCGCAGCAGCGTCCGGGTGGGCCGGCCCACGACCGCGCACCGTGAAAAAAACCCCGCAAAAATGGCTCTTGACTGGGATTCGAACTGGCGCCATCGCACTGCCATACAGCGCAGCTGACCACTCGACCAACTAACTACTATTGACTTCTTACAGCGTGGAACTTTTAAGAACAGAAAATTAGACGCGCTATTTATTACATAACGTTTAGATTTTTCAATTATTTGAAAACATGTTCACATATTTCAAATGAAGTTCACGAACATGCAAAAAAATTAAAAAAATAGTTCACCAAATCGAAAAGGTTCATGTGTTCAAAAAAAGTTCATGAATTCAAAAGAAGTTCATTTTTTTTAAAAAAAGTTCAATATATTTTGAAAAAATTCACAAACTCAAAAAGAGTTTATGAGTTTAAAAAAAAGTTCATCGAATATGAACTTCAAATTTTGAAAAAGTTCATCGAATTGGAAACAAGTTCATCGAATTTGAAAAAAGTTCATCGAATTTGGAAAAAGTTCATCGAGTTTGAAAAAAGTTCATCGAATTAGAAAAAAAAATCACGATTTTCAAAAATAGTTCATCGAAAAATGAAAATAGTTCATCGATTTGAAGAAAAAAGTTCATCGAAAAATTAAAAAAGTTCATCTATTTGAAAAGAGTTCACGAATTTGAAAAAAAAATCAACAATAAAAAGGAAGAAGAAAAACAGAAAACGAAAAATGGAAAAATGGAAAAAAGGAAAGAAGAAAACAATGTAAAAAATGTAACCTATCAAATCTGCCTAAGTGGCCTAGTGGTTAGCGCAGTGTACCACCTAGCACGAGGTCGCCGGATTGATTCTCTCGGCGCGCGGCATTTTTTGCGTTTTAGAAAGCCGAAGGGATACTGAGTTGGGCCGGCCCAGCGCGGAGGTCTGCAGGCGCCAGTTTGCAAAATGCATACAAACGGGCGCCTGCAGCGCTAACTAGGAAGCGCCAAACGTCTTACATAATGGAACGGAGGGAGTAGCTGTTTAGCCCAAACCCTATTTGGCGCTACTGAGAGCTTCAGCTAAAGGCATATCCACAAACCGGCGCACAATCCCTCTCTGTCATGGGCTCGGCCTATTTTCTATTTTCTTTTTTTAATCTTCAAAAAATGTGAGCCGTGGGAGATTCGAACCCCAACCCTCATGGATTACTTCAAGCTGCAGTAACCAACCGGAACGGGATACTTGATGTACCCACTTGCTTCCTTTTTCTCTTCTAATGTGGCAAATGTAACGCAAAAGAAAAAAAGCACCGCATTTCCTAGTTCGGTTTTCTATTATTTTCTGCTTGGCCGGGTTTTCTTTGGGTTTTTTTTATTTTCCAAATTCGCAAACTTTGTTCAAATTCATGACCTTCCTCAAATTCATGAACTTTTTTCGGTTTCATGAACTTTTTCCAAATCCCTTATTTTGTCAAATTCATGAGTTTTTTCCAATTTCAAAAACTTTTTTTTGAATCTATGAACATTTTCTTACAAATTCGTGAACCCTTTTCAAAACCCGCAAACTTTTTTCATATCCATGACCTTTTATTTTCTTTTAGAAATTTTTTTCAAATTCGTGAACTATTTCCATTTTGTGAACTTTTTCAAAATTACAATGTCTTTCAAGTCGTGAACGTTTTTCAATTTCGCCTTAATTTTTTGTGAACTTTTTTTTTTCAAATTCATGTACTTTTCTATTTTTGTGAAATTTATTAATTTTGTGAACCTTTTTCAAATTCATGATTTCTTTTTAAATTTTTGTGAACTTTTTTTCAACTTCGTGAATTTTTTTCATTTTTCAATTTTTTTTCAAATATATGAACTTCTTTTAAATTTATGAACTGTTTCGAGTTCACGAGCATTTTTTGTGTTTTACAATTTTTTTGAATTTTTTGACTTTTTAATGCATCAACTTTTAGAAAAAAGGTGTCGATAACCACCACACGTGTGGCATGAGGACGGCTGGACTGAACGACTCCATTAGCACACATCGCGTCACGTCACCGCATGCATGCACAAATGACAAAACTGATGATGTCACTGGGAATCTTTTGGTTTTCAGTTTTTAAAATGTTTTATCTCTTAAATGAAAAATCCGATTGAAAACCGTTTTCACCATTAAATCCGTCGCGACGAGATCTTCGAAACTAGATCTCATATTGATATGTTTCGATGACTTTTTTTTGTTAAAAGTTGCCATGTCTATTGCACATAAATTGCCATCGTGTTTACACTAAAGTTGTCATGATATGTTTTATCTATTTTTTTTGTTCTATGTTTAAAGTAAATTTTGACATTTTATAAAAAATGTAAATAAGAAATTAAAACTTGGCATGGTGAATTACTAAAATTTGCCATGATTTATGAAATAATTTTGACATGGTTCATACAAAGAAATCCGGCGTCAATTAATTAAAAAATGTATGGTCAATGACTCAAATTTAGAATGAACCATAAACTAAAATTGCCAGGGTGAAATACTTGAATTTGCCATGATCCATGCACTAAATTTGCCATGGTTCATACACAAAAATAATTGTCATGGTCAAAAAACTAAAATTGCCATGGTCAAAATACTAAAATTGCCATGATCTATAAACGAAAAATTGCCGTGATCTATAAACTAAATTTTCCATGATGAATTACTAAAAATTGTCATGATCCCACAAAGTAAATTTTTCGCGGTTAATTACTAAAAATTGCCATGGTTAATTAATAAATTTTTCCGTGAAAAGTGGTTAAATACAATGGTAGCTTCAAAATCTAGAAGAAAAAAAATAGATGAAACATATCATGGCAACTTTAGTGTAAACACTACAGCAACTTCAGTGTAAACATCATGGCAACTTTTGGCCCCAAAAAAAGGTCGTCGAAACAAATCAATATGGGATCTAGTTTTGAAGATCTCGTCGAGACGGATTTAATGATGAAAACTAATTTTTAATCAGATTTTCTATTTAAGAGATAAAACATTTTAAAGTTCAAAAACCAAAAAGATTCTGCTGTTCTCATTTGTATCGGTGTGTATGCATGCATGTGATGATGTGGCAAGATGGGTGGTGATGGGGCGTTTGGGACATGTTGCTTCGTGCCACACGTGTGACACTTATCATTTGGGTAAAAAAAGGTCGACTTTTCGCAATCAGACTAACGGAAACAAAACAAAAAATACTGGTGAGCGAAGCGTGCAAGCGAGCGAGCTTGCTTGGAGTTGGGGTGCGGCCCACTTGCATGCACGCGAGCGCCCGCTTCGCTCACGGCGATGAAGAGGCGCTCCCGCTATTTCGACACTAACTAGCTAGGATTGTCAAAAGAAATATGTGTTCAAGTTTCTCGAAGAGGGGAGGTCTGCTTCTCAAGATCTTGAGAGAATTGGCCAAAAGAAGTAGGCCTGGTGAATGGTTTGGGAACCTTCTACAAGGATCCTGAAATGGTTTTTTTGGCTTTTGTTTTAGTTTTTGTAAAAAAAATCCTAGTTTATTTTTCTTTTTTTAAATTGTTTTGGAAATTTCAAAGATTTGGAATTTCAAAAAATGTCCCTCTTTTCAAAAATCATTCACAAATTCAAAAAAGAGTAAAATGCACCAAAGATCTTAAAACTATTTAAGGTGTGTCAAGTGTTGGGAAAAGTAGTAGAAAACAAAATTTTCGACCTATACCAGGAACACTATGAAGATGCATAAACGGTTTAGATAGGATTGTTGTCAACTTCGAGTTGAAGCGGAAGAAGAGTTGGTGTAGATCGTTTTTGAAGTCCCTCGAACTGTTCAAGAACGACCCCTCAAACCGAAGACCGAAAGTACGGCCTCTCTACGGATTGCACGCGTACGATCTTCGCGATCCAGCAGCGCTTCGCCGTTCTGAGCTAGACGTTGCCGAAGAATTAGAGAGAGAAGAAGAGAACCGCACAGGGATTCTCTATTATGAGGAACTAGAGAGAATCGATCGAATCTATGAACTGGATGAACTATAGAGGAGAGGGCGCCCGGAATCAAGGACTTAATCTGTTCTCTAGGGGGGGGGGGCTCTCTCGTATCTATAGGAGGGAGAGGGGGCGACTTGGGGAGGGGGCTCACCTCCCTTGGCGCGGCGGCCAAGAAGGAGGAGTCTTCCTCCGACTCCCCTCCCTCCCTTTGGCTTGTCCAAAAAACCCTAGGGGGGCACCTCCACCAATGGGCCCAATAGGGCCCATTAACCTTTCCCTCTTGGGCCTTTATTAAAATATCAGCCCAATAACTTTAAATAAATAACAGGGGCCTCCTGCTAATTATTAGAGCCCTTTATAATTTATATTAAGTCCCCGAAAACTATTTCCTCCTATATATTGATTCCTGGTACTCCCTGAAACACATCCGGTAACACCGAAGCGCTTTCGGTTTCTCTCGAAACCTCTGATATTCATAAAACTATTTCATAAATATTTTTTCATAACTCTTACTCCACCAACACTCAGCAGATCATGATTCCCTTAAGCGTGTGAGCCTGTAGGTTCAGTAAATCATAGACATGAACAAAACCCCTTTCGTTCAATGACCAATAGCGAAACAGTGGACATCCATATTGGTCCCTATGATTACAAGAATGATATTCGAGTGAACCTTTGGTTATCATGTGTTATTCCCTTTGCTTTGCGATACTCTACAAAATCCAAGGTGAGATATATCGGTGTCCTCTTGAGTCATTCTCATGCTCACTATACCGGTCTCCTCGTTACCGGTTTTATTCTTCTTTCTTGTTGACATGTTCCGGCATCCCTGTGACCTAGTCACCTAAGTCTGACCAAACAATGATGGATGCCGTCACACCGAGAGGGCCCTAAGAATATATCTCCATCGTCGGAGGAGTAAATCCCACTCTTGAGCTATCTAGTCCCTTCTCAAACTTTCCAATGAACCTGTAAGTTGTCGTTATGATCACCGTGTTACATATGACGTTTGAGCAACCCCAAAGTCCATTGTACGGAAGAAGCGACTACGATACTCTCATGGTCTCTAAGGAACTAAAGCATATGTTAACTCTCTGTGTCATAACGATAGACTTGTGATGATAGTATAACAAACAAGTTTGGGTCAATTCAATATGATTGTTCTTCTAACGTCATATTCTTAAAGTTGTTTTGAGACTATCGTTACACTTAACGATATCCCAAGATCAGGAAAGCATGATTACAAACAACACTTGAGCTAGTCTTAGAGGCGGGACTAGGAATTAGGTTTTGTCGTTTATCATTCCACACGCGCATATGAGCTTTCCACTGAATCGCATATTCCAGGATCATAGCAGTTATAGCATAGAATATAAACTATTAATTATAAACATGGAAATATAATATTCAGTATTATTGCCTCTAGGGCATATTTCGAACATCAAGTTAGTCCCAAAACTTTAAAACTGCATATTTAGGTCCCCAAAAGATTGTAGCTGGTTCATCTCCGGCCCCAAGCAGCCCAAACAATGTTTGACCGCTCACATGGCGTGTTGACCGTTGTCACGTAGACACGGGTCCCACCAGAGACAACCAAATAGAAGAACATTTTGTACAAATGCCCCTAGTAGATCTCTCCTCACGACTGTCCCCTCTCATCTTTTCCCCATATGCATCACGGCCAAAAATGACGACTACATCACGGCCGACCAAACAGACGACCACAAAGAGTGCCTCACCGCCGATACACTCCTTGTCGAGTCCCCTCGCCATAGCCCACCACTTTCCCTACGTACCTTCTTCCTTCGTCGAGTCGGCCTCACAACCACCTCAGCCTCAACACATTCAAACTCCGATGAGGCCGTCCCCATTCCCTCTCTTTTTGTAACGGAAAAATAAGAGATGGGCCGCATGTGAGGAGAGTCCTATCAAAGGTGTTTATGCAAAATGTTCCTCTATTGGGTTTCCTTGGGTGGGATCCGTGTCGACATAGCAATGGTCAACACACCACATGAACGGGTCAAAAGTTGTCTTGGATGCAGTTTCAAAGTTTTGGGACTAACTTGACACACCTCAAACAGATTTATGAGATTTGGTGCATTTTACTCTTTAATTAATGTTTCCATTTTTTTAATTTGTTCCATTCAAAAAATGTTTGGGAATTTGAAAAAATATTCGGAATTTCAAAAAATGTTCCCGCTTTCGTTCATGAATTCAAAAAGTTTAGGATTTCAAAAAATGTTCACGGTTTCAACAAATGTTTCAAAATTTCAAGAAATGTTTATGTTTTAAAAAATTGTTCACAAATTCAAAAATGTTCGCTGCTACTTGTAGCTTGCGTTGGTATTTTCCCCGAAGAGGAAGGGATGATGCAGCACAGTAGAGGTAAGTATTTCCCTCAGTTATGAAACCAAGGTTATCAATCTAGTAGGAGAATCACGCAACACCTCGTTAGCAGTACCTGCACACAAACAACAAATCCTTGCACCCAACGCAAACGAGGGGTTGTCAATCCCTCCGCGGTAAATTGCAAGATTAAATTGTATGGTGATAGATAGATAAATTCAAACAAAATTACAAAATAAAATAAATAAAAGAAAAGTGCAGCAAGTATTTTTAGGGTTTTTAATATATGATTTAGATAGACCCGGGGGCCATAGTTTCACTAGAGGCTTCTCTCATAAAAATAGCATACGGTGGGTAGAAAAATTACTGTTAGGCAATTGATAGAAAAGCAAATAATCATGACGATATTCAAGGCAATGATCATGTATATAGGCATCACGTCCGAGACAAGTAGACCGACTCCTGTCTGCATCTACTACTATTACTCCACACATCGACCGCTATCCAGCATGCATCTAGTGTATTAAGTCCATAAAGAACGGAGTAACGCCTTAAGAACGATGACATGATGTAGACAAAGTAAACCCACGCATGAATAAACCCCATCTTTTTACCCTTAATAGCAACGATACATACGTGTCATGTCCCTTTCTGTCACTGGGATTGAGCACCGCAAGATCGAACCCATTACAAAGCACCTCTTCCCATGGCAAGATAAATCAATCTAGTTGGCCAAACCAAATCAATAGATCGGAGAAGAAATACGAAGCTATAATAATCATGCATAAAAGATATCAGAGAAGACTCAAATAATATTCATGGATAATCTGATCATAAACTCACAATTCATCGGATTCCAACAAACACACCGCAAAAAGTGATTACATCGGATAGAACTCCAAGAACATCGAGGAGAACATTGTATTGAAGATCAAAAAGAGAGAAGAAGCCATCTAGCTACTAACTATGAACCCGAAGGTCTGTGGTAAACTACTCACGCATCATCGGAAGGGCAGCAAGGTTGATGTAGAGCCCCTCCGTGATCGATTCCCCCTCCGGCGGAGTATCGGAAAAGGCCTCCAGATGGGATCTCTCGAGAACAGAAACTTGCGGCGATGGAAAAAGTATTTCGTGGACTCCTTTGTTTGTTTCCCGATTTTTGGGAATTTATAGTAGTGGAATTAGGTCAAAAGGGTCAGAGGTGGGCCCACGAGGCACCAGGGCGCGCCTGCCCCCCCTCCCCCAGGCGCGCCTTGGTGGCTCGTGGCCACCTCCTGGGTCTTCTGGCCCTCTCCCCAAGCTTCTATTGTTGGTTATGTCCAGAAAAAAATCTCCAAAAAGTTTCGTGGCATTTGGACTTCGTTTGGTATTGATATTCTGTAAAACCAAAAACAGGCAGAAAACAACAACTCGCACTGGGCACTAAGTTAATAGGTTAGTCCCAAAAAATGATATATAATTGTTGTAAATGCATATAAAAACATTCAAGATTGATAATATAACAGCATGGAACAATAAAAAATTATAGATACGTTGGAGACGTATCAGCATCCCCAAGCTTAATTCCTGCTCGTCCTCGAGTAGGTAAATGATAAAAACAATTTTTTTGATGTGGAATGCTTCCTATCATATTCATCATATATTCTTTTATTTTGTAGCATGGACATTGGACTTCAATAATTCAAAGCAATAGTCTATAATTTGACATGAAGATATAAATACTCAAGCATACTAACAAGCAACCATGCCTTTCAAAATATCAACGCTAAAGAAAGTTATCCCTAGCCCATTATGCTCAATCATTGATACATTCATGAAACACACTCAAATATTAGCTACATCCAATGCACAAGTACGACAATAGTGCTCTCTAGTTGGTGTTTTTATAAGAGAAGATGGAGACTCAAAATAAAAATAAAAATTGCATAAAAGTAAATAGATAGGCCCTTCGCAGAGGGAAGCAGAGATTTGCTAATGTGCCAGAGCTCAAAGCTTAAATTAGAGAGATAAAATATTTTGAGAGGCATGCTTTTCCTGTCAACGAAAACGACCGAGAATTCCCAATATCTTCCATGCTAGACACATCATAGGCGGTTCCCAAACAGAAAGTAAAGTTTATTTCCTTTCCACCATTCTTTCACAATCCATGGCTAGCCGTATCCACGGGTTCCCTCCATACAAACACTTTCCAAGGAATTTTGTTGTTGTTAATTTTTGATTCATTGTGGGACTGGGCATCCCTATTACCAGCCACTCTCTCGTGCAATGACAAGTGAATAAACACTCATTGTGAGAATAACACACCTAGCATGGAAAATATTAGCCACCCCCTGCCGCTTCATGAGCGGTACGGGCACACAAAACGGAAAAATTATTTTGAAAATTAGAGTTGGCACACGCAAATTTACTTGGAACGACATTGAAATACCGCATATAGGTAGGTATGGTTGACTCATCTGGCACAACTTGGGTTTAAAGAGTTTGGATGCACAAGCAGTATTTCCGCTTAGTACAAATGAAGGCTAGCAAATAGATTGAGAAGCAACCAACCAAAAAGTGAAAACGGTCATAAACATGCATTGAACATAACTAACACCGAATAATGCACCATAAGTAGGATATAATTTCTTTGCATAACTATTGACTTGATGTGCATGCATAGGGAATCACAAACCTTAACACTAATATTCTTACTAAATCACAATTACTCACTAACATGACTCACATATCATCATCTCCATATCGCAAAACTATTGCAAGGAATCACACTTATCAGATCCAATGATATATATGAAAGTTTTTATTATATCCCTCTTGAATATTCATCACTTTGGGACCAAATTCATATCTTGTGCAAATTACCATTACTATTATCAACTCTCAAAAAGATATAAGTGAAGCATGAGAGTGCAAATATTTCTTCAAAATTTCAATCTTATCAACTCTCAAAATAATATAAGTGAAGCATGAGAGTTCATTTCTTCAAAATTTTAATCTTATCAACTCTCAAAATAATATACGTGAAGCATGAGAGTTCATTTCTTCAAAATATAGCCACCACCATGCTAAAAAAGATTTAAGTGAAGCACTAGAGCAACTGCCTAGCTCAAAAAAATTAAGTGAAGCACATAGAGTATTCTAACAAATTATGATGAACGTGTGGCTCTCTCAAAATAGGTGTGTTCAGCAAGGATGATTGTGACAAACTAAAAAGCAAACAAAGCAAAGACTCATATAATACATGATGCTCCAAGCAAAACACATATCATGTGACGAATAAAAATATAGCTCCAAGTAAAATTACCGATGGTTGGTAGAAGAAAGAGGGGATGTCTTTCGGGGCATCCCCAAGCTTAGACGCTTGAGTCTTCCTTGAATATTACCTTGGGGTGCCATGGGCATCCGCAAGCTTAGGCTCTTGCCACTCCTTATTTCCTCATCCATCGTGATCTTACCCAAAACTTGAAAACTTCAATCACACAAAACTCAACAAAACCTTCGTGAGATCCGTTAGTATAACAAAATAAATCACTACTTTAAGCACTGTTGCAAACCCATTCATATTTTATTTTTGCATTATACCTACTGTATTATAACTTCTCCATGGCTTATACCCCCCGATACCCCCCGATACAATCCATAGTTTCATCAAAACAAGCAAGTAGTGCATCAAAAACAGAATCTGTCAAAAACAGAACAGTCTGTAGCAATCTATTTAAAAGTCATACTTCTGTAACTCCAAAAATTCTGAAAAATAAGGACAACGTGGGAAATTCATATACCAATACTGTGTAAAAATTTCAGATTTTTCTGACGCTGAAGTACAGAAACAAAATTCCATCACTGGACACAAAACTTTCTGTTTTCCAAACAGCATCAATTATACTATCTTCTAAATCATCCTAAAGGCTTTACTTGGCACAAACACTAATTAAAAACAAAAAAATACAATCATAACAGTAGCATAAATGTGAAAACACAAAATAACAGAAACAAAAGATAAAAATTTATTTTATTCATTGGGTTGCCTCCCGACAAGCGCTATTGTTTTATGCCCCTAGCTAGGCATAATGCATAGTTTCAAGTATTGTCATCTTTGGTTTTAGTAATCTTTATAGGAGTTTTCTCAAACCCGGGAGGTTCTTTACACTTCCCATTATTCTCAGAAAAAGAGGCAATTTTAAGGTTTAAAATATCCAATCGCTTATTGCATAAAGAAATCAAAGTGTTCGTGCGATTGAGATTTCCACTAATATTTTTAAGAGGCTCGTTAGACTTTTGCAACTCAACCAATTTTTTCTGCATATCACCCAATTTGTCTAATATTTGAGCCCCCTCTTGAGTAAAAGCAAAACCCTTTTGTGGTGGTGGAATCCCCAATATGCCTTCTATTATTTCATAGGCAGTATTGGCCTCACTCTCAATAAAATTCCCCTTTGCGGCAAAATCCAAAAGTTGTCTATGATGCATGGTTAAAACTATATAGATATTGCGAAGCAAAATTTTTAAATCCCCTTTTATAGAGCAAACACAGTAGGATTCCATTAACCTATACCAAGCATCTTTAAGATTTTCTCCTTGTTTCTGTTTGAAGTAAAGCACTTCAAAATCCGGTGACAAAGGAGGGATAGTTACGCTAGTCATGATGACAAGATGAGCAAATCAAAGAGGCAAACAAGAAAAAAGGCAAACGAAAAATATTTTTGTAAAAACTTTTTAGAAGTGGGGGAGATGAAAACGAGAGGCAAATAAAATAAATGCAAGGAGATGAGAGTTTACGCGAAGGTACTTGATAGATGTTGATGATGTCTCCCCGGCAACGGCGCCAGAAATTCTTCCTGCTACTTGTAGCTTGCGTTGGTATTTTCCCCAAAGAGGAAGGGATGATGAAGCACAGTAGAGGTAAGTATTTCCCTCAGTTATGAAACCAAGGTTATCAATCCAGTAGGAGAATCACGCAACACCTCGTTAGTAGTACCTGCACACAAACAACAAATCCTTGCACCCAACGCAAACGAGGGGTTGTCAATCCCTCGGCGGTAAATTGCAAGATTAAATTGTATGGTGATACATAGATAGATTGAAACAAAAATACAAAATAAAATAAATAAAAGAAAAGTGCAGCAAGTATTTTTAGGGTTTTTAATATATGATTTAGATAGACCCGGGGGCCATAGTCTTCACTAGAGGCTTCTCTCATAAAAATAGCATATGGTGGGTAGACAAATTACTATTGGGCAATTGATAGAAAAGCAAATAATCATGACGATATCCAAGGCAATGATCATGTATATAGGCATCACGTCCGAGACAAGTAGACCGACTCCTGCCTGCATCTACTACTATTACTCCACACATCGACCGCTATCCAGCATGCATCTAGTGTATTAAGTCCATAAAGAACGGAGTAACGCCTTAAGAACGATGACATGATGTAGACAAAGTAAACTCATGCATGAATAAACCCCATCTTTTTACCCTTAATAGCAATGATACATACGTGTCATGTCCCTTTCTGTCACTGGGATTGAGCACCACAAGATCGAACCCATTACAAAGCACCTCTTCCCATGGCAAGATAAATCAATCTAGTTGGCCAAACCAAATCAACAGATCGGAGAAGAAATACAAAGCTGTAATAATCATGCATAAAAGAGATCAGAGAAGACTCAAATAATATTCATGGATAATCTGATCATAAACTCACAATTCATCGGATCCCAACAAACATACCGCAAAAAGTGATTACATCAGATAGAACTCCAAGAACATCGAGGAGAACATTGTATTGAAGATCAAAAAGAGAGAAGAAGCCATCTAGCTACTAACTATGGACCCGAAGGTCTGTGGTAAACAACTCACGCATCATCGGAAGGGCAGCAAGGTTGATGTAGAGCCCCTCCGTGATCGATTCCCCCTCCGGCGGAGTACCGGAAAAGGCCTCCAGATGGGATCTCTCGAGAACAGAAACTTGCGGCGGCGGAAAAAGTATTTCGTGGACTCCTCTGTTGGTTTCCCAATTTTTGGGAATTTATAGTGGTGGAGTTAGGTCAAAAGGGTCAGAGGTGGGCCCACAAGGCACCAGGGCGCGCCTGCCCCCCCCAGGCGCGCCCTGGTGGCTCGTGGCCACCTCCTGGGTCTTCTGGCCCTCTCCCGAAGCTTCTAGTGTTGGTTATGTCCAGAAAAAAATCTCCAAAAAGTTTCGTGGCATTTGGACTTCGTTTGGTATTGATATTCTGTAAAACCAAAAACAGGCACAAAACAACAACTGGCACTGGGCACTAAGTTAATAGGTTAGTCCCAAGAAATGATATATAATTGATGTAAATGCATATAAAAACATCCAAGATTGATAATATAACAGCATGGAACAATCAAAAATTATAGATACGTTGGATACGTATCATTCGCTTTTTCAAAAAAGTCACGGTCTTAAAAAAATGTTCCTGTTTTCAAAATTTCTTCACAAGTTTGTGTTTCAAAAAAATTGTTTGAAATTTCACATTACAAAAATACTCTCAAATCTTAAAACTATCCACTACAGTAACCCAGATTGCTACATTAACATGGTTCGCTACGATAGCCCATTCTTATTGCCACCAAAAAGGTCGGGCGACATGGGCCAGCCCACTGACTCGGCACCTATCGCCCCTCTCACCCACGAACCACTAGTTAAGGGTTACTGTGACAAAGGTCACTCCCACCTTCTCAAGCGCTCACACACTGCATATGCGCCACTTGTCCCAACCTGATAGTTTCCCCCTTTTTTCGTAGATCCATTTATTCAAAACGTTTTATTACGTGAACCGTGCGTTCAAATCCCAAATCATTTTCACCGTTGGATTTCTCGCGTCAAGACCTTTGAAACTAGATCCCATATTAAAATGTTTCGACGATTTTTTTCCACTCGAAAGCCCAGGAAAAGATTTGTGTCTCAAAAAATGTGTTGATGTTTATAAGAAGGTTTATGTTTCAAGAAGCACAAATGTGTTTCTCGAAGCACAACTGCAAATCTGTGCCTCCACGAGAAGCAAATATGTGCTTCTCGTGGAAGCCCAATTTTTTTCTCTTTTTCAAGAAGCACAACTGTGCTTCTCGCGGAAGCAAATCTATGCCTCCACGAGAAGCAAATTTGTGATTTTTGTGGAAGCACAAATTTTGTCCCTTTCCAAGACGCTTCTCGTGGAAGCACGTTTTTTTCCTCTTTCTGAGAAGTCGGAGAAGCAAATCTGTACCTCCACGAGATGCAAATGTGTGTTTCTCGTGGGAGCAAAAGAAATTCCGTGGAAAAAAATCCACAAACTTCCCCCCCCTCCAAAACCTAGGGAAATATGCGCAAAAACCGAAAAGCCAAAAAAACCTGGAAAAAAAACAACTGAATCCCCAAAACACGTATAGAAAAACAAAAAATGAAATCCAAAGGGAGCGCCTAGCATGCGACATGGGGCAGCGGCTGGACACACCACTTGGTGTGCTCCCAGGGCACCAAAAGTGACCCCTAGAGGTCCCCGCAAGGGGTAACCTCCAGTTAATTGCTCTCCTTGTGTGCTCCATACTTTTTATCAGGAACTTTACTTGGCAAATACTTTTTATCAGGAACTTTACACTTCAGAGGGGGTACAAGGTTTGGAAGATGTTCTTGCTCACGCTCCTCGCAAGGTAACAGAGGCGATGAATTCTGACTTGTGTGCTCCATATACTAGTGAGGAAGTAAAAATGCACTCTTCCAGATGTTTCCACCAAGGCACCAGGCCCAGATGGCTTCCCTGCTCAGTTTTATCAGAAGCACTGGGATGTTTGCGAGGAAGACATGACCAACATTGTTCTCAGAATTGTAAAAGGGGAGGAGAGCCCTGAATGTATTAATGACACCATCCTTGCCCTCATCCCAAAGGTGAGAAATCCAACCCTTCTCTCACAATTCAGACCGATCAGTTTGTGCAATGTGCTGTATAAGATAGCCTCGAAGGTGGTGGCAAACAGGTTGAAACGATTGTTGCCAGATATAATCTCTCAGGAACAGTCTACCTTTGTGCTAGGAAGATTGATAACAGACAATATTATATGTGCTTATGAGTGCTTACACTTCATGAAATGAAACAAGTCAAAGAACAATAGCTACTGTGCTCTTAAGTTGGATATGATGAAAGCTTATGATAGGTTGGACTGGACTTACCTGAGGGCCATCATGGGTAAGTTGGGCTTTGCAGAAGCATGGATTGACACAGTTATGTCCATGGTCTCTACTACTTGTGAGCTGCGTTGGTAATTCCCTAAAGAGGAAGGGAGATGCAGTATAGTAGAGATAAGTATTTCCCTCAGTTATGAAACCAAGGTTATCAATCCAGTAGGAGAATCACGCAACACCTCGTTAGCAACACCTGCACACAAAACAACAAATCCTTGCACCCAACGCAAACAAGGGGTTGTAAATCCCTCGGCGGTTAATTGCAAGATTAAATTGTATGTGATAGATAGATAGATTGAACTAAAATATAAAATAAAATAAATAAAGTAAAAGTGCAGCAAGGTATTTTTAGGGTTTTTAATATATGATTTAGATAGACCCGGGGGCCATAGTTTTCACTAGAGGCTTCTCTCAAGAAAATAGCATACGGTGGGTAAACACATTATTGTTGGGCAATTTATAGAAAAGCAAATAATCATGACGATATCCAAGGCAATGATCATGTATATAGGCATCACGTCCGAGACAAGTAGACCGACTCCTGCCTGCATCTACTACTATTACTCCACACATCGACCGCTATCCAGCATGCATCTAGCGTATTAAGTCCATAAAGAACGGAGTAATGCCTTAAGCAAGATGACATGATGTAGACAAAGTAAACTCACGCATGAATAAACCCCATCTTTTTACCCTTAATAGCAACGATACATACGTGTCATGTCCCTTTCTGTCACTGGGATTGAGCACCGCAAGATCGAACCCATTACAAAGCACCTCTCCCATTGCAAGATAAATCAATCTAGTTGGCCAAACCAAATCAATAGACCAGAGAGAAATACGAAGCTATAATAATCATGCATAAAAGAGTTCAGAGAAAACTCAAATAATATTCATGGATAATCTGATCATAAACTCACAATTCATCGGATCCCAACAAACACACCGCAAAAAGTGATTACATCGGATAGAACTCCAAGAACATCGAGGAGAACATTGTATTGAAGATCAAAAAGAGAGAAGAAGCCATCTAGTACTAACGATGGACCCGAAGGTCTGTGGTAAAATACTCACGCATCATCGGAAGGGCAGCAAGGTTGATGTAGAGCCCCTCCGTGATCGATCCCCCCTCCGGCGGAGTATCGAAAAAGGCCTCCAGATGGGATATCTCGAGAACAGAAACTTGCGGCAGTGGAAAAAGTATTTCGTGGAATCCTCTGTTGGTTTCCAGATTTTAGAGAATTTATAGTGGTGGAATTAGGTCAAACGGAGCTGTGTGGGCCCCACAAGCCACCAGGGCGCCCCCCCAGGACGCGCCCTGGTGCCTCGTGGGCCACTGCTTCATCTTCTGGCCCCCTCCCGAAGCTTCCAGTACTTGTTATGTCCAAAAAAAATCTACAAAAAGTTTCTTGGCATTTGGACTTCGTTTGGTACTGATATTCTGGAAAACCAAAAACAGGCAAAAAAACAGTAACTGGCACTGGGCACTAAGTTAATAGGTTAGTCCCAAAAAATGATATATAATTGATGTAAATGTATAAAAAAAATCCAAGATTGATAATATAAGAGCATGGAACAATAAAAAATTATAGATACGTTGGAGACGTATCAGCATCCCCAAGCTTAATTCCTGCTCGTCCTCGAGTAGGTAAATGATAAAAACAGAATTTTTGATGTGGAATGCTACCTATCATATTCATCATATATTCTTTTCTTTTATAGCATGGACATTTGGACTTGAATGATTCAAAGCAATAGTCTATAATTTGACATGAAGATATAAATACTCTAGCATACTAACAAGCAACCATGTCTTTCAAAATATCAACGCTAAAGAAAGTTATCCCTAGCCTATTATGCTCAATCATTGATCCATTCATGAAACACACTCAATATTAGCTACACATAATGCACAAGTATGACAATAGTGCTCTCTAGTTGGTGCTTTATAAGAGAAGATGGAGACTCAAAATAAAAATAAAAATTGCATAAAAGTAAATAGATAGACCCTTTGCAGAGGGAAGCAGAGATTTGCAAATGTGCTAGAGCTCAAAGCTTAAATTAGAGAGATAAAATATTTTGAGAGGCATGCTTTTCCTGTCAACGAAAACGACCGAGAATTCCCAATATCTTCCATGCTAGACACATCATAGGTGGTTCCCAAACAGAAAGTAAAGTTTATTTCCTTTCCACCATTCTTTCACAATCCATGGCTAGCCGTATCCACGGGTGCCCTCCATACCAACACTTTCCAAGGAATTTTGTTGTTATTAATTTTTGATTCATTGTGGGACTGGGCATCCCTATTACCAGCCACTCTCTCGTGCAATGACAAGTGAATAAACACTCATCGTGACAATAACACACCTAGCATGGAAAATATTGGCCACCCCCTGCCGCTTCATGAGCGGTACGGGCACACAAAATGGAAAATTATTTTGAAAAATTAGAGTTGGCACATGCAAATTTACTTGGAACGGCATTGAAATACCGCATATAGGTAGATATGGTGGACTCATTTGGCACAACTGGGGTTTAAGGATTTTGGATGCACAAGCAGTATTTCCGCTTAGTACAAATGAAGGCTAGCAAATAGATTGAGAAGCAACCAACCAAAAAGCGAAAACGGTCATAAACATGCATTGAACATAACTAACACCGAATAATGCACCATAAGTAGGATATAATTTCATTGCATAACTATTGAATTAATGTGCATGCATAGGGAATCACAAACCTTAACACTAATATTCTTACTAAATCACAATTACTCACTAACATGACTCACATATCATCATCTCCATATCGCAAAACTATTGCAAGGAATCACACTTATCATATCCAATGATCTATATGAAAGTTTTTATTATATCCCTCTTGAATATTCATCAGTTTGGGACCAAATTCATATCTTGTGCAAATTAGCATTACTATTATCAACTCTCAAAAAGATATAAGTGAAGCATGAGAGTGCACATATTTCTTCAAAATTTATCAACTCTCAAAATGATATAAGTGAAGCATGAGAGTTCACATATTTCTTCAAAATTTCAATCTTATCAACTCTCAAAATAATATAAGTGAAACATGAGAGTTTAAATATTTCTTCAAACCGTGCTCAAAAAGATTTAAGTGAGGCACTAGAGCAACTGCCTAGCTCAAAAAATTTAAGTGAAGCACATAGAGTATTCTAACAAATCATGATGAACGTGTGGCTCTCTCAAATAGGTGTGTCCAGCAAGGATGATTGTGACAAACTAAAAAGCAAACAAAGCAAAGACTCATATAATACATGACGCTCCAAGCAAAACACATATCATGTGACGAATAAAAATATAGCTCCAAGTACAATTACCGATGGTTGGTAGAAGAAAGAGGGGATGCCTTCCGGGGCATCCCCAAGCTTAGACGCTTGAGTATTCCTTGAATATTACCTTGGGGTGCCATGGGCATCTGCAAGCTTAGGCTCTTGCCACTCCTTATTCCTTCATCCATCGTGATCTCACCCAAAACTTGAAAACTTCAATCACACAAAACTCAACAAAACCTTCGTGAGATCCGTTAGTATAACAAAATAAATCACTACTTTAAGTACTGTTGCAAACACATTCATATTTTATTTTTGCATTATACCTATTGTATTCTAACTTCTCCATGGCTTATACCCCCCGATACAATCCATAGTTTCATCAAAACAAGCAAGTAGTGCATCAAAAACAGAATCTGTCAAAAACAGAACAGTCTGTAGCAATCTATTTAAAAGCCATACTTATGTAACTCCAAAAATTCTGAAAAATTAGGAAAACATGGGAAATTCATATACCAATACTGTGTAAAAAATTCAGATTTTTCTGACGCTCCAGTACAGAAACAAAATTCCAGCACTGGACGCAAAACTTGCTGTTTTCCAAACAGCATCAATTATACTATCTTCCAAATCATCCCAAAGGCTTTACTTGGCACAAACACTAATTAAAACACAAAAATACAATCATAACAGTAGCATAAATGTGAAAACACACAATAACAGAAACAAAAAGTAAAAATTTATTTTATTCATTGGGTTGCCTCCCAACAAGCGCTATTGTTTTATGCCCCTAGCTAGGCATAATGCATAGTTTCAAGTATTGTCATCTTTGGTTTTAGCCCTCGCAACTCCTATTTCACTTTCTTTGCCATTATCACTAATGCGCACTAGATGATCAAGTTGAGTGCAAAGGGTTTTTATTTCTTTCAAAACACAAAGAGAGATCTTTTGATCTAAAGCATCAACCCTCCTATTTTGTGACACCACATTGCTATTTATTTTAGAGGCAAGATTGAATATTCCTCGAAAGTTAGAATCCATACTAGCCTTTATTTCCTTTATTTGCTTAGTTTGACGAAAGCATTCTAGAGTAATGGGTGCGATAGTTTCAACTTTTGGTCGTCCAAATATACTTTTCATCTTTTCGTAGGTTTCAAAGGCATCACTCCCAAGAAAATCATTTTCAAATATAGAATCCAAGACACGTCTATGAGCAAGGGGTAGACCAACATAAAAACCTTTAAGGAATAATTTAAGGTGAAACTGATGCCTAGCACTTACTTGTATTTTTAATAATCTATCCCATGCTTCTTTTAAAGATTCGTCGCTCAAATATTTAAAGTTTAAAATTCCTGGATCGTTTCCTAAGTATGGAGGGAAAGGCATAACGGGAGTAGAACTAGCCATAATGGTAAAGCAAGCAAGCAATTGAGAAAAAGGCAAATGGAAAATATTTTTGTAAATACTTTTTAGAAGTGGGGGAGATGAAAATGAGAGGCAAAGGCAAATAAAATAAATGCAAGAAGATGAACGTTTTATGCGTAGGTACCTGATACATGTTGATGATGACTCCCCGACAACGGCGCCAGAAATTCTTCCTGCTACTTGTGAGCTGCGTTGGTAATTCCCTGAAGAGGCAGGGAGATGCAGTACAGTAGAGATAAGTATTTCCCTCAGTTATGAAACCAAGGTTATCAATCCAGTAGGAGAATCACGCAACACCTCGTTAGCAGCACCTGCACACAAAACAACAAATCCTTGCACCCAACGCAAACAAGGGGTTGTCAATCCCTCGGCGGTTAATTGCAAGATTAAATTGTATGTGATAGATAGATAGAACTAAAATATAAAATAAAATAAATAAAGTAAAAGTGCAGCAAGGTATTTTTAGGGTTTTTAATAGAAATAATCATGACGATATCCAAGGCAATGATCATGTATATATGCATCACGTCCGAGACAAGTAGACCGACTCCTGCCTGCATCTACTACTATTACTCCACACATCGACCGCTATCCAGCATGCATCTAGTGTATTAAGTCCATAAAGAACGGAGTAACGCCTTAAGCAAGATGACATGATGTAGACAAAGTAAACTTATGCATGAATAAACCCCATCTTTTTACCCTTAATAGCAACGATACATACATGTTATGTCCCTTTCTGTCACTGGGATTGAGCACCGCAAGATCGAACCCATTACAAAGCACCTCTCCCATTGCAAGATAAATCAACCTAGTTGGCCAAACCAAATCAATAGATTGGAGAGAAATACGAAGCTATAATAATCATGCATAAAAGAGTTCAGAGAAAACTCAAATAATATTCATGGATAATCTGATCATAAACTCACAATTCATCGGATCCCAACAAACACACCGCAAAAAGTGATTACATCGGATAGAACTCCAAGAACATCGAGGAGAACATTGTATTGAAGATCAAAAAGAGAGAAGAAGCCATCTAGCTACTAACTATGGACCCGAAGGTCTGTGGTAAACTACTCACGCATCATCGGAAGGGCAGCAAGGTTGATGTAGAGCCCCTCCGTGATCGATCCCCCCCTCCGGCGGAGTACTGGAAAAGGCCTCCAGATGGGATCTCTCGAGAACAGAAACTTGTGGCGGCGGAAAATATATTTCGTGGACTCCTCTGTTGGTTTCCAGATTTTAGAGAATTTATAGTGGTGGAATTAGGTCAAATGGAGCTGTGTGGGCCCCACAAGCCACCAGGGCGCCCCCTGGGGCGCGCCCTGGTGCCTCGTGGGCCACTGCTTCATCTTCTGGCCCTCTCTCGAAGCTTCCAGTACTTGTTATGTCCAAAAAAAAATCTCCAAAAAGTTTCGTGGCATTTGGACTTCGTTTGGTACTGATATTCTAGAAAACCAAAAACAGGCAAACAATAGCAACTGGCACTGGGCACTAAGTTAATAGGTTAGTCCCAAAAAATGATATATAATTGCTGTAAATGTATATAAAAACATCCAAGATTGATAATATAACAGCATGGAACAATAAAAAAATTATAGGTACGTTGGAGACGTATCAGTCTCCTCGATATCCTTTTCAGTACTTTTTAATGGGGAGAAGCTTGAGAGTTTTAAACCATCTAGAGGAATTCAGCAGGGAGATCCAGTCTCCCCTTACCTTTTCTTGA
Source organism: Elymus sibiricus (assembly GCA_039707655.1). Taxonomy (NCBI): domain Eukaryota; kingdom Viridiplantae; phylum Streptophyta; class Magnoliopsida; order Poales; family Poaceae; genus Elymus; species Elymus sibiricus. The sequence goes on along the minus strand of CM077670.1, from coordinate 73,938,129 downwards.
TTGCAACAGAGGGCCTTTCGTGCCTCCTAAAATCCAGTTCTCGGTCATCTTTGTTGGATGGTATTAAGGTTGCTCCCACAGCTTTGCCCGTGAACTATCTTTTATTTGCAGATGATAGCCAGTTGCTATTCAAGGATAGTGTGGAGGGTGCAGAACAGGTATCAAACTTGCTGGACAAATATTGTAATGCTTCGGTTAGAAAATTAATAATTCAAAGTCATCTATCTTCTTTAGTAATGGGTGCCCTCATAACATAAGGGATGGGGTGAAAAATCAACTCCAGGTGCAGAATGAATCTCTCAGTGATTAGTATTTGGGCATGCCAACTGATGTTGGTCACTCAAAGAATGACACTTTTAAATATCTGAGAGATAGAGTTTGGGAGAAGGTGAAAGGATGGATGGGAAAACTTTTGTCTGCAGCTGTTAAGGAGGTGCTCATAAAATCGGTTACCCAAGCGATACCTGTTTACTCTGGCTTATTTTAGACTTCCTAGAGGTCTGTGTGAGTGTCACACCTATTATTTGATAGTTTTTGTGGGGAAGCAAGACAGGAAAACGAAAGCCAGTTTGGGTTGCATGGGATATCATGACTAGGCCAAAGCACATGGGAGGCATTGGTTTTCGAGACCTAGAGCTTTTCAATTTGTCTCTCTTGGCCAGGCAGGCATGGAGATTGATGATTGACCCAGGTTCTTTAAGTGCAGGAATTTTAAAGGCTGTTTATTTTTCTGAATTTCTCACTTCTTGGTGCAGAACTAGGATCTCATCCTATGCAAATACGGAGAGGTCTGCTTGATGGGAGGGATAATGGAGAAACCACCAATATCTGGGATCATAACTGGATCCCGAGAGAGAGTTACAAGAGGCCTATCACGTCTTTGGTGCAGAATCCTCCTCAAAAAGTAGTCGTGCTCATTGAATCAGTCACGACGACGTGGAAAGAAGAGATGGTCCGGACTGTTTTTACACATTTTGACGCAGAACCAATCCTCAAAATTCCGTTATACACAAGAAGGATCGATGATTTTTGGGCATGGAGTGAGGAGCAGTGAGGCAAGTTTTCTGTCAGCTCCGCATATCACATGCTTGTTCGAACCAAATATAATAGGGAGAGTTGGCTGGAGGACCGTGAGGGATCCTCACATATTGAGAGATAAAGCAAGGAGTGGAAATCGCTATGGAAAGTGCAAGTCCCATCAAAGCTTAAAGTTTTCTTATGGCGTTTGGCAAAACATTCAATCCCTTCGGGTGAAGTCCTCCATCATCGAAACATGGCGACTACTCCATTGTGTAACCTATGCAGAGTGCATGATACGTGGAGGCATGCGATGCTAGATTGCCCTATGTCACGCGACACTTGGGCATTATCATCTGCGGTGATTCTGGACCAGTTGAGCATTCACCAGGAGGAGTGCGCTAGGAGATGGATTTTTGCTATGAATGAAGCTCTATCCTCTGAAGAATTTGTCAGGCTAGTGGTCACCCTATGGGCCATCTGGGGCGCCCGTAGAAAGGCCATTCATGAGGATATTTTCAAAAGCCCACATGCAATACACGGTTTCATCACATCTTACTTGTTGGAGCTTCAGGTAATATTGCAGAAAGTTGAGTCTCATGGCAGTACTTCTCAGTGACAGGCGGGATGGCATGCACCACCTGAACTTCATGCGAAACTGAATGTTGATGCAGCTGCTAGGACAGGGCTACGCAGAGCAGTTGGGGCTGTATGCAGGGACCATGACGGGAATTTTCTTGGTGCTTCAGCTTCACAAACATTGATGAACCATCTACTCTTGAGGCTCTAGCTGACAGGGAAGGACTTGCTCTTTCAGCGGACCTGAATTTACACCGGATTCACCTTGCGTCTGATTGTGAGGGAGTGGTACTAGATGTCCAGCGAGGGAGTGCTGCTGCTTATGGGGCGATCATCCAGGAGATCAAGTCAAACTTGTCGTCTCTTGTTTCATGTAATATGGTTCACGAGTTTAGGAGCTCAAATGTTGAGGCTAACAATTTAGCGAAGCATGCGTTTGATGTTAGGGCCTGGCCACCATGTTTGGTTAGGCCAGCCCGATGGTATTCCTTTCATCCCTCTAAACATTATGACGTTTTGAATAAAGCTTCACGAGATTGTCTAAAAAAAAGTTAATTGCTCTCTCGCACCTGTCTACTGGTTGCTCGTTCATTGGAAAGTTGTTGGTCCACAGGAAAAAAAAACCAGGTCATTTTTTTTAGTTTTTCAAAATTTGGTAAAATAAAAAATGTTCACGGGTTTGGAAAAAGTCCATAAATTTGAAAAAAAAGTTCTATGGATTAAAAAGTTCATGAAATTCAAAAAGGTTTGAGAATTTTAAAAAAACTTTACACATTTGTAAAAAATCTAATACTTGGAAAAAGTTCACTAAATATAAAAAACACGAATATAAAAATGTTCATGGACTTGAAAAATGTTCACAGACTCGAAAAAAGGTTTGCAAACTAAAAAAAGAAAACAAAACCAAAACACAAAAAGAAAAATGGGAAAGATAAAAAATAAACAGTCTGAACAAAGAGAATAAGGTTGTAACCATCACCTTAAGCATTCTATTTTTTAGGGCTTCTTAAGCATTCTATAGGGTTTGCCTATGTCCTCGGCCCCTTTTGTTCGGTACCGTCCGGTTGATGGGAACTCCTATCCCACGCCTCTTGTGGCAAAATGTCACCATAGCTTACGCATGGCTATATAGGCATCAACCCAATAACTCTAACCCCCCCTGCTTGCTCGCTTGTCTTTTTCCACTCTTTTTTTGTGTGGAACTCAAATAAACCAGCAACTGTCGGTTCCTGCTCAGAAGAAAAACGCCTCCAGTTTTTTATGGATTTAAAAACTTTGCAAATTCAAAAAGGTTAATGGATTTTAAAATATATTCACGGATTTTGAAAAGAATCATGAACTAAAAAATCATGAATATGAAAAATACTCATGAATTAAAAAATATACAGAATTTAAAAAGTTTCTTGAATTTGAAAATATTCATGTTTTTTTAAGAGTGTTCCAAAATTGTACAAAAATAAATCATGACTTGGAAATGGAGAAAGAAAAGAAACATAAAAATAAGACGAGAAGGGGAAAGTGGGTAATAAAAATAAAAAAATGAACACAAAAAGAAACAGAAAAATAAAAAGAAAAACTAGTAAAACTAGCCGAAAAAAATAATTTTTTTGAAAGAGCCAAAAAAACTTGTCCCATATATGGGCTGTCCAATTACCACGAGGGTGCACCTTTCCTATTGAAACACTACTAAACGCAATCAGTATGGAATATGAAATTCCCCGGGAGATTTGGTATGAGAAAATCATGCAAAAACTATATATCGTCTATTGTCAGTTAGAACTAGTGCAGGCACGCGCTCGTGGACCGAATGCCACCAAGTGTTCCTTTCCTCGTTTTTGGTTGGATGCCTTGGTTTTCGCTCTGTGAAGTTCATCTTTAACTTTTTTTTGAGGATAAGGAGTACACTACATTACTTCGAAACCGGAATACAATCGGTCATCAACACTTCTCTCAGATCTTCTGGGATGTTTCCAATTAACAGGATTTCTTGTTTAGTTCTTGCACGAGCAGCCAACCATGAGCCTTGGTTTTCGCTCTGTGAAGTTCATCTTTAACTATCCACCCAAGGTGGTGACATGGGGTTGGTACAATATCATATACACGACTTGGTCCGTCTTGTCGGCCCTTCGTACGGTGTTATTCAAGGAGCTTGGAAGTTATTATTATCGGTGTTTCTCATGTATGAAAGGTTGGTTCTTTTGTTATTTGTCAACGTCGCTTCATAGGCATAGTCGACAACATCACTATCTTCTATAACGTTCTCTTCTTTCAAGACATTTCTGAGCAAAGTCGTCGGCTTGGTATGATGGTGTGACACCCTACTAGATCGAATTGATGCCTCACCTACATGCTCGGCGTTATTGCCAATCTATGTCATACACAACGGTCTACAATTGTGGTGGTTCAATGAGGTTTTCCTCTATAAGTCATTTGCAGTTATTTCAGTGGCTAAATTTATCGATGTTTTCCATCGCCAACAAGGGCTATGATGGCGCAACGATGACGAGTTTTATTGTGGCCTTGGCAAGAATTTTGTGCCATTGGGTCTCGGTTCTAATCTTCATTTATTTGGGGTCGTTTATATGTTTGTGGGTTCAGTTCCCTATTATCCTATCTAGTTATATCTAAGGTTCTCTCTATGTAATATTACCTCCGTCCCAAAATACTTGTCTTATATTTGTCTAGATAAGGATTGACGGTGTCTTGGACTAGGGGGTACCAATCAAGTCGGCCCATATTCCTCAGGCTGGGCTGGTGGGCCCTCATTATTATCCAGATGGACTCCGGAGGAACAAGACTGCATCTACTGAAGACTTGGCGCGTACTCCAAGACTCCTCCTGCCGCCTCCTCGCCTGGACTCCTACCTTGTAACCCTAGGTACCCTACTCGGCGTGTATATAAGCTGAAGGTTTAGCCTATAGAAAGGACCTCAACACAATCCCATTCACCTAGCCTTAGGACTAGATCATACGATCTCGAGGTAGATCAATTCTGTACTTGATACTTCTCCATCAATATAAACAAGAGCAGGACGTAGGGTTTTACCTCCATTAAGAGGGCCCGAACCTGGGTAAATATCGTCTCCCTGTTCCTGTTAACATCTGTCCGAGGTCCACAGCTCGGGACCCCCTACCCCGAGGTCTGCCGGTTTCTACATCGACACTGGTGCTTTCATTGAGAGTTCCGCTGTGAGATCACAAAAGGATCGATGGCTCATCTGCAGATCAACTGCGGCAATGGCTGATACGTCCATTTTGCATCATGTTTTACTACTATTATTTATAGTGTTTTTAATCAATATAACACTTTGTAGAGCAATTCTAATGCCTTTTCTCTCTTAATATGCAAGATTTACACAAGGAGGGAGATTGCCGGCAGCTGGAATTCTAGACCTGAAAAAGCTATGTCAGAGATACCTATTTTGCACATCTCCAAATGAGCTGAAATTTCACGAAGATTTATTTTGGAATAAATAAAAAATACTGGAAGAAAGAAATACCAGAGGGGGCCACCCAGGAGCCCACGAGGCATCAGGGCGCGCCACACCCCCCCCGGCGTGCCATGGTGGCTTGTGGGGCCCCTGGCCAGCCTCCGGTGCCCATTTTCTGGTATATAAGTCCATTTGCCCTAGAAAAAATAAGGAGAAGACTTTTGGGATGGTGCACCGCCGTCTCGAGGCGGAACTTGGGCAGAAGCACTTTTGCTCTCCGGCGGAGCGATTCCGCTGGGGATACTTCCCTCCGGAAGGGGGAAATCGGAGGCATCGACATCACCAACGATCCTCTCATCGAGGGAGGACCAATCTTCATCAACATCTTCAACAACACCATCTCATCTCAAACCCTAGTTCATCTCTTGTATCCAATCTTTGTCTCAAAACCTCAGATTGGTACCTGTGGGTTGCTAGTTGTGTTGATTACATCTTGTAGTTGATGCTAGTTGGTTTATTTGGTGGAAGATCATATGTTCAGATCCAATATGCTATTCAATACCCCTCTGATCTTGAACATGAATATGGTTTGTGAGTAGTTACTTTTGTTCTTGAGGACATGGGAGAAGTCTTGTCATAAGTAATCATGTGAATTTGGTATTCGTTCGATATTTTGATGATATGTATGTTGTTGATTCTCTTAGTGGTGTCATGTGAACGTGGACTATATGACACTTCACCATCTTTGGGCCTAAGGGAATGCATTGTGGAGTAGTAATTAGATGATGGGTTGCTAGAGTGACAGAAGCTTAAACCCTAGTTTATGCGCTATTCCGTAAGGGGCTGATTTGGATCCATATGTTTAATGCTATGGTTAGAGTTATCTTAATTCTTCTTTCATAGTTGCGGATGCTTGCGAGAGGGGGTAATCATAAGTGGGAGGCTTGTTCAAGTAAGAACATCACCCAAGCACCGGTCCACCCACATATCAAATTATCAAAGTAGCGAACGCGAATCAAACAAACATGATGAAAGTGACTAGATGAAATTCCCATGTGTCCTCGAGAACGCTTTGCTTATTATAAGAGATCGTTCCGGCTTGTCCTTTGCTACAAAAAGGATTGGGCCACCTTGCTGAACTCTTTGTTACTATTGCTACTTGTCACTTGTTACAAATTATCTTGCTATCAAACTACTCGTTACCGATAATTTCAGTGCTTGCAGAAAATACCTTGCTGAAAACCGCTTGTCATTTCCTTCTGCTCCTCGCTGGGTTCGACACTCTTACTTATCGAAAGGACTAGGATTGATCCCCTATACTTGTGGGTCATCAAGACTCATTTCTGGCACCGTTACCGGGGAGTGAAGCGCCTTTGGTGAGTGGAATTTGGTAAGGAAACATTTATATTACGTGCTTAAATTTACTGTTACTTGTCACTATGGAAAGTAATGCTTTGTGGGGTTTGTTCGGGGTATCTTCACCTTGACCGGAAGCACCAAGTGTTGCTCCTCAACCTACTGCACCTACTGAAAATATTTATTATGAGATTCCTTCGGGTATGATAGAGAAACTGCTAGCTAATCCTTATGTAGGAGATGGAACAATACATCCTGATATGCACTTGATCTATGTGCATGAAATTTGTGGATTGTTTAAGCTTGTAGGTTTATCTGGAGATGGAGTTAAGAAGAAAGTATTCCCTTTATCTTTGGAGGGAAAGGCATTGACATGGTATAGGCTATGTGATGATACTGATACATGGGACTGGAACCGATTGAAACTGGAATTCCACCTGAAATTTTATCCTATGCATTTGGTTCATCGTGATCGGAATTATATATATAATTTTTGGCCTCGTGAAGGAGAAAGCATCGATCAAGCTTGGGGGAGGCTTAAGTACATGATGTACACATGCCCCAATCATGAGCTCTCAAGAGAAATTATCTTACAGAATTTTTATGCTCGGCTTTCTCATGATGATCAAACCATGCTCGATTCTTCTTCGACTGGCTCCTTTATGAAGAAAACTATTGAATTCAGATGGGATCTTCTAGAAAGAATCAAATGCAACTCTGAAGACTGGGAACTCGACAAAGGTGATGAGTCAGGTATAATACTTGAGTTCGATTATGGCTACCGATGCTTTTCATAAGTTTAGCAATAAATATGGACTTGACTCTGAGATAGTAGCTTCCTTTTGTGAATCATTTTCTACTCATGTTGGTCTCCCTAAGGAGAAGTGGTTTAAATATCATCCCCCTATTAAAGAAAAGATTGAGGAACCCGTTAGTGTTAAAGAAGAAACAATTGTTTACCATGCTGATCCAGTTGTGCCTACTGCTTATATTGAGAAACCACATTTCCCTGTTAGGATTAAGGAACATGCTAAAGTCTCAACTGTGGTTAACAAAAGTAATATTAGAGCACCTAGACCCTCTGAACAAATTAAAGTTGAACCTAATGTTGCTATGGTTAAAGATCTCTTGGTCGATAATATATATGGGCATGTTATTTACTTCTGTGATGAAGCAGCTAGAATCGCTAAACCAGACCCAAAAGATAAAAACAGACCTGTAGTAGGCATGCCTGTTGTCTCTGTTAAAATAGGAGATCATTGTTATCATGGCTTATGTGATTTGGGTGCTAGTGTGAGTGCTATTCCGTTTACCTTATATCAAGAAATTATGAATGATATTGCACCTATTGAAATAGAGGACATTGATGTTACTATTAAGCTTGCAAACAGAGATACCATTACACCGCTTGGGATCGTTAGAGATGTTGAAGTCTTGTGTGGAAAAATAAAACACCCTACTGATTTTCTAGTCCTCAGTTCTCCACAAGATGATTTTTGTCCCATTATATTTGGTAGACCTTTCTTGAACACTGTTAATGCCAAGATTGATTGCGCTAAAGAAACTGTTAGTGTTAATTTTGGTGGTATGTATCATGAGTTTAATTTCTCCAAGTTTCATAGACAGCCTCATGATAAAGAATTGCCTAGTAAAGATGAAATTATTGGTCTTGCTTCTATTGCCGTACCTCCTACTGATCCGTTAGAACAATATTTGCTAGACCATGAAAACGATATGCATATGAATGAAAGAAATGAAATAGATAAGATGTTCTTTGATCAATCAACTATCCATAAACACAATTTGCCTGTTAAAACTCTTGGAGGCCCTCCTCCACCTAAGGGTGACCCTATATTTGAATTGAAGCAATTGCTTGATACATTGAAATATGCTTACCTAGATGAAAAGAAGATATATCCAGTTATTATTAGTGCTAACCTTTCAGAGCATGAAGAAAAGAGGTTACTAAAAACTCTGAGGAAGCACCGAGCTGCTATTGGATATACTCTTGATGATCTTAAGGGCATTAGTCCCACTCTATGTCAGCATAAAATTAATATGGAGCCTGATGTAAACCAGTTGTCGACCACCAACGACGACTAAATCCTAAGATGAAAGAGGTGGTAAGAACCGAAATATTAAGCTTCTGGAAGCAGCTATAATTTATCCCATAGCTGATAGTAGATGGGTAAGTCCCATTCATTGTGTCCCTAAGAAAGGAGGTATTACCGTTGTTCCTAATGATAAAAATGAACTCATTCCACAAAGAATTGTAACTGGTTATAGGATGGTAATTGATTTTAGAAAATTAAACAAAGCCACTAGAAAAGATCATTACCCCTTACCTTTTATTGATCAAATGTTAGAAAGATTGTCTAAGCATACACACTTTTGTTTTCTAGATGGTTATTCTGGTTTTTCTCAAATACCTGTATCGCAAGCCGACTAAGAGAAAACCACCTTTACTTGTCCGTTTGGAACTTATGCTTACAGACGTATGCCTTTTGGTTTATGCAATGCACCTGCTACCTTTCAAAGATGTATGACTGCTATATTCTCTGACTTTTGTGAAAAGATTGTTGAGGTTTTCATGGATGATTTTTCCGTTTATGGAACTTCTTTTGATGACTGCTTAAGCAACCTTGATCGAGTTTTACAGAGATGTGAACAAACTAATCTTGTCTTGAATTGGAAGAAGTGCCACTTTATGGTGAATGAAGGTATTGTCTTGGGGCATAAAAATTCTGAAAGAGGTATTGAAGTTGATAAAGCTAAGGTTGATGCTATTGAGAAAATGCCGTGTCCTAGAGATATTAAAGGTATAAGAAGTTTCCTAGGCCATGCTGGTTTCTATAGAAGGTTTATAAAAGATTTCTCTAAAATTTCTAGACCTCTTACCAATCTCTTGCAAAAAGATGTTCCATTTGTTTTTGATTATGATTGTGTAGAAGCCTTTCAAACACTTAAGAAATCCTTAACCACTGCACCTATTATTCAACCACCTGATTGGAACTTGCCTTTTGAAATTATGTGTGATGCTAGTGATTATGCTATTGGTGCTGTTCTAGGACAGAGAGTTGATAAGAAATTAAATGTTATCCATTATTCTAGTAAAACCCTAGACAGTGCCCAAAGAAATTATGCTACTACTGAGAAATAATTTCTAGCAGTTGTGTTTGCATGTGATAAATTCAGATCTTATATAGTTGATTCTAAAGTAACCGTTCACACCGATCATGCTGCTATGAAATATCTTATGGAAAAGAAAGATGCTAAACCTAGACTCATTAGGTGGGTTCTATTGCTACAAGAATTTGACTTCTATATTATTGATAGAAATTGAGCTGAGAATCCCGTAGCAGATAATTTGTCTAGAATGGAAAATGTTCTTGATGACCCACTTCCTATTAATGATGATTTTCCTGATGAACAATTAGTTGTCATAAATGCTTCTCGTAATACTCCTTGGTATGCGAACTATGCTAATTATATTGTTGCTAAATTTATACCACCTAGTTTCACATACCAACAAAACAAAAAGTTCTTCTTTGATTTAAGACATTACTTCTGGGATGACCCACATCTTTATAAAGAAGGAGTAGATGGTATTATTAGACGTTGTATACCTGAGCATGAACAGGAACAAATCCTACGGAAGTGTTATTCCGGGGCTTACGGAGGACACCATGCAGGAGACAGAACTACACATAAGGTATTACAATCTGGTTTTATTGGCCTACTCTTTTCAAGGATGCTCGTAAGTTTGTCTTATCTTGTGATGAATGTCAAAGAATTGGTAATATTAGTAGACGTCAGGAAATGCCTATGAATTATTCACTTGCTATTGAACCATTTGATGTTTGGGGATTTGATTATATGGGACCTTTTCCTAAATCCAATTGGTATACTCATATTTTAGTTGTTGTTGATTACGTTACTAAGTGGGTAGAAGCTATTCCAACTAGTAGTGCTGATCATAACACTTCTATTAAAATGCTTAAAGAAGTTATTTTCCCGAGGTTCGGAGTCCCTAGATATTTAATGACTGATGGTGGTTCACATTTTATTCATGGTGCATTCCGTAAACTGCTTGCTAAATATGATGCCAACCATAGAATTGCATCTCCCTATCACCCTCAATCTAGTGGTCAAGTAGAATTGAGCAATAGAGAAATAAAATTAATATTGCAAAAAACCGTCAATAGATCTAGAAAGAATTGGTCTAAGATACTTGACGATGCATTATGGGCTTATAGAACTGCTTATAAAAATCCTATGGGTATGTCTCCTTATAAAATGGTTTATGGAAAATCATGTCATTTACCTCTTGAGTTAGAACATAAAGCATGTTGCGCAATTAAAGAACTCAATTATGATTTTAAACTTGCCGGTGAAAAGAGGTTATTTGATATTAGCTCATTAGATGAATGGAGAACCCAAGCTTATGAAAATGCCAAATTGTTTAAAGAAAAGGTTAAAAGATGGCATGATAGAAGAATTCAAAAATAGGAATTCAAAGTGGGTGAGCAAGTTCTATTGTACAATTCTCGTCTGAGATTCTTTGCAGGAAAACTTCTCTCTAATTGGGAAGGACCGTATATCATCGAAGAAGTTTATCGCTCCGGAGCCATCAAAATAAACAACTCCGAAGGCACTAATCCGAGAGTGGTGAATGGGCAAAGAATTAAGCACTATATTTCAGGTACTCCCATTAATGTTGAAACTAATATTATTAAAACAATTACACCGGAGGAACACATAAGAGAGACCTTCCAGAACACTCCAGAACCCAGAAAAGGAAGAGGTATGTGATACGGTAAGTAAACCGACTCAAAAAATTCCATAAAAATACTTTCTGTCAGTTTTGGAGTATTAGAAAAAATACAAAAATAAGAAACAGCCGAGGGGACCCACGAGGTGCACACGAGGCACCAGGGCGCGCCACCCCCCCAGGCGCGCCCTGCTGGCTCGTGGGCCCCTCGTGAGCCTTCCCGACTTCGTTTTCTTCTGGATTCTTGTTTTGCAAGATAAAAATTCTTTATATATACTCCCGGATGTTTTGACTACCGTATCGCAGAAATCTCCCCTGTTCTTGTTTCGTGCTATTTTTCTGACAGATCCGAAAGTATGTCGTCTCAAGACTCAGATGGAGAGAGCTTCGTATCAAACTACGTTTCGAATCCAAGGATCTATGGGGATATAGACACCTACGGATGCTTCGCGGAGGAGGAACGAGATGCCAACATGAAGGGAACAGAAGATGCGAGCTCGGATGAAGAAGATGCCCCTCTACCTCAACCGGGAGATATGCATGTGGAGTTCAAGAAGTCGAGCCTCCCAAACACAGTAAACAAATCTAAGATCCAATTTATCCCTTTCCGTCTTCTACAGGAAAACAAGAATGCATTGTGTGAGAAGATAGTGGAGCTTGAGCAAGAAATTAGCAAGTTGAAGGAAGAAAACTATGTTCTGAAGCGGAAACTGAAGGACAAGCCCACCACTTCATCACCACCACCATCACCGAAGGAAGACACTTGAGTACATGGGTATGGGCACTCCCCTTGGCTTGTGCCAAGCTTGGGGGAGGTGCCCCGGTATCGTATCACCATCACTTTTGCTATCTTTACCTATTTTTAGTTCGATCCTTAGTTATTTCGTGATCTAGTTGAATAAAAGTTTAGTATGATCTATTTTCGAGTGCTAGTTTCGTGATCTATCTATCTATGTAATTGAGTTGAGAGTTATATAATAAAGAGTAGTTTGAGTTTTTGATTCTTTACTTTTATGCTTCAATCCTAGCAATGAAAATAATGAAAAATATCATATGCTAATCTTATGGAAAGTAATGACATTACATAAAGAAAATTATAAGTGGTAAAATTTATTGGAAGTTAACAAGCATAGCATTAGTCAATGATGCAATTCATGAAAAAATTAATAGGGAAGAGAAGATTCACATGCAAATACACTATCTTGGACATCTTTTATGATTGTGAGCCCCCATTAAGTATTTTATGTCAAATTGTTGACGTTGGACAAGGAAGACAACGTAATGAATTATGTTTGCTTATATTCACATAGAAGCTATATTGTCATAGATCCTTCAACATGTGGTGCTTGCCCAATATCTTTGCTAGCCAAAAATCTGCACCAAGTAGAGATACTACTTGTGCATCCAAAACCCTTAAACACAGTTTCATGTCATGAGAGTCCACTATATCTACCTATGGATTGAATAAGATCCTTCAAGTAAGTTGTCATCGGTGCAAAAAGTAATAAAAATTGCCTCTAAATGTGTATGAACTTTTATTGTAAGGGAAAATAAGCTTTGTACGAACTTGTGATGGTAAAGAAATAAAAGTGACGGACTGCATAATAAAGGTTGCTATCACAAGGGGCAATATAAAGTGATGTTCCTTTGCATTAAGAGCTTGAGTATCCAACAACAAAAAGCGCATGACAACCTCTGCTTCCCTCTGCGAAGGGCCTATCTTTTACTTTTATGTATTTACCTTTTATGCAAGAGTCAATAGTGTTATCCCCTATTCCTTTTTATTTTTCTCTTTTGCAAGCATCATGTGGTGGGGAAAGATCTAGGCATATATATCCAGTTGGATATGAGTGATCATGAATTATTATTGTTGACATTACCCTTGAGGTGAATAAGTTGGGAGGAGAAATTATAAGCCCCTATCTTTCTTTGTGTCTGGCTGAAACTTTTTGCTCCATATATATGTTGTGAGTGTTAGCAATCATAGAAGACTATATGATGGTTGAGTATGTGGACTTGCTAAAAAGGTCCTACATGAGACCCTTCCTGAAAATATGATGAATTGCAATTGCATTCTTGACTGAGCACATAGTTTGTTAGTTTTCAAGAAAGTTTATGCCTTATACTTCGTTGTTGTGATGAATTGTTACTTGCTCATGAGAAGTTTTATGATAATGAATATTGCTGTTATAATAATGATCATGATGCCACTATGTCCGTATTTTGTTTTTATCGACACCTCTCTCTCTAAACATGTGGACATGATTATCGATATCGGCTTTCGCTTGAGGACAAGGGAGGTCTAAGCTTGGGGGAGTTGATACGTCCATTTTGCATCATGTTTTACTACTATTATTTATAGTGTTTTTAATCAATATAACACTTTGTAGAGCAATTCTAATGCCTTTTCTCTCTTAATATGCAAGATTTACACAAGGAGGGAGATTGCCGGCAGCTGGAATTCTGGACCTGAAAAAACTATGTCAGAGATACCTATTCTGCACATCTCCAAATGAGCTGAAATTTCACGGAGATTTATTTTGGAATAAATAAAAAATACTGGAAGAAGGAAATAATAGAGGGGGCCACCCAGGAGCCCACGAGGCATCAGGGCGCGCCACACCCCCCCCCCCCCCCCCCGGCGTGCCATGGTGGCTTGTGGGGCCCCTGGCCAGCCTCCGGTGCCCATTTTCTGGTATATAAGTCCATTTGCCCTAGAAAAAATAAGGAGAAGACTTTTGGGATGGTGCGCCGCCGTCTCGAGGCGGAACTTGGGCAGAAGCACTTTTGCTCTCCGGCGGAGCGATTCCGCTGGGGATACTTCCCTCCGGAAGGGGGAAATCGGAGGCATCGACATCACCAACGATCCTCTCATCGAGGGAGGACCAATCTTCATCAACATCTTCAACAACACCATCTCATCTCAAACCCTAGTTCATCTCTTGTATTCAATCTTTGTCTCAAAACCTCAGATTGGTACCTGTGGGTTGCTAGTTGTGTTGATTACATCTTGTAGTTGATGCTAGTTGGTTTATTTGGTGGAAGATCATATGTTCAGATCCAATATGCTATTCAATACCCCTCTGATCTTGAACATGAATATGGTTTGTGAGTAGTTACTTTTGTTATTGAGGACATGGGAGAAGTCTTGTCATAAGTAATCATGTGAATTTGGTTTTCGTTCGATATTTTGATGATATGTATGTTGTTGATTATCTTAGTGGTGTCATGTGAACGTGGACTACATGACACTTCACCATCTTTGGGCCTAAGGGAATGCATTGTGGAGTAGTAATTAGATGATGGGTTGCTAGAGTGACAGAAGCTTAAACCCTAGTTTATGCGCTATTCCGTAAGGGGCTGATTTGGATCCATATGTTTAATGCTATGGTTAGAGTTATCTTAATTCTTCTTTCATAGTTGCGGATGCTTGCGAGAGGGGGTAATCATAAGTGGGAGGCTTGTTCAAGTAAGAACAGCACCCAAGCACCGGTCCACCCACATATCAAATTATCAAAGTAGCGAACGCGAATCAAACAAACATGATGAAATGGACTAGATGAAATTCCCATGTGTCCTCGAGAACGCTTTGCTTATTATAAGAGATCGTTCCGGCTTGTCCTTTGCTACAAAAAGGATTGGGCCACCTTGCTGCACTCTTTGTTACTATTGCTACTTGTCACTTGTTACAAATTATCTTGCTATCAAACTACTCGTTACCGATAATTTCAGTGCTTGCAGAAAATACCTTGCTGAAAACCGCTTGTCATTTCCTTCTGCTCCTCGTTGGGTTCGACACTCTTACTTATCGAAAGGACTACGATTGATCCCCTATACTTGTGGGTTATCATCAATCCCCATCTCCCGTACGGTGTCCTCATAGATCAAGTTGAGGCTGCTTCCTCCGGCGGAGTACTGGAAAAGGCCTCCAGATGGGATCTCTCGAGAACAGAAACTTGCGGCGGCGGAAAAAATATTTCGTGGACTCCTCTGTTGGTTTCCAGATTTTAGAGAATTTATAGTGGTGGAATTAGGTCAAATGGAGCTGTGTGGGCCCCACAAGCCACCAGGGCGCCCCTGGGGCGCGCCCTGGTGCCTCGTGGGCCACTGCTTCATCTTCTGACCCTTTCTCGAAGCTTCCAGTACTTGTTATGTCCAGAAAAAAATCTCCAAAAAGTTTCGTGGCATTTGGACTTCATTTGGTACTGATATTCTGGAAAACTAAAAACAGGTAAAAAACAGCAAATGGCACTGGGCACTAAGTTAATAGGTTAGTCCCAAAAAATGATATATAATTGCTTGTAAATGTATATAAAACATCCAAGATTGATACTATAATAGCATGGAACAATCAAAAATTATAGATACGTTGGAGACGTATCAGGAGCTGATGACAATTATATGCCGGAATCCGAGGAGGACGTAAGCCTCGGCACTGAGGACTTCATAGTCCCCGAAGACCCTCTTGAGCAGGAACGCTTTCGGCGACGCCTAGTCGCCTCCGCCCGAAGCATGAAGCGCAAGCAGCAGCTGCTGCAGGCTAACGATGACGCACTCAATGACAAGTGGGTCGAAATACTTTCGGCCGAGCAAGACCTCGAAGAACTGCGCCGTAGTGCGCCCAAATCTTATCCACGCATGCGTTTACTGCCTGAATTCGATGATGAACTAACCGCCGAGGCACCTGACCGCCCCCCTCGAGGACGTGACATGCCCGCGCGGGAGGATTTCCACACCCAACCAGCTCCACGCCGTCATGGCAAGGACCCTGTGGACTATCTTGACCCTCAAGACGTTCGACGTCGTATATAGGCAAACCGGGCGCCACCTCGGTCCATTTACGGATCAAGAGGACGCGCTCCGGCCGGGCACGACGGCTACGATGCCTGGTTGGACAGGAACGGCCGCGCCCGAGATCAAAATCACACAAGATTCTCGCCCGGAGCTCGATACGACACCGCTCGGTTCCGAGGACCTGCCCACCCGATCTGTTTTATAGATAGGGTAATGGAATACCAGTTCCCAGATGGGTTTAAACCCATCAACATAGAATCGTACGATGGCACCACGGACCCAGCCGTGTGGATCGAAGACTTTCTCCTCCATATACACATGGCCAATAGAGATGACCTCCATGCCATCAAGTACATGCCGCTCAAACTAAAGGGGCCGGCAAGGCACTAGCTGAATAGCCTGCCGCCCCACTCCATTGGAAGCTGGGAAGCTCTTGAAGACGCCTTTCGGGCAAATTTTCAAGGAACCTACGTCCGACCTCCGGACGCCGATGACCTCAGCCGTGTCACTCAATAGCCTGGAGAATCAGCTCGGAAATTCTGGAACCGGTTTCTTACTAAAAAGAACCAGATCATGGACTGCTCAGATGCCGAGGCAATCACTGCATTCAAGAACAACATCCGAGATGAGTGGCTCGCCCGCCAGCTCAGCCAGGACAAACCGAGGACCATGGCAGCCCTAACCTCGCTCATGACCCGCTTTTGCGCAGGAGAGGACAGTTGGTTGGCCCGCAGCACACACGACGGTGAGGCGGGGACCTCAGAGACCCATGACGCCAATGGTAAGCCTAAGCGCAATAAAAACAAGCGCAGGCATAGAAATGGCAGAAGTGACATAGAAAACGCAGCAGTCAACGCAGGCTTCACCGAACCTCGATCCGGACAGAAAAGAAAGCCCTTTAAAGGGAACAAGGATGGACCGAGCCATCTTGACAAGATCCTGGATCGACCGTGCGAAATTCACGGCACCCAAGAAAAACTAGCAACCCACACCAACAGGAATTGCTGGGTCGTCAAGCAGGCCGGCAAGATAGCGACAAAGGGTCAGCATAAAACCTAAAATCACAGCGAAGACGAGGATGAACCTCGACGGCCAAACATTGGAGGCCAAAAGAAGTTTCCTAATGAGGTAACAAAAGTAAACATGATTTACGTTACCCACATCCCCAAGAGGGAGAGGAAATGTGTACTTCGGGACATCTATGCGTTAGAGCCCGTGGCCCCGAAGTACAATCCGTGGTTGGCTTACCCGATCACATTTGACAAGCACGACCACCCGACGAGCATCAGGCATGGCGGGTCGGCCGCGCTCGTCCTGGACCCGATCGTCGATGGTTTTCACCTGACGCGCATCCTTATGGACGGAGGAAGCAGCCTCAACTTGATCTATGAGGACACCGTACGGAAGATGGGGATTGATGATGACCCACATGTATAGGGGATCAATCATAGTCCTTTCGATAAGTAAGAGTGTCAAACCCAACGAGGAGCAGAAGGAAATGACAAGCGGTTTTCAGCAAGGTATTTTCTGCAAGCACTGAAATTATCGGTAACGAGTAGTTTGATAGCAAGATAATTTGTAACAAGTGACAAGTAGCAATAGTAACAAAGAGTGCAACAAGGTGGCCCAATCCTTTTTGTAGCAAAGGACAAGCCGGAACGATCTCTTATAGTAAGTAAAGCGTTCCCGAGGACACATGGGAATTTCATCTAGTCACTTTCATCATGTTGGTTTGATTCGCGTTTGCTACTTTGATAATTTGATATGTGGGTGTACCGGTGCTTGGGTGCTGTTCTTACTTGAACAAACCTACCACTTATGATTACCCCCCTTCGCAAGCATCCGCAACTACGAAAGAAGAATTAAGATAACTCTAACCATAGCATTAAACATATGGATCCAAATCAGCCCCTTACGGAATAGCGCATAAACTAGGGTTTAAGCTTCTGTCACTCTAGCAACCCATCATCTAATTACTACTCCACAATGCATTACCTTAGGCCCAAAGATGGTGAAGTTTCATGTAGTCGACGTTCACATGACACCACTAAGAGAATCAACAACATACTTATCATCAAAATATCGAACGAATACCAAATTCACATGATTACTTATGACAAGACTTCTCCCATGTCCTCAAGAACAAAAGTAACTACTCACAAACCATATTCATGTCCAAGATCAGAGGGGTATTGAATAGCATAATGGATCTGAACATATAATCTTCCACCAAATAAACCAACTAGCATCAACTACAAGATGTAATCAACACTACTAGCAACCCACAGGTACCAATCTGAGGTTTTGAGACAAAGATTGAATACAAGAGATGAACTAGGGTTTGAGATGAGATGGTGCTGGTGAAGATTGTTGATGAAGATTGCTCCTCCCACGATGAGAGGATCGTTGGTGATGTCGATGGCAACGATTTCCCCCTCCCGGAGGGAAGTATCCCCGGCAGAATCTCTCCGCCGGAGACCAAAAGTGCTCCTGCCCAAGTTTCGCCTAAAGACGGTGGCGCACCATCCCGAAAGTCTTCTCTATAATTTTTTTAGGGCAAATGGACTTATATACCAGAAGATGGGGGCCAGAGGTTGGCCAGGGGCCCCACGAGCCACCAGGGCGCGCCTGGGGGGGTGGCGCGCCCTGGTGCCTCGTGGGCGCCTGGGTGACCCCCTCTGGTACTTCTTGGCTCCAATATTTTTTATTTATTCCAAAATAAATCTCTGTAAAATTTCAGCTCATTTGGAGATGTGCAGAATAGGTATCTCTGACGTAGCTTTTTCAGGTCCAGAATTCCAGCTGCCGGCAATCTGCCTCCTTGTGTAAATCTTACATATTAAGAGAGAAAAGGCATTAGAATTGCTCCACAAAGTGTTATATTGATAGAAAACACTATAAATAACAGTAGGAAAACATGATGCAAAATGGACGTATCAACTCCCCCAAGCTTAGACCTCGCTTGTCCTCAAGCGAAAACTGATATCGATAATCATGTCCACATGTTTAGAGAGAGAGGTGTCGATAAAACAAAATACGGGCATAGTAGCATCATGATCATTATTATAACAGCAATATTTATCATCATAAAACTTCTCATGAGCAAGTAACAATTCATCACAACAATGATGTATAAGGCATAAACTTTCTTGAAAACTAACAAACTATGTTCTTAGTCAACAATGCAATTGCAATTCATCATATTTTCAGGAAGGGTCTCATGTAGGAGCTTTTTAACAAGTCCACATACTCAACCATCATTTAGTCTTCTATGATTGCTAACACTCACAACACACACACACACACACACACACACACACACACATATATATATATATATGGAGCAAAAAGTTTCAGCCAGACACATAGAAAGATAGGGGCTTATAATTTTGCCTCCCAACTTATTCACCTCAAGGGTGATGTCAACAATAATAACTCATGATCACTCATATCCAACTGGATATATATGCCTAGATCTTTCCCCACCACATGATGCTTGCAAAAGAGAAAAATAAAAAAGGAATAGAGGAGAACACCATTGACTCTTGCATAAAAAGTAAATACATAAAAGTAAAAGATCGGCCCTTCGCAGAGGGAAGCAAAGGTTGTCATGCGCTTTTTGTTGTTGGATGCACAAGCTCTTAATGCAAAGGAACGTCACTTTATATTACCCCTTGTGATAGCAACCTTTATTATGCAGTCCGTCGCTTTTATTTCTTTACCATCACAAGTTCGTACAAAGCTTATTTTCCCTTACAATAAAAGTTCATACATATTTATGAGCAATTTTTATTGCTTTTTGGACCGATGACAACTTACTTGAAGGATCTTATTCAATCCATAGGTAGATATAGTGGACTCTCATGACATGAAACTGGGTTCAAGGGTTTTTGATGCACAAGTAGTATCTCTACTTGGTGCGGATTTTTGGCTAGCAAAGATATTGAGCAAGCACCACATGTTGAAGGATCTATGACAATATAACTTCTATGTGAATATAAGCAAACATAATTCATTACGTTGTCTTCCTTGTCCAACGTCAACAATTTGACATAAAATACCTAATGGGGGCTCAAAATCATAAAAGATGTCCAAGATAGTATATTTGCATGTGAATCTTCTCTTCCCTATTAATTTTTTCATGAATTTCATCATTGACTAATGCTATGCTTGTTAACTTCCAATAAATTTTACCACTTACACTTTTCTTTATGTAATGTCATTACTTTCCATAAGGTTAGCATATGATCTTTTTCATTATTTTCATTGCTAGGATTGAAACATAAAAGTAAAGAAGCAAAAACTCAAACTACTCTTTATTATATAACTCTCAACTCAATTACATAGATAGATAGATCACGAAACTAGAACTCGAAAATAGATCATACTAAACATTTATTCAACTAGATCACGAAATAACTAAGGATCGAACTAAAAGTAGGTAAAGATAGCAAAAGTGATGGTGATACGATACCGGGGCACCTCCCCCAAGCTTGGCACAAACCAAGGGGAGTGCCCATACCCATGTACTCAAGTTTCCTTCTTCTGTGATGGTGGTGGTGATGAAGTGGTGGGCTTGTCCTTCAACTTTAGCAGATACTCTAGTTTACGGTTGATGCTCCGAAGGGTGATGTTTTGCTCTTCCAACAAAATAACTTCACGAGTGAGAGATGTATTCTGAGAACTAACTATTTCAAAGACTCTTAGGGCTTCAATTACGGATAGGGGAAGATGATCATAGAGGGGTTGAAGGATATCTCCCTTCTCTGCGGCCTCCTCCATGGGGATGGCTTGCCCTCCTTCCGGAGCCTGGGTTCCCGCAACTTCCTCGGCCTTGTCCTACTTGCCATTGTCTTCCTCCCCCGACGACCACTCGTAGTAGACCTCGTTGTAGGGGCGTTTGCCCGGCGATGGTTGCACAATACGGTGCTTGGTACGGAGCCTTCGGGGAGCCATGGCGATCTAGATCTGTCAGAAAAATAGCACGAAACAAGAACAGAGGAGATTTCTGCGATACGGTGGTCAAAACGTCCGGGAGTATATATAAAGAATTTTTATCTTGCAAAACAAGTAATCCAGAAGAAAACGGAGTTGGGAAGGCTCACGAGGGGCCCACGAGCCACCAGGGCGCGCCTGGGGGGGTGGCGCGCCCTGGTGCCTCGTGTGCACCTCGTGGGTCCCCTCGGTTGTTTCTTATTTTTGTATTTTTCTAATATTCCAAAACTGACAGAAAGTATTTTTATGGAATTTTTGGAGTCCGTTTACTTACCGTATCACGTACCTCTTCCTTTTCAGGGTTCTGGAGTGTTCTGGAAGGTCTCTCTTATGTATTCCTCAGGTGTAATTGTTTCAATAATATTAGTTTCAGCATTAATGGGAGTACCTGAAATATAGTGCTTAATTCTTTGCCCATTCACCACTCTCGGATTAGTGCCGTCGGAGTTGTTTATTTTGATGGCTCTGGAGCGATAAACTTCTTCGATGATATACGGTCCTTCCCATTTAGAGAGAAGTTTTCATGCAAAGAATCTCAAACGAGAATTGTACAATAGAACTTGCTCACCCACTTTGAATTCCCGTTTTTGAATTCTTCTATCATGCCATCTTTTTACTTTTTCTTTAAACAATTTGGCATTTTCATAAGCTTGGGTTCTCCATTCATCTAATGAGCTAATATCAAATAACCTCTTTTCACCGGCAAGTTTAAAATCATAATTGAGTTCTTTAATTTCCCAATATGCTTTATGTTCTAACTCAAGAGGTAAATGACATGCTTTTCCATAAACCATTTTATAAGGAGACATACCCATAGGATTTTTATAAGCAGTTCTATAAGCCCATAATGCATCGTCAAGTTTCTTAGACCAATTCTTTCTAGATCTATTGATGGTTTTTTGCAAAATTAATTTTATTTCTCTATTGCTCAATTCTACTTGACCACTAGATTGAGGGTGATAGGGAGATGCAATTCTATGGTTGACATCATATTTAGCAAGCAGTTTATGGAATGCACCATGAATAAAATGTGAACCACCATCAATCATTAAATATCTAGGGACTCCGAACCTCGGCAAAATAACTTCTTTAAGCATTTTAATAGAAGTGTTATGATCAGCACTAGTAGTTGGAATAGCTTCTACCCACTTAGTAACGTAATCAACAGCAACTAAAATATGAGTATACCCATTGGATTTAGGAAAAGGTCCCATATAATCAAATCCCCAAACATCAAATGGTTCAATAGCAAGTGAATAATTCATAGGCATTTCCTGACGTCTACCAACATTACCAATTCTTTGACATTCATCACAAGATAAGACAAACTTACGAGCATCCTTGAAAAGAGTAGGCCAATAAAAACCAAATTGTAATACCTTATGTGCAGTTATGTCTCCCGCATGGTGTCCTCCGTAAGCCTCGGAATGACACTTCCGTAGGATTTGTTCCTGTTCATGCTCAGGTATACAACGTCTAATAATACCATCTACTCCTTCTTTATAAAGATGTGGGTCATCCCAGAAGTAATGTATTAAATCAAAGAAGAACTTTTTCTTTTGTTGGTATGTGAAACTAGGTGGTATAAATTTAGCAACAATATAATTAGCATAGTCTGCATACCAAGGAGTATTACGAGAAGCATTTATGAAAGCTAATTGTTCATCAGGAAAATCATCATTAATAGGAAGTGGGTCATCGAGAACATTTTCCATTCTAGACAAATTATCTGCTACGGGATTCTCAGCTCCCTTTCTATCAATAATATGCAGGTCAAATTCTTGTAGCAATAGAATCCACCTAATAAGTCTAGGTTTAGCATCTTTCTTTTCCATAAGATATTTAATAGCAGCATGATCGGTGTGAACAGTTACTTTAGAATCAACTATGTAAGATCTAAATTTATCACATGCAAACACAACTGCTAGAAATTCTTTCTCAGTAGTAGCATAATTTCTTTGGGCACTGTCTAGAGTTTTATTAGCATAATGGATAACATTTTATTTCTTATCAATTCTCTATCCTAGAACAGCACCAACAACATAATCACTAGCATCACACATAATTTGAAAAGGCAAGTTCCAATCAGGTGGTTGAATAATAGGTGCAGTGGTTAAGGCTTTCTTAAGTGTTTCAAAGGCTTCTACACAATCATCATCAAAAACAAATGGAACATCTTTTTGCAAGAGATTGGTAAGAGGTCTAGAAATTTTAGAGAAATCTTTTATAAACCTTCTATAGAAACCAGCATGGCCTAGGAAACTTCTTATACCTTTAATATCTCTAGGACACGGCATTTTCTCAATAGCATCAACCCTAGCTTTATCAACTGCAATACTTCTTTCAGAAATTTTATGCCCCAAGACAATACCTTCATTCACCATAAAGTGGCACTTCTCCCCATTCAAGACAAGGTTAGTTTCTTCGCATCTCTACAAAACTCGATCAAGGTTTCTTAAGCAATCATCAAAAGAAGTTCCGTAAACGGAAAAATCATCCATGAAAACCTCAACAATCTTTTCACAAAAGTCAAAGAATATAGCAGTTATACATCTTTGAAAGGTAGCTGGTGCATTGCATAAACCAAAAGGCATACGTCTATAAGCATAAGTTCCAAAAGGACAAGTAAAGGTGGTTTTCTCTTGATCGGCTGGTGATACAGGTATTTGAGAAAAACCAGAATAACCATCTAGGAAACAAAAGTGTGTATGATTGGGCAATCTTTCTAACATTTGATCAATAAAAGGTAAGGGGTAATGATCTTTTCTAGTAGCTTTGTTTAATTTTCTAAAATCAATTACCATCCTATAACTAGTTACAATTCTTTGTGGAATGAGTTCATTTTTATCATTAGGAACAATAGTGATACCTCCTTTCTTAGGGACACAATGAACGTGACTTACCTATCTACTATCAGCTATGGGAGAGATTATACCTGCTTCTAGAAGCTTTAATATTTCGGTTCTTACCACCTCTTTCATCTTAGGATTTAATCGTCGTTGGTGGTCGACAACTGGTTTAGCATCAGGCTCCATATTAATTTTGTGCTGACATAGAGTGGGACTAATGCCCTTAAGATCATCAAGAGTATATCCAATAGCAGCTCGGTGCTTCCTCAGAGTTTTCAGTTATCTCTTTTCTTCATGCTCTGAAAGGTTAGCACTAATAATAACTGGATATATCTTCTTTTCATCTAGATAAGCATATTTCAATGTATTAGGTAATTGCTTCAATTCAAATACAGGGTCACCCTTAGGTGGAGGAGGGCCTCCAAGAGTTTCAACAGGCAAATTGTGTTTAAGGATAGGTGGTTGATCAAGGAACATCTTATCTATTTCATTTCTTTCATTCATATGCATATCATTTTCATGGTCTAACAAATATTGTTCTAACGGATCAGTAGGAGGTACGACAATAGAAGCAAGACCAATAATTTCATCTTTACTAGGCAATTCATTATCATGAGGTTGTCTATGAAATTTGGAGAAATTAAACTCATGAGACATACCACCAAATATAACACTAACAGTTTCTTTAGCGCAATCAATCTTGGCATTAACAGTGTTCAAGAAAGGTCTACCAAATATAATGGGACAAAAATCATCTTGTGGAGAACTGAGGACTAGAAAATCAGTAGGGTATTTTATTTTTCCACACAAGACTTCAACATCTCTAACGATCCCAAGCGGTGTAATGGTATCTCTGTTTGCAAGCTTAATAGTAACATCAATGTCCTCTATTTCAATAGGTGCAATATCATTCATAATTTCTTGATATAAGGTAAATGGAATAGCACTCACACTAGCACCCAAATCACATAAGCCATGATAACAATGATCTCCTATTTTAACAGAGACAACAGGCATGCCTACTACAGGTCTATTTTTATCTTTAGGGTCTGGTTTAGCAATTCTAGCTGCTTCATCACAAAAGTAAATAACATGCCCATCTATATTATCGACCGAGAGATCTTTAACCATAGCAATATTAGGTTCAACTTTAATTTGTTCAGAGGGTCTAGGTGCTCTAATATTACTTTTGTTAACCACAGTTGAAACTTTAGCATGTTCCTTAATCCTAACAGGAAAAGGTGGTTTCTCAATATAAGCAGTAGGCACAACTGGATCAGCATGGTAAACAATTGTTTCTTCTTTAACACTAACGGGTTCCTCAATCTTTTCTTTAACAAGGGGATGATATTTAAACCACTTCTCCTTAGGGAGATCAACATGAGTAGCAATTGATTCACAAAAGGAAGCTACTATCTCAGAGTCAAGTCCATATTTAGTGCTAAACTTATGAAAAGCATCGGTATCCATAAAAGATTTAACACAATCAAACTCAAGTATTATACCTGACTCTTTACCTTTGTCGAGTTCCCAATCTTCAGAGTTGCATTTAATTCTTTCCAGCAGATCCCATCTGAATTCAATAGTTTTCTTCATAAAGGAGCCAGTCGAAGAAGAATCGAGCATGGTTTGATCATCATGAGAAAGCCGAGCATAAAAATTTTGTCAGATAATTTCTCTTGAGAGCTCATGATTGGGGCATGTGTACATCATGTACTTAAGCCTCCCCCAATCTTGAGCGATGCTTTCTCCTTCACGAGGCCAAAAATTATATATATAATTCCGATCACGATGAACCAAATGCATAGGATAAAATTTCTGGTGGAATTCCAGTTTCAATCGGTTCCAGTCCCATGTGTCGGTATCATCACATAGCCTATACCATGTCAATGCCTTTCCCTCCAAAGATAAAGGGAATACTTTCTTCTTAACTCCATCTCCGGATAAACCTGCAAGCGTAAAGAATCCGCAAATTTCATCCACATAGATTAAGCGCATATCAAGATGTACCGTTCCATCTCCTGCATAAGGATTAGCTAGCAGTTTGTTAGGGCATATTTTACCCTAGTGGTTTCGATGATTGATGACAATGCGTTTTGCGGACTAATCGTGTGCATTGACCTTTTCAGAGATTATATTGATAGGCACGAGACGGTTTATCTCCCCTCTATGGTAAAGAGTGAAGATGGTTATTTTCCGATGATTTCTTTTTGGTGGATTTGAGTCATAGGAAATCCGTACTATAAAGAGGGGGTCCGCGTTGGAAAGGTATGGGTGGAATCAACACGTACACAACCCCATATGCACCCACAGCTTCCTTTCCCTTCTCTGGAGCCTTTCCTATGTTTTCTGTGGATTTTCAGTGGCATGCAAGCGGTAGTAGCACTGGTGCCCACGGTAGTACCGCTTATGCGGTAGTACCGCTGGGTACTTCCGTGGCACTGCCGCTTGGGGTTTCCCCGAGCGTGCAACTCTCTATTGCCGGTCTGCAATTCACGGTAGTAGCGCGGTAGTAGCACAGTAGTACCGCTCTGGCGGTACTACCGCCGCCACTACTGCTTGCGGGGTTTCCTCCGTGCGCGCTTCTGTTTCCTTTTTACCCTTTGCGGTAGTAGTGCGGCACTAGGACGGTAGTACCGCTTCGCACGGTACTGCCGCCCTGGCTGCCTCTACTACTGCTGCCTCTCCTGGTCTAAAACCCCCTAAGCGGTAGTACCGCCAGGGGCAGCGGTAGTACCGCTCTGGCGGCACTACCATTGTACACTCAGTGTAGTTCAGGCTTGTGTGGGGTAGTACCACCTAAGCGGTAGTACCGCTCCTAGGAGCGGTAGTACCGCTTGGCTGCGGGCACAGGGCAGAAAATGGTTGGATTTTTGTCTCTCTATATAAGGAGGGGGTCTTCTTCTTCCTAAGGTTGACCTCTTCCTCCCAAGCTCCATTGTTGCTCCAAAAGCTCTTTCTTGCCCGATCTCTCTCCCTAGCCGATCAAACTTGTTGATTCTTTAGGGATTGGTTGAGAAGGCCCCGATCTACACTTCCACCAAGAGAAATTTGATTCCCCCCACTAATCCCTTGCGGATCTTGTTACTCTTGGGTGTTTGAGCACCCTAGACGGTTGAGCTCACCTTGGAGCCACATTCCATTGTGGTGAAGCTCCGTGGTGGTGTTGGGAGCCTCCAATTAAGTTGTGGAGATTGCCCCAACCTTGTTTGTAAAGGTTTGGTCGCCGCCTTCAAGGGCACCACTAGTGGAATCGCGGCACCTCGCATTGTGTGAGGGCGTGAGGAGAATACGGTGGCCCTAGTGGCTTTTTGGGGAGCATTGTGCCTCCACACCGCTCCAACAGAGACGTACTTCCTCTCAAAGGGAAGGAACTTTGGAAACACATCCTCGTCTTCACCGGCTCCACTTGTGGTTACTTCTTACCTTTACTTTTTGCAAGCTTTACTTGTGTTGTATCTTGTGCTTGCTTGCTTGTGTTGTGATTGTTAGCATCATATAGGTTGCTCACCTAGTTGCACATCTAGACAACCTATTTTGTTGCTAACCCTAATTTGTTAAGAAAAGCTAAAAATTGGTAGTTGCCTATTCACCCCCCCTCTAGTCAACCATATCGATCCTTTCAATTGGTATCAGAGCCTCGTCTCTTTATTAAGGGTTTCACCACCCGAAGAGTATGGTTGACGACGGGGATCGGGATGAGGAAGTGCCCGAGGCCTTGGAGTTGAACTCGGTCACCCGAGACGACTTAAATGAAGCTATGGCTTCACTTAAGACGTCTATGACGGCCGAGGTCAAGTCCATGCTTAAAGAACTCCTTGAGGGGTTGAAGTCTACTCCCGATCCTTTGCTTGTGGTTAATCCCACTGCATCGGTGTCGGAGGCCAATTCCGGCAAGGAAGCGGCTAAAGGCACTCAAACCTCTTCCCCTCATGGTAAGAATGGGACGGGAACCTATGCCTCGGTTCCCCCTCCCCCGGTCTATGGAGGACTGGTCCCTACACCGCATATTAACAACCTTGGTCCTCCTCCTAAGCTTGTGAAGGGTGATTTTGCTAATTGGGTTTTTCGTAGCAAGTCTCATTTGAATCACAGCTCAACAAATCTTTGGAGAATCATCGAGCAAGGCTTCTATCCACATGACCCAAGCAACCTCACTCCAAGAGAAGAGGCGAACAATCAATACAATCACTCTGCATTGTTCATCCTCCAATCTGCAGTGCCTCCCGAAGATCTAGCTCACTTGTGCCCCTTCTCCCGTGCAAAGGATTGTTGGGAACACATTATATCTTTGTACAAGGGGAGCTTAAGCATTCAACGGTCCAACTTTGAAGTGGTGCTTGATGAGGCCGATGAGTTTGTGATGAATGAAGATGAGGATCCTCGGGATCTCTATCGGAGATTGACAACTCTTGCGGTCGCTCTTCAAGATCATGGGAGCAAGGATACGGATGATAATTGGATCAAGCGCAAGTTTCTCAAGGCCATCATGCCATTCAACAAGGCAATGTCCTCCGTGATCCGTCAAAGACCGGACTTCCACACCTTGTCTTCAAGTGAAGTGTTGGATGAGTTTATTGCCATGAACATCATGAACAAGACCGCCGACAATGCTCTAGCTCGTGTCCAACGGTCAAAGAAAGCCTCACCCAACCTTGCTTTAAAGGCCAAGGGTATTCCGTAAGAAGAAGAAGAGGAAGAAGAAGATAGTTGCCCCGAAGACACCAAATATGCTTACCACGAGCACATGGCTCTTGCGTCAAGGCAATTTTGGGGCAACAAGAGAAACACAAGGCCCAACTCCTCCAAGAACAACTCAAAGGGCAAGCAACGAGTAAGGACTTGCTACAATTGTGGCAATGTGAGTCACTTTGTGGCGGATTGCCCATATGAGAAGAGGGAGGACAATGGTGGCAAGCTCATCCGCAAAGACAAGGCCAAGTCCTTCCCCAACAAGAACAATTTCAACAAGAAGGCACCTCCAAAGGGCTTGGTGGCACAAGAAGAGTACAACTCCGATGATGATGATGATGATACAAGTGGTGAAGTGTTAGCAACGGCCACCATGGCCATTGCCACCTCTTCCCCAACCAAGGTGTCTCTCTTCGGCGCCCTAATGAAAACATCATTGCCAAGTGCCTCATGGCCAAAGGTATCAACAAGGTAACCTCCAACATCAAAACCACTACCACTACTACTCCTTCATTGTTGGATTGTGTGGATGATAGTGAGATGGTAAAGGTTGATGAGAACGAGTTTGATAAGTTCTTGAGTAAGCTCAAAGGTGAGACCAAGAAGCACTTTGTTGCTCTCTTGGAACAACTTGGTGAGGCCAATGATATCATTGAGTCTCACGAAGAGACTATCACTAACTTGCAAGGCCATAGTCGTGATTATGCCGATGAGATTGCGGATCTTTCCATTGCTCTTGAGGAAGAGCGAGGTCTTCGTTTGGCTCTTGAGGAGTCACACAACGTTGACCTTGCTCAACTAAAGAAAGATCTTGAACATGCTCAAGTTCTTACTCATGTGCTCAAATCCGACAAGGTTGACCTTGGAGTTGGCCATGCTAGACTCAAGGAGGAGTTTGAGCTACTTGGCAAAGCCCACAAGGTTTTGAAGAGTGCTCATGGCTCTCTCAAAGAGTCTCATGATCAACTCCAAGTGAAGCTAACAACGGAAATAGCCACTTGTCCTCCGTTCGTTTTAATTGATAATGCCATTGCTACTAACCCTTGTTGTGAGCATGAGCATCTTGTGGAGGAGAATGCCAAGTTGAAAGAGCAAATCGAGAAAGGCCTTGTGACTTGCATACAAGGCGAGAAGAACCTCAACGAACTCTTGAGCAATCAAAAGGAAGTTGTGGCAAAGGAGGGACTTGGGTTTGTGCCCAAGTCAAAGAAGAAGAAGAAGATCAAGAAACCTCTCCCTCTCAAAGAGGTATTTGTCAAGAAGGGAGAGGGTGCTCATAAGGAGAAGAAGAACAAGGTGGTGGGTGGAAATGACAAGAAGGACAAAACCACTCCATCGAACAAAGCCGGCGACTTTAACCCTTCTTATGTTTTGTGCCGTGCTAGTGATGGGCATGTTTTTGCCAAATTTGTTGGTTATTATTATGAGAACATAGAATGGTCTATTTGGGTTCCTAAGACCCTTGTTACTAACATCAAAGGACCCATTCGAGAATGGGTACCTAAAACCAAGCATTGATCTCTTGTAGGAGTTTGCTTCCGGTGGAGAATCATGGTTGCTTGATAGTGGAGCAACAAATCATATGACCGGGAGCAAGCATTTGGTGGTGGACGTGCAACCAAGCTCATCTATGCCCACCCATGTTCAATTCGGTGATGCCTCAACATCTAAGGTATTGGGTCTTGGAAAGGTTGTGATTTCTCATGATTTATCAATCGAGAAAGTCATGCTTGTTGAGACCCTTGCATACAATTTACTTTCCGTTCGTCAACTTGCACTTATGGGCTTTGCCACATTCTTTGACCTTGATACCGTGGCCCTTTTGTGGAGCATATTGGATCTGAGGGGTATTGAATAGCATATTGGATCTGAACATATAATCTTCCACCAAATAAACCAACTAGCATCAACTACAAGATGTAATCAACACTACTAGCAACCCACAGGTACCAATCTGAGGTTTTGAGACAAAGATTGAATACAAGAGATGAACTAGGGTTTGAGATGAGATGGTGCTATTGAATATGTTGATGTAGATTGGTCCTCCCACGATGAGAGGATCGTTGGTGATGTCGATGGCTCCGATTTCCCCCTCCCGGAGGGAAGTATCCCCGGCGGAATCGCTCCGCCGGAGAGCAAAAGTGCCCCTGCCCAAGTTCCACCTCGAGACGGCGGCGCACCATCCCAAAAGCCTTCTTCTTATTTTTTCTAGGGCAAATGGACTTATATACCAGAAAATGGGCACCGGAGGCTGGCCAGGGGCCCCACAAGCCACCAGGGCGCGCCTGGGGGGGGGGGGGAGGTGGCGCGCCCTGGTGCCTCGTGGGCACCTGGGTGGACCCCTCTGGTATTTCTTTCTTCCAGTATTTTTTATTTATTCCAAAATAAATCTCCGTGAAATTTCAGCTCATTTGGAGATGTGCAGAATAGGTATCTCTGACATAGCTTTTTCAGGTCCAAAATTCCAGTTGCCGGCAATCTCCCTCCTTGTGTAAATCTTGCATATTAAGAGAGAAAAGGCATTAGAATTGCTCCACAAAGTGTTATATTGATTAAAAACACTATAAATAACAATAGTAAAACAAGATGAAAAATGGACGTATCAATCACCCGAGAACTTCAGGAGCGAAGAGTTAATCTTCGACATCGTACCTTTTTGCAGCGGATACCATGCGCTCTTAGGACGCACCGCATTCGCCCGCTTTAATGCAATCCCGCATTACGCTTATTTTAAGCTCAAGATGCCGGGACCCAACGGCATTATCACAGTAAATGGTAACACCGAACGCTCTCTCCGAACGGAAGAGTAGACCGCGGCTTTCGCAGCCGAGGTACAGGCATCCGAGGAGGCCGCCCGTGGCGGTAAACACACCCCCAGCTCTTCAAAGCGTACGCGAGTAGCGCCAGTTGACCTCGGACAGGCACCTCCCAAGTAGGGGTATGGGCTCCTCGCGTGCCTCCCTTGGAAGGGGCACTACGTCCCCAGGGTGCACAACTTCGCACTAAAAATTCCCTGGGTCGCCGAGGAGCCACTACAATGGAGACGTCGGCTCGGCTAGACCGAGCAGCGACGATGCCTCGAGCTCGCACATCGGCAAGGTTCTGTCAAAGAGCTAGCCCATAGTAGCGCACCCATGTGGCTTCAACCACGCAACTAACAACCGCAAACCTCTTCGAAGGGATCGACCAATGGACGCATCAAGCGCACGCTTGGCCGAAGCTGCACAATATTAACCCCCGCTATCAACGAGGTTGAGCTGGTCAACAGCACGGAGACGCAGACGTGCGGTAGGAAGCGGACCGGGCTCATAGACCCGATGACATGATCCACCCTGTTTTCCTTTAATTTCTCCCTCATTATCTTTACACGCATTGTATCTTGTTTAGTTTCTTTCCTTAAAGAGTTCGGCATGTAAAGCTTGGCTATATGAAATAAAGAAACCGTACCCATAAAGGTCTTCAAACACATCTTTTTACAAGCACTGCCCACATCCTCAAGATACATTTGCTAAAGGGTTTCGATTTTACACCCTGAAACAAAAGTCCGAAGTACTCGGCGTCTCGGATGTTGCACTATATGCACCAGTTTTGAACCTAGATTTTGGTCAATAGTTGGGTTGCCTGGCTCCTAGGTGTACCCCTTACGCTCCTAACAAATTCGGCTAAGGGTGTAACGGGAGAACCACTGCAATAGTGCCGCTAGTTTAACTGGCAAAGCGCCTCAGTGGAGAAAGCCGAAAACTGACCATCTAGGTAAGCGAAAACTAGTCAGCCATCCGAAGACCGCGTCAAGCGACGTGTCGTTAGAGATCACCCGTGTTAAACGAAGGGCTTCTTCCTCAAATTGGCCGAAGTGGGCATAGGCATAGACCTCGGCTGACCAAGCTGACCACTTTACTCACCGGGGGCTCGTCATCAGCCCCCACCGTCAAACTCCTACGACTAAGTGAAAGTTATAAAGCCACTATAGTCCGATTGCCTAGTCCCTATGTGTACAGACCTCCCCCGGGAACCGAGACGTCGGCTACGGGTCATGAACACTTAAAAGGGGCACCCTTTGTATATTGTACAAAGGGGTCGAAGCCGACGACTGGCTGCTTTCAGTTTAACACGGTCAAACAGGAGGAATATTAAAAACAAAACATAAATATATGAGAGGAAATTCAACCATACTCATTAAAAAACTTGAAATCTTTATACAACACATGCACTTCGGCATTCCGAAGTGCTACCTAGTAATACAAGTTGGCCTTAGGACACATGGCCTCGGTAAGACGGGTGCCCTCCTCCACGTCGGCGAAGAACTGCTTCGCGATGCGCGCTTTCCCTTCGGGGGGCCCGCATCAACAACCTCTGCCTCCACCTTCCGGAAGTGTGTTTTCACGCAGGCATACGCCCGCCGCGCTCCTTCCAGACACGCGGATCGCTTCCAGCGGTTGACTTGCGGGACGACTTCTTGCAGCCGCACCAGGAGCCCGAAGAAGCCGGACGGCAACGCCTCCGCGGGCCACAGGTTGATGCAGAGGTCTTGGAGCACCGGCCTCGCCATCCGAAGAAGCTCCGCTAGTTGTTTCATCCGATGATTAAGCAACTGCGATTGCGAGGGCTCCTGGAACTAATTCCAGAATGCCTTCTCCACCTCATGGCCCTCCAGTTGGCCGAAATGGAAGCCGGCGTCTGCCACACTCTTCGGGAGATCGGCGAAGATCTCTGCGGATCGCCATAGCTGGGTGAGCTCGACGCACCCCTTGCTGCCAAATACACATTGCAGTAAATATTGCTTACCCGAGGCTATTCTCTCCACTTGCTGGATCATGTGGTGGTCGGCCCGGTCCCGGGTCTGGAGCTCAGCATGAGACAGGCGGAGCTTTCGCAGCTGCTCGCCCGTCTCCTTCTCTTTCTTCTCAAGGGCATTGCGTTCGAGATACACGCCCTTGAGTGTCTCCTCGACCTCCAGGACCCGCGCCTGGTCCTTCTCCCTAGCCACCTTTACGGCGGCTAGGTCTTTTTCCGAGCTGTCAAGAGCTCGGCCTTGAGCCCCTCAAGCTCAGCCAACGCAGCTGTTATTAAGACAGTTCAGCATCAGTTTTTTCAAATAACAAGTTTTCCTTGCTCAAAATCAAAGTTCAAAGAATCAAAAAACACGACGCAGCGGTTGCTTACCTTGAGACCGCTCGACCTGCTTGTTCATCAGGTCGAGGTCCTTCTCGGACCTCTCGAGCTTCCGGCTCATCTCCGCAATCTCCTCGGAGGCGGAGTCCAGAGCCAAAGTCGACACCTGCATAAACAATTCCTGATGAGCCCCATAATTCAGTCAAGGACACTTCGGACTCACATCCTGTTTAATTAAATCCTGGGGGCTACTTCTTCCTCTGAGCCTATATTTTGACCCCAACTCTAGTTTTTTCAAACTGGCCCTGGGCTTGGGGGCTACTCACTAGGCAGACCGTCTAAAATGATTGGTAACATATGCCCTCGGACAATTACAAAGATTGCTAAATCTAAGCAGAAAAGATCCTTTTTCTTAAAAGGCAGAGGGTTACCTCGAAGCTCGTCAGGAGGCCCTTGAAGACCTCATGCATTCCGGCCTCTACGGACCGGAATCCCTGCAGCGCCGTGCCGATCAACGCGCGGTGCTCGTCCTTGAGGGAGGAGCCTGTCAAGGCTGCCTCCATCTCTTCGGTCCACCCTGCGCCAGCCCGCCCTGGAGCGGGAGGTGAGGGCGGAACGACCTCGGGGCCCCAGCACCTGGGTGCTGGGTTCGTGGGTCTCCGGCTGCGGTGGTCGAGCCGGAGTGGACTCTGGCTGGGCCGTTGCTTGGCCCAGACCTTCCTGGACGACCTCGGGGACTTTGTCCCCTTGGCCTTGCGGGGCCGAGGTTTCAACCTCGGCCATAACCACCTCCTCGACCCCCGCTGCGTCAGTTTGAGGGGTCGAGGTCGACGTCACCTCGCCGAGCCCTTCTGGAGCCGGGGCAGCGCGGTCTGGCGTCCCGCTGGTGGGCGGTAACACGCTGGAGGAGTCGCTTAGGCGTGCCCTAGGCGGGCTGTGGAAATACATTTACAAGGCATTAGCCTTGCCGAAGAATTTAAAGACAAGTACAAAAGACAGCGGCATACCTTTGAGGCGCCGGCTTCTTCCTCCCCAGCGCGAGTGGGTCGTCTTCGGACTCCTCGGAGAACACGTTCTTCTCCGACGGCTGGGGATCATCAGCCACCCCGGCCGAGGTTTCTTTCAACCTCTTCTGGCCTGAGGGCTGATCCTCGGCCTCGGCGTCTTCTGGCGCCGCCCTCTTCCCCTTTAGGGGAAGGCCATCCTCGTCCTCCCCCCATCACTTTCGTGGGTGGAGGAGGCGTGGGTCTCCTCGGACCGGGTGACCGAGGTCACCCGCCCCCGAAGACCCATCCTACCCTTCTGGGGCTTCGCCGCCCGGGGGATCACCACGTGCGGCTCCTCTGTCAGGAGTGCGGTGAGCAGAGGGGACCTCTCCCCCTCCGGGAGTGGTGCTAGGCACGACATCTGCTGCACCTTTGTCACCCAGTTCTGCAAATACGAAATGGATCGATTCATCAAAATCCGTCACACTTAACAGGAAAAGAGTATGAGCATATGTTTATTGAACACTTACCGGGGTGGCGGCATAGCCAACCTCGAAGCCGAGGTCCTTCCCCTCCCCGGGAATCTTGTCCTTGGCTAGCTTGAAGAGCCGCGTCCACATCCCGGCCAGGGAGGAGCGGAAGAAGCTGAGGACGGGTCCGGCATCCCCAGACTTGTGCTCCCACATTGGGGTGGCCCGGAGTTGGAGCGGGAGGATGCGGCGATGGAGCATGACGTTGACCACGTCGGGCAGGTGGAGCTTCTTCTTGTGGGACCACCACTGGATCCTCTTGATCGGCATCTCCACCTCCTCTGGGTTTCCCCAGAGGACGCCCTTCTCCTTCCAGGACTTGAGCTTCTTTGGAGGCCCAGCCGAGAAGGCTGGAACCTCGGTCTGGCCAGCGGCGAGCAGCTCAGTGATATAGAACCACTCCCGCTGCCAGTTCTTGACTGTCTCGATGAAGGTGCCGTCGAACTAGGCGGCCCCCTGGTTCTTGCTGACCATGGTGCCTCCACACTCTGCCAGCTCGGAGCCGCTGGACTTCGGCTTAACGCCGAAGGTCTTCTGCCATAGGCCGAAGTGCGGCTCGATGCGGAGGAAGGCCTCGCACACCGTGATGAAGGAGGCGATGTGGAGGATGAAATTCGGGGCCATGTGGTGGAAGTCGAGGCCGTAGTAGAACATCACCCCGCGCACGAACGGGTGCAGCGGGAACCCCAAGCCTCAGATGAGGTGAGGGATGAAGACTACCCGCTCCCCTTGGTTGGGAGCAGGCACCTGCTGGTCGGCGTCGGGAGCACGGGCGGCGACGTTGGCGGGGATGTACCCCGCACTCCGCAGCTCCTGAAGCATACCCTCCGTCACGATGGAGCCCCCCAGTGCCCTTTGAGGGTGTCGGCCATGGCTGGGTAGGGGAGTTCGGGTGTGCAAAGGTGGGGAGAGGCGAGATTGGATCTGGGCGCTGGAGCTCGAGGAGGCAGAAGGCAGGGGAAATGGGAGCGTAGCTAAAGGCTCTGTTAACTTTTTGCTCTTATAGGCTGCTGAAAGGCCAAGAGTCCCCCTTGCTGCGCCGATAAAAACTCCACTCTCCTCCTCCGAAGATGCCGTTACACGCATAGGGGGAA
Organism: Elymus sibiricus; assembly: GCA_039707655.1. Lineage (NCBI taxonomy): Eukaryota > Viridiplantae > Streptophyta > Magnoliopsida > Poales > Poaceae > Elymus > Elymus sibiricus. The sequence continues at coordinate 73,901,923 of CM077670.1, read as the reverse complement.
ACAAAATCTTGATGATATCCCCGAAAATACAGGCACGATCCCCACCTTGATGGGACGTGCCAGTGGAAAGGTAGTCTTGAACCATGATTTGAGATAAGCAGTATCTGCCTGACCCATCGTGGGTAGCGCTGCTTCGATAAAGTTGTCAGGCTAGGAGGTACTATTCACACTCGGGTGGCTAGCCTTCGAGGCTAAGTTAACTCATGACCCCGGAGAGGACCCGGCTGAATCTCGTCTACCAGATGCCACTCCTTGGAAGGGTGGCTAAGAGATCCGGAATTTCGAAGGGGAACTCGTTTGTCAAGCCAAGGACTTCGGATCCGAAGTTGCCACTGTTGAAGAGATCGTCCTCGGCGTAGAAGACCAGTTGGGGGGCTACTGACGGTGTCCTGGACTAGGGGGTACCAATCAAGTCGGCCCATATTCCTCGGGCTGGGCCGGTGGGCCCTCATTATTATCCAGATGGACTCCGGAAGAACAAGACTGCATCTACCGAAGACTTGGCGCGTACTCCAAGACTCCTCCTGACGCCTCCTCGCCTGGACGCCTACCTTGTAACCCTAGGTACCCTACCCGGCGTGTATATAAGCCGAAGGGTTTAGCCCGTAGAAAGGACCTCAACACAATCCCATTCACCTAGCCTTAGGACTAGATCATACGATCTCGAGGTAGATCAACTCTGTACTTGATACTTCTCCATCAATATAAACAAGAGCAGGACGTAGGGTTTTACCTCCATTAAGAGGGCCCGAACCTGGGTAAATATCTTCTCCCTGTTCTTGTTACCATCTGTCCGAGATCCACAGCCCGGGACCCCCTACCCGAGGTCTGCCGGTTTCTACACCGACACGGATGTACTCCCTCCGTCCCATAGTCACTAGTGTAAAAAACGCTCTTATATTATGGGACGGAGGGAGTATATAACACTAAAACGTAATTCGGGGTGGAGGGAGTATTATCCAACGTTGATTTAGAAGGAAAAAAAATGCAACTTCATATAACACAATGATATGGCAAAACGAATCCATTTCTGAGCCCAGGCTCATCTGGACCAGCGCAGACGAAAAAAAAAATGAAAACAAATACTAAAAAAAATTCAAAAAATTCTATTTTTTTGCATGGTGGATAATTTGGTGCGTGAGGTCTGCTCCAATTTTTAGATCATTGGACATCTGAGTAGCTCTCGGAAAAAAGACCAATTTGGGGTCTGTAAAAAAGTTTACTGTTCATGTACTGTTCTGACCAAATTTGTCTTTTTTGGTGAGAGCTACTCATATGTCCAAATGATATGAAATATGGAGCGCACCCCACGCAATAAATTATCTACCATGAACTTTTTTTTGGATTTTTTGAATTTTTTGTTAATTTTTTCTTTACCGGGTGCAGATGAGTCTGGGCACCAAATTGCTGCACTCATGGCAAAAACACTACTTAAACCATCTGATTCCACCTCAAACACATGGTAAAAAACAGGATGTGCCAGGATGAGATAGCAGAGGTGAATCCTTTTCGACCGACCAAGCAGCAAAGAAAAGTCACAGGACACACCACGAGTTACTCCTGGCCACTATGCCCATCCAGGCAGCTTTCAAGAACCACACAGCTATGCACAAGAGACAGTTCATCATACACAGGTAAGGTTCCACTGAAGATTTATAAGCAAAAAGAAAGATAAGTTCACACACGAAGAAGAATAAGCCAATGATTCTTTGACCATGGTCAGAGTACATGCGTACAGTGTGCGTGATGAATGGCTAGGCTGGCTATGTATTTTCTTTTGTTTGCTCCCTTGTCCGCGTGCGCAGCAGTTGGTCCTTGCAGTGCAGCGCAGCGCAGGCTTGAAATCTTTTGCCAGCCAGCTCGTGGAGGCCGGCAGGCAGGCAGGGTGTGCTCGTCGCCAGGGCCACGCCCCTGACCCGACCCTGCTGCCATTGATGCAAGCAAGCAGCCATCCTTTGCTTTCAGTTGGGCTCGAGACCACAGCACTATAGTATTCCAACCACCATTTCATTCATGTCCCGTGAGCTGGCTGGCTGTCATATGTTCTACGCTCTTTTACCTGAAGTGAAGGCAGCTGATTCAGAAACCGGACTATGCATGTTCGTTCATAATCTTCTCTGATGGTCTTATCAGACGTTAAAAACATATCTCAACAAACTGATCATGTGCGGGGCTTCAGAGGCTTCTGATCGCGGCACTCGCGAGAGAAGGCTGCACGCATTGTTTAACCCCGTGGCTCCGCTTTATTAGAGGCAGCGGGCCAGCGGCAGAGCTGCAGGCCAGTGAGTGAGTGAGGTGGCCACTCACTCACTTCTAGGCGGTATGGCACCCCCTTTGAACAAACAAATTTCAACAAACTTTGTCCCCAAGATTGGTTTTGACTGACTGCGTTGGTGACCGGGCTGCTCACGTTTCTGGCAGCTGGATGCATACATGGTCCCTCCCTCCCGCCCTTCCAACAACCATACGCAGCAGCATCTCACAATATTCAAACCTGGCTAGCAGGTTAGGGATATGCAATGTCCCTGGTGTACTTTTGATTAGTTCAGAAAATATACATACGGTCGATCTTTAGCCCAACATGTTAAGGATGCGTGTAGCGCAAAAAACTGCTCCTATTGAGCTCGTTTCATTCCCACGCTGAAAAAGAGGCACTCTTTCCATTAATTCGGTTGCTAGTTAAGGTGTCATTGTGTCTAGCACTGGTTAGGTGGCAGTGGGCCAACGATCAACACGAACATTCTGCAGGAGTAGTATCATCTAATATTAGTTGTGCGCGTCGTCTAATTGGCACTCATCTGTCTTAGCTAATGGAGGTTGCAGCATTCAGATAGTTGCATTTGGATTGCAACGAGGAGTGAGCCGCAGTTAGGAGCTTCGGGTCGTGCAACATTGGAAGTTCCCATACGTGCGTGTGTGGTGAGTGGGTATTTTTTGACAAATCTGGCCCCTTTGCACGACTTGAGGCACATCTGGCCCTTGGGCAAAACTAATTTGGAATCTGGCCCCTGGGGTCGGCGCCACATATCATGACGCCAAAGTTGTATATGTCGGCGCCACACTACATGGCGCCGAGCCGTACAAGTTCGGCGCCGTGCTATGTGGAGCCGACCCCAGATGGACCCACAGAAACCCTAGGGGGCCAGATTTGCTCGGCTCCACATAGCATGGTGCCGAACTTGTACAGCTCGGCGCCGTGTAGTGTGGCGCCGACATGTACAACTTCGGCGCCATGCTATGTGGCGCCGACCCCAGGGGCCAGATTTCAAATTAGTTTTGCCCAAAGGGCCAGATGTGCCTGAAGTCACTCAGAGGGGCCAGATTTGCCAAAAAATACGGTGAGTGGTGAGGCAGGGGCTGCGGTGCCGCAGAAAGTGGCTCGCTCGATTGAGCATTTTACCCATGGCATCGCGGCAGTGCGTGCAGCCGTGCAGCGCAGGACGGAAAGGAAAAGGCTCTACTTTTCACCAGCTGTAAGGTAGAACCTGCACAATTCCTGCACCTCATGCATGGATTCACACAGTTCGGTGTAGGTAAAGCCAGACCACGCAGGAGAGGGAGGGCCAGCATTAGGGTTTTAGGGTTTTAGTTTATCTTCGAGATGGATGAAGAGACAATGTACTCACAATCATCTTTCGCTTTTAACAGATTTATGAAGTGAACGCAGTAAGTTGAACAGCCTAACGTGAGCCTAGCAAACTAGCACCTCAGCAGCTTCTTGTGCTTCTTCAGATGTAAAAGCCATGAGAGCATTATCTTCCGTTACAAACAGACACAGAGTTCTTATACTTCAGGACCGAAATATTTGAGGCGCAATCCTACATGGATCCTGTGACTCCAATCATGTCATAACAAGAATGATCGTCTTATCTTGGACACGGTTGCTGCATGCCACACTTCATTGTCTCTGCTCGAGTGATATCGAAAACGATACCACATCCGTCTGTACCGGGATTAAAATCGTCCGGTCTTGTCCTTAAACCCTTTGTAATCCTTTGATATTAATAGAAGCCACAACAGGAATAGGATTATTATTAGCAAAGAATTCCAAACCTCAATAGATATTAATCGTTGGTGTCTTCTTGACAAACTATGCAGCACGACCTTGATTATTACCTCTTTCAAATACAGTTAACTTTACGTTCGAAAGATTGGCGGGTTACCAAACGCTGACAAGCAGTAAAGAACATCCCTTTATCACATAACCACAACCATTTTAGCTTCTGTTTAAGGAGAAAAAAAACATTTTAGCTTGCACGTTGGTGGTTTTGGCTTATTATTTTTTTTCCGAAAAGAAGGTTGGAACCCCCAGCATCTGCATCATTATGATCCACACAATCAAAATTTTGCTTATATGACATAACTATCAACAACACTTGTGGATGAGCTGCTAGCCTAGTGGCTAGAAGACAGTAGCATCTCACAGCCAACACATGGTTCGAGCCTCGGCTCGTGCGTTGTGTTTTACATTCTCCTCTTAATTAAAAAGCCGTAGGGGAGGAGCCCCTACAATACTACTCCGTACCAGAAGAAATACACCCATGTTGCGTTTCACATTTCATTATCTTCCCATATCCTAAATAACCCCAAATCTATTTCCATGGCGGTGGGTATATACTCATAGGCTTATCATCCCAGGGATGATTCTAGTGGACCATGGCCTATGCACGCAGTGCACAAGTAGTGGATTGCATCAATAGTTCTTCTCAGAGTCGAGCATATGGTACCCACAAATCAAAGCACACAAGACTTGTGGAGCATATGGTACCCACAAATCAAATCAAAGCACACACACAAGACCCGCTTCGGTACACCCCCCTACAAACCGTATAAAGGGTAATATGGACCTTTCACACTTTCGTATGTATGATGAGTCGTCCATTGGTATGTATATACGGATAGGCCCGTATGTTTATCCTTTTTCTTCTCTTCACTTCAAGTTTCACCTTTTTTTTAAAGTGTAAAAATATGCAGCCAACATGGTTCGAACTACAGACCTCCCATTAGACTATACACCATGGTGACCAACAGGCCACGTTAGTAGTTGTGACATTTACAGGTATGACAACTCTCTTAGTCGCAGTGGTTTTCCTTTTTTTGTTTTGGCCGAGTTTTAATCTGTTTTTTTCTTTTCTATTTTTTTCATTTTCATTTTCTTTTTTAAAATTCATGAATTTTTATTAAATTTACGAAATATTTTCCAAATCTGTGAACTCTTTTCGAATCCTTAATTTTTTTAAAAACAAACCGTGAAATTTTTTCAAATGCCTGAACTTTTTTCAAAACATGTGAAATTTTTTCAAAATTGATGAACTTTTTTTCACATACGATGATGTTTTTCAAAATTGATGATTTTTAAAAAAAAACCGGCTGGCAAGCCGAGGTTCCCAAAACCGGGAACATTTTTTGCAACTCTTTTTAGTGAACTTTTTTTTTTAGAATCTGTGAAAAATTTCAAATCCATGAACATTTTTCTAAAAATCGATGAACTTTTTAAAATCCACGAATGCTTAGGCCGGCCTAACAGGCGCCTCTTAGGAGCGATGATGTCGCCTAGTTGGGCCAAAGCCTAAGCATTTTTTCTTTTATATTTTTTTGTTTTTCTTCTCTTTTCCTGTTAATTCATTTTTTTCTTTTTGAACTCTATTATTGTTTTAAAACTTGGTTACTTTTTTAGATAATAATTTTAAATACTTTTTTACTTCAAACCTGGCATAGATGCCTATCATGGGTATGCCCACCTGCTAGCAAAAGTTAAGACCATTTCATGAATGGCAAAAAAAAAACATTTTCAACGGAGGGTGTTCGGGTGGCCACAAGGATCCGTCTGAGAACACGTTGTATCCAGACATCCTTGAAATGGCCCAAATTTTCCATGGCCTTGTATGATCGATTCAAGGCACAATGCCAAGTTATTTTGGTTTTCGGCATTTTTTTGCATTTTCTGGTATTTTCTCGGTAAAAAAAGACCGATAATGGCAAGATGTGTCACAACTTGCATACGGTGTTGGAAGTCGTTCAAACCTGACATGGATGCATATCATTGGCATGCCCACCTGCTTACAAAAGTTGGGGTCGTTTGAAGAATGTCCAAACATAAACCATGTTTAATGGATGGTCTTCGGTTAGGCCAGAAGGCTCCGCCTCAGAGCACGTTGTTTCCCGACATCCTTGAAGTGACCCCAATTTTTTTCCATGAACTTGTACGACCAATTCAAGGCATCATGTCAAGTTGTTTTGGTTTCGATTTTTTTTCCTTTTCTGGAGTTTTCTCGGTCAAAAAAGGCCGATAAATGGTCGGACGTGTCGCAACTTGCATACGGTGTCAGAAATCGTTCAAATCTGGCATGCATGACTACCATGGGCATGCCCACCTCCTTGAAGAAGTTGGTAACATTTCAATAATTTCCAAAACTAGGCCATGCTCAATGGAGGGTGTTTAGGTTGGCCAAAAGCCTCCGTATGAGAGCACATTGTTTCTCGACATCATTCAAATGGCCCCAAAAAAATTCCACCATCTTCTATGACTAATTCAAGGCATCATGTCAAGTTGTTTTGGTTTTTGACAAATTTTGCATTTTCTGGAGTTTCTCAGACAAAAAAGGCAGATAAATGGCCGGACGTGTCGCAACTTGCATACGGTGTCAGAAATCGTTCAAACCTGACATGATTGACTACCATGGGCATGCACACCTTCTTAAAAAAGTTGGGGTCAATTCAAGAATGTCCAAAACTAGACCATGTTCAATTAAGGGTGTTCGGTTTGCCCAGAAGGCTCCGTTTGTGAGCACGTTGTATCTCGACATCCTTCAAATGGGCCCAAAATTTTTTTCCACCATCTGCTATGACCAATTCAAAGCACAATGCCAAGTTGTTTCGGTTTTCGACTTTTTTTTCATCTTCTGGAGTTTTCTAAGTCAATAATGCAGATAAATGACTGAACGTGTCACAATTTGCATGCGGTGTCAGAAATCATTTAAATCAGGCATGGATGCCTACCACAGGCATGCCCACCTGCTTGCAAAAGCTGAGGTCATTTTAAGAATGTCTAAAACTAGATCATGTTCAACGGAGGGTGTTTCGGTAAAGCTAGAAGAGTCTGTTTGAAAGCACGTTGTCTTTCCACATCCGTCAAATGGCCCCAGTTTTTTTCACCAGATTATGTGACCAATTCAAGGCATTATGCCAAGTTGTTTGGATTTTTGACAATTTTTTTTTCTAGAGTTTTCTCGGTGAACAGGGTTTGATATCTTGCCGGACGTATCGCAACGTGCAAACGGTGTCGGAAGTCGTTTAAACATGGCTCAGATGCCTCACTTGTTCGTGCCAGGCTGCTGCCAGAAGTCGGGGTCATTTATCCATGGTCTAAAAAAACCACCAGTTGACAAGAGTGTGCTAGACTAGGCCAGACGGATGGATCTTTGAGCATGTAGTTTTTCCTAATTTGAATGCTTCAGTTATTTGCAGTTTCCGTCATTATCAATTAACATGAACATTTTCTCATATCGTAACCATTTCTTGAAATTTGTCAATAATTTTAAAATTTTAAATTGTGTATGAAAATTTTATAAAATTGAACATTTTTTCAAAATTGTTAAAAAATTCCTAATAATTTATGTTGAACACAAATTGCATACTACGTACTTTTTTTAAAAAAAATTATCAACTTTTTTAAAAACGCAAACATTTCTTAAATTTGGGAACAAAAATAAAATAAAAAATGGGAACATATACATACATAATACAATGGCTGTTTGGAGACACATACACATACACTAGACTACATGCATGAATCTACCACGAAGAAATCAACAAAAATGACATGTGCGCACACACGCGTACACGTATAGCTTGCACAAATCGATTTGACATTTGCACATGCATCCACATGGGTACTTACTACGTTCCTTCACACAAAACAAATATACACACACAGAACCGTTGAACAACTTGAGTAGTACAAAGATTCTCTAAAAAAAAAAACTTGATTAGTACAAAGTAGACGGCAAGATCTACAGGAAACAACTAATAGTAAATTTCGTGATTCGTATTTTCAGTAACGGCGGCGTAGTCGAGTGGCTAGCTCTTCTAAACAGGAGGATGAGGTTATGAGTTCAATCCCACATGCTAACTTTCTTATTTTTCCAGGATTTTTACCTCACGCGCGCTTAAATGGCAAGTGGCCTCGCGCGTGGGCCTGCCCAGTTGTGCACCGTATCCCCTCGGTATTTAGTTACTCAAAAAAAAAACCCGGAGGTAATGTACTTTTAAAATGACCATCGTGCCCTTTATTATGAAGGGGTATGGAGTAATCTCAACCGTTAATGTGTTTAGTGGGTGTACCGAAGCAGACGTGAAAAAAAAATCCAACACTCCACTTCCTCTTCCTGTGCTTGCCCCGTCCATCCAGTTCCAGTCTTCAACTGAGCTTTGCCCCCACTAGGCTAGAGATCTAAACCTCAATGTGAAAAGAAGAAAAAAATCACAGGAAAGACCGGTCAAAAGTCACACCCTCCACTGGTAATCCACTGCTGATTATTGACCTAACATAATCTGCCACCATATGTCAATGCGTCCAATCATTTAGTACTAGAGTTTACTGTACTTGAAAACCTCCAAGCTCGCTAGTAGCTCCAACCAATCTGGGATTTGAGTTTTTGCTCCTATCCGCCCGATTTTCCCTCGAAGAATCCACTCATCATCGGGTCTCACGCTCCATGAGTCCATGCACGGCAGTTCTCCCACGTGAGGCCCGGCCGGCCGGCCGGCCGTCCCCACCGGAACCGAAAGCGAGCTGCAGAGGGGAGGGGAGCGCTGCACTGTTGTCGGGTCGCGTCGCATGTAACAGCAGTCAGTCTAGAGGAGACGAGAGAAAACGTGGGGGGCTCATCAGTCCCGAGCGGAAAAGTCGCCTCGGATCCTGCCTGCCAAAGCGCCCAGCGGGGGAGGAGGAAGCAGCAGCGGCAGCAGCTCGAGCCTCGATAACGTACACTGGCTGACTGCACCACGATCACCTTCCTCCTCCCCCCGCGGCCGCCGGCGAGTGGCCACGGCATCTTGGCTCAACGATGTGCCCAGCTGGCGTGCGTTGACGGGGTCTTCTCCTCTGATCTCCCGGGAGGCCGGGACCCGAGTCGTGTGTTGGCGTGGCAACATCAACAAAGAGTTTTTTCTTTTATATAAAAAAAAGTATCAACGTAGAGCGATAAAGAGTAGTAGTATATCTCCGTCCCAAATTACTTGTCTTAAATTTGTCTATAGATGGATGTATCTAACACCTCGAAACTACACCTCCCACCGTCATTGGCGGCTACATATTAGAGCTAGAGTTTTCACTTCCAAATGTGAGGCCCTTGACTCGAAGAGTACCGCCAACCCAAAGTCACCATGTGTTGTCGCTCCCGCCTTCAGTGAAAAAGTCTATGGTACCACCCAGACCACAACACAATGATGACTGCTCACACACATAGCCTTGATGTAGACAACAACATGCGATTGGACATACCCATATAGATGAAGCGTCGAGCAGTTTCAAGAGATGCGTACCACCATCGACGAGGCCGTCTGTCGCCACCAAACAACCGTCAAGGCTCCCACAGACTAGCCATTTGTGGGAGTTTGTTGAAGTCGTCAGGAGAACACATGGGAGGGTGTGTGTATGTGTGTGTGTGTGGGGGGGGGGGGGGGGGGGGCATTCGACAACCTCATTCCTTGGCTCGTCATTACTAGTTGCCAATTGGGTATTGACCACTACGTATGATGGATTCGGTTGGTCCGTGCGAAAGATCCCCACAGAATCCGGACTACCGAACAACCTGCACCACCCCTCGAGATTCATGAGCTTACCACCAAAGAATCTGCGCGGATCCACCACGAGCATCATCCACCGCGTTGGCAGTGATCGGCAACCCAAATGGTCACCTCACGGGAATTCCTGGCTATGGGCGCGCTCCAGCCACTAGTGTGGCTCCGGCCCCCGGCTGACCACCAGAACATGGTCCGAACTTCTTGCCACCCACCCTCGCACCACATTCGTTTCTTGAATGGATATATTTGTTTCCTAAGTCGTTTTGATGATAACGAGAACATGATTAGTGATTTGACCGTGTGCCTCAGTGTATACAAAGTGCGGTGGCACATTCGAAGGCAGCAAGCATGGTCGAAGCCCCCTCCCCTCTCCCCATTTTAAAAAGAAGAGAGACAACATCCTTGTAATTTCGTTTGTTTGAGCCATTTGAAAAGCCGTACTATAAAGAGGGGGTGCACTTTGGAAAAAGAGGTGAGAATGTACTCACATGCACATACAAAATTGTACCCACAAACTCACCAAAAGCCAAGAGAGAGCTCCCGTGTAATCCCTATCTTCGCAGTTCTTCTGTGTACCCAGAAACCTCCGAGTTCCAGGATCTCCGGACAGTCTTTGTCCCTTCCAAGGCTTGCAACTCCCAATTTGCAGCTATCTGTTAAGCCTGGAGATTGTTTGGATGTTTTGAGAAACCTCTGAGCTGTCTCCGGGTGCAGTGGAGCCTTGCAACCCTTCAGATGCAACTCTTTGGTTGCAACTCTCTGTTCCACAGATCGCATGTCTTTGTGACCTATTGGTATTCTGGTTGCCAAGTTGTCCATGATGTCTTTTCATTTGAACATGCACGGCGCATTTTTGTCAGGTTGTTGTTTATCAAAACCTTGAGGTAAAACGATGTTGGCTTGGCATGTATGACATCCCGTCATAATAGGAATGATAGACTACTCATATCAACAAGGTGTACCTTCTTTTTCGCTCATCCGAAAGGAACCTCAAAGTTAAGCTTGCTTGACTTGGAGCTATCTGAGGATGGGTACCGACTGGGAAGTTGTACCCAAGCGCACACGAGAGAGGACAAAGTACGTAGGAAAGACTAGTGTCGGTCTATAGGGCCACTTTAGACCTCAGGCGCAACGGCCAGGAACCAGTGGGTGTACGAGTGGGTTTGGCCGGTGCGTTACAATTGGTACTAGAGCCGACCCTCGCGGTTACACGGACGTGTGTGGGTCAGTGATATATGTATGGGGCGCATGTGGATGCTGGTACTGGCATGCATGGACGTGTGCCAAGAGGCAACGTTCCTACTAACAGAACCTAAACCGGCAGATCTCAAGGTAGGGATCTTAAGCTAGGAGTCTAGGAGCGATGGTAACAAAGACATGGGATTTACCCATGTTCGGGCTCTCCGAGAAGATAATACCCTATGCCCTACTTATGTTTATTGCGCTGGAGTGTAGTATAGAGTACATGTATCTACCAAGAGATTGTAATGTGTCATCTATGAACAGGGCCTCTCGGTTTATATAGGCACCGAGGGGTCCTACGGTTATAATATCCTAGTAGGCTGCATACGTGGAGACAAGGTTCTCGACGAATCTAGCGTCTTGGAGTATACATCAAGTCTTTTGGATTTTCCATGTATTTGCCATGGGCTGCCCGAAGTGGCCTAGGACGGAACTGACATGGGGGTCCTCAGCCAGGCCCACCAGGCCGGGAGTCGACATGGTGAGAGGCACCCTAACGGGGACACTGTCACCTATTGGGCCAATGGGGATGTGACGCCCCCGGCCCGACCGTGCACTAATCATACACGCAAATGCGCACGATCAAGCCCAGGGACTCACGGGAAGATATCACAACACAACTCTAGACAGAAACTAAAATAATACAATCTTTATATTACAAGCCAAGGGCCTCGAGGGCTCGAATACATAAGCTCGAGTTACACAAGAGTCAGCGGAAGCAACAACGTCTGAGTACAGACATAATTAGACAAGGCTGCTTTAAGAAGGCTGAGCAAAACAACGACATCTAGATCGAAAAGGCGCAGGTCTCCTGCCTGGTAGCCTCCTATCTACTCCTGGTCGTCGGTCTCCACGTAGTAGTAGGATCCACCGTGGTAGTAGTAGTCGTCGACTGGGGCAGCTGGCTCCGGGGCTCCGACATCTGATCGCAGCAATCGGGAATGGAAAAAAAGAGGTAGCAAAGCAACCGTGAGTACTCATCCAAAGTACTCGCAAGACTTACATCAGAACTATGCTAAGTATGCATCGGTATCAAAAGAGGGGGCTGTATCTGTGGACTAAACTGCAGAAATGCCAGAATAGAGGGGAAGGCCTAGCCTATCGAAGACTAGCATCTTCAGCGTCATGCAGCATTAGAAGAGTGCAGATTAGCAGCATAACATAAAGTAACAAGCATGTAGAAGCAAAGCCCAGAGATCCTTCCTCGACTCCCTGCGAGAAAGCGATCCCGGAGCTTACATATTAATTAACATGTATCTAGTTCAAGTTGTAATAGATCGGGATACAACACTGAGCGTCCTGTTATCGTGGACACGGCTATTCGAATAGATAACTTCCCTGCAGGGGTGCACTACTGTTACCCAACACGCTCGATTAACTCTGGCCGGACACAATTTTATCGGGTCATGCCCGGCCTCGGCTGATCGACACGACGTAGTCCTACCTAGGCTCCGCAGAGAGGTCCCCGCCGGTCTACATCCTAAGCGCTTCGGGGTCTTGGGCCCATCGCCCTTTGCACTCCGGGTCATTATGCGACGAGCCAGGACGAGCACCACCTCATCGTGGATGGCACTGGCCCGACAGGCCCACAATGCTGAACTGGACATCTGACAGAGCTTTCGGCTGATACATACGGCGCCGAGGGCCCCATTAAACCATTATCCCACGTGGTGGTAGTGCGTATAGGCCAGTGGCCAACTCAGATCAAATACCCAAATCCGTTAGTGAATTATTAGGAGCTCGCGGTGACGATCAGTACTCCTGTCGCCCCGTCTCGAGAAAGTGCAACAAGGGTCAGGCCCATCCCTCTCTAGGGCGGTCTCTGCTTGCCCGGCCACGCCTCGTACTTATCTCGCGGGTACCCTCCAGGTCAACCGGACTCCACAAGGCACTGTCGGGAACTCAGGTCCACCTCAACAGGGATGGTACCGCATGTCCCTTCAGTCCCGCAGTAACAGTGCATGGGGGGGCAACAGTCAAAGGTAACCGTGTGTCCGTAACATCAAGAGGGTAATCCGAGGAATCACCCTCGATGGATTCCCACTCGATTCCACCGTCAAGGTGAACCCGGAGGAATCACCCTCGATGGGTTCACACTTGGGGGGTTGCACGACAGAGGCATCATCGGAGGTGGTGAAAGAGGATTCACCCTCGGTAACCCACTGATGGAAATATGCCCTAGAGGCAATAATAAAGTTGTTATTATTTTATATTTCCTTGTTCATGATAAAGGTTTATTATTCATGCTAGAATTGTATTGACCGGAAACTTAAATACATGTGTGAATACATAAACAAATACCGTGTCCCTAGTGAGCCTCTACTAGACTAGCTCGTTGATCAAAGATGGTTAAGGTTTCCTAACCATAGACATGAGTTGTCATTTGATAACAGGATCACATCATTAGGAGAATGATGTGATGGACAAGACCCATCTGTTAGCTTAGCATATGATCGTTCTGTTTATTGCTACTGCTTTCTTGAATGTCAAATACATGTTCCTCCGACCATGAGATCATGCAACTCCCGGATACCGGAGGAATACCTTGTGTGCTATCAAACGTCACAACGTAACCGGGTGATCATAAAGATGCTCTACAGGTATCTCCGAAGGTGTCTGTTGAGTTGGCATGGATCGAGACTGGGATTTGTCACTCCGTGTTTCGGAGAGGTATCTCTGGGCCCTCTCGGTAATGCACATCATAAGAAGCTTGCAAGCAAAGTGACTAAGGAGTTAGTTACGGGATGATGTATTATGGAACGAGTAAAGAGACTTGCCGGTAACGAGATTGAACTAGGTATGGAGATACCGACGATCGAATCTCGGGCAAGTAACATACCGACGGACAAAGGGAATTACGTATGTTGTCATTGCGGTTCGACCGATAAGATCTTCGTGGAATATTTAGGAACCAATATGAGCATCCAGGTTCCGCTATTGATTATTGACCGGAGAGGCGTCTCAGTCATGTCTACATCATTCCCGAACCCGTAGGGTCCGCACGCTTAACGTTCGTTGACGATATAGTGTTATATGAGTTATGTGAATTGGTAACCGAATGTTGTTCGGAGTCCCGGATGAGATCCCGGACGTCACGAGGAGTCTCGGAATGGTCGAGAGGTAAAGATTTATATATGAGAAGTCATATTTTGGGTTCCGGAAAAAGGTGCAGTTTTTTTCGGTATTGTACCGGGAAGCTTCCAGAAGGTTCCGGAGGATTCCGGAGGGGTCCGGAAGTCCACAAGTGGGTCCACCACGTCCGAAGGGCTGGCATGGTCTAAGGGGAGGCGCCCTGGCCTTATTGGGCCAGGCGCACCAAGTCCTCAAAAGCCCACACAGCTAGGGAAGGAAAAAAAGGAGAGTCCTAGTAGGAATAGGATTGGACTTTGTGTACTATTCACGTGGTACTGTTCACGTGGTACTATTCATGTGATACTGTTCATGTGGCACTATTCCTTCTACTCCAAGCCCCTACACATATATAAATAGAGGAGAGGGGGCGCCCCAAACAAGACACAACATTGTCTTAGCCGTGTGCGGCACCCCCCTCCACAGTTCCGTCCCTCGGTCATATTTTCGCAGTGCTTGGGCGAAGCCCTGCGGAGATAGCATCACCATCACCGTCACCACACCGTCGTGCTGCCGGAACTCATCCACTACCTCGCCGTCTTGCTGGATCAAGAAGTCGAGGACGTCACCGAGCTGAACGTGTTCTGAACACGAAGGTGCCGTACGTTCGGTACTCGGTCGGTTGGATCGTGAAGTTGTTCGACGACATCAACCGCGTTGTTCTAACGCTTCCGCTTACGGTCTACGAGGGTACATATACACACTCCCCCTCTCGTAGCTATGCATCTCCATGGATAGACCTTGCGTGTGCGTAGAATTTTTTTGTTTTCCATGCAACGTTCCCCAACACCCACAACCGACTAGCTATGCTACAGAGATGTCATCAGGAGTGAGGTAGGAGGTATCACCCTCGGCACTCAATAGTAGCTCTGTAGAGTCGTACAACTAAGGGGGTGTGCGGTGCTGGGTCGGTCTCGGCACGTCGATCACATTGATCGGGTCATCGGTAATAAAGTGGGGCAACACGGACAAGGGTGTAGGGCCACTGATGGATCGCTAACCAGCCTATACTAAGCATTTAGGACAACAGGTAAAGTATCAATAGCAGGTTACAACATCAGGCCATGCTTCAGAATAGGAACAATCAATTACAGTAGCAAAATCTAATGCAAGCATGGGGAAGAAGGAATAGGTGATATAGGAATGATCAAGGGGGTTTTGCTTGCCTGGAAGCTCTGCTGAAAAGGAAGAAGGGTCGTCGACGACGTAGTCGTACTCAGGAGCAGCGTCGGTCTCGGAGTCTACCGGAGAGAAGAGGGGGAAGAAACAATAAATATAAAGCAAACAAATGCACACAGATGCTTGGCATGGCAATAGGTTGTGCTAGGGGTGCCCTAATGCAGTGCTAGGTATTTTAAACGGAGCGGGAAAGTATCCGAGAATATTTTCACAGCTCCAAACACTATTCATTTAGCAGTTTCGGTAGCAAATGTTCAATGTTCAGTATTTTAGAGGCATGTGACAGGTAGGTGGAGGGCATATTCGGATTCTTCATATTTTTCTGATCATTTTTCATATATAAATTATTTTCATCCGACTTACGTTTTTTTAATGATTTTTCAATGTTTTATTGAATTTCTGGAATTACTGGATTAATTTTAATTCGAATTATTAAATAGCTAAATTGCTACGTGTACCCAGCTGAGTGCACACATGAATGCACCCAGAGGCTGACAGTGGGCCCAGTCAACTGCACAGTCAGCAGTTGACTGGGTCAACGTTGACTGGACAGTGGATCCAGTGGGACCCACCTGTCATTGACTAGGGGCAATCCCAGTCAGCTTTGACTGGTCAACTGGGTCCTGTGGGGCCTAGCTGTCAGTGTCTATGAGCTCTAATACTGGATTTAACATAATCAACTAGTTAATTAGGGAGGTGGGACCCGTCTGTCAGTGTCCCAGTTAACTAACATATTTAGTTTAATTTATTTAACCACTACAGTAAATGGCCCCACCAGTCAGTGGCTGTTAGCCGTGTGGTTAGTCCCTAACCACCTGACGAGTGGGTCCAGCCGCCATTTAAACGCCGACGCATGCCGGCGTTGCCCTGGCGAGCACCGGACGCGGTGGCGTCGCGCGGAAACGGCGCACGGGCAGCGGATCGAGCCGCGGTTGGGCTCATTCGAACGAGCGCGGAGCCGCGCGTGCGATGGAGCGAGCGGCGGCAGCTGGGGGTGGCCGAAACGACGGCGGTGACAACGAACGGCGGCGACCCGTACGGGAGCTCGACGGATTCGAAGCCACGGGCACGCTCGCGATGAATGGGTGGACTAGGGGGCATCTACGCGATGGCACGAACTCGGTAGCGTGCTCGTTTGAGCCAGAGCGGCACTACAGCAGCAGCAAGAGGCGCAGCGGCGGCGACGGGAGCGGCGACCATGGCAGGGGCAAGCAGCAACAGCGGCTCGAGCAGTAGGGAGAGGGGAAGCGAGCGGAGCTCACTTAGGAGTAGCAGAGTAGGCTAGCAGGCTCGGGGGAGCGCCGGAGACGAAGAATCGACCGCGGCGATCTCGGTGGTCCGAGGTAGAAGACGAAGTCACCGGCGACGCTGTGGAGCGTCTCAGCTCGCGTAGCTCGACGGAGAGGGCGAGGGCGTCGTGGCGGAGCGCGTGGACACGAAGGCGAGGCAGGAAGGGCTCGGTGGCCGCGTGGTTACGGAGGGGCGGCCATGGTTGCGTCGGGCGTGTGCGGGAAGGGCGACGGAGAGGCGAGGGGGAGGATCTGCGGGGCTCTAGGGTTTCGGGGGGAGAGGGAGAGACCGCAGGGGCTGCTCTTATCCCCTCCCGCAGCACTGCAGCGCGAGGAGGCCGGGCGCGGTGGCCATGGCGCGGCCTTTCCCTGGCGCTGGCGGGAGGTAGGGGAAGGCCGGCGTGGGCTAGGCCTTTGCGCACTGTGCGGCTTAAGCCCACTAGCACAGTAGCGCTTTAGCCCTTTTCTTTTTCTTTTTTTGATTTCTTTATTTCTTCTGTTTTGCAAATTGTTAGGCCACAAAAAGACTTTTGTAAAATATGGAATCATGCCACATAAATACTTTGCAGTATTTAGCACTGCCATAAAAAGGTTTGGAGGAAAAATAATTTCATTTGAATTTTATTTAAATACAAAAGGGTTAAAATTGGCTGTTTTGGGTACTGTTTTGGATGCTAGGATTAACTTGGGAATTTTAATAATGTTGATTTTATTTTTATAATTGCTTTGGGAATTTTTGCAATATTATGAACATTTTTGTTTTGCTGTTTGAAGAAATAATTATTTGACTTGCATGTTGAATTTTGAATTGAAGTTGAATTATTTCCTAATGCAACTTAATGAAGATGATCATGATGACATGGCAATTTAATTAGCTTAATGATAGGGTTAAGATCTGGGGGTGTTACAGGGGACTTTGGTTCCTTTGAGGTGGGGAGGTGTATGTGACAGCCTAGCTTAAATAGGAGTGATAGGATGGCTTAAATAGGAATGATAGACTACTCATATCAACAAGGGTGCACCTTCTTTTCCGGGAGCCCATCTAAAAGGAACCTCAAAGTTAAGCGTGCTTGGCTTGGAGCAACCTTGAGGATGGGTGACAGACTGAGAAGTTGTTCCCAAGTGCACATGAGTGAGGACAACATGGGTAGAAAATATCAGGGATGACAGTGTTAGGGCGTCGGTTTTGATAATGATACGAAGTTTTTTGAGCTTTGGGTTGTGAAAATACTATGTCTGTTCTTTATTTGGTTGAACCATGAAATGTTGACCAACATACTCGTTTGAACCTGGTATCTAGGGTGAGTATCTAATTTTGCCTTTAGTGGTTGAAATAGAAGACAACAAGTCAACAACACGTGAATGTTATTCTCCAAATAGAGGTCGATATATCTTGTATCATCTCAACGTGTTAACGAAGTGCATGATGCCTTAAAAAAAGAGCACACAAGATGTGCAACTACACACGTACGAGCAAAGAGGGAGGAGCAGAATTTCATGTGTGGATCATTCTCGTACTAGACATCTTTTCAACGAACAAGGATTGCAAAAGCCAGTTTAGTAAGTATGCAGAAGAATGAACCACTAAAAACCACATGCAAGTGCAGTGGAGTAAAGCTCTACGAGGAATCAAACTAGTCAATACAAAGTCAAAATCAAAATGAAGTGATGATTTCAATGCTCTTACCTTGTGCTGGTTCTTTCTCATCTGAAGCTCTGGCTTAATCGGCATGTCACAGTTTGGATATTGTGCCTTTGTCTACTACAGTTTCTGCATGTGACAGTACCAATTCTAGTGGTGTCTTTGGGAGTTGGCCCCTCAAACTGCCCCTCTCTCCTTGCAATCTGCCTTTTACCTTTATTCTCTTTGAACACGTGATGATGTATATCCTCAGATGGGGTTCAAGGCCAAAAATCAGGACTAGGGACATGGCATATAATCTCCTTGTGGGCTTCATAGTAGAGTGGCTTCTTGATGAACTCATGAACAAAGTACTCTGGTGTAGCTTAATCTTATGCATCACAGCTATTCCATGGATGCATGACACCCCAGTCATGTCCCATCTCATGCAATTATGATTTGGCAAGTTCACAGAATATGTTTTTTTATTTGAACTCACTTGTCGAATATTAGGACCAACCATATCTACCCGGTAGTACTTAGCATACTTATTGTTCTCCTCCAGTCTCTCACTGTATGTGGGTGTTATTAACCCCTTGCTGAGATCTGTCTTCTCCCTAATCTTTTGTGTTTTAATCATCAACTTGCTCCTGATCCCTTCAAACATGGTCTTTGTCTTGGCCCTAACATCTAGGATCATTTTGTTGAAAACCTCACTTCAGTTGTTCACAACCAAACCAGTTTTGAAAATTGTATCCATGTCAAGCCCAAGTCTCTTTAGGGATGCTAGACAACCATTTCCCAGCATCCATGCTTTCTTTTTTTAAAGCTTCCATACATACTTCATGACCATGTCTTATGTATGTATAACTAGCTACATCTTCATGTTTCATTAGTTTGGCCCTCCAGACCCAACTGACTGGAAGTTTGCATAAATGTGTCTAAGACAATATCTCTAAGGTGAATCATGGAACACTTCATTTATAGACTTAAGAATCTTTGTTTACACACTAATTTGTATTAAGTTACTCCTATACTACTCACTAACATGATGAATCTATTTTCAGTATGCAAAAGATAGAGGAGTAGTGACCTTTTGCCCATGAGAGATGATGGTGTAGCTGCAAAATTTATTTCCATCAACAATGGGTATCTAAGCTAAGTAATAAACTAGGTCAAACTATCTGTCTCTTCCTTGTCAACTATCCCAAAAGCTATGGTGAAGATGTTGTTGTTACCATCCCTCCCCGTGGCTGCTAGTATCTACTGTCCTGTAACATCCCCAGATCTTAGCCCTGTCATTAAGCTAATTAACTTTCCATGTCATCTTACTAATCTTGCTAATTGCCACTTTGGTTCAAATCCAATTCAAATTGAAATTCAAATATAAGTGAAAATTAAAAGTTGTTTAAATACAGAAACCAAAATGTTCATAATATTGCAAAAATTCCCAAGGTAATTATAAAAATAAAATCAACATTTATAGAATTAGTTAAATGACTCTACCATCTTAAGACAGTATCCCAACAGCACATTATAATCCCTTTTATTTAATCCAAATTACAAATGAAATCTTATTTTGTCCAAACCAATTTATGGTGGTAGGTAATAATGCACTGCAATATTTGAACCAAGTCACACATTTTATAAAAATCATTTAGTGGCCTATATATTTGCAAAACAGAAAATAAACAAAAGATAAAAGAAAAATAAAAACAAAGGCCCCCCCGCCTACTGGGCCCCAGCCCAGCTGGCGAGCCGGCCCACGCCGCCGCCGCCGGCCTATTTAGGCCCCCCCACCACCGAACCCTAACCCCCGATCCCCACTCCTCCTCCTCCCTCTGCGCTCACCGCCGCCCGTCGCCCGACCCCGCCGCCCGTCGCCGCCTCACCTCCTCGTCTCGCCCCGAACCGCTTCCTCGAGCCTCGCCGCCCCTGTGCCTCGACGCCGCCCGTGAGCCCTCCCCGTCTCCTTCTCCCTCTCTGTCGCCGCACGCTGTCGCCGCGTTGCTCGCTTCCACTCGCCGTCGCCCGCCCGCGCTTGGCAGCGCCCGGCCACGCCCGTCCCTGCCCGCGCGCTCGCCGCTCGCCCGTGCTGCTGCTGCTCCCCTGACCGCCCGCTGCCGCGCTACGGCTGCCGCTCGCCGTCCCGCTCGCTGCCGCCGCTGCTGCTGCTGCTCCTTCGCCGCCTGCCGTCGCCTGGCCTCGCCTCGCCGCTCGCCGCAGCCGGCCTCGCCCGCGCCTCGCCGCTGGCCTCGGCCGTCCCCGCGCGCGCGCACGCGCGCTGCCGGACACGTCCGGCCTCGTCTGTGCCCGTGCGCACACGCGTGGCCCGGACATGTCCGGCCCCGCAGAGAGCACACGCAGACATGTCCGCCCGAGACGCTGACCACAGGGGCCCACCCTCTGTATTTAGTTTAAACGAAAAGAAAAACGAAAAGTAATAAATAATAAATAAATAGATAATAAAAATAAAAGAATTAAAGCAATTAAAATAAATGAACAATTAAGTAAGTAACTAATTAATTAAATAACTTAATTAAATCTGTTTAATTAATCTAATTAACCTAATTAACCTAATTAATCTGTAATTAACTTAATTAATCCCTAATTAACCTAATTAGGCACTGACAGGTGGGACCCACTGGTCCTGTTCACTGCTGACGTCACAGTGACGTCATGCTGATATCAGCATTTACTGTTTCGGATAATGATAGTTTAAATAATTTAAATAATTCCAGAAAATAATAAAAACTTTAGAAAATCATATCTTTTAAACCGTAACTCGGATTAAAATAATTTATATATGAAAAACGACCAGAAAAAGATGACGATTCCGAATATGCACTCCGTTCATCTGTCAGGTGCCCCTAACTACCTAAACATGGAACCGTCCCCTCCGTTTCATCTGACCGAAAAATGCCAAACTTCGGGAAAACTTTCCCGGATGTTTTCCCTCTTCGTCTGTATCATCTAGTACTGCGTTAGGTCATACCTAGCACCGCATATTGCCATGCCATGCATCGTGATGCATCTGTTTGCGTTGTATTTATTGTTTCTTCCCCCTCTTCTCTCCGGTAGACTCCGAGACCGACGCTGCCCAGGAGACCGACTACATCCCCGACGACCCGTCCTTTTCAGCAGAGCAACCAGGCAAGCAAACCCCCTTGACGCATGCCTATAGAATTTACTGCTTGCATTAGAATTTACTGCTGTTATTGTTTTATCCTGTTCTGATGCATAGCCTATCCTTGTAACTGTTATTGATACCTGCCTGTTATCCAAAATGCTTAGTATAGGTTGGATGGAAAACCATCTGTGGCCCCTCTTCCTTGCTGTAGTTGCTCCGCTTTAGTACTGTGCCCCGATCGATGTGATCGAACGGGCTGAGACCAGCACATCACCACATACCCCCTAAGTTGTCCGACTCTACAGAGCTGGCATCGAGTGCCGAGGGTGAAACCTCTTATCTCACTTCCGATGATGCCTCTGTAGAATAGCTATCCGGGTGTGTGTTACCGAGGGTGATTCCTCTCTCATCACTTCCGATAAAGCTTCCGTCGTGTAACTCCTCGAGTGGGAATCGATCGAGGGTGATTCCTCGGATTCCTTCTCGATACTTTGGACACACGGTTACTTTGACCTTGTCGCACGCGGGTCGACCCCGAGGGGTACCCGCAGGGAATTATGAAGTCGGGTTTGCCAGGAGGGCACCCGCGAGAGATTATTGTGGCGGAACGACAGGGCAGGCGGAGACCACCCTGATCGATATCCGTGTGTTACCAAGTCGGAGCGACAGGTA
Organism: Elymus sibiricus; assembly: GCA_039707655.1. NCBI lineage: Eukaryota > Viridiplantae > Streptophyta > Magnoliopsida > Poales > Poaceae > Elymus > Elymus sibiricus. The sequence continues at coordinate 73,879,854 of CM077670.1, read as the reverse complement.
GTCTGATCGTCTCTGCGAGTTATTAAATACGCCTAACGGATTTGGGTATTTGATCTGAGTGGGTCGTTGGCCCTAAACGCACTACCACCACGTGGGATAATGGGTATGGGCCCCTCTGCGTTGTACGTTTCTCCCGAAAGCTCTTCAGACGTCACAACTCAGACATGCGGGCTGATTGTTGGGGTTGGGCTGGTTACATCACTGGCGTGTTCAGTGTCGTGCCTGCTCCCCGGCCAGTCTCGCAACGTGCAGGAGTGCGAAGGGCGATGGCCCAAGACCCCTTCGTGCTTAGGATTTAGACCGGCGTGCTGACCTCTCTGCTGAGCTTAGGTAGGACGCTGCTTCGTGTCGATTACCCGAGGCCGGGTATTACCCAGCAAGTGTATCCGGCCAGATGTAATCGAGCGTGCTGGGTAACAGTAGTGCACCCCTGCAGGGAAGTTATCTATTCGAATAGCCGTGTCCACGGTAACAGGACGCTCAGTGTTGTATCCCGATCTATTACTACTTGAACTGGATACATGTTAATTAACTGTAAGCTCCGGGATTGCTTTCTCGCAGGGAGTCGAGGAAGGATCTCTGGGCTTTGCTTCAACATGCTTGCCAATTTAAATATGTTAATCTTCTCTCTTCTAATGCTGCAAGATTGCTTCAAGATGCTAGTCTTCGATAGGCTAGGCCTTTCTCTCTATTCAGGCATTTCTGCTATATAGTCCACAGATACAGCCTCATCACTTGATACCAGTGCATATGTAGAATAGATCTGATGTCAGTCTTGCGAGTACTTTGGATGAGTACTCACGGTTGCTCTGCTATTCTTTTCCCCATACCAACTTGATGATACATCAGACGATGGAGCCCAGGAGCCAGATGCCACCACAGGAGATTACTACCAGGAGAGTCCCGATGGCACGTGCTACTGGATTGAGCCAGCCGACTAGGAGTAGTTCGGAGGCTCCCAGGCAGGAGGCCTGCGCCTTTTCGATCGTTGTTGATGTTTTGCCTCGCCTGTTAGGGCATATCTGTTTTACTTTTATATCTGTACTCAGATATCTAATGCTTTCGCTGACGCTTGTATGGGCAAGCTTATGTATTCGAGCCCTCGAGGCCCCTGGCTTGTAATATAAAGCTTGTATTATTTTATTTGTGTTTAGAGTTGTGTTGTGATATCTTCCCGTGAGTCTCTGATCTCGATCGTGTGCATTTGCGTGTATGATTAGTGCACGGTCGAGCAGGGGCGTCACATGTCCAGTGCAAGCTTGATGAAGCAACCATCCGGCCTTGCATTTATTATCACATTAGCAAGAACAATGAAGGGTATTGAAACAACAATTGCATCAAATGAAATGGAAATTACCTATGAATGGTCTGCACCCATTAAGATACCCTTCCTTTGATGCACGTAAGCAATAAACATGTAATGAAATCTAGGGGTAGGCATTGGATTCAGGGGATCAACATGTGTTGTCATAATGCACTGGCTTCGAGGGTTTGTATCCAGAACACATTGCAGATAGTCCCTCAGCCTCTTGTACTGCTCCTTGTGATCAGCTTGCACCACATCTATTGCCTTCCTCCTTGCCTTGTAGGCCACACTCCTTCTCACATCAACTGAATACTTGATATTGGTATGATTAATTAATGAATCCACTTAGTTCTTGCATCATCTCTAACTTTTTTCTTAACTACTCTTGCCACCTAGTCAACTGTGGCCTTTGTGCTCTCTCTACTTGCAGCACAGGTGTGCTCCAAATCACACTTTTTGATGCAGAAAGTGGTCTCATGGGCTATGCTTAAGGAACTCATGTAAAATCGACATCCATGATGCCCCTCTCAGCACCACAGAATAATCCTGCTAGGTATTCCTGTGGTAGTGAAAACTCGAAAATTCCTCAGTGTCCTGACATGAAAATTTCCAAGTGATTTTCTGAACTGGTATGCATTGTTGAAACATAACTGCGCACATCTATTCATGTGCATCAAGAATGTTCTCCTCATACCAGGTCCTATCCTTCATCTTCTTCGCCCTTCTCTTCCTTCCACTAGGTAGTATGAATGATCCTTCAGGAACATCTTCTCCATCCCTAGTGCCAACATCCCGAGGAAAGCAAACTTCATCTGGTTTAGACACCCATTTTAAATTCTTATTTGCTCAGGCTCATGATGAGATCTGCTTGTTGGGCCAGGTTTACTCACCACCCTTAATTTCTGTGACAATGCAAGTTGTTGTTTAGTTTCAGCTTCTGAATCAACACCTACAAATTATGAATCCAAGGCCACCTCATCCCGTGACTCCACTTCCACAAAACAAAATTCACAAACACCATTATCTCCTTAAAAGTGATGTGCATCAGCCTCTCTCTGCTTCCTGCTCTTCTCAATAGCAGCCTTTCTATCCTTCATCATTTTCTCCATCTCAGCTTCCTGCACTGAAGATGAAATGTTCATATCATCTTCTTTAGCATGTTATTTGCCTTGTTCAGGGTGCAGCTCTGTTGTATGTTGATATAAGCTTCATCAGGCTATCCTGGACATGGCTCATTAGTTTTGACAATAGGTATGTTTAAAACCTTCTTATGCTGAAGCAGGTCCATCAGTTCTTGTACTTTTTCTTCAGTGTCAATATGCTCCACCCCATCCACCCCTGCCCATCCTCCTTCACATACTACATGTAATCATCTACTCCATAACCCTGGCTCTCAATCATGGTAACTGATAACCCACAAGTATAGGGGATCTATCATAGCCTTTTCAATAAGTAAGAGTGTCGAACTCAATGAGGAGCAGAAGGAATTGGTTTTTGGAAACTATCAAAAGATCTCTGTAAAAGTTGTAAAGATTGTTTGATGGTTTGTTTGAAAGCAAGTGTAATTGCAAGAAAGTAAATAGTAACAAAAGTTGCAAAGGTGTAGCAAGTGGTCCAATCGGTAATTATGCTAAGGACAAGCCAATTGTATTACTTATATGGATCAAAGCGTTCTCGAGGGCACACATGGATTTCTTCTAGTTACTTTCATCAAGATTCATTGAGTTAACGTTCATTGTTTTGATAGTTTGTTGTGCGGTGCAACCTATGATAAGGTGTTGCTCTTACTTGAGCAAGCAACCTACTTATGATTATACCTCTATGCAAGCATCCGCAAATACAAGAGAGTAATTAAGATAATAATCTAACCATAGCAATAATTTCTAGGGTTTCATAACCCCTCATGCAACAGTTCATAAACTCAGGGTACGGTAATATCTGTCACTCCGGCCACCCAACCATAAACAACTAATCACACGATGCTTTTCTCTAGGCCCTTATAGGTGAACTGTTGTGCAGTCGACGTTCGCACATCACCACTAGCGAATTACACCACAACACAATATCAGAACATTGAACTAGATGATACGTCTCCAACGTATCTATAATTTTTGATTATTCCATGCTGTTATATTATCAATCTTGGATGTTTTTATATGCATTTACAACAATTATATATCATTTTTGGGGACTAACCTATTAACTTAGTGCCCAGTGCCAGTTGCTGTTTTCTACCCGTTTTTGGTTTTACAGAATATCAATACCAAATGAAGTCCAAATGCCACAAAACTTTTTGGAGATTTTTTTCTGGACAATACCAACACTAGAAGCTTCGGGAGAAGACCAGACGCCAGAGGAGGTGGCCACGAGCCACCAGGGCGCGCCTGGGGGGGGGGGCAGGCGCGCCCTGGTGCCTCGTGGGCCCATCCTAGCTCCGTTTGACCTAATTCCACCACTATAAATTCCCAAAAAATCAGAAACCCTCAGGGGAGTCCACGAAATACTTTTTCCGCCACCGCAAGTTTCTGTTCTCGGGAGATCCCATCTGGAGGCCTTTTCCGGGACTCCGCCGGAGGGGGAATCGATCACGGAGGGGCTCTACATCAACCTTGCTGCCCTTCCGATGATGCATGAGTAGTTTACCACAGACCTTTGGGTCCATAGTTAGTAGCTAGATGGCTTCTTCTCTCTTTTTGATCTTCAATACAATGTTCTCCTTGATGTTCTTGTAGTTCTATCCGATGTAATGACTTTTTGCGGTGTGTTTGTTGGGATCCGATGAATTGTGAGTTTATGATCAGATTATCCATGAATATTATTTGAGTCTTCTCTGATCTCTTTTATGCATGATTATTATGGCTTCGTATTTCTTCTCCGATCTATTGATTTGGTTTGGCCAACTAGATTGATTTATCTTGCCATGGGAAGAGGTGCTTTGTAATGGGTTCGATCTTGCGGTGCTCAATCCCGGTGACAGAAAGGGACATGACACGTATGTATCATTGCTATTAAAGGTAAAAAGATGGGGTTTATTCATACGTGAGTTTATCTTGTCTACATCATGTCATCGTTCTTAAGGCGTTACTCCGTTCTTTATGGACTTAATACACTAGATGCATGCTGGATAGCGGTCGATGTGTGGAGTAATAGTAGTAGATGCAGGCAGGAGTCGGTCTACTTGTATTGGACGTGATGCCTATATACACGATCATTGCCTTGGATATCGTCATGATTATTTGGTTTTCTATCAATTGCCCAACGCTAATTTGTTTACCCACCGTATGCTATTTTCTTGAGAGAAGCCTCTAGTGAAAACTATGGCCCCCGGGTCTATCTAAATCATATACTAAAACCCTAAAAATATTTGCTGCACTTTTCTTTTATTTATTTTATTTTTGTATTTTTGTTTCTATCTATCTATCTATCACATACAATTTAATCTTGCAACTTACCGCCGAGGGATTGACAATCCCTTGTTTGCGTTGGGTGCAAGGATTTGTTGTTTTGTGTGCAGGTGCTACTAACGAGGTGTTGCGTGATTCTCCTACTGGATTGATAACCTTGGTTTCATAACTGAGGGAAATACTTATCTCTACTGTACTGCATCTCCCTTCCTCTTTAGGGAATTACCAACGCAGCTCACAAGTAGCACTAGATTACTTCACAAGATTACTAGTAATAAGACTTATCACATGTCCTCAAGAACTTAACGAACTACTCACAACACATCGTATGGATCATGATCAGTGGAGATGAATATATAATTAACAATCTGAACATATGCATCAATTACAAGTAGCAATCAACACTAGAAAATACTCTCGGCAAGGGATCTGAGAAGAAAGTTCATTGAACAAAAAGATGGGATGAAGGGGGTGGATGGAGATGACAATGTTGATGAAGATGTTGATAGAGATGATGATCCCAATAATGATCGGAGTGTTGGTGATGACGATAGCTTTGAATTCCCCCTCCTTGATGGATCTCCGACAGAATCAGCCTGCCGGAGTGCAAATGTTCCTGCTTCGGTTTCATCTCGCAGACGGTGGCGTAAAAATCCCAGGAAAAAAAAATCCATGGATTTTTCAGGTCAGAAGTGAGTTTATGGCAAAAGGGCTTGGGAGGTGGTGCACAAGGGCCCCACACGCCACCCCCATGCACCCTAGGGGGACGTGTGGTCATGCCGCGTGGTTGCCCTATGGCCCACCTCTGGACCATCTTCTTCCCATGGCTCCAATTCTTTGAGAAAAAATTCAGTAAAAATTTCAAGTCCTTTGGAGCCTCGGAGAAATACCTTTTCTTCTGTCCTTTGTTTTGCCCCTATTTTCCAGCTGTCTGGGATTTTCATGACAATTTCCCTCTCCGTGTGTTATATGCAAATTGAAGGGGAAAAGGCATTATAATTGAGCAATAATTTGTAAAATATCATTAATAAAGAGTAAATTATAATAGAAAATAGTGACGCAAAATGGATGTATCAGCAACCATATTGGCTAAAGTGACATATGACCTACTAACAATTCTTCCTAAATTGTCTCTGCCATGGGAATGGAACCTTATTTCACATGTTTCTTCAGCCAAACTACAAGCAAATCCAGAACAATACTTAACTATGCCAATTCAGTAGTCCATAATACAAATTTAGATAAATATGTGACTACTACCACTACACAACTAGATCATAATAGCCTACTGCAAATTTAGCCTAATCCAGACAACAGCTACACCTACACCTAAATCTTCACCTACACCTACACCTCTACATCACAGAAACAACAATATGCAGACATAAGGGAAAGAGCAGCACATGGCCATACTTGACGCCTCCTACTCCGGAAGACCTGTTGTGGCCATCTCTGTGGCCATCGGTCCTCGCCGCCCCGTGCGCGAGCGACATTTGGGGGATGTGCTCCGCCAGATGCAGGGCCGATTGGGTCACGTAGCTATGGCTACTCAGCTAGTTGTCCACCTCGGAATACTCTCCGCCCTCGCTGCCGGTACCTCCACCGCCACTCGAGTCGCCTCCTTGCTTGCTCTTCGCTGCCGCCATGGTCGGACTTTGTCAGGGGAGGGGAATGGTGCAAGAGAGAGGAGAGTGAGCGAGCTGAGTGAGAGATAGAGGACGAACCAGGTCCGACCAAGCCGACGTCCAACACGCGCCCTAACGGTCGTTTGGTCGTCGTTGTCTCCCCCTATAGCCACGTGGCCCTGACAGGTGGATCTACCTTGTCATAATCGGGTTTAAAATGACCGAACAGGCAACTAACAGGAAGTGGTAGTTATTGAGACAAATTAGCGCAAAAATGGTAGTATTTTGTTAGGGCTCTGAATTGTGGTAGTTGAGGATGCCACAATTGTGGTAGTTTTTTTTTTTTTGCCATTTTACTCGTTTGGCTTGCCAATGAATTGTCCAGCATTGGCTAAAACATGAACTAGAGTTGGTAGTGGAGCATTGCCATGCCAAAAAATTGGCAACCATCCAAACAAAGACCAATGTTTTGGCCATGACAAAAAAATGGCAGGGTAGACATTGGTGGCAAACCAAACACACCTGCAATGACCGGTAACCCAAATGGCAGCGTAACGGGAATTCCTGGCTATTGATGCACACCGGCAACTACTGTGGCTTCCGGCAGCCAGCGGACCGTCGGAACATGGACCGAACTTTTCTCGCCACCCACCCTCGCACCATATTGGCCACTTGAATAGACATATTTTTTTAATAACTGGTTTTGATGTTATTGACATGACATGTTCGAATGCAAGAAGCATGGTCGAAGCCCCTCGCCCTCCCCGGTTTAAAACAAAAAAGAGGCGACATCCTTATGTTTTCTTTTGTTTGAGTCACTAGAAAAGTCGTACTATAAGAAGGGGATGCGCTTTGGAGAAGGAGGTGGGAATCTACTCATGCACACACACAAAATTGTACCCACAACTCATCAAAAGGCAAGAAAGAGCTCCCCTATAATCCCTACCTTTGCTACTCTTCTGTGTACCCTGGAACCTATGGGTTCCAGAATCTCCAGACAGTCTCCGGGCCGTCTAGTGGCTTGCAACTCTCGACTTGGAGCTTTGTATCAAGCCCGGATATTGCCTGGACGCCCGGGGCCCGGAACCTCCAAGTTGTCTCCAGGTAATTCTCCGGGTGCAACGGAGGCTTGCAACCCTTGAGTTGCAACTCTCTATTTGCCCCGGAGACCCAGATCCAAACTATGTTTCCCTGGCAACTCTGTTCCACCGATGGCGTGTGTGTGACCTTTCGATTTTTTGGTTGTCAAGTTGTTTATGATGAGCATTCATTTGAACATGCAATGCGCATTCAACATTTTTTTCGTGTGTTGTAGTTTGTCAAAATCGTGCGGTAAAGTGATGTTGGCTTGGCATGTAGGGATGACAATGTTGGGGCTTGAGTTTTGATAATGATACCAAGGTATGGGTTTCTTGAGCTTTGGGTTGTGAAAACCCTATGTCTAGTCTTTATTTGGTGAACCAGGAAATGTCGATCCGCATACAGCGCTTGAACCTGCTGTCTAGGGTGAGAGTTTATAATTTGCCCTTCCGTGATCGAAATCGAAAACAATGACACATGAACGTTGTTCTCCAAATATGAGGGTTGAAGATCACTTCTCCATGGTTATGCCCATCGCAACAAGAGCACTTGGTTGCTATCTTTTTTTTCGATGATAATTTGGTCGTGTGCATCCTCGACGTCTCTATTGGTTCATCCGTCGTATTGTTATAAGAGGTTGATGTATATTGTTGTCTTAAAAAAAGGGAGAGTATACAAGATGTAGAGCTACACAGATACGAACAAAGAGAGGAGAAAAATTGCATGTGTGGATTATTCTCGTACCAGCCATCTTCCCAACGAACAAGGATTACTACAAGCCAGTTTAGTAAGTACGCAGCAGAAAGAACCGCTAAAATCCACATGCAAGTGCAGTCCAGTGCAGCTCTGTGAGCAGCCACCACCACTCACTGGTACTGTACATGTGTGCGCGTCCACTTTGAGCAGGGGTGGGGAAGCAAAAGCCCTAGCCTTTGAACCAAATCGGAATTTTCAAGGGCAATGGACCATGGTACTTGCTTTGCAACTTGCAACAACAACAGCGCCGGCCACCACCACCACCACCACCATTCTACATCCTCCATACGAGAGATATTTATTCTCTACTACACCAGCCAGCCAGCTGCCGCCGCCGCTGCCGCTTCCCGGGAAGTGGAATCCGACGTGCAACTTTGCAAGCTTTCTTCCGATCCTGGGCCGCTTTATGGCTTTATGCTCTCCTCTCCGTAGGAAAGCTCGGGCCTCATCAAGCTCGCCACCTTCTTGATTATTTTTTTGTTCCTTTTCTTCTTCTCTCCACTCGATGGCACGCGGGAATCAAACCAATCCAATCCGGCCGCACTGCCAATAACCGCTTGTTCGGCAGTGCGCCGATCAAAGAACTAAAAAATCTAGAGAAATGGGAAGGAAATCGAGGGTGAAAATGGCCGGAGTTGCAAGTGCTGCGACGACCAACTAATGGAGCTCCGGTCGCGCGGCTGGACACCTAGGGAAAAACAAGCGTGCCGTGGCGGCGGGCTTGGATCACCGGTGGACGCCCGGTAGCTCCAGCCTCACCCTCTTGTTGTTGTTCATCGCCGCCGCGACGGAGAAGGAGGCGGCGTCCAGGCGTGCGTATGTACTGTCGGCGTCGCCCCGGTCGGACGCCGATCTCTTGGCCGTCTTGCTCGGCGACGATGGATCGCGCAGCATCATGGTGTAGCAGGCATATACATCCTCCTGTGCAAAACAACATCGGCCGTCAGTCGAACTGGTTTGACAACCCACTGGAAGGAGCTATGAGTATGGTGGACGAGCAAGTCACCTTCTCGAGGAGGCAGGTCGGGGAGAGGCTGCTGATCTTGGATTCCAGTGGCTCCCTCGTGAGCGCGCCGTGGGTGGCCGCCAAGACGGCGACGGCGGCCACGGTGGACGGCCGGTAGTCGAGCACGCTCGCCACTGCAAGAACAGAGCACGGTCAGTTGATAGAAGCAGAGCACGGTCCATGGATAGATGTGGTTGTCAAGTAACTAACCTTCGGCGACGGAGAAGATGAGGGCGGTGGCCTTGACGGCGATGAGGCCGGCGCCACCGCCGCGGCCGGCGCCGTTGAATCGCCGCAGCCTGGAGGAGAGGCAGGGGAGGTAGTCGAAGGGCGTGACCGCGCCCATCCGCCAGTCGAGCGTGGAGAGCACGAGCAACTCCATGCGGCGGATGGAGTCGCAGCTGAAATCGTAGTCGTCGTCGGCGCGGAACTCCGACAGCGCCGGCGCCTGGCACTCATCCATCTTCGCCGCCAGCGACACGCACGCGATGGCCAGCAGCCGCGCCGCCCACGGCATCACCGACCTCTGCACGCACGCACACGCACCAAAAAATCAGTGACCAGTACCCGCGTTGTTCAAGAAACAGATGAAGCTAAGAGGGGATCAATGGATGCCGATTGTGTACGTACGTCGACGCATCGCCGGAGGGAGAAGCGGTCAAAGTAGGCAATCGCCACGTACGCCGTGCGGTGGCAGAACCCGAAGTGCCCGCGCGTCTGCAATGGCGCCGGCGAGATGTCAGGGGCTCTGTTCCATCAATTAAGAAACCACTGGAGGAGGATTGCAGATATATAGATGCGTCTGTTCACCTCAAGGATCCACCGGACGGTGTCGCGCCGCGCGCACTGGAACCAGTCCTCGGACGCCATGGAAGGCGACGGATCGGCGGAGCAGAGGCTGCTCTCCTTGGACACCAGGTGGTCCAAGTACCCCTCCTCGTCTTCCTCGCCGTCGTTGTCGTCGCCGGCGCTGTACATCAACAGCAGCTGGCCGCCGTCGTCGGCGGGGAAGCCGTCGCCGAGGTCGGCGCCGTCCTCTTGGCACATGAGGGAGAAGCAGCACCCGGCCGCGTAGTCCTCGGTTTCCATCCTCGATCCGCTCCGTACTTCCGTTATGTACACTCCGCCGGACGGTAGCACTGGTGGGATAGTCAAAGTACCATGAGGGTTAGGATCCGGACGGGGTAAGGCCGCCGGAGCTGGCAGTGGGAGTGATAGGTGGGAGTGGAGGAGGGGGGAAGAAGCCAGGCGAGGTGGCCGCGCCTCAAGTGGTCAAGCCGCTGCCCTCTATTTAAGTAGCTGTCGCAGCCTCTTCTGAATTTTCTGAATTTTCTTTCTCTTTTCAATGACCTTAAGCCTTCTTGTTTGGTCAAGATGTATTCCTCAAGATGCGAGCAAATTCATACTGTCACCGTGACTAGGCTGCACTTTCCCTCCGATCCAAGTTAATTGACGCAGCTGAAATTAAATGCCATACACGAAAAACAAAGGATTATTTTCATGAGGATGGATGGTCTCTTTGATTCGTAGAATTGTAAAACCGCATGATTAAAGTAGCATGCCCATTCAGGGCCTCTTTGATTCGCAGGATTCTTTTAGAACGCAGGAACATGAAAAATGTAAGAATAGAGTGTCATGTCCTCTTGTATCCTATGGGATTTGGAGAAGCGTTTGATAGCACAGAAAAAACAAAAAAACTCTACAAAGAAGTTTAAGTGGATGGAAAGCTTCCTCCAAAATGTAGTACAAATGAATCCTATGGAAAAAAATCCTAAGGATTCCAATCATACAAATCAAACGACCATCACAGAAAAAAAAATCCTAAGGATCCAAATCCTGTAAAAATCCTATGAAATTCCTTTGTATCAAAGGAGCCCTGAACCGTAACACTTTTTTGTTGTTTGATTGCGTCACATGATTTTTTTTTTCAAGAGGTTTGAGTGAATATTAAAATTCCTATGATATGGAGTGAAAAGAGATCCTTAGGGCAAAATCCAGTATAATTCAATCCTACAAACCAATCAAATAATGTAAGGAAAATTTAATAATTTCAATCCTCTAAAATACCCATCTAAATCCTTTGAATCAAAAGGCCCAGGGTGGAACCTAAATTTCCTACGAAATGTAGGGCAAATGAATCCTTTGGGCCTCTTTGTTTCGCAGGGTTTTTCAAAACAAGGGGATAGGAAAAAAAAATACATTATTGAAGTGGCATGTCCTCTTGAATCCTACATGATTATAAAACAACAAGAATTTGGATCAAAGATTTGATGGCATGCAAAAAAAACAAAAGGAATTGTACAAAGAGATTTGAGTGGATATAATTTTTCCTCCAAAAAAGAGTGAAAAGCAATCCTTACAAAGGATGCAAATCCCTAAAAATTACTATGAAATTATTTTGAATCGAAGGAGAACTTTTTTTTAATTATTGAATCATATGAATTGAACAACATATATAGGAAAAACTCTTAAGGGTTCTTGTAATTATATTTTCAATCATAGAGGCCCTCAAACATGATGATTTCCTACGGAATTTGCACAAGAATGGGCGTTCTTATGTTAATTGCTTATATCTTTCTCTTTGTACATTGTGATGCACCAATAAAAACCCAAAAAATGAAACAGTGTTGTTCAGGTTTTATTTTTGAATTCACAAAAAAGTGTAATCTTAACAAGGAGCAATTTTGCTCTTAAATTGGCATGGAAGTAAGCAATGTTGATTTTGTTCTAATGATGAAACAATCAACTACCTTCTATTTGAATGTCATTTTGCTCGCTTTGCGTGGTTTATCATCCAGATTGCTTCCATTTTCTATATCCGCTATGGAGTATTGCCAATATGTTTGGTAATTGGATGTGCGGCAATGATATGAAACTTAGAACCCCCGATCTTGTCAAGGGTGGCGGAATGATGATGGTCATCATGGATATGTAGAAATAATGTGTCCTTTTAAAACAAGAAAAATTCTGCACCCGAGATTATCGACTGGTACACGCATTGACTTCGAACTTGGTGCTTCCTTCAAGGGCTGGAGCACCGAGAGTTGTTTATGGCTAGATGTATTCAAGCGGAGTGGACAAACAAGGAGTTCTTTTACGCATGATGGATAGCGGTGTGGTTTTCATATCGGTCCTCCATTACTTTAGGTTGCTTTCTCCTTTTGATTCAGACTGCTCCTTTTATCAAGTCGATGTAGGAAGTATTTTGCATAGGATGTGTGTATAATTTTTGCATAGCAACATAGGTCGTGTGTGAACTCTTGTTGGTTGTATCGCCTTGATATTACTTATTGAGTCAAAGTAACTCCCTTCGTTGAAAATTATGCCACTTTGTTATCCTCACGTCGAGAGAGCTCCATTAAACGTGTAAAATACCCCGCCTTATCCCTTCTTTGCACTGATAATGTAATTTTCTCTCTTCCGTCTTAAGTATGCAATAAGCTAATCTATACCATTCAATATTTGGTAATATAATTTGCATAGAGTGTTTTTTAACACTGTTTAAAAGACTTGCACCTTGTTTGGTTGTCATACATTAGGGCTAGAATTCAAGAAATTGGAGCTAGGTTATATAAAGGAGTGTTTGAATGCTATGAGAAATTGATTTCCAATAATTTGAATATGACTAAGCACCAACAAAGAATCAAATGGATTTTGTGAGTCGGTGCACATTGGGACCAAAATACATATAGTCGTTCTTCCACGCACTAAGTCACATTACAAAATTCAGATTTGGAAAAGCATCTATAACAAGTAGGTGTGACCATTTGCATGCTTTGGAATCCATATGCTCAAATTAGCTCTCGGCACATGGACAATGCCCATCAATTTTCAATTGATTTCATATAAATTGTATAGTGTGAAGGCGAGGTTGAAAATTGAAATACCGAAATTTCAAATCATGTGTGGGACACACTGGTGAGGTTGAGTCTTGCAATATGCTCAAAGTATCTCATAAGCCTGTGGACAATATTTAATCAAAATTTAGCTGATTTCAAGCAAAGTTTTAAGTGTGTCCAAAAGATTCAAATTCTAAACAGCACGAGGCCGCACCAATTGGCTTGGACTGAATCGCAGTCTGATGATAGTTAAGATTCACGCGTTAAGCACCGAAATCCTTCTATGTGGTATAAGCGAAACTTTAGTGAGACAGAGGTCCCCCTCTACAATGCCCATGGTACCCCTTATATAGCACTGGCCACAAACAGTTTCCATGTCGGGTCATTGAAGCGTGCATGAATAGGAGTTGGACTTGGTGTCAGTTTATAACACGTTAAGGCCTTCTTTTCCTTATTCGTAGAGTGTTTCCCAGTTCCTTAGTGTCGTATGATGGTAAGCCACCTCTTAAGTCATTCTGTAGTTAGCGGGGTGTCATAGGCTTTGTGAGGCCTGCCTTGGTGTCAAAGGGAGTAATACCGATCACTTTTTTATTATCACCGGTGACGGTGTCCTGGATTAGGGGGTGCTGACCGGGCCGACCCGTATCCTCGGTTGGGCCGATGTACCCCCGTACGTGACCAAGATGGACTCCGGAGGCTGTACGTGGGAGGCGTGATCAACGCTGTCTCTGCCGAAGACTTGCAGTACACTTCAAGATTTGTCCAGCCGCCTTATTCCCAGATACCGCCATTGTAACCCTAGGTACCCTCCCTGGCGTGTATATAAGCCATAGGGTTTAGCCCGTAGGGGGGACATCAACGCAACATTGCTTACCTAGTCATAGAAGTTAGATTCATATTACGATCTCGAGGTAGATCAACTCTGTACTCGATACATCTTCATCAATATAACAGAAGCAGGACGTAGGGTTTTACCTCCATTAAGAGGGCCCGAACCTGGGTAAAACATCGTCTCCATTATCTCTGTTACCATCGATCCTAGATCCGCAGCTCGGGACCCCCTACCCCGAGGTCTGCCGGTTTTTACACCGACACTGGTGCTTTCGTCGAGAGTTCCGCTGCGTGATCACCGGAAGGGTCGATGGCTCACCTACGGATCAATCACACCAACGGCTGTGGGGACGTCTACGTCCCCGGTCAGCTCTTCGTCTTCGGTAGCATGATGTTCTGCGCCGATTCGACGGGACACTTGACTTCCGCCGAGAACTACACCCCCGGACGGGTCATAACCTTCGGTGGCCTTGAGTACCCTGCCGATTCCCGCGGCGAACTCGTCCTATCGGGATGGACGCCCGGCTTGACCGAAAGCTCGGCCGGTTCTGGAGGCTCGACCCCGGAACCGAGCTCTGTCATGACGTCTTTTGAGACTACCGACGCCGCCACTCCGGCGGATCTCCCCTTGACCGCTGGTTCGGAGAGAGATCTGGCTCCCACTCCCGAAGCGGTGCCAGAGGTGATTTCGGATCAAAACCCCGAATTACGTTTGGATTCTCTTCACTCCGAAGACACGCCTGGTCACACACCGGATGTGCTTCGAATCAGCCCTGCCTACGGCGCATCCATGGATCCCGAAGAGTTATCTCACCTTGATGAGATGCTCTGCCGCATCCAGAGCATGTCCATCTCGGACGGCAAGACTTCGGTTTACGATCAGATCGGACTTAAAGCCGACGATAGGGAAATTTACATCCCACCCACCACCCACTTAGTCGCCACGATCGATGACTTAGCCGACGTGCTGGACTATGGCGAACCCTCAGATATGGAGGAGGACGCCGACGGCCCCATCGAGAACACCCTGCCCTCGATCAACACGGGCAGGTGGACCGCCACATCCACCTACGATGTCTATATGGTGGACACCCCCAACTCCCCTCCAAGACGCCGGCGACAGCACCGAAGGGGCAATAATGGGGAACCTAGTGGCAATGACGCAACAGCCAATAACGGCAACAAGGAGGACGGCGACGCCGATAACCCTGAGGAGGACATTCAAGCCTCCCCAGTAAGGAATGGCACACCAGACCGCCCTCTTGTGGACTCTGATCCCGATGACCTCTTCGAAGGGGCCGACAACAATTACATGCCGGAGTCTGAGGAAGACGACAACCTCGGTACCGAGGACTTCATCGTCCCTGAGGACCCCTTCGAGCAAGAACGCTTCCGGCGACGCCTCATCGCGACGGCCCGGAGCCTAAAACGCAAGCAGCAGCGGCTGTAGGAAAATACCGATGCGCTAAATGACAAGTGGGTTGAAGTGCTTTCCGCCGAGCAGGATATGGAAAACCGACGCCATAGCGCGCCGAAGTCTTACCCACGCAGGTGCCTTCTACCAGAATTTGACGAAGAGCTTGCTGACGACCTCGATCGGCCCCCTAGAGGCCGGGACAGGCCAAGACGAGAAGACCATGGTGAAAGGCCACCCCCACGCCGTCATGGTAAAGACCCCGTGGACCACCTGGATCCTCGCGACGCTAGACGTCGTATTGAAGAAAATAGGGCTCTCCCTCAGTCCATCTATGGATCCAGGGGACGTGCCCCCGCTGGGCCCATCGGCTACGATGCCTGGATGGACAGGAACGACCGTGCCCGAGATCAAGCCTACTCACGGCTCTCTCCTGAGACCCGACGAGATCCTCTTCGGTCCCGAGGTCCAGCTCACCCAATCTGCTTTACAGACGGGGTGATGGAGCATCAGTTCCCGGAAGGGTTTAAACCCATTAACATAGAATCATACGATGGTACCACAGACCCAGCAGTCTGGATCGAGGATTTCCTCCTACACATACATATGGCCAACGGAGATGACCTCCACACCATCAAATATCTGCCGCTCAAGTTAAAGGGGCCGGTGAGACACTGGCTTAATAGCCTCCCTCCTCACTCTATTGGCAGCTGGGAGGCCCTCGAAGACGCTTTTCGAGCAAACTTCCAGGGCACGTATGTCCGACCTCCGGACGCTGATGACCTCAGCCGTGTTACCCAGCAGCCAGGCGAATCAGCTCGAAAATTCTGGAACAGGTTCCTCACCAAGAAGAACCAGATTATAGACTGTTCCGATGCTGAGGCCATCGCCGCTTTCAAAAATAATATTTGGGACGAATGGCTCGCCCGACAACTCGGCGAGGATAAACCAAGGACTATGGCCGCTCTGACATCTCTAATGACCCGCTTTTGCGCGGGAGAGGATAGCTGGCTCGCCCGAAGTACTCATAACTGCGAAGCAGGCACCTCGGAAACCCGCGACGCCAATGGAAAACTGAAGCGCAATAAAAATAAGCGCAGGTATAAAAACGGCGGAAGCGACACTGAAGACACCGCGGTCAACGTTGGATTCGCCGGTCCTAAATCCGGGCAGAAAAGAAAACCCTATAAAGGGAACAAAGACGGACCTAGCCATCTTGACAGGCTCCTGGACCGCCCATGTGGGATTCACGGTACTCAGGGAAAACCAGCAACACACACTAATAGGAATTGCTGGGTCTTCAAACAAGCCGGCAAGATAGTGGCAGAGGGTCATAATAAAACCCAACACCGCAGTGACGACGAGGATGAACCTCGGCAGCCCAATAATGGAGGGCAAAAGAAGTTTCCCAATGAGGTAACAGAGGTCAACATGATCTATGTCACCCACATCCATAAACGGGAAAGAAAGCGTGTGCTTCGGGACATATATGCGTTGGAGCCTGTCGCCCCGAAGTATAATCCATGGTCGGCTTACCCGATCACCTTCGACAAGCACGATCATCTGACCAGCATCAGGCATGGCGGCTCTGCGGCGCTCGTTCTAGACCCTATTGTTGATGGTTATCATCTAACACGCGTCCTGATGGACGGGGGCAGCAGTCTTAACCTCATCTACGAGGACACGGTTCGGAAGATGGGCATTGACTCATCTCGGATAAAGCCGAGCTCTACCACCTTTAAAGGTGTCATTCCAGGCATCGAAGCCCGTTGTACCGGGACAGTCACCCTCGAGGTAGTCTTCGGTTCGCCCGAGAATTTCAGAAGCGAGGAGTTATTCTTTGACATTGTACCCTTCCGGAGTGGATACCATGCACTCTTAGGACGCACGGCCTTTGCACGCTTCAACGCAGTCCCCCATTACACCTACCTCAAGCTCAAAATGCCGGGACCCAACGGTGTCATCACGGTCAATGGTAACACTGAGCGTTCACTCCAGACAGAGGAACAGACCGCGGCTTTCGCAGCCGAGGTCCAAGCGTCCGAGGAGGCAGCCCGCAGCGATAAACGCGCCGCTCGCTCTTTGAAGCGAGCCCGGGCCGCACAAGTCGACCTCGGCCAGCTACCCCCGCACCCGAAATAGGGGTGCGGGCTCCTCGCGTGCCCCAGCTACGGGCACTACGTCCCCAGGGTGCACAACTTCGCACTCAAAATTCCCTGGGACGCCGAGGAGCCAATACAACTACCCACGCGTCACGCACGGATCAACCACGCGAGGGCAAGGCTTAGCGCCCCTGCATAGACAGGCATCTGTAAAAGAAGTAGCCGAGCATCACTACGTCTCTGTGGCCTTAACCACAGAACGATGCCGGCAAACACCTCCCTTTGAGGAACTCGGTCAATCAAACGCTTAAAGTGTATAAAGGGCCGGTCGGGCATCAGCCTTCGCAAATCAGTCGTCATCAATCAAGAGCGATCTGTTCAACAGTTCGGAAACGCAGACGTGCAGCAGGCTTCGGTCCGGATCCTTTAAAATCCGTCAGTAATTATCCGATTTGTTTTTTCCTCTTTCTTCCTTATTACTCACGTTGTATTCTTTCGATCACTCTCGTCACAACGGGGCATGTACATGATTGACACTATGAAATAAAGAAACCGTGCCCTTTCAAGGTCTTTATTGTATTTCTTTATCAGCATAGCTCCGGGACGATGAAGTATTTAAAAAAGATGCAATTGTGTAGTAAAGTCCGATGTATTCGGCATCCCAGATTTTTGGCCTTATATGCATCAGTTTCAAACCTGGATTTCGGTCAATAGTTGGGTTGCCCGGCTCCTATGTGTACCCCTTACGTTCCCGAGGTATTCGGCTAAGGGTGTAACGGGAGAACCACTGCGATTGCGCCGCCAGGTTAATTGGCATGGCGCCTCAGTGGAGAAAGCCGAAAACTGACTATCTGGGTAAGCGCAAACTGGTCTGCCATCCGGGGGGCTCCTTCACCTGAATATATTACTCAAAGAGTGTTACTGCAAGCTAGAAATACATAATTATATAGGCATGTGAACACATGAAGAGACGAATAGCCGCCATGAGAACATGGCCACCGTATCACATTGTTTTTCAGTTTGTGGGACCATAGATCTAGATCAGAGATAATAAGCTTGATCATGGAGACCGAGCGACGATCAAAAACCATAGCATTTCTTGTGTCCCAAATTTTCCATAGAGAAGCAAGCAGTAGAAAGGGCCATGCAGTAGAGGGGGTACCAGCACACAAGGGGGCTTCCCATAGTTCGTCGACAGATGGTGAGTCGAGGGATATACCAAGGTGCTGCTATATTATGTTGGTGCAAGGGCAGAAATGAAGAGGTGATTTGCATCCTCCACGGGGTGGAGGCATCTCGGGCACTTTGGGTTGGTGATGATGTGCTTATGGGCGAGGTTGGATCATGTGTTGAGACAGTTCCCAAAGAGTAGCCAAGCAAAGACATTGATCTTTTTGGGAACATGTGTTTCCAAGATGATTTCCGCGTTCCTGTCGATGTCCCGATCATGTAGTAGGCAACTGTAGGCCCTTTTCGTAGAGAAGTCCTTGCCCCCAATTAGGAATCACTCATCATGTTCCGCCGATGGCATGAAATCCTGCAACGTAGACAAAAGTGAAACCAATTCTTGAACGACAACAAAGGTAAGATGATTTCGCATGCTAGAGTCAATACCGAAATGCACAATGATCGCCACCCTAACCATCTATCCCATGGAGTGAGAGAGGAGGCTGGAATAAGTGTTGGCAAGGAGCTATAGGGTTAAGCGAGTATATGAAGGAAATTTTCCCTAGAGGCAATAATAGATGTTATTATTTATTTTGTTGTCCATAATTAATGTTTTTTTCTTGTGATATAATTGCAATGGTTCTCGAGTCTGAAACATAAACGAGATTGGGAGGAAAACCTAGTTGCATGTGTGTAACAATAAACAACAAGCAGGTTCCTAGTCTCGCCTGTAAGACTAGCTCATGAGTTGCATGATGATCCTGTTTTCCTGATCATATTGAGTACCTTCCTACCAGATGGTGTGCTTTGGGGTTTGTCAAACGTTACTCATAACACGGTCATCGTAACAACAACTTGCAGGTGCATCAGAAATGTATGACAAGGGATTGGTGCCTGCAAGCCAAATAGGGTTATGTAGCACTTTCGTGGAAGTATCTCAATTAGTAATCGTCCCAACGAAGAGTAGAGGAGAGTATTTATATTGGTGTTTCTGTCACAGACAAGGTGTCACAGTTCTTGTGTGAAGTAACTGCTTGGGCTTCTACAAATACTGTTACTGTCCTGGTGGACGAATAAATCAGAATGACTAAGATAAAGAGGTTTATGGTAACGAAGGTAAAAACTCTTAAAAGTAAATAACATAAATAAAGGTGGGAGTTGAGTTTCCTGCAATGAAGAGATTAGGCGCGGAGAGAATTCAGTTCATGGTAAGAATGTATCAAGTGTGCCAGTGCGATGGTAATACCAGTTACCTTGTATCATACTCATAATATTTGATATGTGTGTTCGGTAGGCGGATCACCCTAAAGTTATGAAACTCCTCCTCTTGGTATTATATTTCATTCTATGGTCCTGCTTCGCCGTTGCCACGGAGTGGTCGTCTCCACAATTAAGGTCGTTAGACCGGAACCAAGCATTAAGTTTCGTGGATCACCGTTATCTCATATTGTCTTCGGTCCTCATAGATATCTCCACCTGTCACGTCAGAGGTCACAGATTCCCTAAACAATATGTGTTACCTGTGTAGGTCTTGAGATCGTGTTGCATGGGCCCTTAAATTGGACAAAATGCATAGGCTTCACCACAGTATAACAACGTACTAGACAGATCATATTACTATGAATACAAATGATGACATATAGATTAGGCACATATGAATCTTACCACTCACCTACATCTCCCACACCTATGGGGGATTACTCACACATCATAAGAGAGAAACCAATCACACCAGAGATTAAACCCATGAAAACCATATCGATAATACCGTGAAGATCCACAATAAGATGAAATGGATAATTCAAATAGTATTGATCTCCAGATGAGATTGAATAGAGTTACAGTTGTTCTCACAACTTGGAATTTCTCTTACAATAGTGAAGGGTGAGATGATGATGGAGATGAAAGGACCAAAACTAAGAAGATCTCCCAAGGTTCTCCTCCTCTTCTGTTCTGGCTATGGTGGCGGCGGCTAGGGTTCTTTTCTCCCCTGGGTCTCTTCACGAAAGTGTCTTGTATAGACATGGTGGAACTGTTGGCACTTCATACGACCACTCATACGAGCGCTTGCTGTCGTATGGAAGGCCGTCTTTTGCTCTGCTGCGCCAGGTGGCTTGGCTCTCCAAATGAAAGTTGCTCCATTTGACTTGATTTGTAGTAATCCTCCTTGGTTTCCTTCCATAAATGATATTTCCTGCCAAATAATGGAAAGACGGATTTTCTTCTCTTTCGAGGGATTAGCATTAGAAATATCCGAGAAGTAGCAAAGATACAGTGAAAACCAAATAAGAATCACTCGAAAAACATCACAAATTCTCTAGCCATCAACTCCCCCAAGCTTAAAACTTGCTTGTCCTCGAGCAAACGAGAAATCAAGAGAATGAAAAGGAGCTTGATTGAGTAGAAAGAAGTTTCACTGGCTCGAGATAATATGACATATCCATCTTCACTTATCCTGCAATTTCATTCAAGAAAGTATTCGCATTCGAATAGCTGCACTTAATTTTTTTGCCTAACCACGTGTAGTTTTCTATCACTAGTTATAATTTATAAAACCAAAATTTTCATCGTTAACCAAGTGTTAGGCAAGTGAAAACAATTCTCTCGATGGATAAGCTTATGTTTTTCATAAAACAATTGCATTAGGGGGTTTCGGAAGCGAAGAGAGCAATGAATTCAAGTATTTCATTAACACCCACAAGTACCTCCTAGCCAAGGCTTTCAAACACTTCTCTCAATCATTATCCTTTGGAACTTCAACTCTCAGTGACGGGGTTATGCCAAAATTCACTATATGCAATTGGGTTCTGCTGTGCCTTAATATTGTGCACACTTCCTTGGAGAAGGTCGATTATTAACCACTCAATCTCCAAGTTCGTGACGGCGTCGCAGTTACGCGAATTATCTCAACATATAGCAATGGGAGATGAACAGCCATGAGCTAGAGCTCCATGATTTTGGTATCGTGAATAGATTTTGGCATAACCTTAATCACTTCAAATATTCATTCCTTTAAATAATTCTATCAAGAGGTGTTATCAAGACAATCAAATTCAGCATATGGAGTTAAAGTGTTTGAATGCTCGTTCTTTTCAAAAAAAAAAATGAGCCCTAAGTTTTCTTAGAATTCCTTTAAGAGAGAAATCATGCTTCACAACAAGGTTTCACTAGCAAAATTTGAAGTTGGGAGTTATGACTAAATGATATTCAACTAACGAGGGGAACTAACTCAAGTGCAGCCAGTCAAATGAAAATTCTTTTTCAAATAAAATCGCGAGACAAGGGATTATGCATATGTTATACCTTCTCGCGCTGGCTCACTTCTCCCCTCAGTCAATTCACCGCTTCATTTCCTCCCCTTGCTAGTGATGAACAAATTTGTGGCTTGAAGAAACAAAACACAAACAAAGAGAATTCCAACAAAGCAAGAGCAAAGCTTGCTCTACAAATTTATTATGCAAACCAAAACTAAACATGCTAAATAAAAAGAAAAGAAAGAACAATAAAATATGCATGGATAACTAGGGGATTAGCTTCCCCAAGCTTAGGCTCTTGGCCTACTCTCTAGTCCATGTCCTCGTCATCATTGCCCCTCGGAGCAGTATGAGGCCAATGCATCTGAGATGGGCCACTAGAGGATTGACCTCCCGTGCCAGGGTGCGGCTGCCAGAAAGAAAAGAGGGACTGTATGTTCCCACTAAGCAGGTTAATGCTGTTGTTAGTCTCACGAAGGTCCGTGCGGATC
Source organism: Elymus sibiricus (assembly GCA_039707655.1). NCBI lineage: Eukaryota > Viridiplantae > Streptophyta > Magnoliopsida > Poales > Poaceae > Elymus > Elymus sibiricus. The sequence goes on along the minus strand of CM077670.1, from coordinate 73,857,579 downwards.
CCTCCGACCTGCTGCTGCAGCTGCCGAAACTCTACCCTAGTCACATAGTCACTGCCCTGCCCGTAGTTAACCTAGGGGCATATTGGGGTGCACTACCCCATGCATCCCAGCCGTGACCGAACCCCTCAGCGGCGGCATCCCACTCTGGTGCTGGATCAGGATGGACATCATTCCCGAACCCAGTTGCATGTCAAAACTCATGGAGTTCATCTATAGAGAGAACCCACATATCGCGTGCAGAAAAAGTAAAAGCTTGCGGCAAGGGCAAGCGCACATCAGTGGTCTGACCATTAGGTAGGGGGCATTTGTAGCAATGCTCCCCCTGCACGGGCCCAAGGAAATGATAGTTAGTCATCACCCTACGGTTAAGTACCGTTGGCCCGAGAACATGCTCAACATCCTCCAAGTTGAGTCCAAAATGCTTGGCGAGCCGAGTCACTATGCCTCCCACAAGAATACTCCCCTTCGGCAGCTTGTGCTGCCTACTGAGGTGGATCATAAGAAAAGCTCCCAATTTTGGCTTGGGGGCTAAGTTGGGGTGGAGTGCTGCATGGAGCACACACATATCATAGCTCGACATGCCCCCTAAGTTCTCCCTACCAAAAATAGTGTTGGCAAGGAAAATCATGAAGTAGCGAATGGCGGGGTTCTGGATGTTTGATACCTTGTTACCAGAGAACTCATGCTCATCCTGGACAGATATGAGGTCCCAAGTCGCTGAAGCATCGACGGTGGGCACACCCCTGCTGTCGAGAAACCCACGAGTCTCGAACCCAAAGACGTTGCACCACTACTCGAGTGTCATCGAATGTGGCACCCCTCCAAGCGTGAAGGAGCAACTCGCCGGCACCCTCGAATCACCGAGAGTGTGCTTGAAGGTGGAGAGGAACTCGACGGTGATGCCGCGATAGGTGAGGTAATGAAAGTTGCTGAAAACTCCCATCCCGACGCTATCCGCCAGCCATGCAAAGTCGTTATGGAGCCCTTGGGACTCCAAGAACACATTGCACTTCCACCTCGTGGGCATCATCCCCCAGTTGTTCACTCGTGCATAGTCCTTATACACAGCAGCACGGAGGTCTTCCCCCTCGTTCCGGGCATGCTTGGAGCGTGAGCCCAAAGTCCTCTTCCCCGCGGCGATTGCCGACCTCATCATTTCCTACACAACACAAAAATAAAAACAGAAAATCATAAGTATTACGTTGGGAACGAGTTCTAACACTACCTAAGATCGATCTTAACCAATTACTTTGAATCCTAACGTTCAAATCGAACGAAAAAATGAAAATATTTCCATTTCATCTAGGGTATGAACAAGGATGAAATCACTGTGGAAACTTGCAAATGAACCATGGATCGGAGGAGAAACTCACCGAGGATGAAGATGCACGGATCAAACGAACGAAATCCGTGAAGAAATGGAGGTTTTGGAGGATTTTAGTTAGGGTTTGAGAAAGAGATGTGAGAGGTGTGGGCGCAAGGGGAGGAAGAAGATCCCCCTTGTGCCGGCGGCGTCATTATATGAATTTGCACGCCATATGAACGCCCATACGAGCGGGGCCGCTCGTATGGAACACCGTCTCGCGTTCAAATCAGGCGATCTAGGGTTTGCGTACCTGGGACGACCGCCCGTCAACCTCTCTGGAGGCGAAAACCATTCTGGGCAGGACTCCATACAGACAGTCGAACGGGCGCGGGCGCCCGTATAGAAGACCGTCTTTTGTCCTGTTAAACTTGGTTGTCCTAGCCGTGGCTTCATACGGGCGCTCATACGAGCGCCTACGCTCGCATGAAATGCCGTCTTCTGTGCTAGACTCTATTGGTGGGATTCAACGAAGGTTCCATACGACCGCGCATACGAGCGCTTTCGATCGTATGGAACGCGTTCGACCACATTGGTCTTCTTCGATGTTTCCTCCATATTTCCATGCGACCGCTCAAACGAGCGCGACCGGTCGCATTATACACTGTATTTCTCTTTGTTTTCTTTTCTCCTTAGTCTCCTCTCCTGTCTTGTTTTTTCATTCTTTCTCCTACGACACAAAGTCAAAAACAAACTTTTTCGAGAGTTCTTCATCAGATTATTTATGAGAGCAAAATAACAAAGCAAAAATTGACTAAATGGTGGGTTGCCTCCCATTAAGTGCTGGTTTTTAGGTTGCTAAGCTCAACCTCATACCTTTATAGCGTTTCAAATCTTCGGTGGCCTGAGATTCTCTTTACTTACCGCACATACTCGCTTAGGTGGTGGGATATACTTCTCTTTCGCTCCTGGCTTCTTTGGAAAATACCTCACTATTTCTTCGTCATAAATTGTGAAGGTTACTTTTCCTTCTGCACAATCCAATGCTGCACCTGCGGTATTCAGAAATGGCCTACCGAGAATAATAGATAATTTTTCAACTTCGGGCATATCAAGAATAACAAAATCAGTAGGTATAATATGCCCATATAATCTTAATAGCACATTTTCAGCCACTCCAATTGGCTTCTTCGTAGATTTCTCTGCCATCTGCATGGTTATACCTGTAGGCACACATTCTGCTAAATTCAACTTGCCATAGAGGGCAAGAGGCGTTACGCTCACTCCTTATGAGATCGGTGGGCCATAAGCTCGGCCCATGGACTGTGGGCCAACTAGATTGGTACCCCTTAGTCCAGGGCACCGTCATCTTGGGTTTGGCTCTGACTGTGTTTTCTTCTTTGTTCTTGTTCCTTCTCGTACCACTCCGGGCCTTTAGGGTCCTGCGTTCTTTTACCACTACAAGTTTCAATTTCGTTAGTAGAAATAAGATTATCTTCATCTAATTGAGCAAGGATCAGAGATTGAGTTTCAGCAATTTGAGAACATTGGGTTTCTATCATGCGAGAGTGTTTATCAAGATTCTTTACCGCTTGACTTAACCCTTCTACTTCATCAGAAAGGTAATCTATAACCTTTTCATTGTGATGGATGCATCTTCGGAAGTCTCTGTTGAAGCTATCTTGATGGAATTTGAACTTATTCATTGTTTCTTGAAGTTTGTCCTCCTGCTGATAAATACTAAATATGTCTACTTTTTCATTGATAACTTGTTCAACGGGTTTACCTTTTTCTTGATTAACCTTTTTAAATTCCTCCATATCTTCAATATGATATATTTTCCCAGTGGGATTCACTGGCTCCTCAATACTCCACTGTTCTTTGGCATTCATTATCTTCTCTATGAGTGTTCTTCCTTCTTCAAGAGTTAAAGACATGAATCGTCCTCCTGCACTCAAATCAAGAATAGATTTTGATTCATCGTTAATTCCATGGTAAAACATATGAAGTATAACATGTTCAGCATAACCATGGTTAGGGCATAGATTCAAAATTTTAGAATATCTTCCCCAGCCTGCATATAGACTTTCACCCTCTTCTTGAACGAATAGAGTGATATTTCTTCGCAATTTGGTAATATTCGAGCCCGACAGAAATTTAGCCATAATTTTTTCACCACACATTAGCCAGCTGGTTATACTTCCTTGAGGTAATCGATTGTACCAATTTTCAGCATCACCTTTTAAAGAAAACCTAAAGAGACTTAATAATACAAATTCACGTGACACATCTTTCAATTTAAAAGTTCCATAGAGAGTATCAAAGAACATAAGATGTGCTTGAGGGTCCTCCTCCTCGGTTCCTACAAAGGCATGCTTTTTGACTTCCATAATTAGATCACAGTCAATAGAATACACTTTTGCATAATTTGTAGGATATACTATAGGAGATCTCGGGGTCATCACTGGAGCACAATAATATCTTACAGTCTTTTTTCAATAATGAAGCTTGATGATCCTGAGGAAAATGAGCAATGTAATCTGGTAAATACGTTCTTCCAGAACGAGTAGATCCCCTGTCACTTACATGAAGCATCTACAATAACAACACCTGCAAAAACAACTACGAAACAAATACTCTGCGCTTAGCTCCCCGGCAACGGCGCCAAAAAATGCTTTGGTGCCTGCAAGCCAAACAGGGTTATGTAGCACTTTCGTGGAAGTATCCCAGTTAGTTATCGTCCCAATGAAGAACAGAGGATAGTATTTATATTGTCGTTTCTGTCACACACAAGGTGTCACAGTTCTTGTGTGAAGTAACTGCTTGAGCTTCTACAAATATTGTTACTGTCCTACTGGACGAATAAACGAGAATGACTAAGATAAAGAGGTTTATGGCAACGAAGGTAAAAACTCTTAAATGTAAATAACATATATAAAGGTGGGAGTTGAGTTTCCTGCAATGAAGAGATTAGGCGTGGAGAAAATTCAGTTCATGGTAAAAAATGTATCTAGTGTGCCAGTGCGACGGTAATACCAGTTACCTTGTATCATACTCATAATATTTGATATGTGTGTTTGGTAGGCGGAACACCCTAAAGTTATGAAACTCGTCCTCTCGGGATTATATTTCATTCTATGGTCCTGCTTCGCAATTGCCAGAGAGTGGTCATCTCCACAATTAAGGTCCTTAGACCGGAACCAAGCATTAAGTTTCGTGGATCACCGTTATCTCATATTGTCTTCGGTCCTCATATATATCTCCACCTGTCACATCAGAGGTCACAGAAACCCTAAACAATGTGTGTTACCTGTGTAGGTCTTGAGAGTTGAGATCGTGTTGCCTGGGCCCTTAAATTGGACAACACACATAGGGTTCACCACAATATAACAACGTACTAGATAGATCATATTACTACGAATACAAATGACAACATATAGATTAGGCACAGATGAATCTTACCACTCGCCTACATCTCCCACGCCTATAGGTGATTACTCACACATCATAAGAGAGAAACCAATCACACCAAAGATTAAACCCATGAAAACCATATTGATAATACCGTAAAGATCCACAATAAGATGAAATGGATAATTAAAATAGTCTTGATCTCCATATGAAATTTAATAGAGTTACAATTGTTCTCACAACTTGGAATTCCTCTTACAATAGTGAAGGGTGAGATGATGATGGAGATGAAAGGACCAAAACTAAGAAGATCTCCCAAGGTTCTTCGGATCTTCTCCTCTTCTGTTCTGGCAATGGTGGCGGCGGCTAGGGTTCTCTTCTCCCATGGGCCCCTTCACGAAAGTGTCTTGTATAGATGTGGTGGAGCTGTTGGCACTTCATACGACCGCTCATACGAGCGCTTGCAGTCGTATGGAAGGCCGTATTTTGCTCTGCTGCGCCTGGTGGCTTGGCTCTCCAGATGAAAGTTACTCCATTTGACTTGATTTGCAGTAATCCTCGTTGGTTTCCTTCCATATATGATATTTCCTGCCAAACAATGGAAAAACGGTTTTTCTTCTCTTTCGATGGATTAGCGTTAGAAATATCTGAGAAGTAATAAAGATCTGGTGAAACCAAATAAGAATCACTCGAAAAACATCACAAATTCTCGAGCCATCAGGGACTTGATAGCTCAAGACTGTGATTTGTTCCTCTGAAGATGGAGAGATATTCTTAGGGCCCTCTCGTATTATGGTGTCCTCGTCTGACCATACACAGCGTGACATGTCCACGGGGTTGCCGAAATAGGAGAACGAGAAAAGAGAACAAAAACCGGTAACGAGGATAACTTGGTATACTGATCAAGAGTTGCTTCACATGGATACTGATAAGTCTCACCTAGGGCTTGTAAAGTATCACGAAGCAAAGGGAATGGCACTTGGGTACAATAGGTTCACTCGATATTAATTCATGTGGTTGTAGGGGTCAATATGGATGTCCACGGTTTCGCTATGATCATTGAACGGATGGAGTTCCAGGTCATGTCTATACTTTACCGAACCTGTGGGGTCACACACTTAATGTTTAGTGGTTTGTTAGAATAGTAGGGGATAAAGGAGAACGAGAGAATGGACACTAAAAGAGTTTCGGATAGTTCCAGAAGTGTTCCAGATGTCCCCAAAATGTTCTTGGAGGTCCTAGAAACTTGTAGAAGTGTCCAGAAGGTTCCAGAACCTTCCAGATAGATACGTAGGGTCCTTGGTGCGAGGACACCATGGTTGGGGCAAAGGGGCATGGCCCATGAGGCCTTTGGTTGGTGCACCAAGGGATTGCTTGGGGGCATGGCAAAATGCCAGGGTCTATGGCATTCTCCCGTGAGCCAGACGCTAGGGTCCACGCTGTTTTTGGAAAACACTAGGATTCATAGCGTTTGCTGTTGCAGTCTGAGGAGGACTCTTCCTCGTGATCAAAACGGACTTCGGGGATGCCTCCTCCCCAAGTTGCGACCACATGCTTCCACATATAACCATTAGAACATACCAAAAACCTTGGAGGTTGCCCCATTTTCTCTTCATGTCTAGATTGAATCTAGATCCGATCTCCACTAAGCGGCTCCTCTCTAATTTCCTCATTGGATCTTTCGTTCTGGACTGCGAAGCTCTGCTGAACCACTACTTCCGTATGTTTGGATACCGGCAGAGGCACTGTACTTTTGATGCTCGATCTACAGATCAATTTGAGGGATAAATTATCGTGGCTAGGAGGTACAACATTGCTACGGGAATCTGCATCAACATGCTACACCAACTCTACTTCCGCTGCAATCTAGTTGGTAATGAGCTTATCCAATCTCATCTGCATCTTCATAGTGATCTTGGGAGTTGATTCGTAGGACAAAAAGTTTTTTTTGATACGTCTCCAACGTATCTATAATTTTTTATTGTTTCATGCTATTATATTATCAATCTTGTATGCTTTATATGCAATTTTATATCATTTTCGCGAACTAACCTATTAACCTAGTGCCCAGTGCCAGTTTCTGTTTTTGCCTATTTATATTGTTTCGCAGAAAAACCATTCCAAACGAAGTCCAAACACGATGAACCTTTACAGTGATTTTTTCTGGACCAGAAGGACCCTAGATGCTTCGGGGGGGGGGGGGGGGGGGGAGGCCAGAAGCTCTACCAGAGAGCCACAAGCTCACACGGCGCGCCCCCCGGGGGGGGACGCCACCTGAGCTTGTAGGCCACTCGTAGCTCCATTTGACCTAATTCCAACACTATAAATTCCCTAAAATCCAGAAACCCCCAGAGCGAGACCCGAAACAATTATTCCGCCACCGCAAGGCTCTGTTCTTCCGCGATCCCATCTGGAGGCCTCCGCCGGTACTCTGCCAGAGGGGGAATCGATCACGGAGGGCTTCTACATCAACCTTGCTGCACCTCCGATGATGTGTGAGTAGTTCCCATAGGACCTACGGGTCCATAGTGATTAGTTAGATGGCTTTCTCTCTCTCTTTGATCTTCAATACAACGTTCTCCTCGGAGTTCTATTCGATGTAATCTTCTTTCGCGGTGTGTTTGTTGGGATCCGATGTATTGTGGGTTTATGATCAGATTATTCATTGAAAGTAATCGAATTATATTCTAAACTTTATTATGTGTGATTGTTATAGCTATGTCATGCTTTCCGATCTATGAGTTTTCTTTGGCCAAGTTGATGATTAGATCTTCAGTGGAAGTGGTGCATAGTAGTAGGTTCAATCTTGCGGTGTCCTCACTCTGTGATAGGAGGAGTAGCGAGGCACGTATTTGTATTGTTGCTACTAAGGGTAAAACGATGGGGTTCGATCATATTGATTGGTCTTATTTTGTCTACATTATGTCATCATGCTTCAAGCATTACTCTGTTTGTTATGAACTTAATACCTTAAGATTCATGCTGGATAGCGGTCGAGGGGTGGAGTAATAGTTGTAAATGCAGAATCGTTTTGGTCTACTTGTCACAGACGTAATGCCTATGTACTGATCATGCCATAAATAACATCATAACTATGCGTTTTTCTATCAATTGTCCAACAGTAATTTGTTTACCCACCGTATGCTATGTTCTTGAGAGAGATGCCTCTAGTGAAAACTATGGCCCCCGGGTCCATTCACCATATTTACTAAGACCCTAAAAAGCCCACTGCAATTTATTTCTTTTTATTTACTTTTGCAATTTATATATCTATCACTATCAGAATTAATCCTTGCAATTAACGAGTACAAGGGGATTGACAATCCTCTTGCCCGCGTTGGGTGCAAGTATTTTGTTTGTGTGTGTGTGGGTACTGTCGACCTTTGTTTGCGCGAATCTCCTATTAGTTTGATAACCTTGGTTCTCTACAGAGGGAAATACTATCCGCTACTATATTGCTTCTCCCTTCCTCTTCGGGGAAAATCCCAATGCGGCTCACAAGTAGCAGTTTTCTACTTGGTTTCCCAACAGTATCAAGCCAAAAGTAGGGGGTGGAACCATCATTTACTAGGACAAAAGATTTTTTTGGAGTGTTGGCATTTGGCAGTTGATAGTTTTGCATAGGAAGGAGTTATTGAAGTTGCCTGCAACAAAGGCGTTTGGGTGCTGCATGCTGAGCTAGTCTAGCTACTGGGTGGAGGAGGGTAGTAGAGAATTGACAACTAATTTCATAAGTAGACAATTATTTTGAACATGCAAACTTTTAATGCCAAAACCACCAACAAATTTAGGTATGCATACATTGTTCACACGGTAAGGCACTAAGCTCTAGAACAATTATCCCGAGCTGTCCAAAAGAAGTCTCTACTAATACCATCGATTGGTTTAAAAAAATGGGATTTTGAAGACAGACATGTAATAGGTAAATAGAGAGTCTAGAACAGCCGTGAGTGATTTCATGCATCTAGTGTTACAGAGGCTGGAGTGAGTTATCGTTTTCTAAAACTAAAGATATTGATCAAGTACGCTATCAACGTAATTGCTCAACGACATTGGGTAGTTGTACTATTTTTGGGTGAAATAGATCAAATTTTATAAATTTATGATGTGTTCTCGTATTCATGATATCTCGTGGCTAGGATTCGTCGTCTTCAATGATGTTATGACAAGGATTGTTTATGACTTGAGTGACCTGATAATTATCGTATGTAGTTACTAGGAGGGTGATGGGAGGTTTAGTGGTATTACGGGTATTTTAAAAGTTTGTAAATTATTATTTTAATAAAATAACCCCATCATCATCCAATAACTCATCATACAACTATTCCAGTAGAATCTATGTATACTTTCGAAAGAGAGACGAAAGAATGCATATGGATTCTATTTTCCTTCATCTTAGAGCTTGTGCATGAATTATTTGGTTCTTTTACATACCCTCTCCTTATCTATTCTCTGCTAGACCATTATAAATCATATGTAACAAATTTTACGAATAACTATTTTGTAAATGCTCTAAGGGCGTTACTGTGGTGGGACTTAGTGGCTAGTCCGGGCGTGGTCATCCGGGTAATATAGGAGGAAAATATGGCGACATGCATGAAGGGGCGAGTAGCCATGCCAAAGAGATGCTCGCTGGCTGCGAGGAAAACACTACCTTGTACTGCATTGGTGACTATGCCAGGGGCCTCTAGCCCTCGCTAATTGGTTGAGCCGATCAAGCCATGCTCAGCTGTACATGATTTGGGTAGGAATCAAGATCGTTGATGAATAATATAATTTTCACAAGTTTTCAGTAAACATCGTCGATCGTTGGATGTATATGTTCCCTCAGACAGTCTTGTTATTTAAATATATCTTGGTATATGCTCGGATTCTTTTGAATGGGGCGCCCCCCCAAATCAAACATGGTCAGGGTTTCCGTCAAGGAGATCCATTGTTTCCCCTTCTATTTGTCATCGCGTTCGACCCTCTCCAATCACTCCTCGAATTGGCCGCTACAAGGGGCATCCTTCACAAGATTAGAGGCCATGGCACAATTGTGTGAACCTCTTTATATGCGGATGATGCGGCGGTGTTCATGGAACCAATTAAGAGGGACATTGACAACTTTTCTGACATCCTTAAATGCTTTGGCGAGGTCACGGGCCTCGCAACTAACTTTCATAAGATCTTAGTTGTTCCTGTAAGATGTGATCACCTCAACCTTGTGCCTATTCTCCAAAGTTTGCCATCTACGAAAACGTTATTTCCAATGAGGTATTTGGGACTACCTCTTTCGGTTTGGCAACTCAATAAGGTGGATTTTCAATTCCTTGAAGGCAAGGTGGCGGCCAAGCGTATCCCTAGGGCAACAACATCACCAGAATTAGGCGAACCGCGCTCATTAAATCCGTCCGCTCCTCCCAGGTGGTGTAGTACATCACACAGTTGACCCCCCCATCACTCTCCACAACACAATCAAGCTTGAGCAGGTTTTCCTTTTGTCCGGGTCAGACAAGACCACCGGTGCAAAATGCAAAGTTAGTTGGGACTTGGTGTGTGTTGGCCTTATGATTGTGGCAACCTTGGAGTTCTCAACACCACGAAATTTGCAAGGGCATTGAGACTAACATTGGCCATGGTACAAGTGGAAAGAGTCGGCTAAGATGTGTGTTGGCACGGGTAACCCTTGCGGCAAGACGGATCTTTACCTCTTCTATGCCTCCACCACCATCACCATTGGCAATGGTGCAAAGACTCCCTTTTGGGATGCACCTTGGGTGCATGATTAGAAGCCCAAGGAGATTGCACCTCTCATTTACAAAGCATCCAGTAGAAAAAAATTGGAAGGTCAAGGGTTCCCTTCATGACGATGCGTGGGTCTCCAAAATAAAATCTCCGTCAACTTCTCCATGGACCATTTTCCTGAGTTCATAGCCTACTGGGCTCTTCTTTGCGGCTTCCATCTAGATGAGCGTAGCGAGGATGACATAGTTTGGAAGCACACGTACATTGGCCATTACTCCGCGACCTCCTCTTACTTGGCGCAATTCATGGGAACTCTCTATTCCCCTATGCCCACATGGTGTGGAAGGCTTGGGATCCTCCAAAATCAAGTTCTTTACTTGGTTGGCCATTCCAGATAGGATATGGACCGTTGATAGACTGACCAAGCGTGGGTGGCCAAATTACGGCCTCTGCCCCCTTTGCAAGAGGGAGGAAGAGTCCGGGACACACATCTTCTTCAAGTGTCGCTTCACCCTTCGCCTTTGGAGCTTAGCCAACGAGTGGTTACATCTCAAGAACTTTGACACGTCCTCTTGGCACCTTGAGCAATCCATCAAGAAATGGTAGGTCAACCTCTCCGGCACCAACATTCTCAAAAGAAAAGCAACGACGTCCCTCGCAATGCTCATTTCTTGAACCATTTGGAACGAAAGGAACGCTTGGGTGTCTGCCTTACTCAATAACATCATATGCAAGGCAAGGCTTTGGGTAACCACGGGGGCCTATCATTCCGGGAGAGTAACTCTTTTATGTAACTCGGGGCATGTATTACAAATTACAAATCTTTTGCCTTCGTTTAAAAAATAACACTATTGGGGATGCAAATTTGTGGCCCTCAGGAAATCGCTGACCACGAATTTGTAAATTTACTTAAAATGGTTAGAGGATACCCTTTAGGTACCCATTTGCACCTGGACGTTTATCACTAGGCTAGAGCAACACGCGCTATAGTTAGGTCAGGTCAGGGTTATCTTTTTTTTTTTTTGAGAATCAAGAGTAGTAAACTACTCAAGAGGTAGGCCTACAGTCCGCTATCAACAGGCTCTGTAATCTATTAGGGACGCTGCAACTTTTCTCAGGTCTCCCTTCATCTTGGCTTCTGCAGCGAGCTCATGGGCCAAGGTGTTGCACTCCCTCCCAGCAAAGGAGCTTTTGGATCCTGAGAACACAGCCAGCGCTGTCTTGATGTCCGCGATCACGCCGTAGCATGGGGATCGGCAGGGTGCAGTTGAGTTTAATTCTCCGATAATTGATAAACTGTCCATCTCGAGCTCCACCGGCCCCCTGTACACATCGGCAAGCTCATGCAGGCCAATGAGCGCTGCCTTTGCCTCCGCTTCCTCAACACTGCTCGAGCAGGGCATCTATTTTCCTACTGACAGGAGCACCATCCCCCTGTGGTCCCTGGCGATTGCTCCCGCCCAGCACTCACCGGTGGCTGGCGAGAAAGCTGCATCTGAATTGATCTTGACAGTTCCTTGGGCTGGAGCTGTCCATTTCTTTCTCTTCAGAGTTTTCTGCATCGACGCTGGGCTGGATAGGGCCAGAGGGTCCTTGCCGGGTGAAGGGTCAGGGTTCTGGAGAGCTTTTTCGAGCTCCTCCTCGTACTGCACCAGGAACAAAACTGATTGTGTGATTGATTCTTTTCCAAGCCCATGCACGCAATCATCACGCAGATGCCAGCTCCTCCATAGCAGTAGCAAAACTCTTGTCCGCATTTCCTCATTTTGTGAACTCAACAGCAACTGTAACCAGTCCGGACCTGTGCGACGAAAGGAGAATTCAGAGGGTAATTCCCATTCCTCCCTCATTGCCGCTCTTAATGCTCTACTTTTAGTGCATTCTACCACAGCATGGTATTCATCTTCCACACCATTGCCGCAGATGTTACAAGTGGCATCTAGCTCAAGTGTCCGTCTGAACTTGTTCTTTTTTGTCGCTAGAGTATTTGTCGCAATCCTCCACCCAAAAATCCTAACTTTGGGGGGAACCTTGGACTTCCAAATCAGGTCCCATATGCTTCGGTCCTGTGCATCGCTAGATGAGCTCGACGGGATCACGGAGGCATGCTCTTTAAGAGAGGCGGCAAGCTTGTATGCGCTCCTGACAGAAAAGACCCCACTTTTTTCGTAGTGCCAAGCGATACAGTCTGATGTGTCCGAACTGGGAATAGGCAATTTACAGATTTCCTCCGCATCAAAATCGTGGAAAATCTGCTTTATAAGCTCCACATTCCACTCCTTGCTGTCCTGTACCATCAGCTGATTAACCCACCTAAGCCTTGATCTTCTTATGAAGGCTGCAGTACGAAGGCCCTCTTTCCTCGGAATCCACTGGTCCCTTTGTATCTGAATATTCTTACCGTCGCCCACTCTCCATATAATTCCTTTTTTCAACAACTCGAGGCCGGCCTCAATTCCTCTCCATATGGGAGACGCGTCCGAGGAGAACACCGTGTCAAGGAGATTCCCATGTGGATAGTATTTGGATTTGAGCACCCTCGCACACAAGCTCTCCGGATTTTGAAGAAGTCTCCATCCTTGCTTCGCGAGGAGGGCAATGTTGAAAAGATGCATATCCCTAAAGCCAATCCCACCCGCTCGCTTGGGACGTGTCATATGATCCCAAGACATCCAATGGACTTTCCGGTGGCCCTCCTTGTCGCCCCACCAGAAATCCCTAATCATTTTCTCGTATTTCTCACAGAAGCCTTTCGAGAGTAGAAAAACTCCCATAGTGAAGCAAGGGAGGGCTTGGACCACTGACTTGACATGAACTTCTTTCGCGGCATATGACATAAACTTTTCTGACCAATCACTGCATCTTTTCCTGAACCTATCCATGATTGGTTGGAAGCTCTCGTCCTTCATTCTTCCTTCCGGTGTGGGTAGCCCTAAGTACTCGCTTTCAAACGACGTAGACACCACACCCAAGGTTTCCTTGATGGCCTCTCTAGTCTCCTCCGGGCAGCACTCACTGAAGAGTAGAGAACATTTGCTTTCACTCAATAGCTGTCCAGTGCATTTCTGGAATTTTGACAGGACCTTCTTAATTGTCTCAGCTTGTCCTTGCGTGGCCTTAAAGAAAATCAGGCTATCGTCCGCAAAAAGGAGGTTAGAGATGCCTGGGCTGTTTCTGGCTATTTTTAGAGGTGTCAAATTCCCATCCTCAATCTCCTTCTTCATGAGATTTACCAGGCCATCCGCGACGAAAAGAAAGAGGTACGGACTCAGTGGATCCCCCTGTCTCAAGCCCCTTGAGGGTGTGAATGGGGCTAGGAGCTCACCGTTACATCTGACTGAATATCTTACCGAGCGCACACATTGCATGATCCAGGAAGTCCATCTCTGATTGAAACCGGTTTTAAGTAACACTCCCTCCAGGAAGAGCCAGTCCACCCTGTCATAGGCTTTAGCCAGGTCCAGCTTGTACGCACAGTGAGTATTATGGCTGTTCTTAGAGTGTTGGATCTTATGAAAGCACTCAAAGGCAATGGTGGCATTGTCCGTGATCAAGCGCCCCGGGATAAAAGCACTTTGTGTTTCCGAAATGATATCATCTAGGAACGGTCTGAGGCGGTTAACAAGGCATTTAGAGATCACCTTGTATATAACATTGCACAAGCTAATGGGGCGGTAATCTTTCAGCGACTGAGGATCTTTGCCTTTCGGAATGAGGACGATCACTGTATCGTTAATTCCTTCCGGTAGAATCCCATCATTGAAGAAGCTTTGCACTCCTTTCACTACCTCTTCTTTCAGTACCTCCCAGTTTCGTTGGAAAAAACGTGCTGGTAGTCCGTCGGGGCCGGGCGCTTTAAGCGGACCAATCTGAAATAGTGAGTCACTGATTTCTTCGTCGGTAAAAGGTTTGGTTAAATCTCTATTAATGTCGTCCGTAACTCTGGTCTTGAACAGATCTAGTAGCTCATCTGGGTTCACTTCGTCCTCCTTGGCATAGAGTTTGTGGAAAAATTCCCTTGTCAACGTGTGTATCCCTTCTCTATCCTTTTTCCAAGCACCAGTGCTGTCCTTGAGTTTTACAATTTCGTTCTTCTTTTTCCTCCACGTCGCCTTCCTCTGGAACCATTTGGTGTTTCGGTCTCCTTCACGCAGGTATGTAGCTCTTGATCTTTGTCTCCACATGAGCTCCTCTCTCAACAATAATTCATCCAACTCTTCTGAAACTCTTTTGATCTCTGTTTGTTGCTCAGTTGAGAAATGACGTTTCCAAAGATTGCTCAATTTTCTCCTAGCTTCAACAGTTTTCTTGAGGACCGAACCAAAGTCTCTCTCCGCCCATCTTCTCAAAACTTTCTGAATTGTAGTAATCTTGGCACCCACTTCCTGCAGGTTGCACGCTGTACCTGCGCCCTTCCAGCCCTCAGCAATTGTACTGTCAAGTGACTTGGCCCGTTCCCACATTTGCTCATAGCGGAAAGGACGCTGCGCATTCTCACCCACTGGTCTCCATTCCTTACGATTTCCCAGCCGCAGCAACAGAGGAAGATGGTCCGAGCGTGATGTGCAAACGTGCTCCACTGATGCTGCTCTAAAGAGTTCAGACCAACCCGGGGTTGCCACCCCCCTATCCAGTCTGCATCTTACGTTTTTGTGTCCTCCTTGCTTATTATTGTACGTCCAGGGTGGCCCTTTGTAGCCAAGATCGAAAAGGTTGCACTCTGACAGTACCCTTCTGAAGTTCTCCATGTATCTCTCTGACCGTTTGGCTGCCGAAACATGTTCTGTTTGCCACATTGTCTCGTTGAAATCGCCCATCATCAACCATGGGGCATTCGAGTTGCTCTTAATTCTCCTTAACAGATCCCACATGTGGTGTCGTTCGTGAGCTTTTGGTTCACCATAAATAAAAGTGCCACGCCATTGCACACCATTTGGGGTTAGTCTGATCAACACATCGATATACCTCGGGCCAACGGCAAGCTTTATTATTTCGACACTTTCATCATAGAACAACGCAATACCGGCACTTTTACCTATACCGGGTTGCGTGATACAGTGTTTGAGGCCTAGCCTCCACTTCAACTTATTGACATACGAGTTGCTTTGCCGCGTCTCGGAGAGGAACACAAGCTTGGGCTTGTACGTATGCACTAGGCATACTAGTTCCTGAACTGTCCGGGGTTGCCCAAGGCCCCGGCAGTTCCAACATAGAGCCGTCATGGCTCCTGACAGACGCCGCCATTAGCGTCCGTCAGTTTGCTGGCAGCCCCAGGGCCAGTCGCTTCCGTACCACCTTCCTGATCCCTGTTGGTTCCTATTCCACTCGCTGGAGTCCCTCTATGTTTCTTATTCTTCTCTGGCTCTCCACTCAAGTTGGATTCTGAATTGGCACTGACCTCCTCGGCACTACGGTCACCTCGTTTACCTAGAACCGAGTCAGCAGCAGCAGTAACTTGGACCTTTGCACCACCCTTTGCCTGTGCATTTTCTGTACCAGGATGATTGACAGCATCCTTTTCTTCCTGAAGCTGTACCTCCCCCAAGTTTCCTCTCTGTGTCGGTTTCCTTTTTGCCTTGTGTGCATCATCACGTGCCCCATGTTCAGGACCCACTACCGCTGCTCTAGGTGAGGTAGAGGCAGCAGCAGCAGGTTTCGGCTGCATGTTGGCTGGGCCATCACTTGTATCTTCAGGTAACTCTGTTCGTGTTGTAGGTGTAGGAGGGTTTTCCACCGGGGCAATCGCCGTGACCAGACCAAACATCGGGGCTGGTCCAAAGCCAGGGGGATAGTCCTGGCCCTCTACCATCTCAGCAGGAGCAGGTAGCGTTTCAGAGGCAGGCGGGGTTTTGTTGTTGTTGGACCCCTCCTCCTCCAGCCCAGGATTTGAAGGCGAACTGACTGTCTTGCTCTTTCCCGGGCCAAGCTTAATCGCACTGACAGCAGCGATTGCAGCCTGCAAAAGGGAATCTGCCAACACCTCTTCTGGGATCTCCCCATACCTCTCTGCTGCAAGCCTTGCCGGTGCTGTTTTCGCCACGCCAGAGCCCTCAGACTCGAAGTGAAGGAATCGGCGAGCACTGCCGGCATCCGGAACTACATAGCTATCCCTACCATTATTCTGCTTGAAAGGAGATGCGCGCAGTGCTGCGGAGAACCTCATCTTTTGGAGGTCTACAGACAGCTTACAATCGCGTTGGCCATGGCCTAAGAAACCACAAAAGCTACAAAATCGGGGCACTCTCTCATATTTCACATCCAGGAAGAAAACTTCATTCTCAGCAAAATCATGGGATTCTAAGGTGCTGCACAGGGGCTCATCAACATCATGGTTTATCCGGATTCGGAGGTAGTCACCCCAGATTTTACCTTCCCTGTCCGTGTATACCTCGAGGACCTCACCAAGCCTTCCTCCAATCTCGCGGGCCACCGGTTCCGAGAGCATGATCGGGGGGGCATCGTAGATGCGAACCCAAATAGGCATGTGTGCGATCTCTACGTCGTTGGGACTGACGCACCCATCCATTGCGGTCACCAGGAATGCATCACCCCGGTGTGTCCAGGGGCCATTCTTGAGGATGAACTTGAGATCACCTTCGCGCTCAAACTCAAGGAGGAAGCGGTTGTTCTTCAGGGGCGAGTGGCTGAATCGCCCCCTTAAACCCCACTTGCTCTTGAGCTCCTTGAACAGCCCTCCAATGGTGAATAGCTGCACCGAGAAAAACAGCCCGACGGCTATCCACCTCGTGCGCATGGCGGCTCTCTCCTTGGTCAGGTTCAGTTGAACCACGTTCGACATCCGCCGCTCCAAGGTGACGGGGAAGGCAGGGGTGACAATTGCACCTCTACTCGCACCCCTGGAACCCTGGGCCGCCGATCCCTCATGCCCCACGGGAGTGCGGAACGCGTCCCCACTCTCCCGTGAGGAGCCTCCACGCAGCAGAGGCCTCGATCCCAGCTCGCCCTTGCCGATCACTTCGAGCTTTCCGGTCTGCGGCATGGCCGCCTTGTCCTTGCGAGGAGCCTTGTCCGCCATGGTTTCTGGATGGATGGAGGTGGAAAAACAATGGGGCTTGTGTGGGATTCTCAGACTGACTGCCTGTTCCTTATGAGCCCCCGAAACCAACCCAGGAGATGGCAACTGCTTAATCGAATCGGCCCGAATCTGATTTGTTTCCGTCGCTGCCTTACCATTATCGGGGAATTTTGGATCCCCTCCTCCACCTTTATCCGGCGGATCGGACAACGGGTGCGCCACATGTGCAAGTGTCTCTGCCCGGGGATTGCTTTCCATAGTCCTGCTGCACAAATCCCTTCTCATTTGTTGAACTTTGCTCTGAATTATCCCGATCCCATAATCTTTGGGAGCAGAACGATTGTGGCCGCTCTCCTGACGAGATTTGGAAATCGCCTTCCTCTTTTCTGCATACCTACGCACCGACGCCCTCGCTTTGAGCCACGCCTCGCGCATCCCCAGTGGATCCGGATCCCCATGGGCACTCCATAATGCCTCACCACTCCTTCCTTTCTTCTCGTGATCACGGGAATCATCCGCCGGAATGGGGAATCCGGATCCGGCCGGCGATCGCCCTTGAAACGCCCCGACAGGGTGTCCGTGATTTCCGCTCATTCAAAAATTGGGGGAGAATTTCACTTCCCCGGCCTCTAGGTCAGGGTTATCTTAATGCTTAGCGAAACCGTGATCCAAAGCTGCATCAAGGAGCAGGCTGCAGGTCCACATTTTTTTTTGGTATAAAAAAGAGATGAGTGAGAGTGTAATCCTAACCACTTTTTTTGTAGCATCTCGGCTAGTCCCATTCATCCGCTAGGGAACTCTTGGCGTGGCCAAGCACGCCTACGTTTCTTGTGCAAGCGTACTTAGCGTGAGACAAAGCCACTTGGCCGGGCTAACGTGTCTATGGGGACGAAAAACCTCGACCTGCCACCGCTGACCAGACATATTATGGCCAAAGGAGACCTAATAAAAAATGCATCTCAACACGTTGCAAATAGTCAAAAAGAAACACATGACCGGCGTATTTGAGAATATCATACGCAAACCAACATTCGAAGAAAATTTCATGCAAACCACATTTTAAAGTTTCAAAAAAATCTGAAAAAAATACGCTGAATTTGTTTTATTGCCACGCGATATTTCAAGTTGAAACACATTACGAGCTGTGAGCTATGAAAAAGACAAATTCAGCCCTGAATAGTGACATTACTGTTCAGCACTATTCAATGCTGATTTTGTCTTTTTCGTAACTCACATCTCACAATGTGTTTCAACTTGAAATTTTGCGTGGCAATAAAACATCATCCTCTTACCATCCCATATTTTTCTTCAGATTTTTTCGAAACTTCTAAACATCTTTTTCTCGTGGTTTTCACTGGTTTTCACCGAATGTTGGTTTGCGTATGATATTCTCCCATTGTGCATACGCGTTGATGTGCCATCAATTGTGCAAAATCGATCGAGTTGAACTGCTATGTATGAATACCGAATCTTCTTTTTCTAGAATGCGTACAAGCATCCGTATCATATATTCATAGAAGAAGTGGCCAAGAATACGTATGGACTAAGATTAGTGGGGTTGGGCTTATCCATGGAGCGTGCAGTACGTAGCAGGGTCGCTTAAGATCGCCCAAGCATTACGAGTCAGTCAGCTCTTGAGCGATCTGTAGTTACTGTATGAGCGAATGAGCGATCTAAAGTTGATACTGTGTGAGATGTAAATGACGGGACCGTCTTGAGCTGCATCTGATCTGAGTGGTCAAAGTCACTATCCTACTCCTACTACAGTCTACAGTAGTATTATTATCGAGGATCTAGTGACAGAAATGCGATCTCACGCGCGCAAAGCCAAGCCCATTACTCGCGCTGATCCCAGACACACCATTACTGTGCCGCCGTACGCCTACGTAACTACAAATAGTGGGATGTCCCTCCAGATCTAGCAACGTATCGGTTCGGATGAGTACCATATTTAACCCGAATCATCCACGCATGCATTGATTGCCAGAGGCCGTGGATGTCGCGATATATAATGCGGTTACCTTTTGTACTTCTGTACACGCTGGGCCGAGTGTTCGCCCACTCTGTTGATCTAGTCTTAACCATATACTATAGGAAACTATTCAACTGCTGTAAGCCATGTGATCGTTGTTTACACCGCCCAGCAGCGGATGGCACCGCAGAGCACAGACGGCTGCACGCCACCGATCGAGCTGGATCGGACCAGATCAAGTAAGGAACGCCACGGTCGACGTATGTGTATCAGTACGTCCGTTCACAGTACCGTGCGGGCCGTCTTCGTCTACGTCCTCCCACCAACCCGTCCCCGTCCGTTCCTTTGTGGTACACGTACGGTTGCACGACGAGCAGCAGACTTACTACTACTAAGTACAGCTACTGCTCACAGCGTTAGGACTGGATAAGAGGACCAGGTATTAACTAGCTGCTCGCTGATAGTTACTGGAGTAGATAGTAGTACTACCTCTGTAACTTAATACGAAGTATAAGACGTTTTTCAACACTGTAACAGTGTCAAAAAACGTCTTATATTAAGTTATGGAGGGAGTAGTAGTGAAAATGCAAAAAAGAAGATGTGACTATGAGCAATAGCAGTGAAGACCTATGATTTTTGTTTGACAAACTGAAGCCCTCAAAGAGGGATCTGCTTTATTAATACCAAATCCTAAACAGTGTACAGAGAGGAGTTTCCCTAAGGAAAGAAAATGGCTTCAAAAGCCATTTTCAAATTACACGCAGCGGCTTTACAGTAAAGGATAGATCGACCAGATGAAGATCTGCATGCGGAAGCCTTTTTTGCCAAAGCATGAGCAAGGATATTCCCAATCCTTGGAATGCGCGTGACCTTGAAAGAGTTTAGGCGCGATGCAATATTGAAGAAATCTGCAAGTATTGGTCTGATACTCTGATTCTCCAATGTCCTGGATTTTCAAGCAAATTCCTTGCTTCGGCAGCTTCAACCAATCCCCTACAATCAAGAAAATAGAGAAATCAAGTTCCAGCCCAAGGCCTTGACAACCGAAGCAGCTAGAAGCAAGCCCATAGCTTCTGCATGCAAAACAGAAAACACATTCGAGGACGTCGCTTGAATGAACATTGAGTGATTAGAATCATCATTTTTTTAGGAATACTCCAAATGAAGCTTCATTTCCTGCCACGGCAGGATTAAAGGCCGCATCAACATAAGCCAGAAGACCTGCAGGTTCCAAAGACAGATTTGTGCATGGCAATTTTTTTGAATCAAGAATAATTGGGATCCTGCAATCTTCTTCAGTGTGCTCCTTTAAACCTGAATTTATGTAACACCCTGAATTTTGCCCCTGTCTTTTTCTGGTTTCTACATTTGAATTTTCACTTGAATTTCTCCCTTGGAGTTTTTCTGAATCATTGCTCCTGGACTTAACACACTAAAACCACCTAAATTTAACCAGCAGGCAACACTCAGCTTCAGACTAGCTCAGTAACCTACCTCTCTCTAGGTGACCCTTTCTCTAGTTTTATTTTCCTTAGAGAATTATTCTTTCTCAGAAAAGAATAATAGCAAAATGCCTTAAGTTGTGAAGCAACCCCCTCCTACACTCTTCTGAAAATGCCCAAACAATTCTCATAAATTGTTTAGACCCTTGGACAACCAGAAATGAACTCAAGACCCTTGGCACTTTTTCATTTGAGCCCCTCTTCATCAAATCACTTTCCGACCTAAACCCTAGGTTGAACAGCAAGTACCCTAATGCTTGTTCTATTATGGCTCAAACTTGGTGAAGATGATCACCTTAGTGACTAACAATACTCACCCAAAAATCAGCCCTAACCCTCACTCCCTCCTCCCTCAGCACAGCACAAACACCTTGCTGACAAAACCTTCTAGAAAATCCAGCTGGTAGCTCAGATGCCGTGGGACCCAATTGCAGCCACACATAGCATCTACTCACTCTCCCCTAGCTACCAGACACGGCCAAATCCAGCCAGGGCCACCCAGGCGCCCACTGGCCTGGCATGCCACAGCGCGCGCTGCGCCGCGCCAAGCCACTGGCCACGCAGCCACCGCACCGTAGCGCATCCCCGACGCCCAGCGCCACGCACATCACCTCCCGCACGCGTCCCAGCCCTCCCTAACCTCCAACCCGCGCACCGTGGCCGGCCTCCGGTCACTGTTCGGCCGTGACCCGCGCGGTGTCGCGACGCGTAGGCCGGCGCGGAGAGCCTTGGCGGCTTCCTCCTGACCTTCTGACGCTCGCCCGAGCCCCGGCCAAGGTAGCCGTTGGCCGGCGCAGGCCCGGCTGGCCGTCAGCACCGATCGCGGGGGCGTCAGGGCCCCCTTCCTCCTCCCGGCCTATAAAAGGAGACCCCCAGCCTCCATTCCAACTCGCACTACTTCCTCTCCATCTCTTACCTTTACCGGCCAACGCCCTCGTGCTACCGCGCCTCCCGCCCTTCTCCACGGCGAAGCTCTACCGTCGGCGAGCCTAGCTCAATTCGCTCCAGCCACGGCTCCCCGAGCCCAGCCACCACCACCACTGGCTTCGACTCGCTCCCCTGGCCAAGCCCAACCTTGGAGCCAGCTTGATTGAAGCTCCCTCGCCGGAGTTCGAGCTCACCCGAAGACCGCCGCCGCCCGCGAGGACGGAAACGTCACCGTCCGACCACCTCCGGCGACGCCACGGGTACGAGAAGACTTGCGGAGAGCCCTTGTTCCAGTGGGCCAACCGACTCGAGCCGTCGTCCCCTCTCCTCGATAGTGAGCCCTCGCCGGAGTTCCCCCGTGCCTCGGCCGGGTTTTAAAAGAACCTGACGGGTGGGCCCCACTCGTCAGTGACTCACTTAAGTCCCGAAGCGGTACGCCGGCCGTGGCGTATTTCCAAAATACACCATCGACGTGGCACGCTCTGGGATTTTCTATTTAAAATCATTTAAATACTTCTGTTGACTCAACTTTGAGCATGAATAACTCCTAAACTATAAGTCCAAATCAACTGATTCTTTTTGCATTATTTTTGTTATTTAATTTCCTTTTTGTTGGCAAAATTTGAGATTTATTTGAGCTGTCTAGAATTTCTAGATAGAGTTTTGTTGTTTTGCTCTTTATTGAAAATGCTTTGAAAATTATTTTCAGAGAGAAATAATTCAGGAGGTGATACGTCTCCATCGTATCTACTTTTCCAAACACTTTTGCTCTTATTTTGGACTCTAATTTGCATGATTTGAATGAAACTAACCCGGACTGACGCTGTTTTCAGCAGAACTACCATGATATTGTTTTTGTGCAGAAATCAAAGTTCTCGGAATTGGACGAAACTTTTTGGAGATTTTTTATGAAATATATAAAAATTACTGGCGCAAGAATCAACAGAAGAGGGGCCACCTGTTGCCCACAAGGCAATAGGGCGCAACCCCCCCTAGGGCGCGCCCTGATGCCTTGTGGGGCCCACAGGCGGCCGTCTGACCTAATTCCAACGCTATAAATTCACTTTGCCCGAGAAAAAAAATAGAAGAAGAAGTTTCATCACGTTTTACGATACAGAGCCGCCGCCACCTCCTGTTCTTCATCGGGAGGGTTGATCTGGAGTCCGTTCGGGGCTCCCGCGAGGGGGATTCGTCGCCATCATCATCATCAACCATCCTTCATCACCAATTTCATGATGCTCACCACCGGGCGTGAGTAATTTCTCCGTAGGTTTGTTGGACGGTGATGGGTTGGATGAGATTTATCATGTAATTGAGTCAATTTTGTTAGGGTTTTGATCCCTAGTATCCACTATGTTCTGAGATTGATGTTGCTATGACTTTGCTATGCTTAATGCTTGTCACTAGGGCCCGAGTGCCATGATTTCAGATCTGAACCCTTTATGTTTTCATGAATATATTTGTGTTCTTGATCTTATCTTGCAAGTTGTATGCACCTATTACGTGTTATGATCCGCATACCCCAAGGTGACAATAATTGGGATTGTTTCCGGTGATTACCGTAGTTTGAGGAGTTCATATATTCACTAAGTGCTAATGCTTTGTTTTGGTTCTCTATGAAAAGGAGGCCTTAATATCCCTTAGTTTCCCTATGGACCCCGCTGCCACGGGAGGGTAGGACAAAAGATGTCATGCAAGTTCTTACTATAAGCACGCATGACTATATACGGAATACATGCCTACATTACATTGATGAAATGGAGCTATTGTGTATCGCCCTAGGTTGTGACTGTTATATGATGAATGACATCCAACATAATTATCCATCACCGATCCAATGCCTACGCTTTTCTCATATTGGTTTCTGCTAAGTTACTTTTGCTACTGCTGCTATTACAGTCATTACAAAACTGCTACTGTTACTGTTTCTGTTCCTATTGCTACTGTTACTACTATGCTACTAAACACTTTGCTGCAGATATTTAGTTCTCCAAGTGTGGTTGAATTGACAACTCAACTGCTAATACTCGCAAATATTCTTTGGCTCCCCTTGTGTCAAATCAATAAATTTGGGTGAAATACTACCCTTGAAGACTGTCGCGATCCCCTATACTTGTGGGTTATCAAGACATTTTTCTGGCACCGTTGTCGGGGAGCATAGCTCTATTTGTTGAGTCACTTGGGATTTATATCTGTTGATCACTATGAAGAATCTGAAAGACGCTAAGACTAGGATCGTCCCCTCTATGACTAGAGGAGGTAAGGAACTGCCATCACACTCTGCACTTGATTCACCTTCTGTTTTAAGTAGACTTGCGACACCACAACCTGTTATTCATTCTGATATGTCGCAAGTAATTGATGATACTACTTCTGCTATAAATGATACTCATGATGATGCTAGTACTATGCTTGATAATACTGTGCCACTAGGTGAATTTCCTGATGAACAACTTGCTAAAGCTAAAGAAATTGAGAATGATGAAATCGATGAAACTCTTGAAAATTATGATTCACCTATTATGCCTAGTCCTCCTACTAGAGTTGAAATGCCTAAGATACCTGATGGTTATGTTTTCGATGGAGAGACAGCTAGGGCAATTCTTGCTTGTAATGATAGAGACGATGTTAGAAAATTGCTTGCTAAGTGGAAAGAAAAATCTATGATGGAGAGAATGAAATATGATCCTAAGTTTGCTACCTCTCCTATATTTGTTACCGATAAGGATTATGAATTCTCTGTCGATCCTGAGTTAATTACTTTGGTTGAATCTGATCCTTTTCATGGTTTTGAAACTGAAACTGTTGTGGCACACCTTACTAAGCTGAATGATATAGCCACCCTATTTGCTCATGAGAAAAAAATTCGCTATTACTATATTCTTAAGTTGTTTCCTTTCTCATTAAAGGGTGCTGGAATTTACTCTATTTTTGGGCCAGCCCAATAGCATTTTCAGAATTCCTAATAAATCCTAGAGGCCCACTTAGCCCATTCATGCAAGGCAAGAGGTGGGACAAAAGTTTAGTCCCATACTGCTCACCAGTGGCAGGGCCAGGATTGGAGCAAGCCCCGGGCCCAAAAAAATTTTTGCCGCAAGGGAAAAACTTAATGTTCATAAGGCTTTTAACTACCTCAAAAGATACCCCATGCAAAATATGATTCAATTGCACCAAAAAATTAGAATATAAACTCAATGCTTAACGATACAACAAAATATATAAAAACATGACAAAAACTACAAAGAACAGTATGTGATAAAAAAAAGAGTACCAAATCAATGGTTTGCTCCATCAGTGTCTCGCATAACCTCATCAATGGTGAAAGAAGAGCCAACACCTTCAAGACATAAAAGCAAAATTTCATAAGAGAGGGCATAAACATAAGTCAAACAATTGTCATTGATACAAATCTAAAACCTTACCACTTCGGACAAAATTATACACTAATATAAGTAGAACGTGGTATAAATGGAGAGCATCAGGGGGGAACAGGAAAAGCATTACAAGGTGCGGCAACGAACAGCCGGCAGTGAAGAAGCACCAGGCGGGCGAATGATGCACAGGACAGGAGGGCGGCAGCCGGGAGCCGAGGAGCAAGGGGGAAGTGGGGGTGGCCGGAGGCAGAGGCGGAGGTGAAACCACGCCGGATGGTGGTGCGAGCGCTGGAGTCTAGAGATCGATCTCCTGCGTGCTTGCGATTCGGCGGCGGCCGCACGAGCGTTTCGTCCTTTTTTTCTTTGACCAATAGCGCTGCTCGTGTGCTCTCGATCGTGGGTGGTGTTGCCTCGTGCGTGCGTGTGTGTTCTGGTAAGGCAGCCCATCAAGGTTTGGCCCTTCTTTTTTTCACTGGGCTGCACCCCGGGCCTGCAAAAAAATCTACATAACTATAGCCTGTGAAATTTTTCACACCCCGGGCCCTGGGTGCCCGGGGCCCAGCTCCGCCCCTGCTGCTCACCTAGTAGGAGTTAGACCTCCTTATAAGGGAGGTTGTTTCTCCACATGTATGAGGATGAGAACAAGAGAGACAATCACGCGCGCTCCCCCTCCGCCGCCCGCCATGCCACGCCTCGTCACGACGCGCCGCGGGTTGCGGGAATGAGCCGAGCCGTTGTCTAAATTTTTGCCACGCACGACGGGTATACGAAAGGTCACACGGGAGCTAAAAATTAGTTTTGCTGTAGTGGAGATTGAATACGAACGCTGCACTCTTCGGCTGTTGTCTGTTCGTTTCGCCTCCCTCTTTTGCTTCGCCTCCCGTCGTAGCCTGGTCGCCTCCTTCTCCTGTGCCTATAAAAGAGAGGTCGCTCCTCTCCAGAGAGACACATTAGAACATCATCTTCCTCTCGCCATCGAGTTCCAAACTCTGAGTTGCTGCTAGGTTCTTCCCCATCCCGGCTTGCGGCATGCACCACAGGTCCGGACAGTAGGCCTCTGAAACCCTGCCGCTTCGAGTCTTGTACGGGAGAAGGGTGATAAGGTTTTTGGGGAGCGCTTTGCGCGACTAATGACTTCTTCATCACGGACGTCTCGGACGCCGACGACTACTTCCCAAATGACGACTTCTTCCCCAACGTCGACAACCTCTTCGACAACATGGCCGGCGACGACGTCAACGCCAACTCCAATGCTACTGCCGCAGCTCAGTACGTGTTTGTGTTCTTTCTTTTTGAGATCATGCCACAGTTTCTTGTTCTAGTTTCTATTCTAGATACGTTCGGTTCATATTCACTTCTTCAGATGCTATTTGCATACTCTCTGTCAGTTTGCATGACTTGTCTTATATCTGCTATGATAGTCATGCTTTATTTACTATTTCTGTTAATAAAATCATATGGTAAATTGTTCATATTTCCAACAATCCAAAAACCTTAATATAAGCAATTTACCCCGAGTGGTTTTGCTACTTCCATGAGGCCCCCTATGTTTGAGGGTGTGCACTACAAGAGGTGGCGTGTGAGAGCCGTTTTATGGTTTCAAACCATGAGCTGCTATGACACCACTCTTGGCAAACCTGAAGGAGTTCTTGATCCTCAACAGGAACAAGCTTTTGAAAAAACTGATACCTTGTTTAAGGCTGCTCTCTTGAGTGTTCTTGGTGAGAACATAGTTGATGCTTATGCATCAATTGATAATGGCAAAGATATGTGGGACGCACTCGAGGCCAAGTTTGGGGTCTCGGATGCCGGCACTGAGCTGTATATCATGGAACAATTCTATGACTACAGGATGACTGATGAGCACTCTGTGGTTGAGCAAGCTCACGAGATACAGTCATTTGCTAGAGAACTTGAGCACTTCAATTGTATGTTACCGGACAAGTTTGTTGCTGGAGGCATCATCACTAAGCTTCCTCTCTCGTGGAGGAACTTTGCTACCTCTCTGAAACATAAGAGGCAGGAGTTTTCCATTCCGGATCTCATTGGTACTCTTGATGTGGAAGAAAAGGCGAGAGCAAAATTCATACGTGCTCGAGGTATTGAGGGAGGTTCTAGTGCCAATCTGGTACAGAAGAAAAACTTCCAGCCCCACAAGTTCAAAAAAAGGGAAAGTTTGATGGTAAAGGGAAGTTTGATGGGAAGAACAAGGCTTCGCAGAACACCAACTTCAAGAAGAAGACTGACAAGAAGAAAGGTGTTTGTCATGTGTGCGGAGATCCTAATTATTGGGTTCCTAGTTTCCCTAACCGATATGAAAAATGTCACCATGGGAAAGGCGACAAGATCGCCAATGTTGTCATTGGTGACACTGAGATGAAGGATGTTGGGTACGGTATACTTCCCACTATTCTCTCAGTATGTCGTTCTCCTGATTGGTTGATTGACACGGGTGCTAATGTACATGTATGCGGTGATATTTCCATGTTTTCTTCATATCAGGCCACAGGGACTACTTACGTGCTGATGGGCAACGGTTCAAGTGCTTCTGTTCGTGGTGTTGGCATGGTCGATCTGAAGCTTACTTCGGGGAAGATCGTGCGGCTAAAGAACGTGCGTTATGTCCCCTCCGTCAATAAAAATCTTGTTAGCGGATCTCTTCTGTTTAGAGATGGCTACAAGCTTGTCTTTGAGTCAAATAAATTTGTAATATCCAAGTATGGAACCTTTGTTGGCAAGGGGTATGAATCTGGAGGCTTGTTTCGCTTATCCTTGTCAGATGTTTGTAATAAAGTTGTTAATCATGTTTGCAACAATAGTGAATCAAATGTCTGGCATTCACGTCTTTGTCATGTTAACTTTGGTTGCATGACGCGGCTAGCCAAGTTGAACTTAATCTCTAATTTCACCGCTGTCACGGGATATAAGTGTCAAGTTTGTGTGCAAGCTAAGCAACCTCGTAAGTCTCATACAACTATGGAAACAAGAAATATTGCACCACTAGAACTCATACATTCAGATCTTTATGAAATGAATGGTGTTTTGACAAAAGGTGGAAAGAAATATTTCATGACGTTAATTGATGACTCCACTAGATATTGCCATGTGTATCTTTTGAAATCAAAAGATGAGGCTTTGAAATTTTTCAAGATCTATAAAGCTGAAGTGGAAAACCAACTTGATCGAAAAATCAAGAGGCTTAGATCCGATCGTGGTGGAGAGTATGTTTCCAATGAATTTAATTCTTTTTGTGAGGAACATGGTATAATCCATGAGAGGACGCCTCCCTATTCACCTCAGTAAAATGGGGTAGCCGAAAGAAAGAACCGTACTCTAACTGATTTGGTTAACGCCATGTTAGACACATCGGGTCTCTCCAAGGCATGGTGGGGGGAGGCGATATTGACTGCATGTCATGTCCTAAACCGAGTTCCCACAAAGAATAAAGAGATAACTCCATTTGAGGAATGGGAGAAGAAAAGGTTGAAACTCTCTTATCTATGAACCTGGGGCTGCTTGGTGAAACTCAATGTACCAATTCCAAAGAAACGCAAGCTTGGACCAAAAATCGTGGATTGTGTCTTCCTGAGCTATGCTTTTCATAGCATTGGTTATAGATTCTTGATTGTAAAATCCGAGGTATCAGACATACATGTTGGTACAATCATGGAGTCGAATGATGCAATTTTTTGTGAAGATATCTTTCCCATGAAGGATATGGGTAGCTCATCAAATCAAGAGTTGCCTAGTTCGTTGAGTCAGAATGTAGTTGCAATTTCTGAACCTACCATTCCGATGCAACATCTTGAAGATCCCGTGGAGGACAACAATGAGATTCCTAAAAGGAGCAAGAGACAGAGGACTGCAAAGTCCTTTGGTGATGATTTTCTTGTGTATCTCATAGATGACACTCCTAGTTCTATTTCAGAGGCCTATGCATCTAACGATGCTGACTACTGGAAGGAAGCGGTCCGTAGTGAGATGGATTCCATCTTGGCAAATGAAACTTGGGAGATCACTGATCGTCCTTATGGGTGCAAACCTATAGGGTGCAAATGGGTATTCAAGAAGAAGCTTAGGCCTGATGGTACTATTGAGAAGTACAAGGCATGGCTCGTGGCCAATGGTTATACACAAAAGGAAGGTGAAGACTTCTCTGATACTTACTCACCTGTGGCTCGACTGACCACTATTCGAGTACTACTTTCTTCCTCACATGGTCTTCTCATTCATCAAATGGATGTTAAGACTGCTTTCCAAAATGGAGAGTTGGACGAGGAAATTTATATGGAACAACCAGATGGGTTTATAGTGGATGGTTAGGAAGGGAAGGTGTGCAAATTGTTGAAGTCTTTGTATGGACTTAAGCAAGCACCTAAGCAGTGGCATGAGAAGTTTGAAAGAACTTTAACAGCTGCAGGCTTTGTTGTAAACGAAGCTGACAAATGTGTTTACAATCGCCATGGTGGGGGTGAGGGAGTTATCCTTTGCTTGTATGTTGATGACATATTGATTTTTGGAACAAATCTGAATGTTATTAAGGAGGTCAAGGTTTTCCTATCTCGTTGCTTTGAGATGAAGGATTTAGGAGTAGCGGATGTTATTCTGAACATCAAGCTATTGAGAGATGATGATGGTGGGATTACATTGCTTCAATCTCACTATGTGGAAAAGATCTTGAGTCGCTTTGGTTATAGTGACTGCAAGCCCTCTCCAACACCATATGATGCTAGCGTGTTGCTTCGAAAGAATCGAAGGATTGCTAGAGATCAATTGAAATATTCTCAGATTATTGGCTCGCTTATGTATTTAGCCAGTGCTACAAGACCTGACATCTCTTTTGCTGTTAGCAAACTGAGCTGATTTGTTTCAAAACCGGGAGATGATCATTGGAAAGCTCTAGAGAGAGTTATGCGTTATTTGAAAGGCACTGCGAATTATGAATTAACTACACTGGGTACCCAAAGGTGCTTGAAGGGTATAGTGACTCAAACTGGATCTCAGATGTTGATGAGATAAAGGCCACGAGCGGATATGTATTCACTCATGGAGGTGGCACTGTTTCTTGGAAGTCTTGCAAGCAGACCATCTTAACGAGGTCAACAATGGAAGCAGAACTCACAGCACTAGATACAGCTATGGTCGAAGCAGATTGGCTTCGTCGGCTCTTGAATGACTTGCCGGTTGTTGAGAAACCTGTACCAGGTATCCTTATGAACTGCGACAATCAAACTGCGATCACGAAAGTGAGTAGCTCAAAGGATAACATGAAGTCATTAAGACATGTTCAGAGAAGGTTAAAATCTGTCAGGAAAATGAGAAACTCCGGAGTTATTGCATTGGATTATATCCAAACATCTAAAAATCTAGCAGATCCATTTACTAAGGGTCTATCACGTAATGTGATAGATAATGCATCGAAGGAGATGGGTATGAGACCCACAATATGAGTTGTTCACAGTGGTAACCCATTCTATGTGATCGGAGATCCCGTGAATTAGATGTGGAAGACAAGATGTTGGTCAACTGAGAGGAGAGTATCCTTACTATTAATAATACCACTCCATGAAGATGCAATACTCTCCAAACCTGCATGGCAGGTTGATGTATATCTTAATGTGTTCTAAGTGGCTTATTTAAGCAAAGATGTTGTCCTGCAGAACATCTTTTGAAGAACACACCTATATGAGTCTAATTGTTAAACGTCGCAATCTATGAGAGTAGGGTGCTCTCTAGTAAACTCATGAAAGGCCTCGGAGTATGACGCATAAGCTCCACCCGCGCGGAAGTCCCACAGTAGCCCAGTATCGGTCAAGGCTTTGTGTGAAGCTAGATTCGCAGAAAACTTACAGTTCAAGGCCTAGTCCACTGTTCAAGTTGCTTAATAGTGTAGCAAAGAGTTCTAGGTGGAAGTTCAACTTAACAGTCTCCACTGCAGTACCGGTATATAAAATAGTGTTTTGGAACCAAAGGTAAATTTTGTGTGCCTCTGGGATCTGGTGGGGGATTGCTGGAATTTAGTCTATTCTTGGGCCAGCCCAATAGCATTTTCAGAATTCCTAATAAATCCTAGAGGCCCACTTAGCCCATTCATGCAAGGCAAGAGGTGGGGCAAAAGTTTAGTCCCTGATAACCCACAAGTATAGGGGATCGCAACAGTTTTCGAGGGTAGAGTATTCAACCCAAATTTATTGATTCGACACAAGGGGAGCCAAAGAATATTTGCAAGTATTAGCAGTTGAGTTGTCAATTCAACCACACCCGGAGGCTAAATATCTACAACAGAGTGATCAGTACCACAGTAATATGATAGTTTGATAGCAGTTGCAATAAGAGTAACAGTAACAGTAACGGTAGCAGCAATAGTAGTAGCAATTGTAACAGCAGTAGCAACAGTAGTAACTTAGCAAGAACAATATGTGAAAAACTTGTAGGCATTGGATCGGTGATTATGTTGGATAACATTCATCATGTAACAGTCATAACCTAGGGCGACACATAACTAGCTCCAATTCATCAATGTAATGTAGGCATGTATTCCGTATATTGTCATACGTGCTTGCGATAAGAACTTGCATGACATCTTTTGTCCTACCCTCCCATGGCAGCGGGGTCCATAAGGAAACTAAGGGATATTAAGGCCTCCTTCTAATAGAGAACCGGAACAAAGCTTTAGCACTTAGTGAATACATGAACTCCTCAAAGTATGGCAATCACCGGAAAGAATCCCAATTATTGTCACCTTGGGGTATGCGGATCATAACACATAGCAGGTGCATATAACTTGCAAGATCGGATCAAGAACACAAATATATTCATGAAAACATAAAGGGTTCAGATCTGAAATCATGGCACTCGGGCCCTAGTGACAAGCATTAAGCATAGCAAAGTCATAGCAACATCAATCTCAGAACATAGTGGGTACTAGGGATCAAGCCCTAACAAAACTAACTCGATTACATGATAAATCTCATCCAACTCATCACCCTCCAGCAAGCCTACGGAGGAATTACTCACTCCCGGCGATGAGCATCATGAAATTGGTGATGAAGGATGGTTAATGATGACAATGCCGGAAGATCCCCCTCTCCGGAGCCCCGAACGGACTCCAGATCTGGCCTCCCGATGAAGAACATGAGGTGGCGGCGGCTCCGTATCGTGAAACGCAATAAAACTTCCTCTCTTATTTTTTCTCTGGAATTGTGAATTTATAGGCCTGAGATTAGGGTTAGCGGAGCCACGTGGGCCCCACAAGCCACCAGGGCGCGCCAGGGGGGGTGGTGCGCCCTGGTGCCTCATGGGCAGCAGGTGGCCCCCCTCCAGTAGGTCTTGGCTCCAGTATTTTTTATTTATTCCATAAAAAATCTCCAAAAAGTTTCATCCAATTCCAAGAACTTTTATTTCTGCACAAAAACAACACCATGGTAGTTCTGCTGAAAACAGCGTCAGTCCAGGTTAGTTTCATTCAAATCATGCAAATTAGAGTCCAAAACAAAAGCAAAAGTGTTTGGAAAAGTAGATACGACGGAGACGTATCAACTCCCCCAAGCTTAACTCATTGCTTGTCCTCAAGCAATTCAGTTGACAAACTGAAATTGATAAAGAAAAACTATACACAATGCATGAGAATGACAATTGTGCTATCAGGTCTGGTGCTTGTTTGAGAAGGTGATGACTCAACAATAAAAGTAAATAACATAAAAGTAAATAGATAGGCCCTTCGCAGAGGGAAGCATGGATTTGTAGAGGTGCCAGAGCTCGAAGCTTAAATTAGAGATAAATATAATTTTTGGGAGGTATGCCTTTCCTGTCAACGTCACGACCGAGAGTTTTCAATATCTTCCATGCTAAACACATTAGCGGCGGTTCCCACGCAATAAAGTAAAGTTTACTCCCCCTCCACCAACAAACACAAGCCATGGCTAGCCGAATCCTTGGGTGCCCTCCATACCAACAACTTTCCGGGGGAGTTTGTTTTATTATTTTGCAATTTTAATAATGGGACTGGGCATCCCGATTACGAGCCCCTCTCGTGTAAGGACGAGTGAATAAACACTCATCATGAGAATAATCCGCTTAGCATGGAAGATACTGACCGCCCCCTGTCGCTTCATGAGCGGTACGGGCACACAAAACAGATGTTCATTTGAATATTTTGAGGTAGCACATGCAAATTTACTTAGAACGGCAGAGTAATACCGCATATAGGTAGATATAGTGGACTCATCTGGAATAACTTTGGTTTAGGGGTTTTGATGCTGTGACGCCCCCGACTCGACCGTGCACTAATCATACACGCAAATGCGCATGATCAAGCCCAGGGACTCACGGGAAGATATCACAACACAACTCTAGACACAAAATAAAATAATACAAGCTTTATATTACAAGCCAGGGGCCTCGAGGGCTCGAATACACAAGCTCGAGTTACACAAGAGTCAGCGGAAGCATTAGTATCTGAGTACAGACATAACTAAACAAGTTTGCCTTAAGAAGGCTGAGCAAAACAACGACATCTGATCGAAAAGGCGCAGGCCTCCTGCCTGGGAGCCTCCTATCTACTCCTGGTTGTCGGTCTCCACGTAGTAGTAGGCTCCGTCAGGGTAGTAGTAGTCGCCGAGGGGATCAGCTGGCTCCGGGACTCCGTCATCTGATCGTAGCAATCGGGTATGGGGAAAAGAGGTAGCAAAGCAACCGTGAGTACTCATCCAAAGTACTCGCACGACTTACATCAGATCTATTCTATTTATGCATCGGTATCAAGTGAAGGGGTTGTATCTGTGGTCTAAACTGCAGAATTGCCAGAATAGAGAGAAGGCCTAGCCTATCGAAGACTAGCATCTTCCAGCGTCTTGCAGCATTAGAAGAGTGCAGATTAGCAGCATAACATAAAGTAATAAGTATGTAGTAGCAAAGCCTAGAGATCCTTCCTCGACTCCCTGCGAGAAAACGATCCCGGAGCTTACAATTAAAGTAACATGTATCCAGTTCAAGTTGTAGTAGATCGGGATACAACACTGAGCGTCCTATTACCGTGGACACGGCTATTGGAATAGATAACTTCCCTGCAGGGGTGCACTACTGTTACCCAACACGCTCGATTAACTCTGGCCGAACACGACTGATGCCCGGCCTCGGCTGATCGACACGACGTAGTCCTACCGAGGCTCCACAGAGAGGTCCCCGCCGGTCTACATCCTAATCGCTCAGGGGTCTTGGGCCCATCGCCCTTTGCACTCCGGGTCGTTGTGCACAGGGGGATACCAACACCACCTGCCTGGATGGCACGATCTGGCCCGGCCACAATGCTGAACTGGACATCTGACAGAGCTTTCTGCTGATACATACGGCGCCGAGGGCCCCATTAAACCATTATCCCGCGTGGTGGTAGTGCGTATAGGCCAGTGGCCAACTCAGATCAAATACCCAAATCCGTTAGTGTATTGCGAGCTCGCGGAAACGAGCAGAGATCCACGATCATGTGACCCCGTCGCCCCGTCTCGTGGACTTACGGCAAGGGCCAGGCCCAACCCTCTCCTGGGGCGGTCTACCTGCCCGGACGTGCCACGTAATTATCTCACGGGTACCCTCACGGTCAACCCGACTTCACATCTCTCGCGGGTACCCCTCGGGGTCGACCCGACTTCAACCGGGAACTGAAGTAAAATTATGGTAACCGTGTGTCCATAACATCAAGGTGGAATCCGAGGAATCACCCTCGTTGGATTCCCACTCGATGTATCCGTCAAGGTGAACTCGGAGGAATCACCCTCGATGGGTTCACACTGGAGGGGCTGTACGACGGAGGCATCATTGGAGGTGGTGAAAGAGTAATCACCCTCGATAACCCACAACCTACTAGCTATACTACAGAGGCAACATCAGGAGTGAGGTAAGAGGTATCACCCTCGGCACTCGATGGTAGCTCTGCAGAGTCGTACAACTTAGGGGGGGGGTGTGCGGTGCTGTGTCGGTCTCTGAACATCGATCACATTGATCGGGGCACCGGTAACAAAGCGGGGCAACAAGGACGAGGATGAGGGGTCACTGATGGATTACTAACCAACCTATACTAAGCATTTAGGATAGCAGGTAAGGTATCAACAGCAGTTACCAAAAACAGGCTATGCATCAGAATAGGAGCAATCAAATATGGTAGCAAATTCTAATGCAAGCACGGGGAAGAAGGAATAGTTGATATAGGAATGATCAAGGGGGTTTGCTTGCCTGGAAGCTCTGCCGAAAGGGACTGGTCCTCTGCGGTGTAGTCGTACTCGGGAGCAGCGTCAGTCTCAGAGTCTACCGGAGAGAAGAGGGGGAGGGGGAGAAAACAATAAATACAGAGCAAACAAATGCAACCCAAATGCATGGCATGGCAATATGCTGTGCTAGGGGTGACCTATCGCCGTGCTACACGTTACTGAGCGAGCGGAAAAATATCTGGGACTAGTTTCCCGGCTTTAGCCATCTATCAGACAGATGAACCGGAGGGGAAGGTTCCATGTTTGCAGTGTTATGTGCAGGTGACAGCTACATGGAGGGCATATTCGGATTCGTCTCGTTTTTCTGATCAACTTTCATGTAGAAAACTTTTTCATCCGAGCTACGGTTTATTTTCTATGATTTTTCGAAGTTTTAAATCATTTTCTGAAATTCCTGGAATTAATTTAAATATTAAATTCGAATTTAAACAGTGAAATACTTTTATACTCAGACTGAGCCAGCCACAGTCGATGACATGTGGGGCCAGTCAAAGCCCAGTCAGCAGTCAACAGAGTTGACCACTGACTAGTCAAACTGACAGGTGGGGCCCACCTGTCATACACAACAGTTAATTAATTTAACTAATTGAAATAATTAGCTATGTGGGACCCTACTGTCAGTGACTCAGCTTAATTAACAGTTTTAATTAACAGGTTAATTATTTTGGTCAACCCAGCCAACGGGACCCACGGGGCCCACTGGCAACGACCCAGTGTGGGCCCCAGAGGCGCCCACGTCAGCGCCGGCGGCCGGAGCGGCTCCGACGACCAAAACGCGCGGCGGCGCGCTCGGGACCCCGTCGGATTTCGTCCACAGGGCACGGGGAGGAGCGCGGCTGGGCACGTTCGAGAGCTGAGGCTGCCCCGCGTCCATTGGTGCCCTCGGCCGGAGCTGAAACAACCGGAAACGATGGCGGCATGGACCGTGGCGGTCGCCGGCGTTCGGGCGAAAACGAAACAGTAGCAGCAGCGTGCGATAGCTCAAACTAAGGGGGCAGGGAGGATCTACGCGCGCGGGCGAGCTCAAAGGGCACTGACGCGTGACCATTTGGTTACCGAAAGCTTGCCGGCGACAAGCTCCCGCGGCGGTGGGCTCGGCCACGTTGGGGACGGCGGCTACGAGCATGGTGCTACAAGAAGAAGAGAGCGGTGGGGATGCGGTGCTCACAGCGGAGCTGTAGGGGATGGCAGCGGGCTCGGGGAGGTCCGGTGGTGGTAGATCGAAGACGGCGGCCGGTGATGCAGAAGGACGAAGGTGAGGTCGTAGGCGTCGATGTGAAGCAACTCTCGTCGAACGGGCGTGCGGGGTGGATGAGGACGAGCTCGACGGAGCTCCAGGACACGCTCCGGGGACGCGGGGACGGTGGTGACCGCGTGAATCACGGCGAAGCAGCCATGGAGGCGCTCTGTGCTGCGGCCAGAGAGGGGAGACGCGAGAGGGGAAGAATGGGGGCGGCTAGGGTTCACTGGGAGAGAGGGGACGTCTTGCAGGCGCCCGCGGAGCTGCAGCCGCGCGCTGTCGAGCGCGCGCGAGGGGGGGTCGGGGCGAGCGCGCGCCCTGTGGTCGACAGCGAGGAGAGAGGGTGAGCAGGAGGAGGGAGATGACAGGGCGAGTTGGGCTGGGCCGCGGCTGTAGGGGGTGGGCTCTTGTGCATAGTAGGTTAGGCTCTTTTCCTTTTTTCTTTTCTGCCTTTTCATTTCCTTTATTCTGTTCTGTTCTGCATTTTCTTTCAGCACTAGTTGACTTTTGTAAAATGTGTAATTGTTCATAATAATTAATATGTATTATACCTCACTACCACAAAAAGTTTGGGAGTGATTTGAATTTATTCAAATTTTTCAAAATGAAAATGGATTTAATAATGCTACTTTGGGCACTGTTTTTGGAAGTTAGGGTAAATTTGGAAATTCAAATAATGCTGGTTTTATTTTTATAATTGCTTTGAGATTATTTGCAATATTATGAACTATTTTGTTTGCATGTTTGAAGATGTAAATACTTGACTTGCATTTTAAATTTGAATTTGACTTTGATTTTTAACATGTGGCAATTTGGCTTGGTAAAACATGATGACAAGGCATTAGTAGTGTGAGGTCATTGTAGCTGATTACTGGGGGTGTTACAGATGCACAAGCAGTATTCCCGCTTAGTACAGGCGAAGGCTAGCAAATAGGTTAAGAAGCGACCGGCTAGACAGCGAAAACGGTCATAATCATGCATTATGAATAATCAACATTGAATACTAGCATGAGTAGGATATAAGCACCATGGACATAAATATCGTGGAGGCTATGTTGGTTTTGAATCAACTACATGCGTGAACATGTGCCAAGTCAAGCCACTCGAAACATTCAGAGGAGGATACCATATCATCATACTACATCATGAACATTTTAATGCATGTTGACACCCAAGATAAATCATTATCCACTCCTAGCTACTTAAGCATGGCATGAGCGACTATAATCTCTAATTGTCATCATAAACATGTTTAATCATAATATGCTGAATCATGGATGCTGAGTTAAACCTATTTACAAAAACAAAGAACAGGTTGAGTTCATACCCGCTTTTCCTTGCCATAGTCACTTCATCAAATCATCGTCATTATTGCCTTTCACTTGCACGACCGAATGATATGAAAATAAAAATAGTACAAGTGTGTCGTGGACTAAGCTGGAATCTGCAAGCATTTTATTCAAAGGAGAAGACAAGGTAATATGGACTCTTTGTCAGATCAACAATAATGCATATGAGAGCCACTCAACATTTTCATCGTGGTCTTCTCCTTACAATGACTCAACAAAAGAAAAGAATTTCAGAGAAACACACTGAAATATTTTTGGAGTTTTTTAGTTTTTCTGAAGAAAACAAACAAAGAAGAAGAACGAAAAACGAGAAAAACTATTTAAACGGGAAAGCTCCCAACAAGTAAAAGAAGAAACGGGAAATCTTTTTGGGTTTTCTTTTAATACTACTACTAATTAAGCTAGAAAGAAAAACCAAAAAGAAACGAGAAATATTTTTGGATTTTCTCAAAGGTTTTCAAACACACAAGAAGAAAGCGAGAAAATAAAACTAACATGGATTATACAATGAAAAAGTATGAACACCGACAACTGGAATGAATATGTGAACATGAATGTAATGTCGGTGAGAGATACTTACACCCCCAAGCTTAGGCTTTTGCCTAGCTTGGTCATCGTCATCCCTGGTCTGGGTAATAATCAAAGTGGTAGCTCGTAGAGGCGTTCTGAGCCGCCTCCTTAGCCAGACGGGTAGCCTCGACCACTGCCTTGTACTCGTGCACCTCGCTCTCCAATAGATAATATCTCTGTTTGTTCTGAAAATCAAAGAGGGCAAGAGCAGGCAAAGCAACATACACAGATCGATATTTATTAAAAACTAAGTTATATTCATATCCGTGTGTGTCACGTTTTAAAAACTTATGTTCTCGCATTGTTTCGAAATTTAGATATTTATCAGGTAAGAGGGGATCATTGAAATTGGGCGAGACCCCTAACTTTGCAGCTACGCGGGAGGCATAAATTCCTCCATACAAATCACCATTACCCGCGTTACGCTGCAGTCTACGTGCAACAATAGCCCCATGATTATAATACTTGCTGCTAGTCAAAGCTGTATGAATAAGACTCAGATCAGGGGCACAAAGCGCACTGCAGTCTTGCTTACCAACAATGCATTTACCATTAAAAAGTGCAAATTACCGAATAGCAGGAAAGTGAATGCTAATTATTCTGGCCTGCATAACTCCCCTATCCTCACCGTTGCAAAGGCTATTAAGAAAAGGCTCATAATCAGATTTTGGTGGTTCATCTAAAGAACCCTAGTAAGGAATTTTGCATGCATCACAAAACTCTTCTAGAGACATAGCATAAGATCTGTCATAGAGGTGAAATAAAACTCTAGAAGTGCGCGGATGATATTCAAAGTTCTGAGTGAATGAATGAGTGAGGTAGTAATGCTGTGGTGGCTTATTTGCGACAAAGGCGGAGAGCTCGGTGTTGTGAATATATTGGTCAAATTCTTCCTTGATGCCTGCACCCAACATGAACTCGTTGCACGGCCATCTACATGATTTTGCTTCGGCACCTCGCAGCGAGCTTGCCCTTGGTTCAACGTACGATTGGCGTGCGGGGCTTTCACTAGATGATGCCTCGGCGGACCTCCTCCTCGAAGAACTCCTCCGGAAGATATTCATTTTCCTAAGAACAAATTTCTGAAAAATTTTGGGCCACAAAATGATATCAATAAAACTTCACAAAATTGATAGCAACCTCATATGGATGTCTAGAGGCTATATCAAGCATTCAAACTACTTGGAACTCAAAGAATTCAACATGCAAGCTCATTTTCAGTAGCACCAAGAGCAACTAATTATGCAAAATATAATCCACTAGAGCAAAAACTAATTGGAGCAATGGAGGAGTCACATACCAAGTAGCAATCTCCCGAAACAGTTTCGGAAACGGAGCTCCGAGCAAAGAGATCGAAAATTTCAGGTTTGGGAGCAAGAACACGAGAGAGAGAGCGACCAGGAATTTTTGCTAGAGGTAAGAGACGAAGTGGGCTGAGGTAATAAGTGAGGGGGTCCCTGTGGGGCCCACAAGCCACCAGGGCGCGCCAGGGGGGGTGACGCGCCCTGGTGCCTCGTGGGCACCTGGGGCACCCCCCTAGTATGTTTTTAGTGCCAACAATTCTTAAATATTCTATAAAAATTCATATCAAAATTTTATTGCATTCTGAGCACTTTCATTTTGGGGCATTTTTTATTGCACGGATAATTCAGAAAACAGGGTAATCATGGCATTTTATTGCATTTAACTAAAAATAACAGAAAACAAAAAAGTGGGTACAGAAGGTTGTGCTTACTAAATTCATCGACCACATGCCGCTCAAAAAGAATCCATTAATAAGGTTGATCAAGTCTTATTAACAAACCATTTCCGAGTAACATGAAACCGAAGAAATTTCGTATAACACTAAGTTACCTCAACGGGGATATGCATCTCCCCAATAATAAGAGTTTCATATTTTTTTTTAACAGTAGAAAGAGGAAGTTGAAAACTTCCAATGGTAATTGTCGGAGTCTTTTCAATAACACGAATACCATTTACTTGGAATTGTTTCTTCGGAAAGTGCACCGTATGTTCATTACCATTGATATGAAAAGTGACCTTGCTTTTGTTGCAATCAATAACAGCCCCTGCAGTATTCAAAAAGGGTCTACCAAGGATAATCGACATGTTGTCATCCTCGGGCATATCAAGTATAACAAAGTCTGTTAGAATAGTAACATTTGCAACTACAACAGGCACATCCTCACAAACACCGATAGGTATGGCAGTTGATTTGTCAGCCATTTGCAATGATATTTCAGTGGGAGTGAGTTTATTCAAATCAAGTCTTTTATATAAAGAGAAAGGCATAACACTAACACCGGCTCCTAAATCACACAAAGCAGTTTTGACATAGTTTCTTTTAATAGAGCATGGTATAGTTGGTATTCCTGGATCTCCTAGTTTCTTAGGTACTCCATCCTTAAAAGAATAATTTGCAAGCATGGTGGAAATTTCAGCTTTAGGTATCTTCCTTTTATTTGTGACAATGTCTTTCATATATTTAGCATAAGGGGGCATTTTTAAATATCAGTCAAACGAGTACGCAAAAAGACTGGCCTAAGCATTTCATCAAAGTGTTGAAATTCTTCCTCTTCTTTTTTCTTAGATGGTTTAGGAGGAAAGGGCATGGGTTTTTGAACCCATGGTTCTCTTTCTTTACCATGTTTTCTAGCAACGAAGTCTCTTTTATCATAACGTTTGTTTTTAGGAGGTGGGTTATCAAGATCAACAGCAGGTTCTATTTCAACATCATTATCAAGTTCTTTATCATTATCTGGTTGGGTATCCACATGAGCATCATCATTATTATTATCATCAGGTGAATGTTCATTACCAGATTGTGTTTCAGTATCGGAAATAGAAACATCATTACTATCCTCCAAGGGTTTTTCTACCTCGGGTTCACTAGAAGTATGCAAAGTCTTATCATTTTTCTTTTCATTTTTCTTTTTAGATGGACTAGGTGCATCTACATTAATTCTTTGAGAGTCTTGTTCCATTCTTTTAGGGTGACCTTCAGGATAAAGTGGCTCCTGAGTCATTCTACCTCCTCTAGTCATTACTCTAACAGCATGATCATTCATATTGTTATTCATTTCATTGAGCAATTCACTCTGAGATTTAGCAACTTGTTCTAATTGGGTTTGAACCATAGATGCATGTTTACTTAGACCTTTAACATCATTAGCAATTTTAAATAACAAGTCACTTAAGCGATCAATCATGTAGGCATTTCGTTTCAATTGTTTCATAACATTTGCATTGAAGTGATCTTGCTTAATAATATAATTGCCAAATTCATACAAGCATTGACTAGGAGGTTTGTTATAAGGAATATCACTTTCATCAAACTTTATAAGAGAATTTACCTCTACTACCTGTGGCGGTGTGTCAAAACCATGTATTTCTTCAATAGGTGGCAAGTTCTTAACATCTTCAGCTTTAATACCTTTTTCCTTCATACATTTCTTTGCTTCTTGCATATCTTCAGGACTAAGGAATAAAATACCCCTCTTCTTCGGAGTGGGTTTAGGCGGTGGTTCAGGAAGTGTCCAATCATTATCATTCTTCAATATATTATTCAATAGCTCCTCAGCTTGTTCAATAGTTCGTTCCCTGAAAACACAACTCGCACAACTATCTAGGTAGTCCCTAGAAGCATCGGTTAGTCCATTATAAAAGATATCAAGTATTTCATTTTTCTTAAGAGGATGATCAGGCAAAGCATTAAGTAATTGGAGAAGCCTCCCCCAAGCTTGAGGGAGATTCTCTTCTTTAATTTGCACAAATTTAAATATTTCCTGTAAAGCAGCTTGTTTCTTATGAGTAGGAAAATATTTTTCAGAGAAGTGATAAATCATATCCTGGGGACTACGCACACAACCAGGAGCAAGAGTATTATACCATTCCTTAGCATCACCCTTTAATGAGAAAGGAAATAGCTTTAGAATATAGTAATAGAGAATTTTTTCCTCATGAGCAAATAGGGTGGCTATATCATTTAATTTAGTAAGATGTGCCACAACGGTTTCAGTTTCATAGCAATGGAAAGGATCAGATTCTACCAAAGTAATTAACTCAAGATCGACAGAGAATTCATAATCCTTATCAGTGACAAATATGGGAGAGGTAGCAAACTTAGGATCATATTTCATTCTGTCCCTCATAGATTTTTCTTTCATTTCAGCAAGCAATTTTATAACTTCATTTCTGTCATTACAAGCAAGAATGGCTCTAGCCGTCTCCCTATAAAATCAATGTTCAACAGGTGTTTCAACTCTAGTAGGAGAGCTAGGCATAATAGGTGAATCATAATTCTCAAGAGTTTCAACATTTTCAATTTCTCTAGCTTTAGCAAGTTGTTCACTAAGAAATTCACCAAGTGGCACAGCATTATCAAGCATAGTACTAGCATCATCATAAGTATCATTCATAGCAGAAGTGGTATCATCAATAACTTGCGACATATCAAAATTAATAGCAGGTGGTGGTGTTGCAAGTTTACTCAAAACAGAAGGTGAATCAAGTGCAGAGCTAGATGGCAGTTCCTTACCTCCCCTCGTCTTAGAGGGAACGATCTTGGTCTTAGCGTCTTTCAGATTCTTCATAGTGATCAACAGATATAAATCCCAAGTGACTCAGCAAATAGAGCTATGCTCCCCGGCAACGGCGCCAGAAAAAGGTCTTGATAACCCACAAGTATAGGGGATCGCAACAGTTTTCGAGGGTAGAGTATTCAACCCAAATTTATTGATTCGACACAAGGGGAGCCAAAGAATATTTGCAAGTATTAGCAGTTGAGTTGTCAATTCAACCACACCTGGAGACTAAATATCTGCAACAGAGTGATCAGTAGCACAGTAATATGATAGTTTGATAGCAGTAGCAATAAGAGTAATGGTAACAATAACGGTAGCAGCAATAGTTGTAGCAATTGTAACAGCAGTAGCAACAGTAGTAACTTAGCAAGAACAATATGTGAAAAACTTGTAGGCATTGGATCGGTGATTATGTTGGATAACATTCATCATGTAACAGTCACCCTCACCAGCTAGCACCGCCCTCCCCTAGCTCGCGCCTCCCTTCCCCATCTTGCGCCTCCCTCCACATCTTTCTCATCCCTACTCTCCTCCTCCTTTGGCCTTCCTCACCAGTCGCCTGCTCCGGCAGCCTCCTTGCGCCGGCGCACCCACATCCCCCCTGGCCATCTCCGTTCCTACCCTGGTCCATCCCCGTCCCCGCATCCACATCCATCCGTAACCCTCCCCTTTTCCTTTCTCTGCTCGGTCACTTCACCAGTTCGCGTCGCCCTCCCCCCAGCACACCACCAACACCCCATTGCAGCAGAACATCATCCCTTCTTCTCCCCCTCTCCTTCGATATGAACCCTAGATATCTTTCTGTCTCCATAATCTGATGCAACAATTTAATTTTTTCTGTATAAAACTTGTGCAGACTAGTGAACTTTTCATCGATCTGGAGGCTGCTTGAAGGTATATACTCGGAAACCACTCTCTTTTCATTGTGCGTTTGTGTATGTAATGCCATCATGCCATGATTTACAACTACATAATTCCATTGTACAGCCCCATGTCAGATCAATTAGAGTTGGTTGAGTGGTAAATGAAGAAAATAAAAGAAGGAAGAGGAAAAGGATTGTTTTGACAAAAATGTTTGTTGAAACATGTGCTCTTGCATTCGCATTTGTTACTACACAGAGGGATAGGGGACCAAGGGACCTAGGAAGTTTTAATGATGATGAGGACAAGCATAGGCTTAGGAAATATTTGCTTAAAACCATGTATGATGGATCTGAAGTGGCATGCTATGATCAATTGCGTCTAACTAAACAAAACTTTCATGACCTTTGCACCATGTTACGGGAGAGATGTGGCCTCCGTGATAGTGTATATGTGACCGTGGAAGAGAAAGTTGCAATGTTCTTGCTTGTAGTTGGTCATAGTATTAAGATGAGGATGTTGCGTGGCACCTACAAGCGTTCTTTATGGACCATTATCACACACTTCTCTGCT
Source organism: Elymus sibiricus (assembly GCA_039707655.1). NCBI lineage: Eukaryota > Viridiplantae > Streptophyta > Magnoliopsida > Poales > Poaceae > Elymus > Elymus sibiricus. The sequence continues at coordinate 73,812,889 of CM077670.1, read as the reverse complement.
GTCCTAACAGCCCTACTCTCTCTATATGGGGAGTTCATTAAGCTACCTTCCGCTACCGCTCAAGCTCCTGATGATTACAAATGGAAGTGGTTTGGTAATGCACTTGGAGCACTAGATGGTTGTCATATTGATGTGCTTGTTCATGTGGGTGACCAAGGAAGCTATAGGAACAGAAAGCAAGCCATTACCACTAACATGCTAGGTGTTGTTGATTCGAACATGAAATTTCTTTATGTGTTACCTGGCTGGGAGGGTTCAGTTTCAGATTCGAGAGTTTTGGGTGATGCAATGAGGGCGAACCGCCGGGATGCTTTTGTTGTGCCTAAGGGTATGACTCTTACTCTTGGCATGTAGTTTCTTTGACTTGATTGTTAGCTAATGTGACGCCCCTGCTCGACACGTGCACTAATCATACACGCAAACGTGCACGCTCGAGATCAGAGACTCACGGGAAGATTTCACAACACAACTCTAAACTCAAATAAAAGTCTTAAATCATCATATTACAAACCAGGGGTCACGAGGACCCGAATACATAAGTCATACAAACCAAATATCTGAGTACAGACATAGTTAGTCAAGTTTTGCCTTAAGAAGGCTAGCACAAACAACGACACGAATCGAAGAGGCGCATGCCTCCTGCCTAGGGCCTCCTAACTACTCCTGGTCGGCTGGCTCGATCCAGTAGTAGGTGCCGTCGGGACCCTCCTAGTAGTAAGCTCCTGCGGTGGCATCTGGCTCCTGGGCTCCGTCGTCTGATGTATCATCAAATGGATATGGGGGAAAAAGAATAGCAGAGCAACCGTGAGTACTCATCCAAAGTACTCGCAAGACTGACATCAGAACTATGCTAGTTATGCATTGGTATCAAAGGAATGGGGCTATATCTTTGGACTGAACTGCAGAATGCCAGAATAGAGGGGGAGAAGCCTAGCCTATCGAAGACTAGCATCTTCAAGCAATCTTGCAGCATCAGAAGAGAGTAGAATATAGTAACATGCAATAGTGGTTGTATAGCAGCAACTCCCCGAAATCCTTTCTCGACTATCCCGCGAGAAAGCGATCCCGAGAGCAGTAGTATCAGATTCATAAGCATCATCATCAGTTTGTAGTTGTCATAGATCCGGATACAACTCTGAGCGTCCTGTTACCGTGGACACGGCTATTCGAATAGATAACTTCCCTGCAGGGGTGCACTACTGTTACTCAACACGCTCGATTACATCTGGCCGGACACACTTGCTGGGTAATGCCCGGCCTCGGGTAATCGACATGAAGCAGCGTCCTACCTAGGCTCAGCAGAGAGGTCAACACGCCGGTCTAAATCCTAAGCACGAAGGGGTCTTGGGCCATCGCCCTTCGCACTCCTGCATGTTGCGTGGCTGGTCGGGGCCCAGGCGCAACACTGAATACACCAGTGACGTAACCAGCCCACCCCAACGATCAGCCCGCATCTCTGCACTGTGACGTCTGAAGAGCTTTCGGGAGAAACGTACAACGTAGAGGGCCCCATTAAACCATTATCCCACGTGGTGGTAGTGCGTATAGGCACGTAGCCAACTCAGATCAAATACCCAAATCCGTTAATCATGTTTAGTAACTCGCAGAGTCGTACAGGGTTCCTGCCGCTCCGACTTGGTGAGGCATGACGCGCGGGTACTCTTGGAGCCGACCCGTCTTTAATGATATTCACTCGCGGGCACCCTTGGGGCCAGCCCGACTTTAACAGTTTAAGTATTTGCAGAGTGTAAATGTTTCCGCGATCCTCACCCAGAGTGATCACGGCCCGATATCAAGCATGGCATACGGACAAGGGTGATGGGCCACCGATGAAGAAGTAGCACAGCTAAGTATTGTGGGACAACATGTGGGGTATCAATAACAGACTACAAAATCAGGCTATGCATCGGATTAGGAGCTATCGGAACAGTAGCAGGGGCAATTTTAATGCAAGCATAAGAGAGAAGGGAATGGGTGATATCTGATGATCAAGGGGGTTTTGCTTGCCTGGAAGCTCTGCTGAAGGGGCCTGGTCGTCGGCAACATCGTCGTACACGGCGGTTTCGTCGGCGGTCTCAGGGGCTATCGAGAGAGAAGGAGGGGGAAGAAACAGTAAATACACGGCAATAAGGCAACAGGGATGCATGACATGTCTAAATGATATGCAGAGGTGTTCTACTGCCTATCTAAATGATTTAGTTAATTTAGGAATTTATTTGGATTTATTTTATTAAAGTTGAGCATTATTCATTTATCAGATATGGGCAAAATGTTCCATGTTCGGTATGTTAGAGGGGTCTGGCGGTATGTGGATAGCATATTCGGAATGTACACATTTTTCTGATCGTTTTACATATATAAATTATTTTAATCCGGGTTACGGTTTAAAAGATATGATTTTTCAAAGTTTTAATGATTTTCTGGAATTTCTGAAATTATTTAATTCAACATTATCTGAAACAGTGATTGCTGACGTCAGCATGACGTCAGCAGTCAACTGTACTGGTGGGTCCCACCTGTCAGCCACTGTTTAGCCTAATTAGGGTTTTCACTAATCTAATTACAGATTAATTAGTTTACTTATTTAATTAGTTTAATTATTTAATTAGTTTAATTAATCAGAGTTAATTAAGTTAATTCATTAATTAGTTAATTAATTATTTAATTAATAACTAGTTATTATTTATTTTAATCTAATTCTTTTTCTTTTCGTTTAAACAGTACAGGGGACCCAGCAGTCAGTGGCCCGAGGGGACACGTCCGCTCGTGCACGTGTGGGCGCCGGACACGTCCGCCCTTTACACGCGTGCGGGCAACAGGGAACCGGACACGTCCGGCCTTCCGAAGCGCGCGCGCGGCGGAGAGCCCGCGGGCGACGGCGAGGCGGGCGGCTAGAGGCAGCGGCGCAGCAACGACAGGAGGCAGCGGGGGCGGCGGCAGCAGCCTGGACAGCAGCAGCAGCAGTTGAAGGCGACGACGGAGCGGGCGCGGGCTGCGGGCGACTCGGGCGACGGCGAGCCACGGCGAGGGGCGAGCGGCGAGCGGCGTGGGGTTGCGGGCACGCGGGCTGGCTCGGCGAAGCCAGGCGGACGACGGCGAGCAGCGGGAGGAGGAGGAGGCAGGGCGAGGCGCGGGCACGGCGGCGCGCGGCGGCAGCGACGATGACCGAGAGGGGGGGAGGAGGAGTGGGGCGCGGCCGTGCTCACGTTCGTCATAGATGAACGGGGCGGCGTGGCTCGAGGGCGACCAGCGAGGGGGGGGGACGGGGACGCGACGGGGCGACGGCGACGTGGACGACGACGACGGACGACGGCGGCGGCGCGACCAGGCGGGAGAGAGGGGGAGTGAGGGGGGGCGGCTAGGGTTCGGGTGGCGAGGGGGTTAAGTAGCGGCCGGCTGGGCCGGCCTGGCTGGGCCGAGGCCCAATAGGGGCCAGGGGGTTTTCTTTTTATTTTATTTTTCTGTTTTCTCTTTTGTTTTTATTTTAGTTTCTGTTTAGTCAAATGTTTAGCCCTAAATGTAGTTTTGTAAAATAGGAGACCTAGCCCAAAATTAACAGTGCAATTTTATCTACCACCAGAAATTGGTTTGGAGTTAAAAGAATTTCATTTGAATTTTATTTAAATAAAAAGGCATTAATTATTAGTGTACTGGATCTGTTTTAGGATGTTAGGGTAATTTAACTAATTCAATAAATGTCGGTTGTATTTTTATAATTGCCTCTGAATTATTTTGAACATTAAGAACATTTTAGTTTTCACTTTTGAACAACTTTTATTTTTTACTTTATATTTGAATTTCAATTTGAATTGGATTTGAACCAAAATGGCAATTAGCAAGATTAATAAGATGACATGGCAAGTTAATTAGCTAAATGACAGGGCTAAGATCTGGGGATGTTACAGCTAACTAACTTATTGATATAGGGAAATATTATTTAGTTGATGCTGGTTATACCAATGGAGAAGGATTTCTAGCTCCATTCAGGTCCACTCGGTATCATCTAAAAGAATGGGCTGCAAGTGCACAACAGCCTCAAACAGCTAAAGAGTTATATAACTTGCGCCATTCTCGTGCTAGGAATGTAGTGGAACGAACATTTGGCTTGTTCAAGAAAAAATGGGCTATCTTGCGTTCCCGAACCTTCTTTGACATAAAGGATCAGGCACAAAAAGTAAATATGTTGTTAAATAAAATCAGTCTGTGAGATGACAATTGCTTACTATGAACTAAAATATCATTGCAGATTCGAATTATTAGTGCTTGTTGTGTGTTGCACAACTTTGCAAGGGATAGGCAGCATGTCATGGATGATTTGCTATTGCCTGAAGTGGATAGTGAATTAGCAAATGCGCCAAATGATGATCCAGATGATGACAACTTCATTAGAAGTGTGCAAGTCACTACTGAATGGTCCAACTTTAGGCAACAACTAGCTGATGATATGTTTGCTGAGTACCTTGTGGCGCAAGGAGAACAAGAGATGGAATAGGATGAGAGTATGATATGTAGCTACGGCGGTCTTCTTTTGTATAGCTAGCTGCGGTGGTCTTCTTTTGTATAGCTAGCTACTGGCTAATGTGATGATGCGTGTGGTATTTTGTATATGCATCATCTTCATGCAACTAATGAATGACATTATGTTTCATGGTGTTTCTCAAACTTAATATTGTATTTGTTTTTTCTATTATGTACAATTTTTATTTCCTTGTAGAACCATGGCTGAAGAAGTAACTAATGATGCATTGCTTGAAGTCCTTGTTGAGCATCACAACAAGGGTGACCATGCCCAAAATGGATGAAAACCACATGTGTACACGCATGCCATAAGGCATGTGAAGGTCAAGTGCAATAAGGATATCACAAAGGATAACATAAGTGGAAGGATGAGGACTTTGGATCATCACTATGAGGTCGTTAGCAAGATCCTTTCTCAAAGTGGTTTTGGCTGGGATTGGACCAATAATAGGCTATCAATGGATAGTGATGATGTTTGGGCTAAATATGTGGAGGTAACCATGCATCATGAGTACACATTCTGTATATAGTTTGCATATGTAGAATAACATGGCAGTAGCTTTACTAGTTTGTGTTTTTTGTGCAGGCTAACAAGGCATGCAAGCAGATAAAGTCTTACAAGACCAAAGTAATCAAGAACCGGGAGTCCATATGTATCATATATTCAAAAGATCATGCTAATGGTGAGGGTGCGAAGACAGGTGTTGAGATTGCTGTAGAGCCATTAGAAGAACCGATTGAAGTCTCTCCAGAAGTAGCGCCAAAGAGGCAGCGAACAGGTGATGCTATTCTTTGCATGCTTGGCGATATGAAGAAGGACTTAGTTGATGCTTTCAAGACAATTGAGCCCATTCCACTACCAAAGGTTACCACACCCGCTGAAATACTTGATGCACTTAGGTTGATACCTGATTTAGCTGAGCAAGATATGCTTCGATGTTATGGGAAGTTGGTACTCAACAATCGCCTGTTTCAAGCTCTGAAAGAGCTGCCCATCACAATGAGGAAGACATGGCCGCTAATGTTGCCTTGAAGATCGATGCTTTTATGTGTTGTTGAACTTCGAACCATCAATTTTATGTCCTGTTGAACTTGGAACTATGTATGTACTGCCTTGTTGAACTTGGAACTATGTATGTACTGCCACGCACTGTTTATGTCAAGCATTTGGACCTATCTTTTAAATCGTTGTGATTTATGTCATGTACGAGACCATATTTGAGAGTACGTGCTATTTGTTATTGTTTCGAATTTGTGTTATGTTATCGTAAGAAAATATTGTTGTCATTGTATGACCATTTGCGTTTCCTGATGCATTTCTAGAATATTTAATTATTTTCATTGCTATATATTCATTCGTAGTCAGATTTCATTTTTTAGTCATGTAGAACAAGGTATAACCTGGTAATGTAGCTATGCAATTCCAAAGTTTGTCATCCAAACAAGATTCGGTATTGAAATCTCAGAGGCATTTCAAGGGCCAATTCACTGGACAACAAAACAGGTGAATTCGTATTCGTGCCATTTTAGTTTCCTCAGTGATTTGGAATTCATACCAATTCAATTCGGAGCTCTCCAATGGAGACATCCAAACGAAGCGTTGGGTAATTGATAAAAAAACAAATAATTATGACGGATTCATGGCAATGATCATGTATATAGGCATCACGTCCGAGACAAGTAGACCGACTCCTGCCTGCATCTACTACTATTACTCTACCCATCGACCGCTATCCAGCATGCATCTAGGGTATTAAGTATGAAACAGAGTAACGCCTTAAGCAAGATGACATGCTGTAGACAAAGTAAACTCAAGCAATATGATTAAACCCCATCTTTTTATCCTTAATGGCAATGATACAAATACGTGTCATGTCCCCTTCTGTCACTGGGATTGAGCACCGCAAGATTGAACCCATCACAAAGCACCTCTCCCATTGCAAGATAAATCAATCTAGTAGGCCAAACCAAATCGATAGATCGGGGAGAAATACAAAGCTATAATAATCAAGCATAAAAGAGTTCAGAGAAGACTCAAATATTTCTCATGAAAAATCTGAGCATAAACTCACAATTCATCGGATCCCAACAAACACACCGCAAAAGAAGATTACATCGGATAGAACTCCAAGAACATCGAGGAGAACATGGTATTGAAGATAAAAGAGAGAGAAGAAGCCATCTAGCTACTAGCTATGGACCCGTAGGTCTGTGGTAAACTACTCACACATCATCGGAAGGGCAGCAAGGTTGATGTAGAAGCCCTCTGTGATCGATTCCCCCTCCAGCGGAGTACCGGAAAAGGCCTCCAGATGGGATCGCGGAAGAACAGAGGCTTGCGGCGGCAAAAAGGTTTTCTCTTCTGTCTCTCTGTTGGTTTGGAAATATTTGTGAATTTATAGTGAAGGAATTAGGTAAAGGTGCGCCACGAGGGGCCCACAAGCCTGGGGGGCGCGACCACCCCCCTAGGGCGCGCCCTCCAGGCTTGTCGCCTCCTCGTGACTCTTCTGCTCTTCTCCCGAAGCTTCCTGGTTCTCTTCTGGTCCAGAAAAAATTAATCCAAAGTTTTTTTCTCGTTTGGACACTTTTTGATAATGATTTTCTAAAAAGGCAAAAACAAGCAGAAAACAGCAACTGGCACTGGGCACTGGGTTAATAGGTTAGTCCAAAAAAATGATATATAATGGCATATAATTGCATATAAAACATCCAAGATTGATACTATAATAGCCTGGAACAATAAAAAATTATAGATACGTTGAAGACGTATCAAGCATCCCCAAGCTTAATTCCTGCTCGTCCTCGAGTAGGTAAATGATAAAAACAGATTTTTTGATGTGGAATGCTACCTATCATGTTTCATCATGTAATCTTTCTCTGATGGTATGAACAATAAGATCCGAATGATTCAAAGCAATAGTCTATAATTTGATATAAAGACATCAATACTCAGGCATACCAATAAAAAATCATGTCTTTCAAAATAAAAATGCTAAAGAACGTTATCCCTACAAAATCATACAATCCTGTCATGCTCCATCTTCTTAACACAAAGTATTTATCATGCACTACCCCGATGACAAGCCGGGCAATTGGTTCATTCTTTTTAACGCGCTTCAGCTTTTTCAACTCCCACGCAATACATGAGCGCAAGCCATGGATATAGCACTATGGGTGGAATAGAGTGTGGTGGTAGAGATAAATAAGAGAAGTCAAAAATAAGAAGATAGTCTCACATCGATGAGGCTAATCAACGGGCTATGGAGATGCCCATCAATTGATGTCAACGCGAGGAGTAGGGATTGCCATGCAACGGATGCACTAAGAGCCATAAGTGTATGAAAGCTCAACATGAAAACTAAGTGGGTGTGCATCCAACTTGCTTGCTCATGAAGACCTCGGGCATTTGAGGAAGCCCATCATCGGAATATACAAGCCAAGTTCTATAATGAAAAATTCCCACTAGTATATGAAAGTGACAAAATAGGAGACTCTCTATATGAAAAACATGGTGCTACTCTGAAGCACAAGTGTGGAAAAAGGATAGTAGCATTGCCCCTTCTCTCTTTTTCTCTCATTTTTTTCGTGGGCTCTTTTTGGCCTCTTTTTTTCGTCCGGAGTCTCATCCCGACTTGTGGGGGAATCATGGTCTCCATCATCCTTTCCTCACTGGGACAATGCTCTAATAATGATGATCGTCACACTTTTATTTACTTACAACTCAATATTACAACTCGATAATAGAACAAAAATATGACTCTATATGAATGCCTCTGGTAGTGTACCAGGATGTGCAATGATGCTAGTGTAACATGTATAAAAATGATGAATGGTGGCTGAGCCACAAATACTATGTCTGCTATTTGATCATGCAAAGCAATATGACAATGATGATGTGTGTCATAAAAACGTAACGGTGGAAGTTGCATGGAAATATATCTCGGAATGGCTATGGAAATGCCATGATAGGTAGGTATGGTGGCTGTTTTGAGGAAGATATAAAGAGGCTTATGTGTGATAGAGCGTATCATATCATGGGGTTTGGATGCACCGGCGAAGTTTGCACCAACTCTCGATGTGAGAAAGGGCAATGCACGGTACCGAAGAGGCTAGCAAATTGCGGAAGGGTGAGAGTGCGTATAATCCATGGACTCACATTAGTCATAAAGAACTCACATACTTATTGCAAAAGTTTATTAGCCCTCGAAGCAAAGTACTACTACGCATGCCCCTAGAGGGATATATTGGTAGGACAAGGTCCATCGCTCGTCCCCGACCGCCACTCATAAGGTAGACAATCAACAATAAATCATGCTCCAACTTCTTATCATAACGACAGATCATACGTGCATGCTTCAGGAATCACAAACCTTAACACCAATATTCTTACTAAACCACAAACATCTACTAATACCTCCCACATATTACCATCTTAATATCGCAAAACTATTGCAAGGAATCAGACTTATCATATTCAGTGATCTACATGAAAGTTTTTATTATATCCCTCTTGAATACCTATCATATCAGGACCAAATTGATAACCCGTGCATATTACCATTGCTATTCATTAGACTCTCAAAAAGATATAAGTTAAGCATGAGAGTGCAACTATTTATTTAAAATATAACCACCGTCGTGCTCTAAAAGATATAAGTGAAGTACTAGAGCAATTGCCTAGCTCAAAAGATATAAGTGAAGCACATAGAGTATTTTAACAAATCACGAATAATGTGTGTCCCTCTCAAAAAGGCGTGTCTAGCAAAGATGATTGTGACAAACTAAAAATCAAACAAAAGCAAACAAATTATAGCACAAGACGCTCCAAGTAAAACACATTTCATGTGATGAAAAAAAATATAGCTCCAAGTGAGTTCCCGATAGATTGTAGAAGAAAGAGGGGATGCCTTCCGGGGCATCCCCAAGCTTAGATGCTTAAGTATTCCTTGAATATTACCTTGGGGTGCCTTGGGTATCCCTAAGCTTAGGCTCTTGCTGCTCCTTATTCCTTTATCCATCGTAGTCTCACCCAAAACTTGAAAAGTTCAGCACACAAAACTCAACAGAAACCTCGTGAGATCCGTTAGTATAACAAACAAATCTTAAACTATAGGTACTTATGTAAATTGATTCATATTTAATATTGGCATAATACTACTGTACTCCAACTTCTCCATGACTCATACCCCCCGATACGATTCATAGATTCATCAAAATAAGCAAACTATGCAACAAAAACAGAATCTGTCTAAAACAGAAAAGTCTGTAAAGACCTAAATTAACGTCATACTTATGTAACTCCAAATATTCTGAAAAATTAGAACAATGTGGGAAATTCATATATCAATACTGTGTAAAAAATTCAGAAGTTCTGACGCTCCAGAAAAAAAACAAAATTCTATCACTGGACACAAAAGTTTCTGTTTTCCAACAGCATCTATCATACTATCTTCCAAATCATCCCAAAGGCACTACTTGGCACAAACACTAATTAAAACATAAAAATGCAATCATAACAGAAGATATAATTGTGTAAACACTCAAGAACATAAGGTAAAAGCAAAAAATTATTTTATTCATTGGGTTGCCTCCCAACAAGCGCTATTGTTTTATTCCCCTAGCTAGGCATAATGCATAGTTTCAAGTATTGTCATCCTTGGTTTTGACATCCTTAGGTGTGTGATTTTCAGGAGGTTTTTCAAAAACAATGGGTAACACATCATCAACCAAAATTTTAGGGTCATTAAGATTGCTCTCTTCAAACCCTTGTTGGTTCCCTTTTACAATCCAAGAGTACTTCTGATTAATTCCATTAAAAACTTGTTGGATGATATTTATGGGAGGAACTTCTTTTTTAGTATTCTCATCAAAAGCATGGTGATCATGAAAAACTTATCTCAACATATATTCCTCATTATATAAAATTTCATCTATCACCGGATTTTCTTTGCTCATATTATAGAAATCAAAGATCTCTCTAGCTTCTCGTACTATGTAATCAAACTCATTCATTAGAATAAGAGTAGCTATATTTTTAGCTTTAGGATTCTTTATCACAGGCAACTCATAAAACAATCTTTGCAAGGTAGGGTGAGTGCGAATAAATCTTCTTTCAAGTTTAAGAATGAGTGCGGAAATAGCCTCCCCATAACTGTTGGTTCTTTTTAGAATTGGAGTGTCATTACAAACCAAAGTTCCCGTGCAATTAAAGAACTCTTGAATAATGTTTTTCCCTATGACATTTCCACTCCCTACTACAAAAATTTTTGAGTCTAGATTTGAGGGAATTTCTATCTTAGGGATTTTACCGTCCTCACTTTTTTCAATGCCAAACTCAGACATTGTGGCAAAGCAAGCAAACAAACAAACAAGCAAATAAAAATATTTTTGTGTTTTTGTCACTGTTCCAAAAATCTTCCGATTCAGCGATTAATCTTCCGATTTATCGCTACTCGGGGGGTGACCGATAAGATTATGCATTATCTTCACCGTTTATCTTTTGGGCCGATTTATCGCTCTGACAAGCGATTTATCGGGAATCTACCGATAAATCGGACCTATTCATAGCACTATGTTTGCAAAAACTATGCTTATTTGTGTTTTGTGGAAATTGTTACGCAATATGTATTGTTGTCCTATTTTGTTTGTCGTTATACGAGGATTCAAAGGCTAGGAATCAAGGTAACACATCTATCCAATATAGTTTTGGTGTTGAATATAGCATATTTTAGTGTTGGGAACCTGGGATTTGCAAAAATTATCCGATTAATAGTCGACCGATAAAATCGATTAATCGACCGATTTCCGATTAATCTCTAATCCCCAGCTGACCGAGACGATAACGATAAGCGATATCCTCAACAGTGGTTTTTGTAAAAAAAAATAGAAGTGGGGGAGATGAAAACAAGAGGCAAATACAAATAAAAGGCAAATAAAATAAATGCAAGTGGGTGATAGTTTGTGCGAAGGTTCTTGGTAATTTTGATGATGTCTCCCCGGCAACGGCGCCAGAAATTCTTCCTACTAATTGTAGTCTGCGTTGGTATTTCCCCGAAGAGGAGAGCATGATGCAGTACAGTAGAGATAAGTATTTCCCTCAGTTAAGAACCAAAGTTATCAATCCAGTAGGAGAACCAAGCAAAATTCCGTTAAGCGAACCTGCACACAAAAGAGTAAACACTTGCACCCAACGCAAATAAGAGGGTTGTCAATCCTCTGAGCGGTTATTTGCAAGGATTAAATCTTATCGAGGTAAATAGATAAACTAAAATACTAATTAAAATAAAAGTAAATAAATTGCAGCAAGGTATTTTTAGGTTTTTAATATATGGCAAAGTAGACCGGGGGCCATAGTTTTCACTAGAGGCTTCTCTCTCGAACACATAACATACGATGGGTAAACAAATTACTCTTGGGCAATTGATAGAAAAGCAAATAATTATGATGGATTCATGGCAATGATCATGTATATAGGCATCACGTCCGAGACAAGTAGACCGACTCCTGCCTGCATCTATTACTTTTACTCCACCCATCGACCGCTATCCAACATGCATCTAGGGTATTAAGTATGAAACGGAGTAACGCCTTAAGCAAGATGACATGATGTAGACAAAGTAAACTCAAGCAATATGATTAAACCCCATCTTTTTATCCTTAATGGAAATGATACAAATACGTGTCATGTCCCCTTCTGTCACTGGGATTGAGCACCGCAAGATTGAACCCATCACAAAGCACCTCTCCCATTGCAAGATAAATCAATCTAGTAGGCCAAACCAAATCGATAGATCGGAGAGAAATACAAAGCTATAATAATCATGCATAAAAGAGTTCAAAGAAGACTCAAATATTTCTCATGAATAATCTGATCATAAACTCACAATTCATCGGATCCCAACAAACACACCGCAAAAGAAGATTACATCGGATAGAACTGCAAGAACATCGAGGAGAACATGGTATTGAAGATCAAAGAGAGAGAAGAAGCCATATAGCTACTAGCTATGGACCCGTAGGTCTATGGTAAACTACTCACACATCATCGGAAGGGCAGCAAGGTTGATGTAGAAGCCCTCCGTGAACGATTGCCCCTCCGGCAGAGTACCGGAAAAGGCCTCCAGATGGGATCGCGGAAGAACAGAGGCTTGCGGCGACGGAAAGGTTTTCTCTTCTGTCTCTCTGTTGGTTTGGGAATATTTGTGAATTTATAGCAAAGGAATTAGGTCAAGATGTGCCACGAGGGGCCCACAAGCCTGGGGGCGCGACCACCCCCTAGGGCGCGCCCTCCAGGCTTGTCGCCTCCTCGTGACTCTTCTGGTCTTCTCCCAAAGCTTCCTAGGTCTCTTCTGGTCCTGAAAAAATTAATCCAAAGTTTTTTTCTCGTTTGGACACTTTTTGATAATGATTTTCTGAAAAGGCAAAAACAAGCAGAAAACAGCAACTGGCACTGGGCACTGGTTTAATAGGTTAGTCCCAAAAAATGATATATAATTGCATATAAAACATCCAAGATTGATACTATAATAGCATGGAACAATCAAAAATTATAGATACGTTGGAGACGTATCAATGAGCCGAGCCGTTGTCTAAATTTTTGCCACGCACAACGGATATACGAAAGGTCACACGGGAGATGAAAATTAGCTTTGCTGTAGTGGAGATTGAATATGAATGCTGCACTCTTCGGCTGCTGTCTATTCATTTCGCCTCCCTCTCTTGCTTCGCCTCCCGTCGTAGCCTGTTCGCCTCCTTCTCCTGTGCCTATAAAAGAGAGGCCGCTCCTCTCTAGAGAGACACATCAGAACAGCATCTTCCTCTCGCCACCGAGTTCCAAACTCTGAGCTGCTGCTAGGTTCTTCCCCATCCCGGCTTGCGGTGTGCACCGCAGGTCCGGATAGTAGCCCTCCGAAACTCCGCCACTTTGAGTCCTGTACGGGAGAAGGGTGATAAGGTTTTTGGGGAGCGCTTTGCGCGACTACTGACTTCTTCATCACGGACGTCTCGGACGCCGATGACTACTCCCCAAACGACGACTTCTTCCCCAACGTCGACAACCTCTTCGACGACATGGCCGGCGACGACGTCAATGCCAACTCCAATGCTACTGTCGCAGCTCAGTACGTGTTCGTGTTCTTTCTTTTGGAGATCATGCCACAGTTTCTTGTTCTAGTTTCTACTCTAGATACGTTCGGTTCATATTCACTTCTTCAGATTCTATTTGCATACTCTCTGTCGGTTTGCATGACTTGTCTTATATTTGCTATGATAGTCATGTTTTATTTACTATTTCTGTTAATAAAATCATATGGTAAATTGCTCATATTTCCAACAAAGGGTGATTCTAAGAAATGGTTTAATACTCTTGCTCCTGGTTGTGTGTGTAGTCCCCAGGATATGATATATTACTTCTCCAAAAAATATTTTCCTGCTCATAAGAAACAAGCTGCCTTACAGGAAATATTTAACTTCGTGCAAATTGAAGAAGAGAATCTCCCTCAAGCTTGGGGGAGGCTTCTCCAAATACTTAATGCTTTGCCTGATCATCCTCTTAAGAAAAATGAAATACTTGATATCTTTTATAATGGACTAACCGATGCTTCTACGGATTACCTATATGGTTGTGTTGGTTGTGTTTTCAGGGAACGAACTGTTGGACAGGCTGAAGAACTATTGAATAATATGTTAAGAAATGCCGATGATTGGACACTTCCTGAACCACCACCTAAGTCAACTCCAAAGAAGAGAGGTATTCTATTCCTCTGTCCAGAAGATATGCAAGAAGCTAAGAAATCTATGAAGGAAAAAGGTAGTAAAGCCGAAGGTGTTAAGAATCTACCACCTATTGAAGAAATACATGGACTTGATATCCCGACATAGGTAGTAGAGGTAAATTCTCTTCGTAGATTCGATGAAGGTGATATTCCCTATAATAAATCTGCTAGTCAATGCTTGGATGAATTTGATAACTACATTGTTAAGCAAGAGAATTTCAATATATATGTTAGCAATCAATTAAAACGAAATGCCATCATGATTGATCGCTTGAGTGATTTGATGTTTAGAACTGCTAATGATGTTAAGGGTCTGAGTAAACATGCTTCTATGGTCCAGACTCTGTTAGAACAAATAGCTAAGTCACAAAATGATTTGCTCGATGAGATGAATAATAAAATGAATGATCATGTTCTTAGAGTTGTTACTAGAGGAGGTTGAATGACTCGGGATCCTCTATATCCTGAAGGTCATCCTAAAAGACTTGAACAAGATTCTTAAAGAATTAATATTGACATACCTAGTTCATCTAAGAAGAAAAAGAAAAAGAAAAATCATAGGACTTTGCATGCTCCTAGTGAACCTGGGATAGAAAAACCTCCTGAGAATCATAATGATGTTTCTATGTCTGACGTTGAAACACAATCTGGTAATGAACATCCGCCAAGTGATAATGATAATGATAATCATAATGATGATGTTCATGTTGAGGATCAACCAGATAATGATGTAGAAATAGAACCTGTTGTTGATCTTGATAACCCACCTCCTAAGAATAAAAGATATGATAAAAGTGAATTCATTGCTAGAAAACATGGAAAAGGAAGAGAACCCTGGGTTCAAAAACCTATGCCTTTTCCTACTAAACCATCTAAAAACAAGGATGAGGAAGATTTTGAGCGCTTTGTTGAAATGCTTAGACCTGTCTGTTTGCGCACTCGCTTGATTGATATGTTGAAAATGTCTCCATATGCTAAATATATGAAAGATATTGTCACTAATAAAAGGAAGATATCCGAAGCTGAAATTTCCACCATGCTTATAAACTATTCTTTTAAGGGTGGAGTACCTTAAAAGTTAGGAGATCCTGGAATACCTACTATACCATGCTCCATTAAAAGAAGTTATGTTAAAACTGCTCTATGTGATTTGGGAGCTGGTGTTAGTGTTATGCCTTTCTCTTTATATAAAAGACTTGATTTGAATAAGCTCACACCTACTGAAATATCTTTGCAAATGGCTGATAAATCAACTGCTATACCTATTAGAATTTGCGAGGATGTGCCCGTTGTTGTTGCAAATGTTACTATCTTAACGGACTTTGTTATTCTTGATATGCCCGAGGACGACAACATGTCGATTATCCTTTGTAGACCCTTTTTAAATACTACAGGGGCTGTTATTGATTGCAATAAAAGTAAGATTATTTTTCATGTCAATGGTAATGAGCATACGGTTTATTTGCCGAAGAAACAAAATTCAGTGAATGGTATCAATTGTATTGAAAAGGTTTCGACAATCACTATTGGAGGGTTTAAATTTCCTCTTCCTACCGTCAAAAAGAAATATGAAATTCTTATTGTTGGGGAGATGCATATCCCCGTTGAGGTAACCTAGTGTTATACGAAAATTCTTCGGTTTCATGTCACTCGGAAATAGTTAATAAGACTTGATCAACCTTATTAATGGATTCTTTTTGAGGGGTATGTGGTCGATGAATTTAGTAAGTACAACTTTCTGTAATCTTAGTTTGCTCTCTGTTATTTATAGTTTAATAAAGTAGAATGCCATGATTATCCTGTTTTCTGAATTACACGTGCAATAAAAAATGACCCAAAAATAAAAGTGCTCAGAATGCAATAAAATTTTAACATGATTTTTTCTACAATATATAAGAATTTTTGGCACTGAAACCAACCCAGGGAGGTGCACCTGTTGCTCACAAGGCAACAGGGCGCGGCCACCCCCTAGGGGCGCGCAAAGATGCTTTGTGGGTCCCACAGGGACCCACTCACTTATCTCTTCAGCCCACTTCATCTCCTACCTCCAGAAAAAAAATCGTGGTAGCTCTCTCTCTCGTGTTCTTTCTTCCAAACCTGAGATTTTAGATCTCTTTGCTCGGAGCTCTGTTTCCGAAACTGTTTTGAGGGATT
This sequence comes from Elymus sibiricus, assembly GCA_039707655.1. Taxonomy (NCBI): domain Eukaryota; kingdom Viridiplantae; phylum Streptophyta; class Magnoliopsida; order Poales; family Poaceae; genus Elymus; species Elymus sibiricus. Next base: position 73,796,444 of record CM077670.1, on the reverse strand, counting down.
GCTCCTTGAAATTTATTCTTAGGAGAATAAACTTCCTCCGGAGAGGTTCTTCGAGCCGGAGCTCCAAGGGTGTCCTTGGGGATGACCCTGACCATGACCTCAACATCCCGCGCAGGATGGAGGTCCGACCGTGCGAGTCGTCGCACAACACCTTCATGAACGAAGCCGGGTTCCGTCAAGAGTTCGCACAATTTGTTGCGAATGCCAGGCTGACCGACTTCCTCGCAGATGAGTGTGCCCAGCACCACATCCTTACAAATTCCTTTGTGCAAAATTTTTATTTCATGCCTAGGCTCGATATCCCCATGGTGCGTTTTGATTTATATGCCGAACATCATGAGTTAACGCTAGCTGAGTTTTGCGAGATATGTTTGATCCCTTCTGATGGGGATTTGAGGGAGCCTCGGCCTGAGGAGTTCGAGGACTTCCTCCGCACTTTGACTGTGGGAGAATTTAGGGGCATGTCGAAAGCCCGTGTTATTATCTTGCATTTTCCTACTGTGCATTACTTTGCTTTATTCATAGGGAAATACTTGACTGCCAGGGAGGAAGGTGGTACGCTCAGTGCCCCTGACCTCGCCATCTTACGTCGTGCCATTCACGGCGATAACACTTTTAGCTTGGGCGCTATCATTGCACGCCGCATGCACACCAACAGGACTAAAGGTAAAGTCCATGGAGGTATTTATGCTTCGCGCCTCGCGAAACGTTTTCATGTTGCTATTCGCCCAAATGATTATTTGCTGCCTAAGGTTTATTTAGACCAACAATGCATGATCGATCACCACTTTATTGATGAACCTGAGCCTCCTCACTACATTCGTTATAACCTGATTTTCAGCGAGAGAACTCGCGATATTATTCCATTGCATGCACCCTCTTTGTTTGACTCTCATGCCAGGAATGGATACACTATCATGCCGGCAGACATCACAGCTTACAGGAACGAGGTGGCGGCAGAGGAGAACAAGGTCCAGCAGTGGGATGCTCAAGTTCCTCCGCCTCAGTACTATCCGCCAGGTCCTGATAGATACTATGGGTGGTGATTACCAAGTTAGGCCAAAAGCCTAAAGCTTGGGGGAGTACGTATTTCTCACTGACATTACATTCATGTTCACACATTCATTCCAGTTGTCGGTGTTCATCCTTTTTCATTGTATATCCATGTAGTTTTATTTTTGCTTTCTTTTTGTGTGTTTGAAAAACTTTGAAAATCCAAAAATATTTCTCGCTTCTTTTCGGTTTTCTTTCTTGTTTAGTTAGCTTGTAGTATTAAAAGAAAACACAAAAAGATTTCTCATTTCTTCTTTTCTTGTTTGTTGGGAGCTCTCTCGTGTAAATAGTTTTTTCTCACTTTTCGTTTTTCTTCTTTAGTATGCTTTTCTTCAGAAAAACTAAAAACTCCAAAAATATTTCAGTGTATTTCTCTGAGTTTCTTTTCCTTTCGGTGAGTTGTCGGAAAAGAAGACCATGATGAAAATGTTGAGTGGCTCTCATGTGCTTTATTGTTGATCTAACAAAGAGCCAATTTTACCTTGTCTTCTCCTTTGAATAAAATGTTTGCAGATTCCAGCTTAGTCCATGGCACTCTTGCACTATTATTTCCATATCATTCGGTCGTGCAAGTGAAAGGCAATAATGACGATGATTTGATGAAGTGACTGTGGCAAGGAAAAACTGGTATGAACTCTTGTTGTTTTTGTTTTTGTAAATATGTTTAACTCAGTATCCATGATTTAGCATATTATGAGTAAACATGTTTGTGATGACAATTAGAGATTATAGTTGCTCATGCCATGCTTAAGTAGCTAGGAGTGGATAATTATGTATTTTAGATGTCAACATGCATTAAAATGGTTATGATGTAGTATGCTAATATGGTATCCTCCTCTGAATGTTTTGAGTGGTTGGACTTGGCACATGTTCATACATGTAGTTGATTCAAAACCAACATAGCCTCCACGATATTTATGTTCAGGGTGTCTATATCCTACTCATGCTAGTATTCAATATTAATTATTCTCAATGCATGATTATGACCGTTTTTGCTCTCTAGTTGGTCGCTTCTCAATCTATTTGCTAGCCTTTGCCTGTACTAAGCGAGAATACTGCTTGTGCATCCACAATCCTTAAACCAAAGTTGTTCCAGATGAGTCCACTATATCTACCTATATGCGGTATTACTCTGCCGTTCCAAGTAAATTTGCATGTGCCACCTCTAATCATTCAAATTTGCATGTGCCACCTCTAATCATTCAAATAAACAGAGGGAGTTCATTATCTTCCATGCTAAGCGGTTTATTCTCAGATGAGTGTTTATTCACTTTTCATTGCACGAGAGAGGCTGGTATTCGGGATGCCCAGTCCTATACTCGAAATGAAAAAATTATATAATGCAACAAACTCCCCCGGAAAGTTGTTGGTATGGAGGGCACCCGTGAATTCGACTAGCCATGGCTTGTGTTGGTATGGTGGAGGGGTAGTAAACTTTACCTTTCTGCTTGGGAACTGCCGATAATGTGTTTAGCATGGAAGATATTGAAAATTCTCGGTCGTAACGTTGACAGGAAAAGTACACCTCCCAAAATTGTTTTCATCTCTAATTTAAGCTTCGAGCTCTGGCACCTCTGCAAATCTTTGCTTCCCTCTGCGAAGGGCCTATCCATTTACTTTTATGTTATTTTACTTCTCATTATAAGCACCAATCCTGAGAGCACTATTGTCATTCTTATGCATTGAGTATAGTTAATGTTGGGTAAATCATGACTGGATCTCTTCTACCCTGAATTACAATGTTTAGTCGCTGCTTAAACTTTGGAGGTGCTCTGCATTTATGTTTTGTGATCTCAGAAAGGGCTAGCAAGATACCATGTTATCATATTATATCATGATTGTTTTGACAAATTGTTGGCATTTGAGATATGTTATTATTGCTCGCTAGTTGATTATGCCATTGATATGAGTAAATATAATTCCTAAGTGTTATTATTTGCATGGTTAGTTCATGATCTTTGCTGAAAACTTGGGTACTATTTAAGCTTATATACGGATACAAGAACAAAAGAGTTTGTAAAAGTTTTTCTTTATCACTTTTAGTTTGTCAACTGAATTGCTTGAGGACAAGCAATGAGTTAAGCTTAGGGGAGTTGATACGTCTCCGTCGTATCTACTTTTCCAAATACTTTTGCTCTTGTTTTGGACTCTAATTTGCATGATTTGAATGAAACTAAACCGGACTGACGTTGTTTTCAGCAGAACTACCATGATGTTGTTTTTGTGCAGAAATCAAAGTTCTTGGAATTGGACGAAACTTTTTGGAGAATTTTTATGGAATATATAAAAATTACTGGTGCAAGAATCAACAGAAGAGGGGCCACCTATTGCCCACAAGGCAACAGGGCGCGACCCCCCCTAGGGCGCACCCTGATACCTTGTGGGGCCCACAGGCGGCCATCTGACCTAATTCCAACGCTATAAATTTACTTTCCCCGAGAAAAAAATAGAAGAAGAAGTTTCATCGCGTTTTACGATACGGAGCCGCCGCCACCTCATGTTCTTCATCGGGAGGGCTGATCTGGAGTCCGTTCGGGGCTCTGGAGAGGGGGATTCGTCGCCATCGTCATCATCAACCATCCTCCATCACCAATTTCATGATGCTCACCACCGGGCATGAGTAATTTCTCCGTAGGCTTGCTGGACGGTGATGGGTTGGATGAGATTTATCATGTAATCGAGTCAATTTTGTTAGGGTTTTGATCCCTAGTATCCACTATGTTCTGAGATTGATGTTGCTATGACTTTGCTATGCTTAATGCTTGTCACTAGGGCCCAAGTGCCATGATTTCAGATCTGAACCCTTTATGTTTTCATGAATATATTTGTGTTCTTGATCCTATCTTGCAAGTTGTATGCACCTATTACGTGTTATGATCCGCATACCCCAAGGTGACAATAATTGGGATTCTTTCCGGAGATTACCGTAGTTTGAGGAGTTCATGTATTCACTAAGTCCTAATCCTTTGTTCCGGTTCTCTATTAAAAGGAGGCCTTAATATCCCTTAGTTTCCCTATGGACCCCGCTGCCACGGGAGGGTAGGACAAAAGATGTCATGCAAGTTCTTACTATAAGCACATATGACTATATACGGAATACATGCCTACATTACATTGATGAATTGGAGCTATTGTGTATCGCCCTAGGTTTTGACTGTTATATGATGAATGTCATCCAACATAATTATCCATCACCGATCCAATGCCTACGCTTTTCTCATATTGGTTTCTGCTAAGTTACTTTTGCTACTGCTGCTGTTACAGTCATTACAAAACTGCTATTGTTACTGTTTCTGTTCCTATTGCTACTATTACTACTGTGCTAGTAAACACTTTGCTGCAGATATTTAGTTCTCCAGGTGTGGTTGAATTGACAACTCAACTGCTAATACTCGCAAATATTCTTTGGCTCCCCTCGTGTCGAATCAATAAATTTGGGTGAAATATTACCCTTGAAGACTGTCGCAATCCCCTATACTTGTGGGTTATCAGGAGGTGAACACTAGAAGTTTTGTGACCCTCCACTTGTTCAGGGCAAGCCACTTCATCCATTTGCTTGATGGCATTTGCAAGGCCATGGGTTCCAACTTGCAGAATATCGGTTATTTTTACTTGTTTTTGCATTACCCTTTATGCTCTATTTATTGGCTTTAGTGTAGCTTAGTAGTAAGATGTGGTAGAACACCAGTAGAGTAGTAAAGGGAGTTAGCTCTTTTACCTTGGTTACTTCTGAACTTGTATTCACGATGAACTCGGTAATTACTTTCGATCATATGAACCATAACGGATAAAATAGTAGTAACGAGGAGACCCTTCAGGGAAAGACTTTATTTACGGAAGTAGTCTCCTCCAAGTACCTAGATTTGAGAAAAGCATGGTTTGAGATAGGTTGATTAGAGTAGGACTATCGTAGGATACCGCCTTCATGCTCCAACTTTAATAACCGATCAATCCAGGTGACATGGAACCAAACCTCCTTGGTATAGCTACATTTGACCGGATGGGAGGGCCCTATTTCATTTGTAGTTATGTCTCTTTCGCGTATCTCCAAAGAGGGAAACTGAGATGAGCTGACTTCCTCTGGTCAGGAAGTTGTCGTCTATTCAAGAGAGCCTGGGTTGGTAGATGTGCACAGAAAAGTTGATAGATTCCCGAGGGGAATAAGTTATGCCACAGGGTGGCAAGGACCCAGATCCTCTCTCCCAGGGCTAGCCTGCGGGAGGTCGGAGATACAGTTAGAGGGCCATGCTATGAGTGAGGTTTGTTGGACTAATAGTCCATGGTGTGGGTAAAGTGTACAACCTCTGCAGAGTGTGTGTGTTGAAACTATTTGAATAGCCGAGCCCCCGGCAATGGGACACCGTTCGCATTAAGTCACACTATTTTGACCAAGCACCCAATTCCTTTTTCTTTAATGTTGTTAGTTGTAGTTGACAAGTAGTTCCCTGGGTAAGCCGAGTGATCTAGGATCATACCGGAAGAAGGTCCATGGGACGTTAAACGAGTAGATTAAATTCATGCAGTAGTTATGCTAGTTTTACTTATGCAAGTCTTTACTTTGTTGCTATGCTTGTTTACCTTGTTCTTGCTTGGTTGCTTGCTTTTGGTTTGTTTGTGATCTTGCGAGTACATTCAAAGTACTCACCTGGCTTATCATGCCAGATGCAGGAGAAGCTCCGTAGAAGGACGTCGAGAGCGAGAGCTAGATTCTGTCCCAGCAGTGTCCCTTTGGATTGGGGCCCCAATCATACCCTTTTTAGTACTTCGTTAGCCACTAGATCGTGGCCCAATAATCGAGCACTATTGCTCTGATTGTACTACCTTGCTGAGCAAGAGTATTGTATCATAACTTCGTGTACCATTTGAGTACTCTATTAGATTGTGGTTATTCTGTACCAAGCTATAATCGTGTTCCAGAAGACATGGATCTCTGGGCTGGAACACAAGGGCCTCCGGTTCTCTGAATCGGGATGTCACAATTTAGCATTGCTTTTGTGGCATAAACTACTTGCAAAGGGGTCCAAACTTTCTTTTTGAATAGAAGATCATTCATAGCTTTCCAAATATTCCACGGAAGAGTAAAGAATATGGCTAGATTTAAATCTGAATAATGAGAGGACAAGATCAAGTGAATGATAGTAGAGGGATACAAGTTATTGTCGAGTGCATCAGTTTGAAGCCAAAGTTAAACCAAACTGATCTCACAAAGTTGCAGTGAAATGAAAGGTGTGAGTCAGTTTCTAGTTGTCCACATCTGCAACATTCTTTTTTAATATGAGTAGAAAATTTAGATGATCTTAAGCGAGAAGCTATAGCCCTTCTAATAAGTCTCCATGCAAAAGTTTTAACTCTATGAGCAATGGATTTGTTTTTCGAACTTGATTGAGATTAGCTATTTCCAGATCCGTAATGGGTGAACCTCGCCCCGTATACGCAGCTTCAGCCTCCTGCATAAGAGTTTTGTATGCACTCTTGGTTGTACAATCTGGATTGGGAGTATGGGTCCAACATATAGTATCTTTCATGTTGTCATTAATAACAGGAGTATTTATAATATCATTCTAAAAGAATCATCAAAGAAAGTGCTAATATTTTCTGCATCCAAAGTTTAGTATTGGTTTGCCAAAATCACTAATAACCCTAGGAGAAGGCCTATCCAAATTTTATTTTAAATTATCATGAATGTTCTTCCATTCCTTGCACCAATGACTAGTAAAGATGCAAATATTGCCATGGCAATTTGTAGTTGACGAATCAAGCGTTACCGAAAGGATTTAATTACAAAGGTCCAAAAGGCAGATTTGGGAGAAGAAGAATGGGGTTTCCAAATAGAGGTATTATGAAAGTATTTCACTTCGAGAATATTTGCTACCAGAGATGAAGGATTCTTGATGATTCTCCAAGCAGCCGTAGCCACAAGGGATTTGTTCACAAGATATAAATCTCTAATGCCCAACCCACCCTCATGCATGGGTTCACACACATATATATCTTCCTAATCTCTTAAACATATATGCTTGAAGTCATTGTCCTTTTGGATCCTAGTCTACCAGAATTTCCTAATAACAGAAGTAAGCTTTCCAATGGTACATTTGCTCAAAAGAATAGTTGAGATATAGTAAACTGACAAAGAGGTAAAGAAAGATTTAATGAGAGTGAATCTACCTGGATGGGAGAGTCTGTTGCCCTTGTAGCTATTAAGTTTAGCTTTAAACTTATCAATAACAAAACTATATGCATCAGCTCTATTCTTGCTTGGGAGACTAAGAGGGTGCCCGCAGAGTATTGAGGTTCATACCCAGACCAGGAAAAATATTTTTAATTGAACACCTAAGTTGATTATTAGTGTTTGCAAAATAAAATGATAGGTTTATTCTAGTTGGGATTTTGACTAGAGATAGCACAAAAGTGACCATATATGCAACAAATAGTATTAGCATCATCATTATCAACTCTACCACAAACTATCAAATCATCAGCAAAAAGCAAAGAGTGGATAGGGGGACAAGAGGGCCCGGGTTGAATTCCGCTTAAATGACTGGCATTTAAAGCCTCCCGCATTGAAATCGGTAGTTCGTTGGCAGCAAGAATAAAAATATATACGGTGACAACGGACAACCTTGTCAGATTCAACGGGATATATACCCTAAAGCTGCCAAACGGTTGGCCATTTATGTCAATGACCAAGTTTGCTGAGGAAATGCACTCATATATCAAATCAATAAAATGTTCATGCAACCCTTTACATAGCATAGCCCTCCTAATGAAGCTCCATTCAACTCTATCAAAAGCTTTAGTTAAATCTAGTTTAAGCATAAACAATTTTTTTCCGAGGAAGCTAGCTGAAAGAAATGAGATATTTCTTGAGCAACAATAGTGTTGTTAGCAATGCACCTACCCTGAATAAAGGCTTGTTGAGATTCATGAATGAAATCGAGAAGAATATTTAAGCCTATTAGCCAAAGTTTTGTAATGATCTTGTAAACAACATTAAAAGGCTAATGGGCCTAAAATCTTGAGGAGTTCTAGAATTGTCTTTTTTTCGGGGTTAATGCAATATAGGTTTTCTTTAGCTGAGGGTGAAGCTTACCTCAAATGTACAAATCTTGAAATTTTTTGGTAATGTCATCACCAATCCATTTTCAAGCCGAGAGTTAGAAAGTCACATTTAGACCATTCGGCCCTACAGATGTGTTTTCTTTTATTCCTTCGTGGACCTGCAAGATTTCTTCCTTGCCTGGAATGGATGGACCATCCGGCATACCTAAATCTAGATTGCAAGAGGTAAAAATATTGGAGAAATAGTTAATGAAGCAAGAGGCAATATAATGAGGATTTTGAACCATGTTATTATTATGATAAAGAATCACACTAATTCTATTCTATCTTCTCCTTTTGAGAACCAAGCAATGGAACTAGGTGGTGTTCTTGTCTCCTTGACTCACCCAATGTCTTTAAGCTCTTTGCCAATAAAATTAATTTATCTTTGTCATGGTACTATCATACTGATCAATGAGTTTGGCGTCCATCACATGGTCTTGTAATTGAGGGGGAGCAGATTGTATAGCTTCTAGCTCATTATGTATAGAATCAATTTTGTTTTGTAAGATACTACTTGCCATTAGTCCATTTTTTAAGAGAACTTGCGAGCAAAGCAGCTCTAACATGGTAGGGTTTTTCATTAGTGCTAGCCCAATTATTCCTAGTTGTATCATGGTGATATTCCTCTAAAAGCCACCAATTTTAAAACTTGAAGGATCTTTTTGTTTTCACAGTGGTTGGCCTTGTAATAGTTAAGATGGGAGCATGATCATTGTGTATTATAGGTAAATTGTAAAGAACTGTATTAGGCAAAGCATTGCACCAGTCAGCATTAGCAGAGCAGCAATCTAACTGTTCATTAATAGGCATGGAAGTAAAATGCTTATTACACCAAGCAAAACTTGGACCATGATAACCCATGTATATTAAACCACATCGTTAAACATGATTAGAAAAGTTGACCATACGATGTCGATTTGATACAACAAGACTATTCTTCTCCCTGTAATTAAGGATATCACTGAAATTAAGGATACAATAGATGGGTTTTCTTGGAGTAGAGGACACAAAATCATCGATTAACTTCCATATTCCCCTAGTCTTGCAATGATGTGGATCTCCATAGACACACACACTAAAGAGAAACTAAAGTTGGTACTAGTATTCGCAACCGACGCTAACACTACATGCTAATTAGAGTAGGTTATATCTAGCTTGATGTCATCCTCCCACATGACCCAAAGGCATCTAGCTCGGCCTTTCGTAGGAACAACAAAACTATCACAAATTGGAAAAGTATTGTCTAGATCATGAGAATTAACTTAGATGAAAGAGTTTCTTAGATGGAAGTTATCTTAGCTTTCGTCGATGACATAATATTGGCAAGATACTGCATTTTATTATTGCCTAGGGTCCTACACACCTTTCTACAGTCCAAGCTAATTAGGTTCATGGCATCGGTGACTCCTTGTCCAACACCAGTGCCAACTATGATGTGACCTCTATGTTGACAGGTCGTCATATCATATTCAACACCAGGATCAAAAGGAATATTATCAGTATCCCTTGGTGAAGTGGGGATGAGAACTCCATCTTTAGTGCTGATAGGGATGTCCCAACACAAGTTCTTCCTCCAAGACGATGCGACCGAGTAGATCAGGGTCGGCTTTGTTCCACTTGTGGTCCACCACCGCCTTAGATTGAAGGACTAACTCCAGGTAGAGGGTCATGGTGAGCAGATCTTGATTGGATCGAGCGGAGGCACTATCTAGGGTAACTGCAGGAGTAAGCATCGGTGATGGGGTGCCCGACAGATCCAGGGAGGGAGAGGAGATGGCTACTGGGTGCCGTGGTGGGTCCTATCTAGGGGGCGCGTAAGGTTGGCAAAGCGGGATTGGAGGGAGGGTAGGAGGAGGGTACCGGGAGGATTCGAGGAGGTGAAAGTGGTCGGGAGAGGTGGTTGATAACCTACAAGTGTGAGGGATCTATTGTAGCCCTTTTCGATAAGTAAGAGTGTCGAACCCAACGAAGAGTAGAAGGAATTTGTTGATGCAATCTAGTAAGGAATCACTGTAAAAGCTACAAAGATTCTTTGATAGTTTGTTTGGTTGCAAGAACGTAATTTATAACAAAAACACAATGGTGCAATAAGTGGATCAATCCTTATTATTCTAAGGACAAGCCGGTTGTATTACTTATGGGGATCAAATCGGTCTCGAGGACACACGAGAATTTTACCAAGTTGTTTTCATCTAGTTCCATTGATTTAACGTTCATTGCGTTGATAATTGTTGTGTGATGGAACCTATATTAATGTGTTGTTCTTACTTAAACAACTAACATACTCATGATTATACCCTCTATGCAAGCTTTTGCAAATACAAGAAGAGTAATTAAGATAACATCTGACCATCACATTAAACTTCAGGGTTCCAACAACCCCTCATTCAATAGTCCATAAACTTAGGGTTTGGTAATTTCTGTCACTTAAAAGCAAAGTGGTCTGCTAGTGTCAACCCACCACTACCGGTGTTTTATTCTCGTGATTGAGCCTCATAAGAGCATCCTTGATGTATGTCGTTGACACGGTCTATCAAAACCAACATGGTCGAGACATTTATCCAACATTTGAAATCTTGAATGAATCAACACGTATAACACCCAAACTCTCACTCGAATGAGTCGACACATAAAGCTCAAACCAATGCAACAAACGCAAAGCGAAAACAACATATGCTTAAATCTCTCTATATGAAATCATACCCAAAACAACAAATGCAATTGAGGGATAGACGAGGAGAGGAACACCAAAGGAGGTCGACAAATGACCCCCAGATTCAACCACAATCTTCCCTTCACTTAGATGGGAGATTAGGGCTTTGGGAAATGGAGAGACGGCTAAATAGAATGGGAAAAGACATGGATTTAGATCCAGATGTAGAACTCCCTTTTTCGATCTCCATGGTACAACATTGGCTGTAATCAGAATGAAGACACTGCAAAAGTCGTGCCGCACCTCACCCATCACCGTCTTGAACACTAGCTCGCACGTGTATGTATTCCCCATTGTCATGTGAGTAAGTTGTTGAAGCTGAAGACCTAGCCACGAGTTTTGATTTCACTATGGAATGTGATCCATGTTGGGATGATCTGACGTAAAAGAAGTAAGGACATGAATTAGAGAAAGGGAAAGAGAAAAATTTGTAGTCATGATCTTGGCTGCGATGTCCTTGTGTCATCTTATGCACAAGGTGATAGCCGTGCATCATGTCATTCTCTTCGTATTCTTATCAGAGTGCAAACAATATCCATGAAGAAGCTGACACTTAAGGCGGGCATGTCAGTGAAAATGATGTCTCGGAAAAATGACATCGCCCCCCCCCCCAACATATACGGAAAGAAAGCAACAACTTGTAGGAAAAAATACATTAGATGCAGCTTACTTAGTTGGCATATATTTTTCATGGGGGCACAAACTAGCAACTTCATGTCTAATTCCTATGCCTATTGAATTGCTAAAAAGTGCATTGGAAAAAAGCATAAACTTAGGCCAGGGTGTCCACTAGAATGGCACACCTTATCTATCTATGCAGTTAACAGCAAAGACAAACACTAAGACGTCACAATGGCACACCCAATCGATCAAATCAGTAGATAGTCTGGCACAGTTGCCAAGCCACACAGCCCTGATGGTTGCGGTACATCCTTCCTTGGGTAGATGCACCCCTTGTTACCCTAGTTGCCCCCCCCCCCCCCGAGTTCTTGGCGATTCAATACATGCCATCCTTGACATCACTAGATGCCTATGAAATGTTATCCACTTTAGCCTCCACTAGCTTCGCACACTCCGTTTGGCCCACCATCCTGACTTGGTTCTTCTCCAAGATACTCGCTCAGTTGCACATGTTTTCGGAGTTCGACAACATCACAGACTGGTTTTCTAAGCCTTCGAAGGCGATAACCAAGACATATCATCATGGTTTTAATAGGATGTTCATCTACATCATGTGAAAGTTTGGAAGGAGGGGAGCCATGGACCTTCAGGGCTTTTTGACAATTGCTCGCTAAGATCAAGGCCAATGTTGGTCAAAACTTTGTGCTAAGAAACCTTTGACCCGAGTCAAGCCATTAGAGCACCATGGTGCTAAGATTATTTTTTCTAGAACTGGTTCTAGTATAAGCATCTCGTTCTAAAGAAGACTTTACCACACATGGAGTCCAAGCTCCATTTTGACAATCATGCAAAGAAAAAAAAACCTTTGGCCTCTTTTAAACCACCTTGAACGCTTGGTTTACTCCATTTTCTGTTTAGAACCTTGTGTAAGCTGTGGGTCAGCTGACCCCACAACTTTTTTGATTGCAAGCCTAGTTCTATTCATATTTGTGCAAACACTTAAGACATTTTAGAGAGATTAGTGCATTTGAACCCACAACTTTTTGGTGCTGGCACCGTCGCTGCTTTACCCCCGCAAAAAGGAAGTCTTTTGTCTTTAATTGATTGCCCGCTCGTGCCAGCTTGCTTAAGGTAGTATGGTGCTCCACCTTGGACTATATCTTAATTATGACATGGTGGGAGGCCCAACAAGCAGGCGATACCGCCTTCGCGCTGCTCGTCGCCGATCCCGTACTCGTGGCAGAAAACCAGTCCATCCTGGACTCAATCCAGTCTGAGTGGGAGATGTTGATGAACCACCGCCTTATCCACCTTGACAACGTGAAGAGGGAGCGACTCTTCGCGGACGAGGACGACCAGGAGGAGGCGCCGGAGCTTCGCCTCGCCGCCAAAGACCACGAGGCCGGCGGCTCCGGCATGGGTGTCATCGATATCTCCGATGACGACGAGTAGTTTCCTTTTTGAATGTAGCTTGTTTGTTTCATGTATTATGTACTCCCTCCGTCCCAAAATATAAGACGTTTTTGCAAGCTATGTTAGTATGTAGACAGAATGTATGTTGCATGGAATAGTATGAAAACAAGGGTTTGCAAATGGAAAGTGCGGTTGCAATGGTGAACAAATCAGGGGTGGCCGACTTCTGTCCGTGGATATGTCCATGGACATATAGAGGACCATATTTGGCAACTCCGATTGTAGATGTTCTACGCACTATTTAATGAGTAGAGAGGGAGAGAGAGAGAGAGTTATCATATCTTAATTTAGATATAACTTGTAGTACCAAAATCAAGACAACTCACACTTCTCTCACAAAACACAAATGAGAACTATTTTAGAACAGCCGTAGTATGACCTTGTATCGAAGTCAATCGGGCGCTACAGAACAGGCGAGGCGATATATCAACTGTTCCTGGAGTATGAAAATGGACTGATCTGGACCTCATGCATGCATATATAAGTACATGCATAATATTGGGCACTGTAATGAACAGGGTGCACATTTCCCTTATTTTGCGAGGAACAGGGTGCACATTTCGTGGGGACAAAATACGGAGCAGTGACAAATACCTTTGCTGCTCCTCAAGGAAGGAACCGGCCGGTGCGATGCAGGGCCGTCGACAAGGGTGGCCAAGGTGGGCGACCGCACAGGGCCCCCAAAAATCTAAGGGCCCCAGATCGCACTAATCTAACGCTAATTATGTGGCACGTCCCGCATGATCTTAGTGGCCAGCAATTTGTTTCCTTCTCTACGCACGATCCCGCAGTCTGCTTGATTATCTCCCGTGCATGCACGGGATTCCTTTTTCTTGTCACGACAGCAGTTTTTCCGGTCATAACTGCCTAATCCATATGCCATTTATTTCCGGATCTGATGGCTGGCACGTAATTGCATGCATGAAGATTAGGGAGGAAAGGAAATCATCAGGGAGGAAAGGAGATCCCTCCATCCGTGGGGACTTTTTTTATCCTGTAGACTTCAAGTGGAAACAACCCACTAGCAAATTAAGGAATGAAAGAATAAACCAAATACACTTACTATTTCACCCTACAAAAATATACACTTACTATTTCTAAATTCATAAAAAGTTAATGCACCTTTTTTGAGGGAATGAAAGTTAATGCTCCCAATAAAATAAAATAAAGGAAGTATGTTTTTTCAGTTTGGGGCCCTATTTTATATTTGTTGTTCGTATCACACAAATGTGCGGGCTTAAGTACTCCGGTGCCATATAATTCATGTGATTGGTCGCTCAGTAGTGCATGCAAGCGCGGATCATAAAATATTATCGTCGTGGATGAAATGAGAATTAGTCAGCCATAGGAGAAACTTTTTTTTATTTCGCACCGGGGCCCCAAATTCCTGGAGACGGCCCTGGTGCGATGCAATGTCGGCTGGTGCCGGTGGCCACACCACGAGCGCCATGTATACCCAGCTGCAGCACGCATGAGGAATTCGCCAAAGGACCACCGGCTGTGATCCATGTGATCTCGTAGCCGGGCATTACGTGCTAGTGCTACCCTACCTAGGGTTTGGATATGTGACCACTCCAGTCTGGCCCGATCAAAACAAAACAAAAAACAGATCCGGGTACTGGTCGCGCCCGGAAAAACATATCCATTCTTGTTGTTTTGCTTAGACAAGCTAGCGGAAACGGGGAGGGACTTGCCATATAAGAAGAAGAAAGACAGAGTGCGATGGGATCGCCAACGGTGGTGATATCTCTGCCGACTTCTCCTTGAGCGGTTCAAAAATCTGCAGAACAAGTCTGAAATAGTCCTCCTGTTTGCGGCCATGGTTGGTCGCGGGAGTTCAGACTCGGGATCGAGATCTCCGCCCTCAAGATTTGCTTTTGCATTGCATGCAATGCATTCAGGCGCAATAACTTCAGTCTCAGGAAGCTTTACGTACTCTGCGGCCAGGCAATGCAAAGCAGGCTACCATGGAGATGAATCATCGGGCGGGCAGCCAGGGCTCGCTGCTTCTATCCTTTCACCCGGGGAGGAAATTTTGCCGAGCCGAGACGTGCGAGCGGTCATGTCGATGCACTGTGGACTGTGGCTGACCACGCACCGCATTCATGGCTGCAGGACAGAAGCTCGCTCGCAACGCAAGCTGTCTCCAGCTCCCCGGTTTTGTTTTGCCTGTGTTCTTCTTCCACGTACGAGCAAGGACATTGATAGGCTGCAAGATATATATGGGTCACCACACCAATCAAGTCGCAGCGAACTAGCAATGCAAAGCAATGGACGCCATGTCTTTGAGAGAGAGAGAGAGGGGGGGAGGGCTTTGAATGAATGATGCATCAAATCAAGTTAGTTTTGCTAGGAGGCGCAGCTTTGAATTTCGGGTGAAGACCATCCGTCTCCTTGTTTCCAACATCCAAGGCACATGCTAGATGCTGGCCTCACTCTACGGGGCTGGTCACCCTCTAGTGCTGCAGCGAGATACTTGTTTTCAGAGGGACTTTGAATGCCCCACCCAAGTCTTGCACAGTGGGTCAAGCTGCTCATAATCTGGACATGGTTGGGCCACGGTTTTTAATGATCAAAATCAATTGTTTATTTTGATTTGGCGAGACCATGACGCTGAGCACCACTACATTTGCCACCGTAGGCTTGTAGAATCACTAGTCGTATGAGTCGGGGCAAAGTGTGGCATATGATCTCCGGTATTTGTTTGTTTTTTTTTTTTTTTGAAAAGGAGGTTAAAACCCCTGGCCTCTGCATCAATCGATGTATACGGCCATATTTATTAATTATTCAACAAAGATCTGACACGAACATACATCAAGCCACCCGAAGCCACCGCTCACACCTACAAACTCGATAATGTGGAGTGCTCTCACTCCCCATATCTAAAACCGGTATCGTCGCCGATTCATCCACATAACGTATCGGAACCAACAGCCGGTGCAGCAGACCTAAAGCGTACACCACATGCACACGTTTTAGAAGCCGCCCATCTTCAGGAGAGAGATCCGCATCATCCTTACCAATCCTGCCATCCGTCGACGCCATCACGGCGCCCAACGGCGCCACCGCCCTGCGCTCGTCCATCCAGACGCGAAGACTCCGGAAGATCTGTCGTGCGTAGTACCTGCCGAACAGGCATGACACAGCGTAGCACCTGCGGTCAGGCATGACTTGACATCTCCACCGAAGCTCCGTGCAAGACGAAGCCGATCCACCTCCTGCCTCTGTCTTCTAGCGCTGCTCCACAAGCGATGCTCCCAAGAGAGAAACGACACCGCAGTGCCGCCATCGTCCGATCTGGAAGACCAGATCCTAGGGTTTCCTCCGGAGCAGCACGAGTGGGTCGACAGTAGTTACACGACGATGCCTTCATCAAGGTAACGGCACGAAACGCCGCCATCGTCCGCTGTCGGCTCAATTTTCACCGACAACTATGTCTCCCCGACTCACAGCCGGGACTAGATGACGGATCTCAAGATCCCACCACCCATCCATAGGCCGACCACCTCCGACGGAGGAGATGGCCACCACCGCCGATCCCAGGGCCACCGCGTCGCCGCTCGCCCGCCGCGAGGACGCCGCCGCTGTGCCGCCGAGCCCTGCGCCCGCCCGCCGCTGCCGCCTAGATAGGCCGCCCCACATCGGCCATCTCCGGTATTTGTTGGAATGTGATAAAACTCTTCCCGGCCGCACCAAAATGATACATTCTTTCTGATACCCGAGTACGACGTGTTCATTTTATATTATACTCCCTCCGTCCCATAATAGTTTTAGACACTATTATGGGACGGAGGGAGTATTTGTGTAGAAGACAGTCCCAGCTGAGTAAGCTCTGATGTTCAAAGAAGCTAACACTAAGCAATAAACGAAAAGAAAATATACTAGTAGTAACCCATCTCCAAAGCAAGATTTGAGAAGCTTAAACGTTGTTATCAGTCACCACTTTTGGATTCTCAATCAATTGCCGTCACAATTCATAAAGATCGAGCTAGCTTTCTCGTAAAAGTCTTCAACCCTGATCCAAATCAGATTGAAAATATAGTATATTAGATTGCCACTGAAAAGGAAAGGGGAAGGTGCCGATATTAAAAACCATCCTCATGACCTGATCTAGTAAAAAAAACAGTCAATTTCCCTTTCAGTGATACATATCACTATCATCATCCAAAGGCCGAATAAATTGAAGCCTATATGCTACTCCCTCTGTTCCCTTTTATAAGATGTTTAGACAATTCAGACAGAGCACAAAACAGTTCAACGTCAGCTTTTCAAAACGTCTTATAAAAAAGAACGGAGGGAGTATGTTGGGTCTTTGCTACGGTGCCAATGTCTTTCCACAACTTGAGTGGTCTACCCAGCTCCTCCAATGGCGGGCCTTTACTTATGGAGTGGAGCAGGTAGCGGTGGCACCTGGAAGCAGGTCCTGCTGTCCACCATCTTATTTACTTCGCTCGCCCTCCGTCTAGCTATCAGTGCCATCATCTGACGGGAACCTCTGGAAAACAATTCGAAGCAGCCAGCCACCTCCATCTTTGACAGTGAGGTAAGGCCAACTCCAACCGGCCGGCCGACGAGACACGGTTTTGGTCTTTTTTGTCGTTTGGGTTGTCTAAATAGGCGGTGTCTAGTCTCGTTCGTGTTTTCGCTGCCGGTGCGACCCATTTAGTCCGCCCGGCCGTTTTTGGTCTAAATTTCAACATTTTACATTCTATGCATATGAAAAAGTCACATACTTTTTACATCACAATAAATTGTTTACAACCAAATAAAAATCTCATGGTTTACAATGCAAATGAATTTGAAATTGTCACAAATGCATTGAAATAAAAACATCCGATACATCTATTGGTTGCCTATAGGTGAGTCCACATATGCTCAACCAATCATTTTGAAGTTGAATGTGAGTTGTGCAATCACGCATTTCATGATGAAATTGGGTGAACTCTGCAAATGTTGCATGTCCATGCTCAGGCACAACATTTTCACCCTGAAAATCAAACCCTTGGTCGAAGATGCTGTCATCACGCTCATTCTATACGATCATGTTGTGTATGATCACACAAGTAGTTATCACATTCCACATCTTCCGCTGGCTCCATGTTCTAGCAGGGTGTCGAACAATAGCCCATCGATATTGGAGCACACCGAAAGCACGCTCCACATCCTTTCTAGCACTCTCTTGTGCTTGGGCAAACCTAGCCCGCTTCTCTCCTACTGGTCTGGAGATTGTCTTCACAAGAGTTGACCACTGAGGATAGATATCATCAACTAGGTAGTATCCCTTGTTTTAGTAGTGGCCATTGGCCTCAAAGTTGACCTCTGGGCAGTTGCTTTCTGTAAGCCGTGTGAACACCGAAGGCCACTGAAGCACGTTGATGCCATTGTGAGAACCTGCCATGCCGAAAAAAGAGTGCCAAATCCAGAGATCTAGTGATGCCACAGCTTCAAGTATGACCGTGCAAGCTTTAACATGCCCTTATATTGCCCCTGCTAAGCAAATGGACAGTTCTTCCACTTCCAATGCATATAACCTATGCTACCAAGCATTCCCGGAGAGCCTCTGGATTCATTGATAGCCAACAAGCGGGCTGTATCTGCAGCATTTGGTTCTCTCAAGTACTCCAGGCCAAACACTGCAACCACAACTTTGCAGAACATGTACAATGATGCAAGGCATGTGGACTCACTCATGCGGACATACGCAGCCACAAGATCACCGGGAATTCCGTATGCAAGCATCCAGATAGTTGCAGTGCATTCCTGATAAGAGGAAAAGCCAACCCTTCCGAGGGCATCATTCTTGCATCTAAAGTAATCATCATACTCCACCACTCCCCCCCCCCCCCCCCCCGAATACGGTTGAACACATGTCTCGCCATCCAGAAGCGTCGCCGGAAAAGCTTGGCATTATAGAGTGGGGACGTGCACTGGAAATAATCGCTATAGAGTAGGCAATGGCTGCTCTTTCTATTACGATTCAACGCCGGAGCATGGCCCGGGATCGACCCCCTAAACATTGGCCGCATCCTAGAAATGTGCTCATTGATGACAAAGTCCTCATCGTCGGACGATGAATCATCCGATGAACATATGACGTTATTGTACAAAAAACTCATCATTGCTGTCGACCATGGTACCTTGTGGGCAAAAGGCCGAACACCTTGCGGGCAAGAATGGAGTCGGGCGTGGTCGAGCCACGACCGGTGAAGGGCAGCAGACCTGTCGACGTCCGCGCCCTCCGGCTATGACCATGGAGGCGAGGGTTGTGCCGGTGACCCTTGGCAGGCGTCCCTTCTCATGCTACGACGGTGGCGATGAGCGGCCACAAACGCCGGCCTCGGTGGATGTGGCGGTCGTGCCTGGGTGGTGTCGTCGCGTCCGAAATTGGGTGGCGGCGACGAGGGTGACGAGGGGAGGGGGCGAGTGTTGAGAGGGAGGGGGAAGAATGGTCGTTGTGCCATCGACGGGCGGGCCAGGGGAGGACAAGGGTGGGTGATATGTCTCCAACATATCTATAATTTTTGAAGCATTCATGCTATATTAACATCAATTATATATGGTTTTGGTGCACTATTTCTGGACTAACCTATTAATCTAGCGCCCAGTGCTAGTTGTAGTTTTCTGCATGTTTTTTGTTTTACAGAAAATCAATATCTAGGAAGGTCAGAATAACCTAGCGATTTAATATGATTTTTTTGGAATGTATGTGACTTTTGGTGGAAGGAATCAATGCAAGGCGGTGCCCGAGGGCCCCACACGGCCAGGTGGCGCGGCCATCCCCCTGGCCGCATCGTGGGCCCATTTGCGGGATGTGGATGTCGGTTGGAGCCATACTTTCGCCGCAACAAAGCTAATTTATGGGAAAAAATCCCCTCAAAATTTCAACCCGATCGGAGTTACGGATCTCCGGCTATAAAAGAAACGGTGTTCGGCTAGAAAATTGAACCGAAAACAGAGAGAAACAGAGGAGGGGATATCCAATCTCGGAGGGGCTCCTGCCCTCCGGGAGCCATGGAGGCCAAGGACCAGAGGGGGAAACCTTCTCCCATATGGGGGGAAGGCCAAGCAAGAAGAAGAAGGAGCGGGCTCTCTCCCCACTCTCCCGGTGGCGCCGGAGCACCGCTGGGGGAACCATCGTGACAGCGATCATCTCCATCAACTTCACCGCCGTCATTAACATCTTTCTCCCTATCCGTGCAGCGGTGTACCCTCTCTCACCCCACTGTAATCTCTACTTGAACATAGTGTTTGATGTTATATATTATTATCCAATGATGTATTGCATCTCTATTATGTTTGAGTAGTTTCTTTTTGTCCTATGGTTTAATTGTGATATGCTATGGTTGATATGAGTTGTATGTTATTACGGTGCCCGCCGTTTCGCGCACGCGTGTGGGATTCACACTGTAGGGTGTTGCAATATGTGATTGATTTGCTTATGGTGGGTTGCGGGGGTGATAGAGACCTAAACCTCAGTTCATGAGTTGTTGCGTATGGGGTTAAAGCGGACCTGAGAACTTAATGCTATGGTTGGGTTTTACCTTAATGAATCTTTGGTATTTGCGGATGCTTGCTAGAGTTCCAATCATAAGAACATATGATCCAAGTACGGATAGTATGTTAGCTTAGGCCTCTCCCGCATAAGTATGATGATTATCACTATCGTTGCATATCCAATTGCCTAGCGACAATCTTTTTCTTTATTGTTCTTCCAAAACCCTTTTATTTATTGTTCTTTTATTAAAATAACACCTAAATCTTATATTCTTGCAAAGATATCTTTTTATTCTCGCGAAGTAGTTTTATTTCATGTTCTAGGTAAAGCAAACGTTAAGTGTGCGTAGAGTTATATCGGTGGTTGATAAAACTTGAGAGAATATTAATTCTACCTTTAGCTCCACGTTGGGTTCGACACTCTTACTTATCGAAAAGGCTATAACTGATCCCCTACACTTGTGGGTTATCAAGACCTTTTCTGGTGTCATTACCGGGGAATGGAGGGCGTCGTTCTCGTCCATGCTGTGTCCGCGCCAACGCAAACCCGACCCAAATTTGGGCCGGAAATGGGTCCCGGCAGATAAAAAAAGGACACACATCCGTTTGCGTTGGCGCGTTGGGCCGCGTTTTTTGTCCGTGCGGATCCAAACGGACGCGGTCGGACGAAATGGGTCGCCGCGTTGGAGTTGGCCTAAGGCTAAGTGCATCTCCAGCGTGGTGCCACAAAACAGACTCACTATCCATTCGGACATGTCCGCGGACATGGATACAGGAGCCTGCTCCACCTAGCTACCTCTCCGCTAAGTTGTCCTCACCGGTCCGACCATTGTCCAGGTACCCTCCACCACTGCCGATGTTGTCCATGTCGGACACAACATACAACAAGTGTTCAATCAAATCATATTGTGTTTTTTTTGTTTTGGTAGTTTCAAGGAATCGTGATGGATTTGGACGAGGAGTATTTCTACAGCGAGTTCATGGATTCTATTCGTCAGATGAGATGAGGAGGATGAAACAACGATTATGCAGGAGGTTCTTGAAGAAGCGAAGAATGCGAAGGAGCATGTTCTCAATTTCAAGGGTTCAACACGGGGACATCGGGTGTTGAATCAGCATGGGGCATGGGCCATGTTGATATCTACGACGGTTATTTTGCCCCCGATGCACTATTTGATGGCATTTTTCGTCATCGCTACCAGATGACTAGGCCATTATTCTTGCGTATCATGGATGGTGTCCAGGCCTAGATGATTACTTTGCACTGAAGAGGGATTCCGTTGGCGTATTATCTTCTCTAGTCTCCAGAAGTGCACGACTGCTATGAGGATGTTTGTGTATGGTAGAACTGCAGACCGATGGGATGAGTACCTTCGGATGTTTGAGAGCACATGCTTGGAAGCAATGGTCAGATTTGTTACTGCAATGGTGAAAGTGTTTGGACAGGGTACTTGAGAGAACCAAATGTTGAGGACACTCAAAGGCTTTCGACTCTTGGATAATAAAGAGGGTTTCCACGTATCCTCGGATCCATGGATTGCATGCCATGGAATGGACGTACTGTCCCTATGCTCAACAAGGTTAATACAAAATCGCACCATCATTTTTAAAGTACTTGACCTCTGGATTTGATGCTCTTTCTTTGGCATTTCAGGGTCTCACATTGACATCAACGTGTTCCAGCAGTCTCCATTGTTTGCAAGGCTTTATGAGGGCAATGCTCTGGAGTGCAACTATATTGTCAATGGGCATGCCTAAAACATGGGGTACTACCTTGTCAAAGGTATCTATCCTCCGTAGGCGACGTTTGTCAAGACCATCTGTAATCCAATAGGTAACAAGAAATCTCACTTTACTGCAATACAAGAAGATGTTAGAAAGGATGTGCAGAGGGCATTTTGAGTGCTCCAAACATGTTTTGCAGTAGTTTTGCTGACCTGCTAAACAACGGGATCAAGAGACATTATGGAAAGTGATGACATGTTGTGTGGTCATGCAAAACATCATTGCGGCGGATGAGGCTGATAATGTTCGCAATGCTCTGGATTTTGAACATATGGGTGAACCTGTCCAGCTTCAACATCCAAAGGAAGCAACATTAATTTTATCGAGATGCATCATCAGATTCACAATCGAGCAACTCATACACATCTTCTTTATGATCCAGTGAAGCATTTGTGGGTGTTTCAGTCAAAACATCAGAGCATGTGGTCGAATAAATTAGATCTTAATTTGAACAATGTTATTTTGAAACTTGATGTTTGGATTATAATATTTATATTTCAATTATTGTTGCATTGGACTATTCATCTTTGTGTTTGGAAATGTAGTACAAAATAATAATAAATCGTGTCTACGAAGAAAACCCAAGACCAACTATGAAGATGCATCAAGGTAGATTAGATCTACCAATGAACGCAATAGAGAGAAGAGGTTGGTGAAGATGTGTAGATTCCCATGGCTAGGTTTAAACCTCCTAGCCGCGAGAGCTCTCCCGATCTGGAATCGAAGGTACGATCCCTCTGTCGGTGTCCATGTGCACCGAGTCGGCGGTTCAACAGGGCTTCGCCATCCAGGACGAAGAGCAACCAAAGACTAGGACATGGAGCAGCCTTGTGGAAATTGTGGAGAAACTTGTAGAGAGAGAGAGAGAGAGGGAGAGGAAGGGCGCAACCAACAATCACAGATGATTTGGAGGGCTGCCCCTCCCTCATATATATAGGCGAAGGGGGAGGGCTGGATTGGAGGAGGGGCTCCCTCCCTTAGGGGACGACGCACCACAAGGGGTGCGGCTGCCCAAACCCTAGACGCCCCACCAAACTTGCCCTCCAAGACAAGGGGAGCGCAACCCTACATGGGCCTTTCGAACCAAGTGGCTGCCACCCCTTGGGCCAGCCAAGGAGGGAAGCCCACTAGCGTCTCCGTTTTGAAAGATTTTGGAACCTCCCGGGACCTTTCGGTGCCTTCCTGCGTCCTCCGGGACTTTCTAGGTTTTACCGGAACAATTCTGATTTCCTTGGAAACACTTCCAGAACCTCTCTGAAATACTATCGATATTTTCGGAACATTTCCAATGCAATTATCTCATACTCTGAATGCCTCCCAGTACTCTACAAACCAATGATCCTTAAGCACGTGACCCCGCAGATTCGCTAATATGCACACATGACCCGGAACACGTTTTGCTCAATAATTAATAGCAGGATGTGGACTCCCATATTGATTCCTACACACACATGAATATATTTATAGAGCGGGCCTTTTGTTTGCATACACAATTCCCTTTGCTTCATGATACTTTACAAAATCTGAGGCAAGATTTTTATTGTACCAAGTTATCCTCGTTACTGGTTTTGTTCTCTTTTCTTATTTTCGTATTCCTGTATCCCCATGATCATATCATGCAGTGTATGGCCAGACAATGATGGATACCGTAATACCGAGAGGCCCGTAGAGTATCTCTCCATCGTCGAAGGAGAAAATCCCATTCTATAACTTTCGATTCCCTAGACATAGATACTCTCCTGTTGGCGCATGCAGCACGCTACGCTAGTGCAAATTAAAACTTTTGTACCGCGCAACCAAGATCATACTGTTGGGGATAGATCACGGGATCGGGTTTTACCACTAGACGCACAATCATGGCAATGGGAGTGGCGTTGGTGATGCGTTTAGCCGATTAACCGAGTCGTCTCCTCCTCACATAGTCGATCTCCCACAAACAGTTCCTCTCGGTTCCCTCGAACGGTTCGTCAGAGCGCCACAGGTGCGGCACCTCCAAGGTATCCACACGTGCAGTGAGTAGCGTAGGACGACGGACTGCTAGGTCCGGCCAAGAGACATAGGGGCGTGGGGAGTGGCGGCAGCTGTAGTGGGGAGAAAAGTATCAACACAAAATGTGCGCCCACTCCCCTTTTATACACCTCCCTAACGGCCTTCTAACCTAGAGTCTCATTAGTGCTCTCAGCCCTGTCTATTCGGATCCAAATCTGAATCAGGCTCCAACCCCTTGGGTGCGTGTCCCTATAGGTTCACGTACACATGGACACGACCCGAGTCAGTTGCTAGCGGCTCCTAGCAGAACGGGCCAACTTGCATGTGTGTGTAAAGTCATTTGACGATCCTCGATAATGTTTCATATGCAACATACCTTTTGCCTCATGATATATGTTGTCAAGCTCAAGGCGAGTGCTTGTCACCCTTGTGGTAGCTCGACCTCTCTTCTCAAAATCGTGATACAGATTCCCGAACCGGGTTAACACTTAATCCAAGTTGCATGGCCATGCTTTCCAAATCTGATCACTTGAGAGGGCCCAGAGAATATCTCTCCGCACTGGAGGGGCAAATCCCATCTTGGTCAGCAATGTCTCGTGGCATGTATCATGACCCACCCGAAAGCTACCTCTATAACTACACAATTACGGAGTAGCGTTTGACAGCCCCTAAGTGAGTCGATCCTCATCTCTAGAACATGCTAGGACCTCAGGTCTAGGACATGACATATATATCATACTTGAGACTAACATATGACAATATCTCTTTGTGTCTCAAAGTGGGTCTGTCCGACTCGGTGATCTCCATCCCCGAGTCCATACTATCATGTTAGCATCTCTATGCCCATGACTTGTGAAACATAGTCATCAACCGAATTGTATACTATTCAAAGGTATGTGTCGGCATAACCTCTAGGGACCACTAGAACAATCATCATACAATATATAGTCTAAAAAATAAGTCACATACTTATTGATACATATCAGTGATGATGTTCAAGGACAATAAAAATAACTTATGAATACATAAGAAAATATCATCATCACATGATTACCTCTAGGGAATATCTCCAACATTCTTGATGTAAGTGAAAGTTGTCGTTATGATCACTTTATTACTGGTAACGTTTGACAAGTCCAAAGTAACTACCGGCATGAAGGTACTTGACATTATCGTGGACTATGGACGCGAGTATACATTAACATTTTATGATTATACTTATAACAAAGTGATGATGTGATCTCGTAGTATATCATTTGGTTGGGTCTGTTCAACACCATTGTTCTGCTAGCAATGTGCTCCCATTGTTGCCAACATCCTTGTTACTTTAACAACGCTATATGATTAGGAAAACATGATCATCATGCAACACATAGCTAGTCTTAGAGATGAGACTATGGACCTACTTTGTGTTTATGTCTCCGCACAGGAAAATGAGTTTTCCTCTCAATCTCATATTCAAGAACCATTGTAATTCTAGTACAGAAATATAAACATTAATTACAATGAAATAAATAATATTTTATTATTGACTCTAGAGCATATTTCCAACACTTTGAATTATTGATGCATTGTTGTATTTATCATTGATTATTTTGAATATTCAGAGAAAATGACTCGAAGAAAGAAAAAAGGAGGGGCGAATGAGTAGAGGATTTTTTTTAGGGCTACCATTGGATGGCAGGCGACCGGCCGACCGTCCACGGACACGTCTGGATGTGTCAATAGACAATTGAGGTGCAAACCAACCTGTGGTTGGATGGTTAGAGGGACTGTGGTATCCCCAGCCCACCAGGGTTCAAATCCTGGTGCTTGCATTTATTCCTGGATTTATTTCAGGATTTCCGGCGATGCGCATTCAGTGGGAGGAGACGTTCCCGTCGACGAGGTGCCTACGGTTACTTCGTAAATTTCAAGATGATATGCCGGCTCAGTCTCTCGGATGTGCTCATATGGGTAGGGTGTGCGTGTGTGCGTTCATAGGGGTGAGTGTATGCGCGTGTATATGAGCGCTTGCGTCTGTACTGTGTTCAAAAAAAAATAGACAATTGAGGTATAGCCTTAGAGACACCCTAAGCCAAGAAATTGACATGTTATTGTTTTCTTAAAAGCAAAAGATTTGACTCTCTTTAATTAAAAGATAGTTCAGCCAAGCTTACACACCCTAGGGTGAAACTGGATAAACCCAAGTCTCCTCTCCAGGCATAATATTATGCAAATGCTTTGCCCCTGCCGTGACCCATTTTCTAGCCTCGCTTGGAATTCGTGAGATGATGATTGGCGACAGAGTGAATTTTCGCATGTATTATGACACGCCCATTTGTACGGTGAGGGGCAAACGTGTAACCAGTGGCCAATTTATCCACAAAAATACTAGTTGCGGGTGCGACTTTGAAATGGGACGTGGGCCCTTTTCCTGTCTTTGTGCTTTCCATATGCGGTTGCCGAGACAAACCGCCCAATCACCCACAGAGCACAAACCCGTTCACGGGCTATGGGCCAAGCGAAGAAAAAAGAGAGAGAAAAGCCTACGAACCCTTGGACGAGACCTCCTATTTGACGCTTATTGCGTCAAAAAGGAGGAGATTCACACAGGGGAGTCCAGCTGGGCCAACTCATTTGTAGGTACGCGCCATCAATTGGTGAGCTGTGTCTCAAAAAAAATCAATTGGTGAGCTTGCGAACGGTGCGACGTAAAAATCACCGGGATCAACCCGCGTCCTCCAGTTGGTGAAAATGAGTTGCTAGTCACTCCAGCTGATGATCGTTAGTGATTTATTGGCAGCATGCAACCATAAGAATAACTGCAGCGGCAGATTTGAACATTTTTTTGAAATCATTTGAATATTTGTTGTCAATTGTGAATAATTGTTGGAAAAGTGATAATTTTTTGGAAAACATGAACAATTTTAAAAAATATGAACAATTTTGAATCCGTGAACATTTCTGAAATTCTGAACAACTTTTGAAAACTCCGAATACTTTTTAAATTGTGAACAATTTTCGGAAAGAACGAACAAATTGTGAAATCCTGAACTTTAGAAAAAACAATTTTTTAATTCCAAACAATTTTGAAATTTACTAACATTATTTGAAACTTGCGAACAATTTTTTTGAAAAATGTAAATAATTTTCGATATTTCAGAACATTTTAAATACATGAAAATTTTCTGGAAAAGTGGATATTTTTAAAATTCCAATCAAAATTTAAAATTTTGAACTTATTTGAAAAAAAAGTAAATTTATATAAAGAAAAAGGAAAAAAACATAAAATAATGTAAAAAAATGAGATTTTTTTTTGAACAAACAAAAGAAGAAAAGAAAAAGGAAAGGAAAACCAGTGAAGAAAAATAATGAAAAAGGAAAAAACCAGAAAAAAGCGTGAAAAAACAAACGGATCCTAGCTGCTTGGGCCGGCCCAGCTGTCGTTTGCTCGCTGCTCGCCTGTGCGAAGCAGCGGCATTTTGCCGCTGATCACAGCGTAAAGGGTTTTCCCCCTTGGACACCCCCCCCCCCCCCCTCTCGCCCACGCACCAAAAAGACAAAGAAACCATGCTGGCCCATGCGAAGCGTGCTAATCTTGGCATGAGTGCATCCGATGGTGGCAACTTGACTGAGATTTAGTTTTGAGCTGAGTGAGAATTAGGAAAACCGTAAAGTAATTATGTGCATCGTATTTTCCGTATAGTTGTATATCACATGAATGCAATGCAATGAAGTGAAGGTTATCAAGTATGTAAAAGACAATATCGTATCTAGAAAGGCCAAGTGAGGGGAATGTTATGAAGACGGCGATGTTAGATATATTGCTTAAATATGTGAGGTGAAGGTTATATGAAGACGATGATGTTAGATATATTTTGCTTGAATATGTGAGGTTGAGGAAGGTTATCATACCATGGCTCTAGGAATCGATACATGTTTTTTTTTTCTTTCAAAAAAAGAGGATAACCCCGGGCTCTGCATCGACCGATGCACATAGCCATCTTTATTGCATTATTCAACAAGGTTTTACAAAATAAATATAGGAATTGAGACACATGACAACCATGGCAAAGCTGGTTTGGATTGCACATTTTTGCTTGCGTCGTTGCTGGTTGCTCAACAGTGGCTCGAGTCAATGACATGCACGTACGTTTGAGTGGGTGACCGAAGACCGCATGCAGCAGAGGCAGGCAGCCAGCCTGCCGGCAGATTTTACGTCGTCAGGCATGCGTGCTGCCTGAATATGCCGATGAGATCATAGTGTTTCGGATGGGGTTGGGTTCCCAACGTTTGACCTGCATTCAGCAACGAGGACTCTCACGTCACGTGTTGCCGTCTCGTCCTGATCCAGGCTCTCCGGGAAACTATTGTTGGGCACAACCCAAATTAAACACTGCCAAATTAACAACGGTCCTTATGGACGGGTGTCTTCCCCGCTTTCTTCCGAGCGTCTAATGCGCCGACGCAATGGACTCGTGCCGGACAGATCCCGTTGTTGATCAGGCGCTGTCCTTCCGGGAGAGGCGGAGTGCAATACGGACGGCCATTGCCTCCTCCAAACCACATGGGACGACACTCCAGTAGACGGATTTGTACTGGTCGTCGTCGGATCCGCTGCCCGCCATGCCGGAGAAGGCTGAAGATCGTCGGACGGGAGTTTAGGTGACGGAGGGGAGTGAAGGGGAGTGGAGTGAAGTGGCTAGGGTTTGGTCCGGCGAGTGAATGAGAAGGAATATATGTAAGGTCGGGTGGGCCAGCGTGGGCCGGGACCGATGTGGCGGACGCGCCCGGGTGCGCCCGGGTGCCCCCATATCCGCCCTATATTTAGGCTGGACATGAGGGTGCCGGTCAGCCCGGGCGTTTGAGACCCATTTGAGACGCCTGTCTGGGTTGTTTTTTTTAACAGGTCACTAAGTGGGTGTCGGACCGAACGTTTGAGACAAGTTTGAGGCGCCCGACTGGAAACGCTCTTATACTATGAATTAACAACGGTCCAGAACTGTGCAATCATATCAGTCAACACACGTACGTACTCCCTCGTGCATGGAATCTAGCGCAGATACGTTTGCACTTTTCGTGCATAGAATCCCGCTGTTCATTAGAAGAATGGGTTTCAAAGATGTCAGGAGAAAAACTGAGTCGACAACACGATCGATGGGTGTGAGAAGTTCAAAAGGACGATGACGTTTGAACAATTATTAGCCGCAAAAGAAAACAATTATTAGAACCCAGTCTGCTATCGAGTACGTACGTTAATAATCACACTATTCTGGCAGAGACCAAAATTGTCTGTTTGGGCTTATTGCCTTGTGCCATGTGGTTATAGAGAAGCACTTCTGCTTCTCTATAGAACACCCTAGTTTTTTTTCCAAAAAGAATGTCTAAACCCTTGGCCTCTGCATCATGGTGATGCACATAGCCATTTTTATTAATTATTAAGCAGAATACAAAGCAAAGGCAATCACAGTCGAACCATTCCAAGATATGGTATTAACACCTACTACTAAGTCGACTTCGTTCATCGCAACGTCTTCAAGAAGGCATAAACATCTCGTGCCATCGTTGCCCTGTCTGACCGGAGATGGCCTGGACAAGGATTTGCATCTTGGTTGCGGAGACTGAGAAGGCATAGAACACCACTAGCTGCAGCGCATGGACGAACACATGTACGCACGACTACGTCATTGATGGATAGGCCAAGTACATCGGCGAACCCGCTCTTTGAAGTGCAAGATGAGACGCACGACTACGTCACCAAGGGTCATCTCTTCGGCGTCCAACGAACGCTACATCAAGAAAGTGAAGCTTTAGGAGATCGAATTGAGTAACTCGCCGCCGACTTACGCCACTCCGAATCACAAACAAGGGACTACTTTGACGCCAAGCTATCATCTCAAATGGAGGAATTGCGCGACTTGATGGTCAACCGCACCTCTTCCACGACTTCATCTTCAAGACGGCGTCATTCAAGTCGACACTCTTCGGATTCTTCTTCACGCTCAAGTCCATATCGAGCACGATCTCATCGGCGCAACGATCATGACGATCATCAAGCTCCACAAAATCCATTTCATGGCAATGGGTTACAAGATCGACTTCGAGCACGAGAACGACAAGCGCGCCAAGGTCAAGCGCCACCACGTCCAAGACATAATGACCAAGACGGCGACGCCCTCCGACAAGAACAACAACGCCGAGAAGAGCAAGCACTTGAAGCGCAACGTGCTCTCCGAGAAGCAACTCATGCCGTGAACGAACGCAATCGTCGCGTGCGTGAACAAGAAGAAGCGCTCCGACATGAACAACGAGACGACGAAGCTCACCTTGAGAAGCGCCAAGAAAGGAGAAATCGAGCTCGGATTCCACCTCCAAGACCCCCGCGCCAAGCCAGTCGAGTGGACCATGAGGATGACGATCCACCACCATGGCAAGATCGACATCACCATCGACGACATGATGAGGAACAACGTTTCGGCAAGCTCAAGTTCACCATGCCCAAGTTTAACGGCGGCAAAGATCCCGAAGAATATCTATCATGGGCATTGAAGGTCGACAAGATATTCCGCCTTCACAATTACGACGAAGAAAAGAAGATCGCCATGGCATCTCTAGAGTTCCAAGACTATGTTCTCATTTGGTGGGAGCAAGTGATCGCAAGGCGTCAAGAGAAGGGCGAGCCACCCATCGCGACTTGGAATCAAATGAAGGATGTCATGAGAGCTCGTTTTGTGCCTACACATTACAACCGCGGTCTCTTCAAGAAACTCCAACTCCTCAAGCAAGGCACAAAGTCCATTGAAGAATACTATCAAGAAATGGAAGTTGCCATGATACGAGCCAATGTCAAGGAATATGATGAATAAACTATGGCGCGTTTCTTGAATGGCCTCAACCATCCCATCAAGAAAATAGCGGACTTCCAACCGTACTCCAACCTCCTCGAGCTACTGCACCAAGCAACCAAAGCGGAGCGACAAGTACAAGAGGATTTCAAGTACTCCAAGTACTCTCTCAAGACCTACGGTTCATACACTCAACCTTCAACAACTTCAACAACTCCTTCCACGACTCGATCTACACCAAGTACCGGCGACAAGTCAAGCTCCAAGCAACCTTCGACATCTTCGAGTCGTCTTCCTACTACTACAAGCAACTCCAAGCAAAAGCCTTCGTCATCGACACCTCCTACGGATGCCAACAAGACAAGTGACATCAAGTGCTTCACTTGCAAGGGCCGAGGCCATAAGTCATTCGAGTGCCCAACTCAACGCACAATGATCCTCAACGCCGACGGCACCTACGACTCCATGAGCGAAGATGAAATGGAAGCCCTCGAGCACGTGGCAATGCACCGACAAGTGAACGAAGATGAAGACGACCAAGTCTTTTGTGATAATGATTCGAGCCCCGCTCTTGTTGTCTCCAAGGTCTTGACACTTCAACAACATCAAGACAAGGACCAACGTTGCCACATCTTCAATACCAAAGCGGGTATCCAAGGACGTTTCGTCAAGGTCATCATCGACGGCGGAAGTTGCCACAATTTGGCAAGTGAAGAATTATGCTCCAAGCTACAATTGGTCAAGAAGAAGCACCCTCGCCCATACAAGGTCCAATGGCTTAGCGACTCCAGCACCATTCAAGTGGAGCACACCGTCCAAGTATCCTTCAAGATCGGCGCCTACGAAGACACCTTGGAGTGCGATGTGGTTCCTATGTCCGTGTGCCATCTACTTCTTGGGAGACCTTGGCAATTCGACCGCGGCGTCATCCACAACGGGAGGACCAACCACAATAGCTTCAAGATGAAGGGCAAGGAGTTCGTTCTTCGACCAATGTCTCCAAGTCAAGTCGTCACCGACAATCAAGCATCGGGCCATCGTGGAGAGACTAGTGAGAGAGTGAACCACCACAAAGAAAGTGAGCGCCACAAGCCAAAATTGAGTGACTCCATGATGAGCGACAAGAAAAACTTAGTCCTACTCGTAGAAAAAAGAGATTTGAGGGATGTGAGTGAGAGCCCATCGAGCGTTCTTCACTTTGTACTTGCGTGCAAAGGTGAAGTGGTGCGGACTAATACTTCACAACATCTACCTTTGGTGTTATCTCATCTATTGCAGGAATTCGCGGACGTGTTTCCCAATGAGCTACCTCCCGGACTTCCTCCACTTCGCGGAATCGAACACCGCATCGACCTCATCCCCGGCGCACCGTTACCGAACAAGGCTCCCTACCGCGTCAACCCCGACGAGACCAAAGAGATCCAATGGCAAGTCCAACATCTCATGGAGAATGGGTATGTACGCAAGAGCTTGAGTCCATGTGCCGTTCCGATAATTCTTGTGCCTAAAAAAGATGGTACCTATCGCATGTGTTCTGATTGCCGTCCCATAAATGCTATCACCGTTAGATATCGCCATCCCATTCCACGCCTTGATGGAATGCTTGATGAACTTAGTGGAGCCACCATTTTCTCAAAAATTGATCTTAAAAGTGGTTACTATCAAATACGCATGCAAGAAGGTGATGAATGAAAAACGGCTTTCAAAACAAAATTTGGCTTGTATGAATGGTTAGTCATGCCTATGGGCTTATCTCAAGCACCTAGCACTTTTATGCGTGTCATGCATTATGTTCTTCGCAAACTCATTGACATTTGCGTTGTGGTCTATTTTGATGACATTCTTGTGTTTAGTCAATCTCTTGATGAGCATGTGACACGCCTTCGAGAAGTCTTGCAATTTCTTAGAAATGAGCGTCTTTATGCGAACATGGAAAAATGCACTATTGGTGTTGATAAGCTTGTTTTCTTGGGCTTTGTTGTCTCTTCTAAGGGGGTTGAAGTTGATGAGTCTAAAATTGATGCTATTAAAACTTGTCCACAACCAACCAACTTACAACAAGTGCATAGCTTCCTTGGTCTAGCCGGATTTTATCGTCGCTTTGTTAAGATTTTAGCACTATTGCTTCACCATTACATGCTTTGAGTAAGAATAACACACCTTTTGATTGGTGAAAGATCGTGGATGTCGCCTAGAGGGGGGGGGTGAATAGGCGCTTTAAAATAATTACGGTTTAGGCTTGAACAAATGCGGAATAAAACTAGCGTTTAATTTGTCAAGCACAAAACCTAAATCGACTAGGCTCACCTATGTGCACCAACAACTTATGCTAAGCAAGATAAACAACTAAGTGATAGCAAGATATATAACTAGAAACAATATGGCTATCACAAAGTAAAGTGCATAAGTAAAGGGCTCGGGTAAGAGATAACCGAGGCACGCGGAGACGACGATGTATCCCGAAGTTCACACCCTTGCGGATGCTAATCTCCGTTTGGAGCGGTGTGGAGGCACAATGCTCCCCAACAATGCCACTAGGGCCACCGTATTCTCCTCACGCCCTCGCACAATGCAAGGTGCCGTGATTCCACTAAGGGACCCTTGAGGGCGGTCACCGAACCCGTACAAATGGCAACCCTTGAGGGCGGTCACCGAACCCGTACACTTTGGCAACCCTTGGGGGCGGTCACCGGTACCCGTCAAATTGCTCGGGGTGATCTCCACAACCTAATTGGAGACCCCGACGCTTGCCCGGAGCTTCACCACAATGGAATGTGGCTCCGAGGCACCACCAAGCCGTCTAGGGCGCCAAGGCACCCAAGAGGAACAAGCTCAAGGGTGCTCAAACACCCAAGAGTAATAAGCTTCTCAACTACTTACTTCCACGTATCACCGTGGAGAACTCAAACCGATGCAACTAATGCAATGGCAAGAACACACGAAGTGCTCAAGTCCCTCTCTCTCAAATCCCACCAAAGCAACAAAAGCTATGGAGGAAAGTGAGAGGAAGAACAAGGAGAACACCAAGAACTCCAAGATCTAGATCCAAGGGGTTCCCCTCACTTAGAGGAGAAAGTGATTGGTGGAAATGTGGATCTAGATCTCCTCTCTCTTTTCCCTCAAGAAGGAGCAAGAATCATTGGAGGGATTGAGAGATAGGCAAGCTCAAGAAGGTCAACAATGGGGGGAGAAATGAGCTCAAAGGATAAGAAAACCGTTGGGGAAGAAGACCCCTTTTATAGGGCCACCCCAAATCCAACCGTTACCCGTGCTGGACGCGTACAAGCGGTACTACCGCTCTTGCGAGCGGTAGTAATTCAAAAACAGCAGGCGAGAACACGGGACTGGAGCGGTAGTGCCGCACCAAGCGGTACTACCGCTCAACTAAGCGGTACTACCGCTAAAGCGAAAAGAGCAACAGAAGCTTGCACACTCTGCGAAAAATAAGCGGTAGTAGCAGCGGTAGTGGAGGGCGGAAGTACCGCACCAAGCGGTACTACCGCCCAGCAGACCGGTACTACCGCCCTGAGCGGTACTACCGCACAACTGCCGCACTACTACCGTTTAACAGAAAACGGCAACAGAGACGTGCACAGAAGGAAACCCCGCAAGCGGTAGTGGCGGCGGTAGTAGGGGCGGTAGTACCGCCAGAGCGGTACTACCGTGCTACTACCGCTCTACTACCGTGAATGGCAATCTGGCAACAGAAAGTTGCACGCTTGGGGAAACCCCAAGCGGTAGTGCCACGGAAGTACCAGCGGTACTACCGCATAAGAGGTACTACCGTGGGCACCAGCGGTACTACCGCTTGCAAGCTACTGAAAATCCACAGAAACAGAGGATACAAATAAAACCAGAACTGCCATAACTTCTGCAAATGAGCTCCGAATTGAGCAAACTCAAGCTTGTTGGATAGAAGACAACGAGTACTATCCAAACAGCGACTGGTTATAATAAGAAGTGGCAGGGGAGATATGCCTAACATATAGAGATGAGAAACCTCTATGAATGAAGAACCGGCATAAACTCCAACATCGAAAACATCATAGAAGATGCATATATGAACTCCGTTTTCGATGAACTCGAGCTTGTCATGAAGATGACCAAAAGCTCAAAGACTCACAAAGAGAAACACCAAACACGAACCAAGAAAGATGATGCAAGGATGCAATGGTTTGAGCTCTCTACGAAGATACGATAAAGCTACTCACTTGAGAGCCCCCCTTGATAGTACGGCTATCGATCCTATAACCCGGTCTCCCAACTACTACCATGAGACCGGTAAAATAGAAAACCTATCAAGGGCAAACCTTTGCCTTGCGCATAGTCCACTTGAGCTAGATGATGACGATCTTGACCTCCTCAAGTTGGACCACCTTTCTTGATTGCGCCGGCTCGATGAAGACTAGTTGATTGCTCCCCCATACTCCACTATGGGTGAGCCACTCTTCGGCACATCTTCACAAGTCCATTGTCACCACAATGGACGGCAAGCTTCAAGCATGTGATCTCTTCGTGATGCTCCACTTGAACTTGCACACCGCAATCTTGATGACGATCACCACTTGATGTCATCCTCCATGGGTTGTGTGATATCTTCCTTTTGATGCACGCCCATGGAAACAAACCTAACCCCACAAAGAACTCTCACATAGAACACGGGTTAGTACACAAAGCGTAATGGACAATGCTTACCATACCATGAGATCACTTGATCTCGCTTGGTACATCTTCTACGCTTTGTGTGTTGATCAACTTGAATCACTCTTCGTATTTAGTCTTGATCAACATGACCAATCTTTGGATAAATCCTTGAATAGCACCTTGGTCAACACATATTCTTCTTCAAATCACCTTGAGACCAACAAATGGTCTACAAGCAAATCCTATGGACAAACCCTTCAAATATAACTCAAGGCAACCATTAGTCCATAGAGATTGTCATCAATTACCAAAACCAAACATGGGGGCAGCACATGTTCTTTCAATTGGGGACCTTCCCAAGATACCGCATTTCATGAGCTTAAGAATTTGCTTACACATGCTCCAATTCTTGCCTTGCCAAACTTTGAGAAAACATTTGAAGTGCATTGTGACGCCAGCGATAATGGCATAGGTGGTGTTTTAATGCAAGAAAAGCGACCCATTGCATATTTTAGTGAAAAAAATTCCGGTGCTCAACTTAACTATCCCATCTATGACAAAGAGTTATATGCTTTGGTGAGAGTTTTGCATGTTTTGGAGCATTATCTACGACCACGTGAATTTTTCATTCATACCGATCATGAAATGCTTAAGTACCTTAAAGGTCAAACAAAATTGAATAAACGGCATGCTAAATGGAGTGAATTTATTGAGTCCTTCCCTTACATTATCAAATATATCAAGGGAAAGGAAAATGTTGTAGCGGATGCTCTTTCACGCAAGTGCATGTTGGTTACTCAACTTGAATTGAATGTTATTGGCTTTGAGCACATTAAAGATTTATATGAGCATGATGATTCATTTGCGACCCCTTATGCCAAATGTCTTGCTAACACTTATTGGGAGTAATATTATATCAAGCATGGATATCTTATGAGAGCTAACAAACTCTGTATTCCTAAGTCTTCTCTTCGTTTGTTGCTTTTGCAAGAGGCTCACGGCGGTGGACTTATGGGACATTTCGGTCACGACAAGACTTTTGCCACACTTTC
This sequence comes from Elymus sibiricus, assembly GCA_039707655.1. Taxonomy (NCBI): domain Eukaryota; kingdom Viridiplantae; phylum Streptophyta; class Magnoliopsida; order Poales; family Poaceae; genus Elymus; species Elymus sibiricus. The sequence goes on along the minus strand of CM077670.1, from coordinate 73,759,692 downwards.
CAACAAGTACTATTGGCCCAAGATTTTTTGCGATGTTGCACGCTACACCAATCGATACTCCACATGTCGCAAAGCTAAGTCACAAGCTCAATCTCATGGTTTACATATGCCACTTCCTATACCATATCATCCATGGGAAGACATTAGTATGGATTTTGTGCTTGGCTTGCCTTGAACTAAAAATGGAAAAGACTCGGTATTTGTAGTTGTTGACCATTTCTCTAAAATGGCACATTTCATTCCATGCAACAAGAACGACGATGCTACACATGTTGCAAATTTGTTTTGTAGGGAAATATTGCGACTTCATGGAATGCCCAAGACGATTGTATCGGACCGCGACGTCAAGTTCCTAAGCTACTTTTGGAAGACAATATGCGGCAAGCTCGGGATCAAGCTCCTCTTCACGTCGGCCTATCACCCACAAACCGACGATCAAACGGAAGTCACCAACCGGACGCTATCTACACTACATCGCGTGTTGATCAAGAAGAACCTCATGGAATGGGAGGAATGCTTACCGATCGCCGAGTACGCCTACAATCGCGCACGACACTCTACCACGGGCAAGTCTTTTTTCGAAGTGGTGTATGGCTTCAACCCTTTGTCGCCATTGGACATCCTACCACTTCCACTACAAGAGCGAGCAAACTTGGACGCAAGCGCAAGAGCAACGTACATCAAGAAGGTGCATGAAGACACAAGGCTCATGATCGAACACCAAGTACAACACCTCACCAACAAGCTTAATGCAAACAAGCACCCCATGGTGTTCAACCCCGGAGATCTCGTGTGGCTACACCTTCGCAAGGACCGCTTCCCAAACGAACGCAAGTCAAAGCTTCTACCTCGCACCGATGGGCCATTCAAGGTGCTAGCACACATCAATAACAATGCATACAAGATCGACATCCCACGGAACAAGTACAACGTGAGTGACACTTTCAACGTCAAGGATCTATCCCCCTACCATGGTGATGAAGATATTGATCCGAGGACGGATCTTCCCCAAGGGAGGGGGGGAGATGATGCGGAGCATCCTTCGATCATCCCCATGGATACCACAACAACTCATCGAGCACCAAGTGGACCTATGACAAGAGCTCGCGCACGTGCCATTGAGAACGAGGTGAACTCACTCTTATACGAGTTTCATATGGATATGGATGGAACTTGGATGCTACCTCACAAAGGAACATTATGTGTCATTAGGAATGATGGAAGCTACCGCCCAGAAGCTAAGGACCATCGCCAAGTCCAAAGGGAACCACGCCAAGGCCACGAGGAAGACGGAGGAGAAGTTCATCAAGTGGAGAGCACCTCCCAGGCGACCCCGTGCGCACATGCCCCCCAGATCCCGTGCCCACGGGCCTCCCAGAGAGCTACTGGAAGCAACTGCGCACACCCCGTGCGCACGGGCCCCCGGACCCCGTGCACACGGGCCTCGCCGCTGTAGCACCCCGTGCGCACGGGCCTCCCAGCGAGGTGGCTGTCTTTTTCCTGTTTTGCCCTCACTTCGTCCCTTACCTCCCTCCCCCTATATATTTCATGGATAGACCATTTGTTAGGGTTAGCAAAGTGTATTGAGATATTTTAGAGGGCTTTGCTCATCTACCACTCCTCTTGGAGATCAAGACCTCCTAGGAGAAGATCCCAAGGGATATCAAAACCTCCTCTTGGAGAAGACTACCATCAAGACCTCATCTCCTTTGGAGTGGGAAGAACCTTACCTTTGTGCTACTTTCCTTTGATTGTTCATGTATTCATGTGGATCTCATATATGCTACTCTAGTGGATGTGTGATTTGGATTTTGTTTGAGTGATTGGCCTCTTGTGTTCTTGTGAGTTCATCCCTTTTCCCCCTCCAAGTGTGAAAAGATCTTCACTTAGGGTTTTACCCTACAACACGCGTGCAATTGCATTTGCACATGTCTAGCAAAAGATGTAGCGGCGAAGCAAAATTCTATGCTAGTAAGATACACAAATATTACAAGTCTGGATTTTTGGGACCGACTATGGGACAGTTGCCTGGTTTTAGAATTTGGGTCAGTCGATTTGTAATATGTAGTTGATTATTGATCAAACCGATAGACAACAATCATGTACAACCAAAATCGACTAACTCAAAACATGTTTCAGTCAATTTCCCTAACATGGCCCATCTCAAGCCTTTTACAAACAAAATAAACAGAAGCCCATAAAAGTTCTTGGGCCAAGGCAAAATAACAACCTATTAACACATGATGGTGTCACCTTAAAGAAAAAATGAACAAAAATAAAAATCTAGAAAAACAAAAATGAAGAATTTTATGGATGAATGAATTAGTGACATTGTATTTTTTTTATGTCAAAGTGACATTTGTATTACCCTTTCAGAAGAAAAACATGAAGAATAAAAATCAAATAATGATAAAATGCATAGAAATTGTGTTTTTTTATAATATGCAAGAATTAGCGTATAACAGTGAAATTTTCACAAAAAAGAACTTTTCTAAGAAAAAATGAATTAGTGGCACTGGTATACCTTTAAAGAAGAAATAAAATAAAATGAAAACTAAAAACAAATACTTGCACACAGTTTGCACAGAAATTGCACTTTATAATATGCAACATTAATCATATAATAATAAAATCTTCCCACTCTAGTATAATTTACACACATATTGTTATAGTACTTATGCGTATACATTTACACTCATCGAACATCCCAAAAATACCCACAAAGAAAAAAGAAAAATTGACTAAAAAAGAAAAAGAAAATACAAAAGCAAAAATGGCACTAAATTACATGTCAAAGAAATCAAGCAACATGAATGGTACATATTTACTATTAAAGCACTTAAAATAATATGGTATTAATTTATGATGTAATTTTTTTGGCATTCAAGACTCTTTTGATTGATTAGACATCAACTAAAGACAACTTTTTTTTGAGACATTCAACTGAAGACAACTACCACTAAAGCAAAATGGGCGAGGCTGAGAGAACATGTTAACGGGTTTTAAGCCCACCAAGTAGAAGCAAAATCTGGCCACAAACAGTGGCAAGTCAAAAACAGCCCAAAACAAACAACAAACAACACGAATCTTGGAACACAGATGAACGGTGGTAGATTCGACTGACCCAAAATCAAGTAACTTACATTTAGCTATAGTGTGGATTTTTAGAACTGTGGTCGCTTCCCATCTCGAGATAGGAAGGCCCAGGATATGTGGAAATCTGTGCGATTAAGAGGTGGAACAAGTTTTATCGAGCAAAAAGTTGTGTTAGTGTAGCATGTGGTATGGTTTTTGCAATTCCCATACGAAGCAGTCTAGTTCTGACCAATGCTATGACCGGTTCGGTTGTATACGTTGGAGCTCATTTGCATGGACTGTTCAGATTGGTCTTGTTCACGCTGGCCGGTCGCTACAGCTTGCCTCATGCTTGATTGCTTGTGCATAGGATTAGGAGGAAATACTTTACCATTGAATTCAAGCATGGATGTTGAACAGAAATCTACCGGTGGAGAGGGGCGGGGTCTGGGTACCATGGCTATCCCAAGCTTTATTCGTACCACCTCAGTTCGGGGTTTTAAGTCTCACTGGTATTTGGGTTAAAATTTGATCATAAATGTTGCATTTGAAATACGTTTTAAGTTTCAAACAAATTACACATTTACATCCTTATGTACAAGCCTAGGTACACTGCATGTTTGTAAAGTTTCATGATGAAATACTTTTGATGTGAGCTACAACTCATATCAAAACGTGTTTCATCATGAAAATTTATACAGTAACTATACATCCTTATGTAAGTGTGTACTTTTTTTGAAAATTAAAAGGTTGGTTCCCAATTTTTGTAAGATCCAAAATTCATTACTAGGAGTCAGAGCACTATATTGCAGGTGGCACTCAAAACTAGGGATCCAAAAAATCACCGTGCAAGTATACTAAAAGCCAACGTAGTGCATTTTGTTCAGTTGAGATTGATATAAGATTGACTTTCAAATGGCCTATACATGTGTTTCGCAGGATGCCCGCTTGCATCCCTACGCGTTACGCGTTACTCAGAAAGTCAGAATGCGTAGGCGCGAGCATTATGGAGGAAAGGCATGTTTTTTGTTATTGTTATAGGATGCTCTATCATATCCACCGCCCGGAAATGAAATAGAATCATGGTTCAAAATACTCGATGTGTGATTTTTTTTCTCTCTCATTTATTTATTTATTTTAAGGTGCTGCATCTTATGTACTATAAGCTCATTCACAACTTACAAGCATGAAAACAGGGTAAACGAGACCGGAAGATTTGATCTATTATTAAAGAAACACGAACCAACAGGTGGACTAAAATAATGTCGGACCAATGATTCGATGACACCAGCAATACAACAATATACAAGTATTCCACTAACATCCAACGATGAAAAGAATATGAGGGAGGCATGCCACGCTTTGTCATGACAAGAGCAGGGATTATGGTTCCCTTTTTTTTTTGACAGGAAGAATTGAGGTTTCAACACAAACTATATAGCGGAAAATGATGCCATCACAATAATCATTATTACAAAACATGTTATATGACAACTGCCACAACATGCCACGATCTTGCATTACGCTATATGACAACCGCCAAGTTCCAGCTAACCACATTATACTACGCTATAACACTGTATTTCAGTGAAGACACAAATTTGCTACTAGAGCAAACCTGAAAAAAAAAGAAAACAACGCAGCCTTCTCATGCGAAGTTGCATCTGAAGTAAGGAGAAAACGAACAGGTTGCCCTTCCTTGTCTTCACAAGTTGCAGAGCCTCTTCCAACATTCAGTATCTTCTTTTTTCGCGTGTTTTTCGGGCTAAACAATGTCACTGCTTTAGTAACCGGAGTTACAAAAAAGCTTCTGAAGAACATTGTATTCGGCCTCTATATACACCTGAGAGAGATACAGCTGCCCGGAGTAGCTTATTGATCAGAAACCGCTTGCGCGTTAGTAACGAACACTTTTGAGCCAATTAACCCAAATCACGTTTTTTAAGTATATAACTGCTGTTTTTTAGACTGTTAGAAGTGTCTTATCAGTGCTGAGAGAGGTTCAAGTCGATTCCAATGTTCATCCCGTTGTACGCAATTGGTGCGTACATCCACATGTCATCGGAGCTGAGCAGCTGCACATAGTAGTAAATAAACCATTAAGTAACTCTTAACACATGCATTCGAAATGGATGAAGTTCTGAACTGAACTGTGGAAAAGTCTCACCTTGATTTGAAGCTGCAAAAACTTCACATACTCCACAGCCTCTTCAAGCATAGTGCTGATATCTACCTGCAAGAGAGCACAAGTGTTGATCTTTGAGTTGTTGCCCTTCATTTTACAGTAATTTTCTCCCAAAAGCTATGAAGGACATGTTACTGAGATGCTTACTTTGGTTCCATTGGGAACAAGGTTCTGTAGTACCTTCAGCCTCTCATTGATCTTTTCTCTTCTTTTCTGTATCCAAACAAGAGCATGAGTGACTGTTAATTTTAATTAACAATAAAACAGTGCTCAGCAACAAACTGAAAGGATGATGTGTAGCATACCCTTGCATAGAGGCTCTGGGGATCGGTTGTCTGGCGGCCAGCCTGAGCCTTGCCCTTCGGTTTAGAGCCAACAGGAGGCTCTTGAGAAGCATTTGAGTCAATTTCAGACGTGCAGCAGCTCAAGCTTTGCTTGTTTGTGTCAACAGTGGTGTCATCGTCGCCTTCACATTGCATGGCTTTCTTTGCCCGCTTCGAGTCGGCCTTCCTTGAGCATTTCCGACCCTGCATTTCAAAAAAATTCAAGCAGTCAGCATTCACAGCGGGCACTAAAATGAGCTTGTACAAAAAATAGCAAATCATTGAGCACTCACACTTGTTTGGTCAGCTATTTTCCCTTGATCCTGGCGCTTTCTCTTGTTGGACGTGTCGATGGAGTCGAGCAGGTTCATGCTCGAGTCTCCAAGATCATCGCAGCTTGAATCGTCATTCCCATATGAAGGGTTGAGGATGGCATCCATAAACTGAGCCGCACCTTGCTCCTGGACCACGTTCAGGTCAAGTGCTGCGGTGCAGGAGCCGATCCCATTTGAGTCGCCCAAATAGAAGCCCCCATAATCCGACGGCACATCAAGGATGAGACTACCAACACTGTTGCTACTAGCTGAACTGTATGCATTAGAGCTACCGTTACAGTGGGCATAGTATGCATGTGTGGCCTGAACAGACCAAGGTAGCTCCTGGTGTTCTTCCTGGCCGTTGGAGGGGAAGGTGCCAAGCAGCTGCTCCATCATCTCCGACTCCTCCGCCTGCGACGTCAGGCCAAGAGAATCCCAGCCCGCTTCGGCAATCACTCCTCCAGACTCCATCCTGATTTAAGTGTAGGGTGTGAGAGAGGACTTGGCTGTTTGATACACTTGTGCTTCCTGAAGCAAAAATGCAGGTTAGGACAGGTGCATTTATACTGATGAGAATGCTGAAGGAAAACAGAGCAGCTGCAGGATTAAGAAATGCAGGATCATGCTTAGAGAAATGGACACCCACCGCTGGGTATGACCTGTGCTGACAACGACCCTTCCAAGTATGGCCTGGGGATGGGCAAATAATGAGTTTAGAAAACTTCAACTGCTAGTTGGTAGACAACAAGATAGTGAATTATCCAAGATCACACATCTTCAGAAGTCAAGCCAATCAGAGGTCGAGTGGCAAGTGTCCCAAGGCCGGTTACAATGATTGCAGAGAATTCTCCCGCAGCGTCGATGCACCAATAGGACAAGGAAAAAACATGCCTCTGAGGTTCAAATCAAAGCCAGGACAAACATGGGCTTATCTTAGCAATTAATACAGGATCAGGCATTATGAATTGTGAGAATGTTGTTGGAATGAAATAATCTACTCCCAATAAACTAGAGAGCTGCAAGGAGAGGCTTGCACAACCATGATGGAGGGAATCTGGACATTCTTAAATGCTTAAAAGGGATTGGACAATGCCTCTGGTCCTCCGCGTATCCTGATTGCTTGTCATCTTATACTCAAAATGTACAGCTTTCCATCACCCCTATTTCAACAGCATCTGCCCGCAACCTTCGTGTCTGTTTCATACTTCTGATACTACATCATCAAATTGAAACATAGCCACTGATACACAAAAATTGCACCAATCATTTACCTTCCGCGAACAAGTGTATAGAAGAAAGAAGCTCCGAGCACCCAAACAGTGCAATATAGATCTAGACAAACTGAGAACCGAGAAACCCTGTACACAGTTGTAACTATCATCACTATAATATGACATCTGTCTGGTGGTCAACCAGGTAACAGTTTCAGCCAAGATTACCAGAGACATCACAGATTCACAGGTGGGCACTTCCAATCTTCTTTTCAGATTATGGCATATCTTCAAAATCAGAGAGCATGTGAAATCCAAATGACTCTGCACAACATCGGTCTTGCAATGACCCGACAAATCTGAGTCATTGGGTGATCTGATGCCGATATCCTCTTCAATTGGAACTAATTTCCGTATATTCAGGGAATTAGGAGCTGCACATGACTCGAATCTACCGGTCGTGCAAGGAATGAGCTGTACTTTTGCACTGCCCCTTCGCCACCAAAAAAGGACTTATTCTTCTTGCCTCTTTGTTCCACACAGAGGATCAAGGAGGGAATAAACAATGATATCTAAGATGCTGGCAAAGGGAAATGAATTGGAAGGAGCAAGATAATGTGTTTTGTTTATAGACCTGTTTGTTGTTGCCCTTTTAGCTGCATGAAAGAATCAGGAACTTCCAAACATTCTGCAGCCAAATTGCAGAATGATTTGTGAAATACCTACATGGTAATCTTATGTCTCTGATAGGCATAGAAATGAAGGATATGGGGTCTTAGAACATACCAAAAATACAAAGGAACTTTCCGACTTCTAGAAGGTCCAACTGCATCGTGAGGAAGCGAAATTACAAAATTGTTTCCTTTGAACCCATTCAAATCTGAAGGGACAAACATGAAATTCTCCTTAGCCCACAGATCAAGCATAGGACTACCACTAATAAAATATGTATGGAGAAATAACATTGTTGTCGTCTTATTAATATTAAATAACACTAATAAAGCTACTTATGTATTGAGCTTCCTACGAATACTGCTCATCTGCACAAACATTACTATCCCCTTTTTGGTTCTACTCCCTCCGTCCCATAATATAAGACGTTTTTGCAATCTTACATATCAAGGACGAATTTCATGTTTGTTTTTTGCATGTTAACTTGGATAATTTTATGTGCACTATAATAATGGAATTTTTTTTTGAACACCGTATCATGGAAATTTAGCCAATGTGGATGGCAGCTTCACTTGGCACGAAATCCTGATTCTTTGCTGAAATGTTTACACAGCATATTTTTCATTGTCACTTTCGGTTTATACTTGTACAATGGTGTCACTTTCAATTGAGAAAAAGGATAATGGCAAGTCGAACCAAATGATGGAATATTACTGATTGACTTGCATACAGATGTCAATATGATAAATACCCAGGAACACAAATCTCCGATACAATATATTTCAGAAGTATTCAATCAATAGTTCTCATTGTGAACAACTTGCTAATTAACTAGTCAAACAATAACATGTATCACCTCTGTTCCGAATTATAAGACGTTTTGGATAGTTCAATATGGACTACATACAGACTGAAATGAGCGAACACACACACTAAAACGCGTCTATATACATCTGATTCAGAAAAAGTTTGAACATCTTATAATTCGGAACGGAGGGAGTATCATGTATGTTCCAAATTATAAGACGTTTTGGATATTTCAATATGGACTACATACAGACTGAAATGAGTGAACAAACACACTAAAATGCGTCTATATACATCTGATTCAGAAAAAAGTTGAACATCTTATAATTTGGAACGGAGGGAGTATCACCTCTGTTCCGAATTATAAGACGTTTTGGATATTTCAATATGGACTACATACAGACTGAAATGAGTGAACAAACACACTAAAACGCGTCTATATACATCTGGTTCAGAAAAAAGTTAGAACATCTTATAATTCGGAACGGAGGGAGTAAGATTTATACATGGAAAGTTTTTACTTATAAATACAAATTTAGTGAACCGTATACATTTACATAACAAGTAATGGTGAAGAAAAGTATATTGAACACGTGAAATAGCATCCAAAACAAAGACCTTACCTGCAGAGTTGCTGCTACAAAAAAAGTTTGCTGCAGCCATGCTACAGAAAAGTTAACTAGTACAGTAACATAACTCAGATGAAACTGAGGTCAAAGGAAAAGGTAAGAGGAACATGCATACTACCCTGAGTCATAAAAGTTCCAGTAGGTTCTGCTGCAGGTTCTCGTGCTGCAGCAAGCATTTGAAACCTATCTATCACGGTATCGCCCTTAGATAATATGAATATTCTCAATAAATATACAGTAAAATAACTGCCATAAAACATTCTTTACCTATTTAAGCTCAAGTGGGGAAAATATATGTTGATATTTCCACAGCTATGATATTATCATGAAAATAAAGCAACAGAAAAACATGAAGGCTGGTTTCATTTTATCTTGTAGGTATATCAAATAAGTGTGAAATACAGACTATAAAGACTTACAATGATCTTGGCTAACCCAAAGCCCATCTGCATTTTACCACTCACTAAAATGCTCCTAAACAAGTTGATTAAAAACAGAAGAACATGTATCATACTTCCATATTTCATATGCATTGTGAATGCAAAAAACTGAGAAGTCAAACTAAACGAAAGTACATTTAAGAAACCAGAGAACGAACCAGAAGTCAGAGAATATGGATAAAGACCTGAAGCCTGAAGGTCAAAGGCTAATAAAGTGTGCAAAAGTGTTTCCAAGCCTACAGCCATTTCACGTCAAACAGAACATAGCATCTTCGATTAGCACAACCAAAAAAGAAAGCATCAACAGTTAATTTTTAACTCAAAATTTTGCTAGGAGGGCCTAAATACATCTCCTAACAAGACCCAGTAGCAAAAAAATTAAGAATAAGTGATACTGAAGATGTGAAGAGTTAAGAGCCCTTGAAGAACAATACCCAAGGACCAAAGAATATTCCTATTTCATCATTAGGCATCAAATTTACTTACATGCAACATCGGTTTTCTTTGCATTTCCTCTTACGTAGGGATGTAGGCTGAGTGGCTAACCCACCTCAATGCAATGAACAGCTTAGACTTATCATTGCAGCCTCCCTCATAGCCATATATTTACCAATTGATATTTTGTAGAAGATCGATATATGTTCCTATATCTTTGACAAGTTTGTACAGTTGCATCAAACTATTATGTTTTTCTTAGATTTTGCAACATTAACATCTGGCAGTAAAAAAAATGACAAAATTATAGTATTGCAGCCCCTAACATATTTTTCTTATATTTTTTATCATCACTCCAGAAAATGGAAGAAAGTAATTAAAACTTCTGGCTGAAGAACTAATGAAATCTGACCCTACATTTCTAAAATCAATTAATAAGTTCAGAGTTCATGACAGACTTGCAGCCCCTAACATATGTCACAATACCAAAGATTTGTTATGTAGGATAGCACCCAACAACATAAGGAAAGAATCACCCAGACATAGAAGAACAATAGAAAATAAAAATAATAATTCCTGGGCTCCTCTTTCGATGCATCTACACACATTTATCATGCAAATATGAAATCAAATGAACACAAGCAATTCTCAAATAAAATTTCTGCTGCCAGGCTCCTCTTGAGTCACAGCTGCATACGGGCCACACAAAGTCAACCTTATTGCTAACCCATTTGCATAAACAGAACTAACTGCAGGAGCTTTACCATAGCATTCCAAACAAGATATGGTAACTAATTAGATAGGTTCAAAGTTGACTCAGAAATAAATCATGGTATTGTGATAGGAAAGAAAGGACAGAAACACTGTGACCAGTCAGTTACATTATTGTGGTAGAGTTTAGGATCTGGTCACGTCACACAAAATAAAATTCGACAAAGAACTTCAATTAATCCTTTAATATTAAAAAATAACACACTTCTAACTATATCCAATGCTGACAGCAATGGTTGATGTCTCTGAATTGGGTTTTACACTGCTTTATTGATCTCATGACAACAATGCAATGTAGGATAGCCTTCGGACTTTCATTACAGCAAGCCACTCACTTCATACTCTTATTCAACTGCTAATTGCTGCTCATCTCTAAATACTACACCAGCACAAACCAATTTTTGCTTTTGAGCGAGTTTTGTTACACTCGGACATTCAGCTCTTTGCTTCTCAATGGAAAACAGAGATGGGTGCTTAAGTCCAAAGCATCATCGAGACAGAAAACAACAAAGGCACAACATATCAAGGAAATAGGGGCTGATATTGCAGCCCCATGTTCTCAGGCAGTCCCATCATCAGATTGAGGTTCTGCACGGCCTGGCCAGAAGCTCCCTTCACAAGATTGTCTATCTGCAGTGTTGAAGAACAAGAAATAAGGATTTTGCATCTTTAAGTCTGCAACATTAATCGCTAACGCTGAGCAACTTATAGATTGATGCAACACTTACGACAGAGATGATGATGGCCCTTCCAGGAATTCTGTCCTCGAAGACATTCATGAAGCAGTAATTCGATCCAACAACGTGGCGTGTGTGAGGAACATTGCTGCCATTTAATAGCTTGACAAATTCTTCACCCTGAAAAGATGAACACGCAGAATGATGATGCTAACAAAAGTAGAAGCATTTCTCTGGTAAAACCGTATAATAGGGGCTCTCTGCAGATAGATAATATAATCCACATGGTCAAACAAACAAACCTCATAAGTAGACTTGAGATGCTGATACAAATCACTGACAGTCACTCCAGGTGCCATTTCAACAAACATAGTAGATTGCATCCCACGTTTCTGTTCAGCATACAGACAAATGATTTGATTTACTGAATTCTACACATTCCTGATGCCTTTAGTGCAGCACAGAACAAACTACAGAACCTGGAGTTGTCTTTGAGTATTTGCTTACCATGCAGATAAGATTTGGAGTGAAGCTGATAGTAACTTTGGATTCAGCAGCCTCTGACAATCCTTGTTCAACCTCAGGAACTGAAATGGTTTTATCTCATTGTCAGTAAGGCCATACTAAAGCCACTTTACCAAAGGGAGAACAAATGTCGACTTCAGATGTTTGGAAAAAAGGATTACCATGCCGGTGGCCTTTTATTCCATAAGCATGAATGCCTTCAGCTATCTCAGTGTAAAGATTTGCTTCCTTAGCTCCACGTCCTAAAGAAAAATACATGTGACGGGGAGCAGATTGGTTATTGATTCAGTCATTACAAGCTTATATTTTGAAGTCATCGTATCTTCAAAAAATACCTGCCCCGGTAACACCAGATTTTGCATCAATTATTATATTGCTCAGCTTGATCAGTTTTGCCTGCAAGGTAAAACAAAATATGGTAAGAACCTCTGATGCTGTTCTGTATCCATGTGGAGACAAGGTACGTCCGTAACTTAGAAGAAGACTATTAAACTGATGACATTTTTAAATTCACATAAAGGAGCGTGACTTAGAGGCAGAATATTTTGACAAATTTACCTCCTCTGCTACAGAAAATGGAGATTCTCTGTACATATGTAAATATATCGCACAAGTGAGGGCTATTGACTCTAAACTTTTGTTGCTTTGATCAAAGACTGGGAAGACCAAGAACTTTTATTGATTCTAACCTTTATTAGAGGAACAAGAGGGAGCTGAATAGACGTGGGATAACATCCTGGGTTGGCAACAAGCCGTGCATTTCTTATTTCATCTCGAAGAACCTCTGTCAAACCATATACAGCCTCTTCCTGAATAAACAGATACACACACCACAAAGGAAATGAGTTCACAACAAACAAACATAATGACACGAGAGGAGTGAAAACATCATAGGCTACAAAGGAATCTAATTCAAGCCCCAAATGTAATACACAAAGAAATTGATGGAACATGTCAATAGGAATCCAAGTTGGTAATCAAATGTCGAAACTGGAACTTCAGAACTGAGTAACTTCAAAATTTGTGTGACCAATGGCTGGTATATTAACAAATCTGTAGGGTATAGTAGTCAAGAAAACCTGAAGTTCTGGTGCCCTATGAGCATGGCCATACCATTCAGCATACTCATTGATGTCACGCAATCGGAAATCCTGCAAGCATGGCAAGTCAGAATGATTGGCTGTTCAATAGCAACCGAGGTGATGCCTACGTAGATAAAGCATGAGTTTGTGTAGAGCATACCGCAGAGAGATCAACAATCTTCAGTTGCTGGGGTAAGCCTTTAATAATTTCCTGATAAAAAACTTGCAATCAGACAGTGCTCTAAGTGTGTTCAGTACAAAACCTTATGTTCCAACTGGCAGCAGAGCATATAACTGGATTCCTTCATAAGTTCAGCAATTGATAGAAAAAATCTCAGAAGAAGCATGATGAAGATACCAACCTGTGTTGTTCCATGTGGCAAGCAACAAAAGACAGCATCAACATCTGAAAAATCTGCATCTTTAATTGCAACTAAATTTGGCAGGTCCTGCAATATTAAAAGAGGATCAACATATGCCAACACAAATCCATATACAGAAATGTGCTACTGCTGAAAGGTTCAGCTAATTCTTGATGTGCAAGAATTAGCATTAAATGTGGAGGAAGTGAAGAAAAGTTCTTACTTGTGTTATCAAGTGAGGAAATACAGATCCAAACTGTTCACCAGCTTTTCTATCTGCGGTCATCACTGTGATACGAAACTGAGGGTGGTTTGCTAGAAGCCGAACAATCTGTTGGCAAGAATGCACCGTACCAAATTAGTAACTGAACCAAAAGAGGATCAAAATATCGGAATACTAGCACTGGAATGTTGCATTGGAAAAGCAAAAAAAGTAAGTGCATAGGAGTATAGATGGGTTGGCCTGTTGGGTTTGCGACCAATCTAACCCCACCCAGCCAGATATTTATTTGGTAATAATGCCCAAGAATGTGCCCCCTGTTTATATGGTTGCCGGGTGAAACAATCTACCCCTGGACCTGGATGAAGCAGTCAAACACAAATGGAAAATGACAGGGAAAAAAGAACAACCTCAGCTCCAGTATAACCGCTGGCTCCTAGCACTGCAATGCGCACTTCCTCCCCTGATTTAACTGCTGGTGTCTTAGGAGAGTACTGTTTTTGTGGTGAAGAAGCAATGGATGCCCTCACACAGACTGAAGAGCGTCCAACCTTCAATGTAGACATTTCTATTAGTATGTGGAGTACAACAGCAGACAAACACGTCTTTATTAGAAAAATAAGAGGGCGTAAAATTCACCTTAGGAGTTGTTCTGAGCTTGATCCCACCGCATGGCTTGAAAGTAGATACAAGGACTCCATTCTACACGTGAAATAAGAAACCGTCTCAGCGCTTATTAATTTAAAAAATAAGCAATTTCATGATGAAACAGGATGCAATTGCTGGAACAATGCCACAGTTGGGTCAAAGGACCACCCGTTATGACCAATTCACTGACTCTAAGGTACAGTTCATGTTCCCATTTAAAAGTTTCCATATACCATTCTCAGGCATTTCAGTTAGCAAATTCAAAACTGCTTACTACTACCGCCTACCGAAGCAATCATTTTCACTAAAACCTTAGTTCGATGTAATTCCCATGGAGTTCGGGCATATGTTGATTACAGCTAATCGGGTTCAACTACAGGCGAGAACCAATACACGGCCAGAGCTGGCCAACACAGTCCGAACCAACTCAGGCACGCCCCTATTCAATTCCCCAAGCAATCAGAGCTTGCACGGGATAGAAAGTAATAAGGGGGAAAAAAGAGCGGGCGTCACCTTTGGGGCCAATCCGGCGCGCGCCGGAGCCGCATCACCGAGCGCCGTCGATCCCATGTCCGCTACGGGGGGTAGTCGGGCTCAACAGCCACCTGCCGGCGTCGCGGAGGGCTGGCAAATCGAGATTGATCGGAGTGAGCTGAAAGCGGGAGTTACAGGAAGTGGCAGGAAGGTCTGGGAGCGTATAAATGGAGCCTATAAATGCACCTCGTGGGGAAAGGGAAGGGGGGAGGGGTCGCTGTGGGTGCGCTGGCGGCGGCGGCGGCGGCGGCGGCGGCTACGGGCTTGGTTGGTGGTCGCGTGAGCTCTGACCGCCGTTCGTCGCGGGCGCGGATTGGGTAGGTGGACGTGGGGGTCTGGTGGCAAATAGGTTGTGGTAGCCGCCTAGCCGGTGGGTCGGAAGGAGGGAGCGGGCCGATGTTTTGAGTCCGAGAGTGAGGGCACCTTGCTTTTTTTTTTTTGGCCAGTGCTACAAATCAGCCGGTTGATCCTGCGTCTGAATCAACCGCCTTGCTAGCCGCTTGATTGGCATGATCACAACCGTTAATTTCAACTCGTTCTTTTCCTTTTATGCCTCGCAGCCACACGCGCACTCGCATTCTCATCGGCAACTTCCAACCACGTCCATCCTCAGCTTGTAGTGGCATGCAGTAGCGTGCATCTTTCCAAGTCAAAGTTGACAGCCGATGCATCTACAACCGGACTTGGAACTGGAGCGGAGATCCATCCGGATCCCGGTCTGGGTCGATCTCTTCTCCCGTCGGCGACGAACCCTAGCTAGCTAGCTCGGATCAGTACGCTTCCCTAAAAAAAAAATTGACAACCGCCGTTGAAGCGACAGAGCTGTTTCAAAGGTGTGGAGTGGATGTTGCGTACGAGGTCTGACGCATTGCAAGTCGAGACTACGATGTTGGATGGCAGTCTTTGCGACAGTCTGTGACGCTGGATGGCGGTCTTTGCGACACCCTACTGCTTCAACGGTCGCGGCAATGCTACGAGGCGTGATGCAATGGCTGCGGAGATGGCGCGACGACATGCTTCGAACGCCCGCGATGTGCTTCGACGACTGCGATGATGCTGCGATGGCATCCCGACTGCTTTGATGATGTTGTGGCGGCTTTGGCGTTGGGACGACAACATGCTTTGAACGCCCTTGATGTGCTTCGGCGGCCACGACAATGTTGTGATGGCATCCCGGTGCTTCCATGATGCTGCGACGGCCATGGCGTTGGCACGACGACAAGCTTCGAACGCCCTTGATGTGCTTCGACGGCCGCGACAATGCTGTGATGGCATCCCGGTGCTTCGATGATGACATGCTTCGAACACCTGTGGTGTGCTTCCACGGCTGCTAAGATGCTACGACGGCATGCTTCGACGACCGCGGTGATGCTTTGAGGTGTGCTGCGACGGCCACGACGATGGCACGACGGCATGCTTTTAACGCCCATGGGGTGCTTCGACAACCGCGATGCTGCTGCGACGGACACGATGATGCTAAGACGGCATGCTTCGACGACCGCGATGATGCTTTGAGGTGTGCTGCGACGGCCACGACGATGGCACGACGGCATGCTTTTAACGCCCATGGGGTGCTTCGACAACCGCGATGCTGCTGCGGCGGACACGATGATGCTAAGACGGCATGCTTCGACGGTCGCAGCGATGGCGCGACGACATGCTTCTAACGCCCGTGGGGTGCTTCGACGGACACGATGATGCTAAGACGGCATATGCTTTGACAGCCGCGGTGATGCCGCGACGGCGTGCCTAGAACAATCGTTGCGATGCAATGATGTCGTGCTTCGACAACTACGGCGATGCTACGACGGAGGCCCGACTGCTTCAACGATGTTGCGATAGCGCTACATCCAAGCAAAAAAAAGACTCCGTCAACTTTCTGGCTTTCTAGTACCAAATGAAACCAACACCCACGATCAATCATCCAGAAGATGGTGTTCAGGTATTTGTAGCATCGCATGTGTAGCTACCTAGCAAAGCAAAGCATTGCGCGTGAAGTAAGTGTAAAAAGGATCGTTTAAAAAAAAAAAGCAGTCACGGGGGCTACCACAGATCACGACCTCGGCGATAGGTGGGCTGCCTTTGCGTGGGGACACACAGGCGCTCGCGCCACACAAACGCGTAGGATCGGACGGCGCCGGACACGGTTGACAAAACCAATAAATCATCCGACTGATTTAGAACGTTTTCCTTTTTTTCTTTTTTTTTTATCTGTGAGGGCACTTGCTAGCCTCCTGGGAACTGTTCCTGGAGTAAAAAAAATGAGATCCATGGGCACTAGCACACAGGACATATTTTTATAGAAGAAGCCCACCCGGGTGTGATCGCGGAAATTCGCTCCCGAGTCGAACCCCGGTCTGCAAGGAAACACCACTGTGTCCTTGCCACTGGGCTACAGCCCAGTCCTCAGAACTGTTCTTGGAGTGACATGTATGGCATTGGTCGGGGGAGGGGAGCACCGGGGCCGAGCCCAGCAGTGGGGGTAGGAGGCGGAGGTCGAGCGCCTCCTCGCCCTGCTGCAGCAACGGGGGAGGGTTCCGAGCCGGGGGAGTCGGGTGACGGAGCAATCGTGGTGGGCGGCAGTGCGTGGCGCGCCCGGCCGGAGGTGACGAGAGGCGGGGCTGGAGTGCGGCTGCACGGCGCTGCTGGAGGCGTGCTGCGGCGAATGTGTCACGCACGTATCCCTGACGAAGCCCAAGGCGGTAAGCGACCACAGGCAGCAAGGTGGCCCAAGTACTTTGTGGCCCATTCAAAGTATCCGTTGCTAGCTTCGAACAATCACATTTCGCTAAACTATGTGCTTACCCCACGACCCGATTATTATTCCTGTAAACCGGACTCCGACTTAATAAAGTGTGGTTTACTGCTCAAAAAAAAAAACTTCGACAAGCACATTTGCTCAAAAAAAGAAGAGAAAAATTCATCCACCGTCCCTAAACTTGCGCTGGAACTCACTTTAGTACATGTACTTCAAAATACCCGAAATACGGTCCCTAAACTTGTCAAAGGGGTTCACATATGGTCCCTCGTACGGTTTTGTGTACATATTTCGTTGAGCTGGCGTACGGTTGACCGGTCAATCGCCATGTGGCGATGACTGTGTGGATAACGTGGCATCACATTTTGCAAAAAAAATCCCTGCACGCAAGGGCCTACCTGTCAGCTACTGTGAGAGAAATAAAAGGGAGAAACTATCTACTCTCCCGAGGGGATTCGAACCCAAACTTGCCGAGGAGCGCGTAGTAGTCCACGTTGCACCCGTCGCCGGCGGCCACGCGGGCGTGGAGCTGCTGGATGCGGGCCACCAGCTCGCGGTGCGCCCCGGCGATCTCGCGCTGGCGGACGCCGCCCTGCCGTCGCCAGCTCGAGCCCGGCAGCTTCCCGTCCCGGAGCGCCGCGTCATAGAGGAGCTTCAGGTGGTCCAGGTCGCAGAGGCTGTCGGGGATCGCGCCCACGGACTCGAGCAGGTCGGCGCGTGCGCGCAGCGCTGGGATGAACGCCGGGTCGAGCGCGAGCGCGCGATTGCAGTCGGCGATAGCGTCGGCCGGCCGTCCAGACGCGCGGAACGCCGCGGCGCGGCCCACCAGGCAGGCCGTGGCGAAGGAGTGCGGGAGCACGCCGCCGCGGCGCGCGTCGAGCACCTTGTTGAAATGGCGTACGGCCTCGGCGGGGAGGCCGGCGTCGAGTGCAGCCACCGCGGCGGCGCAGCGGCGGAGCAGGAGCTTCACGTGCGCGAGGAGCTGTGACACCGAGTCCATCTCTCTCGCCGGCGGCATCCCGGACGCCTGACTGAACTTGGACGGCGCCCTTCTACTGGCAGCAGGCACATTGGCCGTCTAGTTGGACGGGGAGAAACTGTCCTCCGACCAGCACACGCTCTCGCGGCGGAACGCAGCCGTGGCGAGGCGGCGGCCGGTCTGGAGAAGCACCACGGCGTCCTCCATTAAGCCGAGATGGAAGCAAGCCTGACCCAAGACCAAGTACCTGTACACGAATTGGCAATAGCAATCAGCACTGCTTGTTGCAAACTGCCATCAATGTTCGATTTGGTAATCAAGGTAATGGCGAGTGATTCTGTTACCTCCACTGGGTCTCGGCTTCGGAGCTCTTGGAAAGGCGGGAAACGACACGACGCTTTATCTCCGAGACGTCGAGGCAGCAGAGGAACCGGGAGGCCCCGGCGCCGGAGACGGAGAGCTCACGCCCCGGGGAAAGAAGGCCGGCGCGGGATGCGCAAGCGAGGTCGCCGGAGCCGGACGAGCAGGACGTCGACGAGGAGGAGGTGGAGGTGTCGTCGCCGGCGCAGGACTTGGCGCAGCTAGGAATGTAGTCGCGGAGCATCTCCGCGACGTCTCTGTATCGGCGGAGCGCGAGCAGCGCGCGCGCCCGGAGCTCGAGCGCGGCCTCCATGCGTGGCGACATCTTGAGCGCCGCGGCGACTAGGCCGAGGGCGGCCGCCGCCGCCGAGTCATCCCCACCGTCACAGTCCCGCGCCGCCGCGGCCGCGAGAGCCGCCCGGGCCTCGCCGATGTAGCCGTTGATCACCTGCCGCGCACAACCACCATGAAAACAAACCGCCATCAGATCCGGGCGCCAAGGCCAGAGAATTCAGGCTCCCCCTCACTCCCTCAAACCACCGTCAGATTCGGGGAGAGAAAGACGAGTCCCCGGCAAGCCGCCGAGTTCCGCCTCTCCCGCGCGCTCTCCCCAGCAAGGAAGCGCGAACGCGTCGACGCGCTCATCGACAAGCTCGGCCTCTCAAGCGCCGCCGACGCTGTCATCGGCGACGAGGGGCACCGTGGCTGATAGTTTCTCCCTTTTTATTTCTCTCACAGCAGCTGACAGGTAGGCCCTTGCATGCAGGGATTGTTTTTGCAAAATGTGATGCCACGCTGTCCACACAGTCATCGCCACGTGGCAATTGACCGGTCAACCGTATGCCAGCTCAACGAAATACGTACACAAAACCATACGAGGGACCGTATGTGAACCCCTTTGACAAGTTTAGGGACCGTATTTCGGATATTTTGAAGTACAGTGTAACATCCCCATGTAATAGCTACAGTAATCACCTTTTGATAATGCCAAGTCATCAAGTGGAACAGTGCTTGATCATCATTTGCATCATGTCTCCTTTCAATTTCCAATTCAGATTTAAATTCAAATATAAAGTAAAAATAAAGTTGTTCAAATTTGAAAACCAAAATGTTCATAATATTGGAAATAATCCAGAAGCATTTATAAAAATGTAAACCACATTAATTGAATTAGTTAAATGACCCTAACATCCTAAAACAGAACCAAAACAGCAATAATTCAACCCCTTTCATTTAATTAAAATTCATACGAAATCATATCACCTCCAAACCAATTTCTGGTATTAGCTAATAATGCACTGTATTTATTTGGCTAGGTCACATATTTTACAAAACTAAAATTATGGCTAAACTAATTTCTAAACAGAAATAAAATAAGAAAACTGAGAAAGAAAAAAAACAAGAAAAAGAAAAGGCCCATCCATCTTACTGTACCAAGCCCAGCCCACCTGGCTGGCCTTTCCCTAACCTCTCGACAGAGGCAGGGGAGGCCGAGCGCGCCACGCCGTCCATCACCCGGATGGCTCGCTGTCGAGCATCCCGCGGCGCCCCAACGCGGATAAGGATCCCCCCGACCTCCCGTTGCTAGCCCTAGCCCGCATTTCCCTTTCCCTCGCTCGTCTTCGTCCTCCTCGCGCAATCCGAGCACCACCGCCGCCATTGCCCCTGCACAGACGCGGCCACCGGCACCCACTCGCCTCGCCGACCTGGCCTAGAGCTCCGCCACTCTCCGCTACGTCGCCGAAGGCCACCCAACGGACCCCTCCGCCTCTGCATCGAGCTCTTCTCCTCGTCTCCCTCCTCAGGCGTCCGAGATCGCCGTCGCCGTCCCAACTACTCCGGCGCCTCCCCGAGCCCATTGACCTGCTCTGCGAGTCCACTGTGAGCTCCTGCGACGTTCCCCTCCCTTTTCCCCCTCGTTCTCGTGCCGTAGCCGTCGTTTCCGTCGGAGCCGTGAGGTCGTCGCTGCCGTTCTTGTCGCCGCCGCGATTCCTACCACGTAAGCTCACGCCCGAGCACTGCCTCGAGCTCCCAGGCCTCACCGGAGCTCAACGCGACCACCAGCTCCCCTCCTCGTGCTCCCTAGCCCCGGGTCCGAACTCGTCCGACTCCGGCCGCCGCCGACGTCGAAGTCCCGCTCAACTCCGACCAACCCCGCTCCCGCTGCTGCTCCAGATCGACGCGCGTCGTCTCCCCGATCCCGTAGGTGCTCGCGGCGGTTCAAACGGACCCCTGTGGCCATTTTCCGGCCACCACCGTGGACGCCGGCGCGTTTTGGCGCCACCGCCGGCGCGCCGCCGCGGTTTAAACCGCCCTGGGCCACTAACAGGTGGGCCCAGGAGATTAGCCAGCTAATTAGCCACTAACCCACATCTCTAATACCCACTGACAGCGGGCCCCCACGCGGATTAATTAAGCCTAATAAAATTTGTTAGTTAAAATTAATTAAACTGACAGGTGGGGCCCGCAGTTACTGTTTAAATGGATAAACCCGCTGAGTCAGACTCAGCACTAGGGCCCACCAGTCAGCCTCTGGTTGACTGGTCTGTTGACCTAGTCAACGGGCCCACTGGTCAGCCACTGTGCTGAACAGCTGGGTACCTTTCTGGGTACCCGTAGCATTTTAGGTTAAATATATTTTTGAATTAAATTAAATTTAAATAAATTCAGAAAATGATTAAAACTTTGAAAATTAATATAAAATAAACCGTAACTCGGATGAAAATAATTTATATATGAAAAATGATCAGAAAATGTGTAGAATCTGAATAACTTATCCACATGTCTGCCACATCCCTCTAACATACCGAACATGGGACATTTTGCCCGTATCCGGTATATGAATAGTGCTTAACTTAAATAAAATAAATCCAAATAAATTCCTAAATTAACTAAATCATTTAGATAGGCAGTATAACACCTCTGTATATCATTTAGACATGTCATACATCCCTGTTGCATTATTGCCGTGTATTTATTGTTTCTTCCCCCTCCTTCTCTCCCGATAGACCCCGAGACTGTCGACGACACCGCTGTGTACGACTACGAAGTCGACGACCAGCCCCTTTCAGCAGAGCTTCCAGGCAAGCAAAACCCCCTTGATCATCCAGATATCGCCCATAGCTTCTCTCTTATTCTTGCATTAGAATTGCTTCTGTTGTTATTCTGATAGCTCCTATTCCGATGCATAGCCTGATTTTGTAGTCCGCTATTGATACTCCACCTGTTGTCCCACAATGCTTAGTTAGCTATGCTACTGCTTCATCGGTGACCCATCACCCTTGTCCGTATGCCATGCTTGTTACCGGGCCGTGATCTCTCTGGGTGAGGATCACGGAACTGTTTACATTACTGCAATACTTAAACTGTTAAAGTCGGGCTGGCCCCAAGGGTGCCCGCGAGTGAATATCATTAAAGACGGGTCGGCTCCAAGAGCACCCGCGCGTCATGTTTTACCAAGTCGGAGCGACAGGAATCCTGTTCGACAATGCGAGTTACTAAACGTGCTTAACGGATCTGGGTATTTGATCTGAGTGGGTCGTTGGCCCTATACGCACTACCACCACGCGGGATAATGGTTTATGGGACCCTCGGTGCCGTATGTATCAGCCGAAAGCTTTGTCAGACGTCTAGTTCAGCATTGCGGCACGGTTGGGCCGGCACCATCCAGGACAGAGGTGGTGCCTGGACCCGCCATGTGCGCAACGACCCGGAGTGCAAAGGGCGATGGCCCAAGACCCCTGAGCGCTTAGGATGTAGACCGGCGGGGACCTCTCTGCTGAGCTCTAGGTAGGGCTGCGGTGTGTCGATCAGCCGAGGCCGGGCATGACCCGATAAAGTGTGTCCGGCCAGAGTTAATCGAGCGTGTTGGGTAACAGTAGTGCACCCCTGCAGGGAAGTAATCTATTCGAATAGTCGTGTCCATGGTAACATGACGCTCGGAGTTGTATCCTGATCTGCTACAACTACAAATGGATACTGATACAATGATAAACTGTTACTACTGCTCTCGTGATCACTTTCTCGCAGGGTAGTCGAGGAAGGATCTCAGGGCAATACTATAATATAACTGCTATTATGTGTTGCTACTCTACTCTCTTCTGATGCTGCAAGAAATGCTTCAAGATGCTAGTCTTCGATAGGCTAGGCTTCTTCCCCTCTATTCTGGCATTCTGCAGTTCAGTTCAAAGATATAGCCCCACTCCTTTGATACAATGCATATTAGCATAGTTCTGATGTCAGTCTTGCGAGTACTTTGGATGAGTACTCACGGTTGCTTTGCTATTCTTTTCCCCCATACCCGATAATTGCGACCAGATGATGGAACCCCGGAGCCAGACGCCACCACAGACTGCTACTACCAGGAGAGCCCCGGAGGTCACTTCTACTGGGTTGAACCAGACGACCAGGAGTAGTTCGGAGGCCCTAGGCAGGAGGCCTTCGCCTTTTCGATCAGTGTCGCTGTTGTGCTAGCCTTCTTAAGGCAAACTTGTTTAACTTTGTGTCTGTACTCAGATACTTTTGTTTCCGCTGATGCTTGTATAACTCGAGCTTATGTATTCGATCCCTCGAGGCCCCTGACTTTTAATATAAAGCTTGTATTATTTTATTTTGTGTCTAGAGTTGTGTTGTGATATCTTCCCGTGAGTCCCTAGGCTTGATCGTGTGCATTTGTGTGTATGATTAGTGCACGATTAAGTCGGGGGCGTCACATACAGATACTAAAGTGGGTTCCAGCGCAAGTTTAGGGACCGTGGGTGAATTTTTCTCAAAAAAGAACGAAACTGCCATACACACGACAGCTGCTGGCCGATACGTGAACGACAGTAAAATCGAATGGGGTAGGAGTGCCAGCCAGCTGCATCCGACGGTAGCCATAGTCCGTAAATCGGCTGCTATACTGTCGGTTCACATAGCAGCGCTCAAAAAAGAAAAAGCTGCGACAAGCGGAGCGCTAGCTGTAAAATTCCCGTCTCTAGATTGAGTTTGCATGGTTCAGGTAGCGTTTCTGAAATCATTTGCAGAGGAAAGGTCTCTCTTAGTAGTCGCTGATTCCGGTGGCGGTAGCTTGGACTTTCTGCCATGACACGGGGTAGATTTGTTAAGCTTCATTGAAGGTTAACAGGATTAACGTTAATGGTGACAATGACGGTGGTCAAGAACCAAATCGGAACGACTGCAACTGTAGATGAGGTGGAGGCTCGGCTCTGTGTTTGTCCTCTCCGGCCTTACCACGATGGCGGAGGCGGCGAAGCATGCTACTAATACGATGCATAACGCCACTGCTTGCCAAGAGTTGTGCGCCATCGCGGACCGACTCCTCAAGTCCCGGGACTAATCTGCTCCTCCCCCGGCCTGTGTGCCTGTGTTTGGGGTTCTTTTGAAAACCCATGCTTGGCTCTGGTAGTCTGGTTTGCCTTTGAGTTCTGAGATACTGCTAGTGGCTGGTTTAGTAGAGTCTGTTAGTTTTGCTTCTGATGCTATAAGAACTCGGACGTGGTTTCTTTCTTAAATGAAATGGAACCGGGGGAAGGCCCCCAATTATTCGAAGAAAAAAAAGTCTCGAGACTATGTGATCTGCGTCAACAACCTGGATGAAAGGACCACGATGTCGCCTAGAGGGGGGGTGAATAGGCGTTTTAAAATCTTTTACGGATTTGGCTATATCCTAATGCGGAAATAAACTAAGCGGATACTTTTCAAGCACAAATCCTAAATATACTAAGCTCACTAAGTGCACCAACAACTTAGGATAAACAAGATGAGAACAATGAGGATATGAGTAAGCACAAGTAAGTTACACAAACTTACTCAATGTATATCACAAGATATGGAAATGAATAATACACACAACCACAAATAAGCAATACAAGCTTACACAAATTATGTCACAAGATATGGAAATGAATGTTACAAGCTAGCAATTCACACTAAGCACAAGATATATCAATAGTAGCAAGTATGAATTGCGGAATATAAAGTGTAGGCCTAAATAATCTCTTCAAGGAAATAGCCAACACAATATAATGAGGACAACAATATATAGTGAATGCAAGGTCAAGAGACCAAAGTAAACCACAAGTAGTGGCTAGGCTTAGAGATAACCGAAGACACAGAGACGAGGATGTATCCCGATGTTCACTTCCTTGGAGGGAAGCTAGTCACCGTTAGAGAGGTGGATGTTACCACGAAGGCACACCAACGCCACGAAGGCTCACCCTATTCTCCTTGAGATATCACCACGAAGGCGATTCCCAACCACTAGTGGTAGACCTTGAGGCGGCCTCCAAACCTTCACAAACTTTCCGGGGGACAAATCACAAGTTGATTCCTCACCAGAGCACTCCTACCGCCTAGGAGTCTCCAACCTCCAAGAGTAACAAGATCAAGGGGGAAATGCTCAAGACTTGCTCAAATCACGAATTCCTTTGGTCAAGAGAGGGAGAGGGAATAGATCTATCACTTGATTGGAAAATCTCTCAAGAACTCTCACGAATCTCTCCGGGATCTAAGATTTGGTGTAGGAGAAGTGAGAGGGAGCCACTAGGTGTTCTAGGGTTCTTTTGGGTGGAGTGGTCAACCCTCTACCGGATGGGTAGAGGGGTATATATAGTGCCACGTGAAATCTAGCCGTTTTAGTGTAAGTGGCTGTGACGGGCCGGACATCCGGGCAAGGGCCGGACATCCGGCGGATGAAGAAAAACCACACGAAGAACACAGAATAAGCAGGAAAAACAGGGTGCCCGGATATCCGGGGAGGGCCCGGACATCCGGCCAACAACCTGCCAAGACGTGCAACCTACTGGATCATTGAGGCCGGATATCTGGGAGGATCCCGGACATCTGGGGCGATACGAGGAGCCGGACATCCGGCCAAGTGCCGGACATCCGGAGGGCATAACCAGCATTTCCGCATGGCTACTGGACATAGCGAGCCGGATATCCGGGAGGAGCCCGGACATCCGGCCAAGGCCCGGATATCCGGCCAATAAAAACAGCAGGAACCCCAAAATTGAAACATGCATAACTTTCACATCCGGACTCCGATTTTGATGATCTTGGGCTCGTTTTGAAGCTATGGAAAAAGCCCAGGTCCTCACATAGAGAACCACCCAAGATCAACAAAAATGGAGGATGCAAATTATGGAAAGGTTTTATCATGTATTTGGGTAACCTACTTGGCTATGGATTTCTTTGGTATATAGGATATGAGTGGAATTGTGTATAGAAGATGTTGACTTGAGCAAATCCATCACGAACCCCTTTGATCCCCTCTTAATAGTGCGGGATCCCTATAACTCAAGAATCATAAAAGAGCTACACTACATAGTTATCGAGAATCCATTCTTGAGTGTATATATTTCTTCGGTGGTCATCACTCCACAACACTAACGCCAAAGGAACTAATACCTTTGACTCGAGCCTTTCACTTGAGCTTGATGTTGATGTTTCTTCTTGGCTCAAGTTGAAGGCAAGACATTGGTGAAATCTTCAAGTAGCTCTCCCATACACAATGTGGGAAGCTTTGCTTTGTATTCATCTTCACTTGTCCATCATGTGATCATCCACAAGCTTCAAGCATGTAATCCTTCGGGATGGTTATCTTGAACTTGCCCTTGTCAACCATGATCATGAACACTTGATGCCATCCTCTCATGGACACTTGGAATCTCTCTCTCGATGCGAGTCCATGAGAATCACCTAACCCTCATAGATATAGAAAACACATAGAATGGGTTAGTACACAAAGCGCAATTGACAAATTCTTACCATACCACACGATCCCATGTGGTACATGATTTGCGCTTGTGTGTTGACCATCTTTGAATTCAATCTTCGATCTTCATCTTGGTCAACAATTATCTTTGCTCCATGAATAATCTTAATGCACAACTATATGTATATGGCATTCATTCCGAATCCATTCAATCTCCTTCTTGCATCACCCATGGAACAAACCTTTCTATATAACTTGCTGTCATTGTTTCTTCATAGGAATTGTCATTCATTATCAAGTCTCAATGCATATATTTATGTTGATGGAATTCATCCATCAATTCATTCAGTATTCTTCATGCATTGCAAATGGAACTTTCCTTCAAATGTATATCTCAATGCAAACATTAGTCCATTAGGATTGTCATTTAATTACCAAAACCACACATGGGGACTACATGTACTTTCACTGGAGAGGCGTGGGGAGGGGTGCTTTTTGTAGTTCTCATGAACCTTTATAATTGAACTGGGTCGTATTCGAAAAGAACTGCACCTATGTAAATGCACGGCCATGGAAGCACTAACATATACTTATAAAATTTCATTAAAAATATGAGTGAGGTGGTCGCTTGTTGGTTTGATTGAGTGCATACGCAGGTGTGCGGTTTAAGGCTCCCCAACGACATGATTTTTGTCTATTATTTATGTCAACCAAAGAGATCTGATGGGTTCTAGATGGACGAGGAAGACTAGGATGGAGTAGGGAGTGCACTCTTTCAAACCGAGGGTCCAATGGATTGTCGATAGATGAGTGAGATTGGGATGAAGTGGGGACTGAAGTCACCGTCATCACCACCAACTTCATGCCTTCTTTGGTTCATAAGATAGGAAAATCATAGGAATAAGAAAATCATAGGAAATGAGGTGACATGTATATCAATTCCTATAGGAAAAAGAGGTTATTTGATGCATATGATAGGAATTTTTTCATCGAGTCTCTTTTCCTTCAAAATGTGAAAGATTGATTCCTATCCTACATAGGAATAGAAATCCATTCCTACAAACCAAAGGGCTCCAAAGGATTTATTTTCCTTTGAAAATCCTATCCTATATAATTCCTACAAACCAAGGGCTCATTCGGTTTGGAGAAAACAAAACGTAGGATTTGGGAATAGTACAGGAATTTGATAGGATGGCACTTGCCATCCTAAGGATTTGTCTTGCCTCGTTCCTACGCAAAAAATGAACATTGAGGCCTCCTTTGGTTTGTAGGATTTTTGTAGGAATTGTATAGGATAGGATTTTCGAAGGAAAAATTCCTTTGAAACCCTTTGGTTTGTAGGAATGGATTCCTATTCCTATGTAGGATAGGAATCAATCCTTCACATTTCAAAGGAAAAAAAACATTAGCCTAGACTCAATGGAAAAATTCCTATCCTATGCTTCAAATGACATCTCTTTCTTTCCCATAGGAATTGAGATGCATGTCATCTCACTTCCTATGATTTTCCTATTCCTATGACATTCCTATCCTATGAACCAAAGGAGGCCTGAGTGGATGTGTAGAATCCTCCAAAAACATAGCAAATGAATAGTATTCCTATGAAATTCCTGTATGCGTTTCCTACAAACCGAATGCATCTATAGGAAAATTTCCTTTGGAATCCTTGTTCCTATGTTTTTCCTGTAAAAATCCTCCGAACCGAATGATGCCCAAAGGTGGCCTAAAGGAAATTTTGCTATAGAAATCATATCCTATAAAATCCCTACAAAATTCATCCAAACCAAAGGAGGCCTTAGTTTCCTGCAGCTCCATTTTCTAACATTAATTATTGCATGGTAAAAAGGAAAACCACCATACTTGACAAGAGAAGAAGATCCATGTTCAATTCACATGAGGTTATAACTTGAGAACATTACATCGGACAGATTCCGTACTCGATACACGCATAAAACAGCAGAATGCTAAAATCACCATGGCTATAAACAGTAGAGAAAGCTTCCTCATCCCTCCACCTTTACTTCTGCAGAGGTGCAGATATGACTACTTCTCTAAATGCTATGATGGCTTACCAAGAGAATGAATTATTTCGCTTTTATATCAGCTTATCACGGAACAAAAACATTTTTGGTGAAAAATTGTTCACAATGATGTGTTGTAGCTCATCAATCAAAAGTCCGAACCCCCCTAGTGTTTCATTAAAGCAGCAATGCATCAACAAACAATCTTCCTTGCATGTGAAGTAAGAGAACATCTTTCAATATGCCAATGGGGTTCAACACTAAGCTTTCATCAAGCTAATATTCTCCAAAAGGTAAAACTGTACACAAACCAGAATCTTCATACAACAGGACATTGCCAATGTAATAACCAAAAATAATAATAAATAATAAATTTAAATAAAAATATACTTGATGTCATAGATC
This sequence comes from Elymus sibiricus, assembly GCA_039707655.1. Classification (NCBI taxonomy): domain Eukaryota; kingdom Viridiplantae; phylum Streptophyta; class Magnoliopsida; order Poales; family Poaceae; genus Elymus; species Elymus sibiricus. The sequence continues at coordinate 73,730,539 of CM077670.1, read as the reverse complement.
ACGAAAGGATTAACTTCTAAATGCAAACTAAAAATTTCCACGGACAAAAACAGTATTAAATGATTATTATTGTTGATATTGTGCATTGAGGATAATGAGCACTATGACAGATAGAGCCAGAGGTCAGCTTTTGCAATTCAAAAGAACCAAGAGACATATTTCCTGTATTTATATGTATGGGAAATGGCAACTATCAGCTTGGCATTTCCTATGAAATAAATAATCTAATAGAGAAAGAGTTAGGATCTATAGCGCATTAGGTGGAGAGAATGACAAACCCTGTTACACAGTATTACTGACTGGATGCTCCACTACATAAACTAAAAATTGAAGAGTACAAAAATAAAAGCATCTAGTCTCTAGCAGTGACTACAAAGTACAAACCTTGGAAGCATGACCCTTTTACAAATCCTACATCCTCTGTGATAAACAGATCATGCAAGAACCAGCAACAAGAGCATACTACCTGAGTACCTGTGATTTTTTCCTCGCTTCTAATGACAATATTAAAACTGAGTATTAGCCTCACTGCTGTTTTCTTCTTCCAGACACATCACTTTTTTGCTATCATCTGTCATCTTCATACACAAATTCCAAATATAACAGCACACATTATGTCATCTGCTTATTCATTCAGTTTGATTTTGCAAAAACTTCAGGTGGCAAATTAGCCGCCTATATAATTTGTATCACAATAACTTTTCTCCAAGAAGACCATCCAAGTTCACAAGTCTGCCAACATCAATAATCAATTTGGCAACCTATTGAGTATTTCCCCCCGATGATCATTGATTCCTCAAAATATAGAAAGAATGACTGCCTCTCTCACCTATTTGTTGGTAACTTGAGATGAGCATTCCGTAAGTCGCCAGATTCCATCAAACTATTATCTTGTTTGCCTCTGATCACCATATCATGATCAGGGCATTATAATTGACCTCAACCTGAAGCTAGGAGCCTAGGACTCGATTTAATTAAGCTTGCGGTCTATGCTGAAATGCCTTCCAAAGACGTGGTGTCCCAAAACTCCAGTTGGTTCCATGTTTCTTCAACACAGATGACATTTTGCTGGCAGAATGCACTGGAATTCAAACATACGCTTTCGGAATATGAACCGCATTGTCACCATCACAAATATCCCAGAATCATGAGCAGCCCAATTGAAAATCGGTACCAATTGGTGTTCTCAACAGAGCTAATGAAGTGATTCAACAACCAATTTCATGTCCTTCACATTCTCCTCAGTGCTCTCATACTTCGTCGGCTTAAACAGCTTCCACAACCCCACCGGATGCTGCCGCCTCACCTCATCCTTTCTCTCCCTGACCAGGCCCCCGAAAATCCTCTCGCACTCCGGGTATGGCTTCACGAACAGATTGTAGAACTTGAGGCGGATGAATCTCACATAATGCTTCATCTCAATGGGGTCCCCAAGCCCACCCACCCACGCCAAATACTCCACCACATTGTGCCGTGGGATGATCGACCTGTCCAGATTTATCCCCAAGAACTCAGGGTACTCCACCAACCAACCAATCTCAAACCCCATCCTGCCCACAAGGAACTCCACCTTCCTCTCCACATCCTCCAGGCTATATAAAATTGCCCGAGGCTCAACGGAGATCACCCTCAGCGCATCCCGCCGGCTCAGCCCGCGCTCGTGCAGGAGCTCTACCCGCCGCCTCGTGCAGGTGAGGCGGAGGTGGAGAGGGGATTGGAGTGGTGGAGAGAGCGGGGGAGGCGGTGGTGAAGGGCCCGTAGAGCGAAAGCCATGGCGGTGGCGGTGGAGATGGCCACAGTTCTGATTTCCGAGTGGAAATTGAGAAATCTGACCTCGTTTTGGTTTAGTGACCTGTATGGCTGTATGGTACTGGTCGGGACGCAGAAGAGGAGCCCCGGGGTTGAGCCCAGCAGTAGGAGGCGGAGGTCGACTGCCTCGCTTGCTACAGCAACGAGGAGGGCGCCGCCGCGTCTACCGGCTGGACTGGGTTCCTCTGACAAACCAGGGAGGAGGGGATCCGGATCGCACGCGTAGGAGGACACCTGGCCAAATGGCCCGGCCCGGCCCGCCCCCCATTAAGCCCATGAAGGCCCACGGGCCGTGTAGTGCTGGCACGTATGCTGCACTTCTAGGCCCAGAACGTGTCGCCCATGGCCTGTTTATCCCTTGTTGGCTGTGTGCTTTGGGTCAACTTGGGCTATTTTGGGGACTTTTGGGTCTAATATCAAAAATAATTCTGGAAAAATATCAAAAATAATTCTGGAAAAAGTAAAAAAAATAAGTGTGTCGTGCCAGCTCGGCCCATGGGCCTGGCCTCGCGGCCAAGGCATGGCCCTAAGCGTGTCGTGTGCCGGGGACGACCCATTTAGCCACGTGTCGGGTCCGGCCCATGACGTGTCGGACACACATGCTAATGGGCCGGCACTCCAGGCACGCCCCAGGTGTCTAGGTCTCAGGAGGAGTAGCTGGCAGTGAAAGGGATGAGAACTACTTTTTTAAGGGAAGGGGTGAGAATTTTTTTACACAAAATAAGTGTCTTGACTTTGTACTAACTTTATTACAAAGTTGTACTAAAGTTGAGACACTTATTTTGGAACGGAGTGAATATTAATTAAACAAAACAAGTACTTTGTCCAAAAGAAATACTGGGATGAGAACTTGAGAAGAAAAAAAAGGAATCCAATTAATCTTGGCCATTAAACCATGTCAATTTAACGACCAAGATTACTCCAATGGTGAGCACTCAACATATGTAGCATTGCAATTGATATCATATCAAATATCAATTCTGTGTTAATCACATAATTTACGCTTAATTGCTATCCTACTACGTAATATCGGCATGTAATTAATTTTCTCCCTAATATCAATGTGCATTGTACATACGCATTTACATACCCTCGGCAGTCCTCTTCTGGTCCTTTAATACACGCACACACTTCCCACTGGGCCACAACCGGCCATGCATCACATACGTCCCATGGGCCACACTTATCTTAGTTCACGGTATTAGTCTGTAATGTAGGAGTGATATTTGTTTTGGATGAAACCTCTCCCCAGATGGCTGCTGTTGGAGGACGTCGTAGTCCTGCCAGGTGGGCGCACCTAGAGGCGGAGATGACCAGCGTACCTGGACTTGCACGGTCACTGTGTTGCCTCGTTTCACCATGCGACGATCCATGATGGCTTCCGTATACGACTTGAGGCAGCTCGGAGAAGACGTGGGTGTAGTTCATCGTGTACGACTTGAGCTATTACACATGGAACACGTGGATGTGGTTGTCCGATGGGAGCTTGAGCTTGTAGGTGAGAGCTTCTTCTTTTTTTTTTTTGCAAAAATTGAAGGTGAGAGCTTCGATCTTCTCCTCGATCTGAAATGATCTGGAGAACTTGTAGGCAAGCTTGGTGCACGGTCATTTGGCGACGGAGGATTGCGCGTAAGGTCGAAGCTTGAGGAGGACGGAGACGTAGACTTCAAAGGAACGCTCAATCCTGTTGCAGTGGGCCTTCTTCTTGAAATGGCGTTGGGCACGCGCAAGCTGGTTGTGAAGTTGCGCAACATGCGTGCTCCAATCCCAGGTCTTGTTGTTCGGCAGTGTTGGTGGCTGGTCGTCCCACAACGGCATGGTGCCCATGTTGAGTTCCAAACCGCGGAGTGCCTTCAAACGAGAGCAATTGATGGACGAGTGAAAGGAGGAATTGTACCAAAACCTCGTTATCGGAAGCCAGCGGCGCCACTGTCGAGGTGTGTCGTGGACGATGTAGCAGAGGTACTTCTCCATGCATTGATTGACCCTCTCGCTCTAGTTGTCCTTTTATCGATGGTACACTGTAGAGTACAACACTGCCGGCACCGTTAAAGAGATCACGCCATAGCACACTGCTAAAGATGCGATCTCGGTCGAAGACGATCGTCTTGGGCACGCCGTGGAGCTTGACGATGTTGTCCCAGAAGGCACGGTCCACTTGCACAGCATCGAAGAGGTGTCGAAGGGGAACAAAGTGGGTGAATCTGGTCAAACGGTTGACCACCACCATGGTTGTGTTGCACCCTTTGGATTTTGGTAGCCCCTCGACGAAGTCCATCGTGATGTCTTGCTAAGGCGCGTTCGGCACCGATAATGGCTCGAGCTTTCCTGCCGTCTTGAGGTGGTCGTGTTGGCGTGCTGGCACTCTGAGCACTAACACACGTAGTTGTCGACGTTCATATTCAAGCCGGTCCACTTGAAGAACTTCTTCGCAAATCATGAACAGTGTTGTCATGGAGCATACTCAGCAACTTGATGCAGAGGGTGGTGTTGGCGCCAATCCAGAGGCGTCCTTGGTGGCGGATGAGGCCCTTGTACATCTCGTACCCATCATCGTCGAGGTTGTGGACTGCTAGCCATGCGAGCATGTTCTAGGCGTTCGAATCACTGGTGTATGAGTTTGACACCTCCAACACCCAGGTGGGTTTGCAATGGGAAAGGGCTTTGAGGCCGATGGTCGCGTCCATGCGTGTCAGGGCATCCTCAACCCATTGTTGATGCCACGCTTGTAGTTGAACTGCATGCCAACACGACCACCTCATCCCTCCAGACATAACGGCCGGGAACAGGTGGCTGTGGCCGGGGTGCTACAATTGGTATCAGAGCCGACCCTCGCAATTATACGGGCATGTGCGGGTCAGGTGCGCGGGCATGTGGCGGATGTCGCATGTGGCTCGTTGCTGGACACGGAATGCATATGTGCCGGACTGGGCGCACATACATGTGCAAAGAGGGAACGTTCCTGTGGGCCGACGAGGACGTCGGTTCCTTTGAGTGGGCGTGTATGTTAGAGGCTAGCTTAACATGAATGATAGACTACTCGTATCAACAAGGAATTCCTTCTTTTTTGGGATCCCATCCGAAAGGAACCTCAAAGTTAAGTGTGCTTGGCTTAGAGCGATTGGAGGATGGGTGACCGACTGAGAAGTTGATCCCGGGTGCGCACGAGTGAGGACAAAGTGTGCAGGAAAGACTAGTGTTGGTCTGTGGGTCTAGTCTAGATCGCTCCAAACGTAATGAACGGGAACCAGTGACTGTGGCCGGGGCGTTACAAGGACTCAAGATTGTATCGCCTCGGATCACGTTGAAGCGGCAATGATAAAATTATGCTATAAATATGACGAAGAGTTTCGGGGGTATATAAAGCCAAAAACATTTAAAAATAGTAGCTGAGACTTTGGGTACTAAATTAATGTGTTATCCTAGAAAAATGATAATAACTATGCTTATATGGCAACATTTGTTTTGCGAAAAGGCCGATGGTTGTATATTAGATATAAAATCAGCCTTACAAGAACTTCCATACAAGAATAACAAATTACAGCAAAATCTTTGAAGAAATCAGCATTGTCTTCCTTCTGCATCCATCGGCAGCACGCCGTGAGCAAAACTCATTGCCGCCTCCGGGCCTCTGACTCGGCAGAGAAATCTTGCTGCAACCAAGTAGCTTAATGAAGCAACGATCGGGAAGTCGTCGATGTAGACCAGAATACACCGGCGATCACGATCTGGATAGATCGCAATCCCAGAGAAGTTGGCCCCGAGTAGAGCCCGAAGATAACCTCCTCAATACCACCTAAACCAAGGAGGGAGACACAAACCTCGCACGTTCCCCGCCGAAGCAACATCTGGTTTAGCTTCTTTGGACCGAGAATGAATAGGAGGAGAAAAAGGCCGCAACATCATCCCCTCCATAGGGCACCGCCAATCACCTAGACAAAACAAAGGCAGAAACGAAGCCCAAGATCTGGCCCTGATTGAATCTTCACAAGCCCTCCGCCGACGCCAAACAACATCGCCAGAGGGAGGACATGACATGGAGGGCTTATTCCTCGCCATCGATGGCGCGACCACCTCACCACCGCTTGCCAGGCACTTAGATTTAACTGTAACAAAAGCTAGGGCTACTAGAGACTATAGAGACAACTCGGCCGGGGTCCCCCCCACCTCAGCGGTACCGTCCGTCACCCGAAGGTGAGGGCAACCAGTGGCAGTGGCAACCCCTTGGAGGAAATCTAGTCACCTTATTTCCGTGAGAGGTCATACCTGTTCGATTGGATTTGGGGTCGAGTGACATGAATACAGCATGAGAAACATAGCAAAAATTATAGATACGTTTGGGACGTATCAATGCCCTCATGAAAGACGTCCATGACGTCCTCCAAGCGCTTAGGGCGGATGGTCATGGCTTCGGCTATGCGCTAGCGATCGTACGGTGAATTTCTTGGACTCATAATTGAGACACTAAGTAATTTCTTGGACCTGTTGTAGTAGACCGAGACACTAAGTAACTTCTGAATTTATGCATTGAAGTTAAATTGAATTGAAACAGAAATGCATATGTATTAAATTGAACTCGAATTGATGCATTTTGTAACCAGATAACAATTTTATTTCATGTTTGTGCATGTGGTATTTTCGCAGCATGTTAGGGCATTTTCTACTGACTCTCAAATCAGACACTGTATCTGTCCATGGACCGGTGGGGACCAGTCTGCGGACACTGATGCGGGAGCTGGGCATCCAAAGTTGTCGCCTAAACTTTCGCCTCCTTTTCTTTTAAGTCCGCAAGCTCAAAATAACCGCGTCTGCAAGGACAGCTTGCATCATCGCCGTTTCATCCGTGTAGTCCTCCTCGTCGGATGTGAAGACCTCGTATAAAGGCTATGTTCGTACAGGGATGCAGAGACCGGGAAGTTTTACCTTCGTTTCGCAAAAAAAAATTGTGGGAATGCAGAGTATGCAGACCTAACCCAAAAGCATCTAACAGACGGCCGTTTCAAACTTTTGTAGACGTGGTTTTGTCTGGGCGCCAAGGTACCGTTCCAAGCACTAATCATACCCTTGTTGATGATAGCAGCATACATTCATCATAGACTCCTAGTGATACGTACAGGTCAGCAGTTCACATCATGGAGGATGTCTTACATCGTCTTCAAGAATCTGCTCACTACACCCTGTCTCCCAAGCTTGGCTGACTCTGGATATCCTGAAGACAATATTGGCCACAAGGAAACGACCAGCTCAAGCAAGTCTCCTCTCCTGAGAGTATCCCCCTGATCATATCATATATTCGCAATCATGAGAAGTATGCCCATCGAGGCACCGCGTCCTGTCCTGCCTTTTTTTTTTTTTTTTTTAAAAGGAGGATGACCCCCGGCCTCTGCATCTGGGAGATGCATGCGGCCATTTTATTGATTATTCTCGAGGACCTTACAAAGTAGTACAACAAAATGTCTGAATCCACCATCTTGGCAACATCTGCCGCTACTCCTATCCATATGATGAAGGGGTGCAAGCTGGACCAAATACCCAGACCTCTCACCTAAGCCTAACATCTAAAGCCGGAGGCCCCGGCCGAGCCACATACCGGGTCCAGGGCACAAACCGGTCCGACGCACTCACATGTGTCGTCGCCGCCATCTTCCACTGGTCCATCTTCAGAGCAGATTGAGGTGCCAGCCTTGGCAGGTGCCTCCGCCGTCGACGCCACCATGACGCCAAACGACGACCACCACCTACGCGAGTCCATCTCCAAGCAACGGACGCAGATCCATGCTAGGATAGGGCCGCACCACCGCCGTCGTCCGCCACCCACAAGCGCCACCCAGCCCCAAGGTTCCCAAAGCGGCGCCTTCAAGAAGGGAACGGCGCCGTGAGCGCCGCCGCCGCCCAACAAAGTTAGGGCTTTCGCCCGGGAGACCTAGGGGAAGGGGAAGTGAGGGGATCAGTCCATACCGACGCCTCCAATGAGGGGAACGGCGCCCTCAGGCGTCGTCGTCGACGCGGCCGGCCATGGCCGGCCAGGGATTTCGCCCGAACTAGATCCCCGCCACCAGCAGCGCCTCCTGTACAGAACCGGCGATCCAAGGAAGCGCGGCCCGACCAGGCTAGCCCGCACGCCGAACAGGGGAGGAGGGGAGGCGCCAGATCGCGCGCACCGGCCACCGCAGAAGCCGCCGCCCGCGCGGCCGGGACGCCAGATCCACCGCCCGCACGGCTGCTAGCCTGCCGTGCCTCGCCAATGGAGCCGCCGCTCCAGATCCGGGGCTCCCCACACAGAGGCAGGGCAGCCGAGGCCCCGCCGCCACCATCCTTGGCGCCCCGGGCTTGCCCGGCGGCTGCGTCAGGCGGCGGCGAGGAAGGGAGGGTGAGGGGGTGAGGCCGGGGGGCGGCTAGGATTGGGAGGGTTGGGAGTAAGGGTGAAACCGGATCGGATAGTTTCCGGACCGAATCCGGATCCGAAACCGGTTGGACAGGATATGGAAAGAGGAAAACGCTATCCGCCGGATACGGAACCGGATAACGGATACCTAAACCGGATCCTGAATAGGATACGGTACAGGCATTAACCGCCGGATACCGGATTATCCGGTTTTGCGATTGGATTATCCGGTCTAACTATTTCGGATTATCCGAAATTAAGTCAGGCCGACCTTGCGGCCAGCCCAAAAACGACCCACAATTAACCATTTTTTTTTGTGAAAGCCAAGAATCTCTCTACCCGCAGCATGCGTGCGTAGCTCAGTGCATTCCCTGGTCTGTGACTCACCCCTCCTAGTCTCTTTTATAATAGCACTCCACGTCTCCTGCGCTTGTGCAAGCGAGGTGGGACTAAACGATCGAACCGTCCTGGTGGCCAGTTCGCTGCCGTGCAAATGAAGCAGGCAGAGCATATGTGGTCCACGGGCTTCCAGCCTTTAGAGGCCCAATAGGCAAGCACTTAGTTATTTAATGGGCTGAGACAATAGGCAAGCACTTATTTATTTAATAGGCAAGCACTTATTTATCTATGGATAGAACAATTAAAAATCTCAGCCCAAAAAAGGCATAGACGGATGGATGGCACGGGATGGATGTGGCTGTTAACTATGTTACGTGCTTCCTTCAAAAAAAAAAAGCTATGTTAAGTGCTGTTAACCCGTGACGTATTATTTGAGGCTGTTTTTGCGTATTTTTGTGTACTTACGAATGTTTCTTTGATAGAGCGATGGATGGCTAGGTCCTAGGTGTCTAGGTTACGTACTGTTAGCTATGTTAGTTACGTACTGTTAATCATTCATGGCCTTTTTTTGTGTGTATTATTGTAGACTTGTGGATGTTTCTTATTGTCCGATTATTTTTGTCCGCTTCCGACCGAGTCCGTTCCGTCACCGTACCGGTATTCGAATCCGCATAATCCGGTGTCCGCATCCGCATAATCCGGTATTCGAATCCGCATCCGTCCCGCTTCCGAATCCGAAAATAAATATGGAATAGGATACGGTATGACCATTATCCGTCCGAATCCGATCCGGTTTCACCCTTAGTTGGGAGCCCCTATCAATTTGATGTGCTGGAGATGCCAGAGTTGGCAGGAATTTTCATGTGGATCTGTCCTGTCCTGCCTGAAACGATCAATTCCCATCCACTTTGCCCTTGGTTTACTCATACATGCCAAGCGTGTGCCCTACCTGCTGATTCCTCCACACACACACACACGGGTCCTATTGGCCACGATAGAAAGCAGGGGAAGAAAGAAGAAAAATATGCTCATTTCCATTACTCAGAGCAAGAAAACAAAAGGAAAGGAAATAGAGCACCAACTATTTCTCAGGTGACAAAAAAGCTTATCAAAAGTTGCATTTCTCATGTTGTAGTTCCACTCCCATTACGGCAAAAGTTAGAGATAAATCCACAAAAATATGACCTTGATTGCTGATCTAATCCATTTGGTCATTGCAAAAATTGAAGAACCCCACGAAAAACATGACTCTAATCGGGGTTACGCTCCCTGCATAGTGCATAACTGCAGATGAACTTTCTCCTATTTGGGAGCATCAAAAGGCTTAACCGCCAAGTCACCTAATAAGCAAGCCTAAAGAAGAACAAGATGCAAAACTCACACCTCGGGGATGTGGTGGTCATCTCGTTCTCTCTGGTTCTGACTGTGCTCACCATTACCAGCATCCTTGATGCTAGCCATGGCGACCATAGACACCTTCTTCTCCTCCTCTTCTCCCTTGCTGCTACGGTCTCTGCTTGACATGGGCGTGGCCAGGTACGTCGGCTTCACGTCCCCGGCCATGACCACCAGCACTTTCTCCTCCCACGCTGGTGGTGGCAGGTCCGAGGCCACCGGCTTGGCGCCGTCGGTGGCGGAGCCTTCGTCGTCACCGCGGCCGGCGCTGCCGTCCAGGTACCCGGACAGCTTCCAGTACGAGCAGGCGAGGATGAGAAGGGCGAAGGCGATGAGTCCGAGCATCGCGGCCAGGCCACCGAAGAGGTACGGCACCGGCGAGTGCCACGCGGTATGCGCGGCGCCGGCGGCCAGAGGGGCTACCACAGCCTTCGTTGCTGCCGCCGTCGCATTGAAACCTGCCCCTGGTCTCATTGTTTCTGCACTTCTTGTCGATATGTTACTCCTCAGCACTGGGAGCAAGTATGTGTTGTTGGGTTTCTTCTGTTCTTGACTGGTTGGCTTGGTGTAATAGCGTGGGAGCATAGTGAAGCGTTAGAGGGTCATTTATAAGGAGGGAAAGAGGAAAAGGGGACGAAATTTGTCATACCAAGCGTGGAATTGCTTAAGGAAGCGCCTCAAACTCATCTAGATGAGATATAATTATGTCTCGACCACCTGACGTCATACCCCTGTGAACAAAGTAGTTTTTTTTTTGAAAGAGTGAACAAAGTAGTTTTTTTTTTGTTGAGAAGAGTGAACAAAGTAGTTTTTTTTAGAAGAGAGTGAACAAAGTAGTTGTGGCTGAACGTTGTCACTACTTCTTTTTGGGCCATTCGTTGTTTGTTGTTTGTTTCCTGGGCCCAGTGTACAACGACTAAGGTTGGTCGTTGTTTGTATAGCAAATGCCCATGGGCTTCCAAACTGTTTTTTGACTTGCCCATGGGCTTCCAAATTGCTTTTTGTGAAGCTTTCAGTTACCCTCTGGGCAATATGGCCAGCACGTCGGAAGGCAATTCACGAGGGCATTTTTCAAAGCCCCCAAACCAACCACGGCTTCATCAACAGATACATCGAAGAGCTTGACATGATTAAAGAACCATCTTCGGTTCAGGTACAACGGCAGGTTCCTCCTACCAATGTTAACGCCCAGCGCCCCAAAGCCCCGCCACCGGGTTACGCAAAAATTCATGTCGATGCATCTTGTTGCCAAGGACTGGGGGGCACCGCTGCTGCTGTGTGCAGAGACTCGGTTGGGACGTTCCTGGGCAGCTCAGCTCTTGTGATCGGAGGTGTTGATAACCCTGTAATTTTGGAGACGATTGCATGCAGGGAAGCGGTTGCACTGGCACAAGACCTGAATCTCCATGACCTAGTGATTGCATCAGACGCAAAGGAGGTGGTTGGAGCTATCAACAAGAGATGTCAAGGAAACAATGGGGCAATTATCAGTGAGAGAACTCGTTTAGCTAGCTCTTTTAATTGTAATTTTAGTTTCGAAGGTCGCGTCGTCAATGTTGAGGCACATAGTTTAGCCAAGTTTGCACTCTCGTTGGGTCTGGGACGCCATGTCTGGTTTGGCCAATCCCATGACCAGATTTGTATCCCACATTCTGTGGATTTTGCTAAATAAAACTGGGTTTACCGCAAAAAAAAAACATAATCTAAGGCAGTGTTCCTATCCAATAGATTCATAGGGATCTATCCTAAATTGCATCCCTATGAATCTTGTTCTTGATCAATAAAAAGAAGTGTGTTTAGACTCAAAAAGCATAATCTAAGGCAGTTTTGGTCGACTTGCGCAAACTGCACATAACAGGGGTCAAATGCTATAGAAACTGACTGCATAAAGAGTTGTCGAGGCACTAAATGCTAAAAACAGTTAGTAAGATGGTGGGCCACTTACGACGATGCTCCTGGCGTGTTGAAAAACTTGGATTTGTTCAACGTGACCAAGATCAATAGAGAGAGGCGAACCAACATGTGGTTGGATGGTTAGGAGAACAGTGGTATCCCCAGCCCACCAGGGTTCAAGTCCTGGTGCTCGCATTATTCCTGGATTTATTTCAGGATTTCCGGCGATGCGCGTTCAGTGAGGGGAGACGTTACCATCGACTACGAGGCGCTTGTGGTGACTTCGTCAATCTCAAGATGATATGCCGGCTCAGTCTCTCGAAGGTGCTCATAGGGTTAGGGTCTGCGTGTGTATGTGTGTTTATATGGATGCGTGTATGCGCGTACATATGAACGCATGCGTCTGTACTGTGTTCTAAAAAAAATTGAGAGAGCAACATGGTTGGACATGAGCTCACCGCTTATGCACATAGTTATGATGATTTTTTTTTCTGGCTAACAATGTGCCATTCCATATCAAGAATGTAACTGAGAAAGACGCAATGTTTCTGGAAATGAATGTAGGACTCTCTCTTTTCCTCAAAAGAAAAAAAAACCCCATGGGCTTATGTGTGTGGGTTATACAAAACATCACCAGATCAAAACAGCCCATGAGTGCATTCACACAAAAAAGTATTGTGCGCTACAGGACAGGAAAATTGTTTCCTTCCCTGCCTTCACGTGGATTGGTTGGTCTGCGCTAATTTTAAAAATGTTCACGAATTAGAACAAATTATTCATGGATTTAAAAAATATTCAACAAATTCTAAAAATATTGACCAATTCAAAATAATATCCATGAACTTTTTAAAAAGTTCACAAGTTTTAAAAATGTTCACTGATTTTTGGAAAAGTTCATGATTTTTTAAAAATAAAGTGAAAAACAAAATTCACCGTCAGTTGCAGTCGCATTGGGGGCTACTGTAGTTGCACTCTTGGTTGCAACTTGTGCGGTCGTCTTGGTGGCCCGTGCAGTTGCAACTGAGTTGCAACACTTGCAATTGCAATCTTTATTGGTGAACATGCAACTAGCCGACAAAAAAAAAACACTACCGGCCCTAGTTGCAGCCCCGTTGGGGGTCATACAGTTGTTGTCGGGTGCAACACATGCGGTTGCAAGTCTTCCATTGTTCAATTGTGGATAAGTTTAGATCCTTCTCTAGGTGGGGATCAACCTTAATCGGTCTCCATTGAACTGCAGGTATTTCGAACGGGCCAATTTGGAATGAATGAAATGCAACGTGCCTATGAAACTTGGTGGGGGCTTGTTAAATTTTATGGGCCTCAACCCACTATGTCGTGTACCTCAGCCTAGTTAAAAGCCTGAAATCTCAAAGCCATTTGAGTTGCATGACAAGTGTGTAAGTTTACAATCATGTTGTTAGTTGAGGAAGAGCAGCAGTAATATAAAAGGTAGGTTGTTCTACTACTCCTTGTAGCATGAGCAAAAAGATCAACAATGTGCGCGCTCACCCACTTCAGGCCATGCCACGCAATGCACGCATGTCGCTTTCATGAATTAAGTTCGAGTTCGGACTAATGTTATGTGCCTTATTGGAATAACTAAAATTTTGCATGGTAGTGTACTACTTTGCTCTGGGCGTACGTGACAATACTCTAGCTCATTTTGTACATGTTTTCTACTTCCAAAGAGTTCTTCTATCATGTGTTAGTTACATCTCTTCACTTTCCCACGCGTTCGCTTTTATGTAGAGAAGATGCAGAGGAGAGAGGTTACATGCAGAATTCATAGCAGTACATAGAACACACACACACAGTCTCTCTCTCTCTCTCTATCTCTCTCTACAGTTGAGTTCGTAGGCCCGGCGGATGCGTGCACGGCCGTCCAAGAGAGCAGGCCTCCGAAACCGCATCCCTTGAGAACCTACAACGGCTGAGGGGTGATAAGATTTTTGGGAGCATCTTGACGCAATGACTCGTTCAAGTTCGACTACATCCTCGACGTCTGTCTGCCTGCTACCTCTATGGCGGACGACCACCTCGTCTTCACCACGATGGCCGAAGATGTTGTAGCGCCGGAGTTTCCGATGAACTCGTGTGGTTTGGATCTCTCTTTGTTGACACGTGTCTTTAGTCTTGATTAAGGCTAACCAAAAAGTACTTATTTCCCCACAGAAAGCCGGTGAAATTCGTCCTCCATAGGCTATGGTTTGGGCAATTCTTTGTCTGAATGAGTTCTTCTCCTCTTCACTCTTTTGTTGGCATGATGGCATGGTCCGGAACGCAACGACTCATCAGAATCAACGACGGGGTCTGGCGGCCATATGTTTTCACACACAAACTGCCGCCTTGCAGGTGTTGCTCTGCGCTTGACCATGGATGGCGGGAAGGAGAGTGACTGTGGCGTCTATGGAGGAGAGAGAAAGAGAGGGTTGCGTGAGGACAGAGAATTTGAGGAGAACGCCTTGCTTCCTGTTTAAATTTGAAGAGTAACTTCTCAAATTTAGAGGAAGGGCTTTAATTGGCCTAACTCTACAAATCATAAAATTTTGAGGAGTTATAACATTTTGATGGGTTTTCATCCGCAACTTTAGCATTTTTGCAATTCTACTTAGAGACGGCAACTGTCAAGTGTGCTCGTGAATCACGGTGATACTCACACTAACAAATGCGGTAGTAATTTTCTGCTCAAATGAATGAATTCATATTGAAATACACACATATATGGAGTCAAATGTGGCATGGGTATGGAATTAAGCCCGTGGGTAACCCAATGGATACCTAGAAAAATTAATAAATGAAACTAACTCCTATGGCATGTGGGGTCAACATCCAACTCCTATGGCCCAACCTTAAATCTCTTATTCCCTAAAACTGATCATAGCTATAGGCCCGTAGACAATAGGTCGCCACTCCTTCTATGTCCTATGTGACTCCTCGAAGCGATGAAATCACCGAACTCTTGTCAAACTATGATCCAGCGATCCCTAGTTCCCACCGTTGCGTCCCACTGCATCGGGCTTCCACCAACCGCCGCTTGTACTCCCTTGGCGCCTCCAAGATGCCACCGACCAGAGGAGGCTGCATCTGTGCCAGACTGCTCACCCATCATCACTTGAATTTTAGACTCATTTCTCTATTTTTTCAAAATGTAAATGCTATAAATTGTGCCCACTGGATACCCATTGGGTATAGGATACCCGATGGATATGGGCTCGGGTGTTAATTTGTGCCCTTGGGTACTGCAATGGGTGGGTATAGAAGGTTTCTATCGGCATGAGTTTGGGCAAAAGGGGTTGTACCCACCCATACCCTACCTATTGGCATCCCTATGCAACTTCTCCTTGGATTTTTATGAGGACTTTTTGCATGGTGATTTTCTGAAATTTCAAAAACAGTGGCTGGGGAATGACTGGGAAGACGAGAAATTGAAAGAAAGATCTCACCAGAATCTCGCCGGAGGTCGGCAGGGACGCACATGCATCGAGACCGTGGCTGGGAAGAGCACGGAGGAGCGTAGTTGTGGCATCTGTGGAGGAGAGGGTTGTGAGAGGAGAGAGAATTTGAGGAGAACGCCTGCTTCCTGTTTGAATTTGTAAAGTAATTTGTCAAATTTAGAGGAAGGGCTTGAAGTGGTCTAACTCTTCAAATCGGTAATTTTTTACGGGTTTTCATTTATTTATTTTTTGGGTATCCATTGGGTTACCCATCAAAAGGGCTTGAAGTGGTCTAACTTGTCAAATTTTGATGGGTTTTCATCCGCAAGTTTAGCATTTTTGCATATCTAGGTAGAGACAACAACTGTCAATTGTGCCCGTGAAGCTCGGTGATATTCACCTCAAATGTGTCCAAGTTTGATGGATAGGATTGGAAGACCGGCTCTTATGTTAATGTTTGCAGACGCATCCGTGGACGAATAATATGTCCATTTTAAAGGATAGCATTGGAGATGTCCTAACTCCTCAAATTAGAAAATTTTGAGGAGCTGTAACTTTTTGATGTGTTTTCACCGCAGTTTTAGCATTTTTGCATTTCTAGGTAGAGACGGCAACCGTCAATTGTGCCCGTGAAGCACGGCGATATTCACACTAACAAATGCGGTACAGTATAGTAATGTTCTGCTCAAATGCGCAAATTCATATTGAAATACACACATACACACTAACAAATGAGTATATAGGAGCAGTAATTAATACGCGCGATAGTTATTTATATTACAAATGTTGACATGCTTGTAGGTCGATCACTGAGGAGAGCGCTAGGATCATCACGGATTCATTTAAGGTCCTTTCTGAAGTGTGCGATCTGGACGTTTTCGACGTCGAGCTTCTTGAAGTTGCTGTTCTTCCTGGTGCTGAAGAAGTTGCCCCAGTTGTAAGCGTCGTACCTGGCCGGCCTCTCGTCGCTGACCATCTCCTCCAACGGCTCGATCATGGCGTCGCTTCCGGGGTTGAAGAAGTAGGGCATGGAGAACCTCTCCTTGTCGGAGTTGACCGACACCCTGTGCTCCGCGCTCTCGTACCTGTCGTTGCTCCACACCTGGATGATGTCGCCGACGTTGATGACGTACGAGTCGGGGACAGGCCTGACGCGCACCCACTCGCCGTCGGTCCGGCGCCGGACGTCGAGGCCGCCGACGTCGTCCTGGTAGAGGACGGTGAGCGCGCCGGCGTCCTTGTGGCGGCCGACGCCAAGGGCGAGGTCGGGGCTAGGGCAGGGCGGGTAGTGGTTGAGCCGGATGAAGGTGGTCTGGTCCTTGAAGAAGCCGTGCAGCCGGTCCGGGCGCAGGCCCAGGCTCCGGGCGATCAGCTCCAGCAGCTTGAACGCCAGCTCCTCCATCGCTTCCGCGTACTCCTCGAAAGCCTCTCTGCATGCGCAAATCAATTTGCATCGAGATTAACATCTGAATCATATGGACCACGAATATTAAAGATTTTTTCTCTCGGGGTCGCAGAATTGATTGAGTTGATGACCGTACCTGAACCTCGGCAGGTCCTCGGGCCACTTGTTCTCGAACACGAGCTCGCCGTCGGCAACCGCGGCAGGCGGCGGCGGCTCGCGGGGGACGAGGTCGAACACCTCCTTCCAGTCCCTGACGTTCTTGGTGTGCTCCGACTCGTAGTACCCCAGCGGCGCCGCCTCGTCCCTCCGCACGGCGGCCTTCCTCTCCGCCGGCAGCGCGAAGAAGGCCTTCTGCGCCTCCAGCGCCCGCGCCACCGTCTCCGCCGGCACGCCGTGGCGCACCACCACGAAGAACCCCCAGTCCCGGCTCGCCCTGCCCACCTCGGCGGCGAGGGCGTCCACGCCGGCCTTGTCGCCGGCGGCGAGAGGGGAGAGGTCGATGACCGGGATGCCGTCCGCGTGGGCGAGGTTCGCCTTGGTGCGATGCTCCGGGGCCTGCACGAAGGCCTGGTCCATGGAGAGGCCGCCCATGGCGATGTCGAGATCGACGATCAAGTAACTCAAGTTCTCACGTATGGTGGCGATAGACTGGCGAGTGCGTTGTGGCCTTGAATGTGGGGGTGACGAGGGGGTTAAAAAGCGTCTTTATGCAGGTTTGATTCAACGAATCTGGACGGGTTTCAGGTGAAGTTTGGCCGTGACCTTGGAGCTGACGTGTGCTTGTCTTGGTGCAAAGAAGAAACACACCTTCCGCTTTGGCGTGTTCGGTGTGTTCTATGTTTGTGACGTCCCGAATGATCTTCGGTGTTGCCGCAAAAAAAAAGATGATACTGTACTACTCCCTTCGTCCCAAAATAAGTGATTTAATTTTGTACTGTACTAACTTTGTACTAAAGCTAGTACAAAGTTGAGTCATTTATTTTACGACGGAGAAAGTATTATTCACATCTGGTACCACTGGAAATTCACAGGAATGTGTACATAAATCACTCCCCGGCGAGGTTCAAAAGAGCTGTAATTTCACGAACGATTTACTTCACTCTCGTGATTTACGGTTTGCGCCAAACTCTAGAATGTTGTGCTTGAGCAGATCCATCAGCGGCACAGTGGCAACACACAAGGTAAGCAGGCCACAAGTGATCCCCGGTGATTGACGACATGACGCCAGAGGCGTTGCAACGTCCGTTTCGCGGCCACCACCGAGCGCAAACAGACAAACATCACTTAATCACTGCCTCTCCTGGTCCATTCATCATCCTGCACCGTCCTCTAATGTCACACATGTCGATAGCGGCTAAAATCATTGTCGTGACCCTTGGTTGAATGTTTAGCACGATTTGATCCGTTTTAAAATAAAATAAAGTCAGATCGGACCTTTTTGCTATCGTCATCGTCCTTGGCGTCTTGGCGATAGGGTACCATGATGTACCGTCATGGTCACTGACGGTACGAAACAAGTCAACGTGTCTATGCCGTCACGGCACCGGCTGACATGAATAATTGGCTACCACCAAAGACCGCGGTGGTAGCCTATTATAGCCTACCGCTAGGCTCGATTGTGGTAGCCCCTGAAGAGGTAAGTGGCCGACGGAGAGGCGGATGGGTCAACCACCCACCCATTCTCTCGAGCAAGTCCTACCCTGTTCGTCCTGAACAGAGAGGAGACGCCTCTCTCCTCCTCTTTAATTCCCCCCTCCGATCTGATGTAGGGTGGAACCCTAATTGACGATCTTTCATGAATTGGAGGGGATCCTACGAAGAACACGAGGGAAATCACGAGAGGAACACTCAAATCAACTCGATCCAATCACACATGCACTAGATCCACATACAAAAGGTAGGGGTACAAGATCCGAAACCAACAAAGGAGGATACACGGTAGCTAGTTCGTCCCGATCCGCGAAGGAGTCGAGGTCTTGAATCCATAGAGGATCTTCTCACATGGATCTCATGGAGGTCTTGATCTCCATGGGAGAGGTATGGATGAGCAAAGCTCTAATCTCAAAGAGCTATCTACTTTGCTAACCCTAGATGATAGAGGGGGAAGTCTTTATATAGTGCTAGTACGAATTAGGGCGAAGTAGGGGGGATACATGGGCCGTGGGCCGAAATACACGCGGTGTCGGGCCGGATGTCCGGGCTCCAGGCCGGATGTCCGGCGGTTCATCATGGTGCCGGATGTCCGGGCCTGGGGGCCGGATGTCCGGCCGAAACTGGCCAACCTTCGGGTGCTCTCTGTAGGGAGGTGCCGGATTTCCGGGCTGACGCCGGATGTCCGGGCTGCACGGGCCGGATGTCCGGGCTGCCGGCCGGATGTCCGGCGCCTGTAGCCTCTTCTGCTGTAAGGCGGCTGCTGTTGCTGTTGCTCCCAGGGGCCGGATGTCTGGGCTTGGGGCCGGATGTCCGGGTCCTGTAGGTCCCCAGTGGCCGTCTTCGCCAGTCCTCTTCATCCGTGAACTTGCCGACTTGTCCATTGTTCTGAGCTTCTCCGAGAGGATCCTCTTGGTACCTAAGCACACATAGCATTTCGGAATGAGGTAGCATCCATGTCTCGCACGCGTCATAGGGAAGCTCTTTAAGGAGTGATGTCACCTCGGTCTCGAGAGCTCTTGCACGGGCTCGTGTCATTGGTCCTCTTGGTGCTTGGGGAGACGTAGGTGGATCCATGGGGATGACCGTAGGATGCTCCGCATCATCTCCCCCCCCCTTGGGAAAGATCCGTCCTCGGATCGGAATCCGCATCACCATGGAAGGGAGATAAGTCCTTGACGTTGAATGCGTCGCTCACGTTGTACTTGTCGCGAGGGATGTCGATCTTGTAGGCATTGTTGTTGTAGCGTGCTAGCACCTTGAAGGGTCCGTCGGCGCGGGGTAGTAGTTTGGACTTGTGCTCGTTGGGGAAGCGGTCTTTGCGAAGGTGTAGCCATACAAGATCTCCGGGGTTGAACACCATGGGGTGCTTGTGGATGTTGACCTTGGTCGCGAGGCGTTGTACTTGGCGCTCGATCGTGTGCCTTGTATCTTCATGCATCTTCTTGATGAAACTTGCGCGTGCACTCGCGTCCATGTCGGTTCGCTCTTGTAGCGGTAGCGGTAAGATGTCCAATGGTGACAAAGGGTTGAAACCGTAGACGACCTCGAAGGGGGACTTGCCGGTAGTAGAGTGTCTTGCTCGGTTGTAGGCGAACTCGGCGATGGGCAAGCATTCTTCCCACTCCCGTATGTTCTTCTTGATCAACACGCGAAGGAGTGTGGATAACGTCCGGTTCGTGACCTCCGTTTGGCCATCGGTTTGTGGGTGATACGCCGAAGAGAAGAGGAGCTTGATTCCGAGCTTGGCGCATAGGGTCTTCCAAAAGTAGCTTAGGAACTTGACGTCGCGGTCCGATACAATCGTCTTGGGCACTCCATGCAAACGCAAGATTTCCCTACAAAAGAGATTTGCGACATGTGAAGCATCGTCTATCTTGTTGCAAGGAATGAAATGTGCCATCTTAGAGAAACGGTCCACAACAACAAATACGGAATCTTTGCCGTTTTGAGTTTGAGGCAAACCAAGCACGAAATCCATACTAATATCTTCCCATGGGTGATATGGAATTGGAAGTGGCATATATAAACCATGAGATTGAGCTTTGGACTTAGCTTTGCGGCATGTAGAGCACCGGTTGGTGTAGCGGGAGACGTCTCGAAACATCTTTGGCCAAAAGTAGTTCTTGGAGAGCGTAGCGAATGTCTTGTCATGTCCAAAATGTCCCATGAGTCCTCCACCATGAGCTTCTTGCAAAAGTAGCAAACGAAGAGAAGACTCGGGAATACAAAGTTTGTTAGCTCGCATAAGATAACCATCTTTCAAGTAATATTGCTCCCAAGTTTTATGAGGTAAGCATTTGTCATAAGGAGTTGCAAATGACGAATCATGCTCATACAAGTCTTTAATGTGCTCAAAGCCAACAACATTCAACTCAAGTTTGGTAACCAACATGCACTTGCGGGAAAGAGCGTCCGCCACGACATTTTCCTTACCTTTGATATACTTGATAACATAAGGAAATGACTCTATGAACTCACTCCATTTAGCATGACGCTTGTTCAATTTAGTTTGACCCTTAAGGTACTTAAGCGTTTCATGATCCGTATGGATGACAAATTCACGTGGACGGAGATAATGTTCCCACACATGCAAGACTCTCACTAAAGCATATAACTCTTTGTCATAGATGGGGTAGTTAAGTTGCGCGCCGGATAGCTTCTCACTAAAGTATGCAATGGGTCGTTTCTCTTGCATTAACACACCACCAATACCATTACCACTAGCGTCACAATGCACTTAAAAAGTTTTATCAAAGTTGGGTAATGCAAGCAATGGAGCATGTGTAAGCAAGGTTTTAAGCTCATGAAATGCGGCATCTTGAGATGGACCCCAAACAAATGGTGCATTCTTCTTACTCAATGCGTGCAATGGGGATGCAATGGTGCTAAAATCCTTCACAAAGCGACGATAAAATCCTGCTAGGCCAAGGAAACTACGCACTTGAAGCAAATTAGTTGGATGTGGCCAATTCTTAATAGCATCAATTTTAGTTTCATCAACATGAACACCCTTAGATGAGACAACAAAGCCCAAGAAGACAAGCTTATCAACACCAAAAGTGCATTTTTCCATGTTAGCATAAAGTCGCTCGTCTCTAAGAATTTGCAATACTTCTCTAAGGTGTTTGACATGATCTTCGAGAGTTCCACTAAACACAAGGATGTCATCAAAGTAAACCACAACACAAATGCTAATTAATTTGTGAAGAACATAGTGCATCACACGCATAAAAGTTCTAGGTGCTTGCGATAAGCCCATAGGCATGACTAACCATTCATACAAGCCAAATTTGGTTTTGAAAGCGGTTTTCCATTCATCACCTTCTTGCATGCGTATTTGATAATATCCACTTTTAAGGTCAATTTTAGAGAAAATTGTGGCTCCACTAAGTTCATCAAGCATGTCATCTAGGCATGGAATGGGATGGCGATATCTAACGGTGATAGCATTGATAGGACGGCAATCGGAACACATGCGATAGGAACCATCTTTCTTAGGCACGAGAATGACCGGAACGGCACAAGGGCTCAAGCTTTCGCGTACATACCCATTCTGTTGGAAATATACCCTAGAGGCAATAATAAATTGGTTATTATTATATTTCCTTGTTCATGATAATCGTTTATTATCCATGCTATAATTGTATTGATTGGAAACTCAAATACATGTGTGGGTACATAGACAACACTGTGTCCCTAGTAAGCCTCTAGTTGACTAGCTCGTTGATCAAAGATGGTTAAGGTTTCCTAGCCATTGACATGAGATGTCATTTGATAACGGGATCACATCATTAGGAGAATGATGTGATGGACAAGACCCAAACTATAAACGTAGCATATGATCGTGTCAGTTTATTGCTATTGTTTTCTGCATGTCAAGTATCTGTTCCTATGACCATGAGATCATGCAACTCCCTGACATCGGAAGAGTACCTTGTGTGTATCAAACGTCGCAACGTAACTGGGTGACTATAAAGGTGCTCTACAGGTATCTCCGAGGGTGTCTGTTGGGTTGGCATGGATCAAGACTGGGATTTGTTACTCCGTGTGACGGAGAGGTATCTCAGGGCCCACTCGGTAATACAACATCACAATGAGCCTTGCAAGCAATGTGACTAAAGTGTTAGCCACGAGATCTTGTATTACGGAACGAGTAAAGAGACCTGCCGGTAACGAGATTGAACTAGGTATAGAGATACCGACGATCAAATCTCGGGCAAGTAACATACCGAAGAACAAAGGGAACAGCATACGGGATTAACTGAATCCTTGACATAGAGGTTCGACCGATAAAGATCTTCGTAGAATATGTAGGAGCCAATATGGGCATCCAGGTCCCGCTATTGGTTATTGATCGTAGAGGTGTCTCGGTCATGTCTACATAGTTCTCGAACCCGCAGGGTCTACACACTTAACGTTTGGTGACGATTAGTATAGTTGAGTTATTGTGTTGGTGACCGAAGGTTGTTCGGAGTCCCGGATAAGATCCAGGACATGACGAGGGTCTCCGGAAGAGTCCGGAGGTAAAGATTAATATATGTGATAATAGTGTTTTGATCTCCGGAAAGGTTCCGGAATTCACCGGAAGGGGTTCCGGGTGTTTACCGAAGTGTTCGGGTGCAGCAACACTTTATATGAGCCAAAGGGGTAAAGCCCATGAGGTATTGGAAAGTGCAAAAGGAAGTTTTGCTACTGCCTTAAGCGGTACTACCGCTGGTAAAGGCAGTACTACCGCGTAAGCGGTACTACCGCTCGTGAGCGGTACTACCGCTTGTGCGCGGTACTGCAGGGATCCGAGTTGGACTCTTTCCCTGCGGGCCAAACCGACCTTGTGCGGGCAAAACCGACCTGGAGGAGGCTTTTACTCCAAGTTTAGACCCCAAGGCTCAACATATAAATAGAGGGGCAGGGCTAGCACACGGGACACATTAAGATTTCCCAAGCCGTGTGTCGGCAACCCTAACCCTCTAGTTCTCCCGTCATAATCTCCGTAGTGCTTGGCGAAGCCCTGCAGAGATTGTTCCTCACCAACATCACCACGCCGTCGTGCTGCCGGAACTCATCTACTACTTCACCACCGCTCGCTGGATCGAGGAGGTGAAGGCGTCATCAAGCCGTACGTGTGTTGAACGCGGAGGTGCCGTCCGTTCGGCG
This sequence comes from Elymus sibiricus, assembly GCA_039707655.1. Lineage (NCBI taxonomy): Eukaryota > Viridiplantae > Streptophyta > Magnoliopsida > Poales > Poaceae > Elymus > Elymus sibiricus. Next base: position 73,707,069 of record CM077670.1, on the reverse strand, counting down.
CTAGATCGTGTTTGGATCGAGGGACGACTTGCGATTTGGATCGCGAAGACGTTCGACTACATCAACCGCGTTTCTTAACGCTTCCGCTTAGCGATCTACAAGGGTATGTAGATTCACTCTCCCTCTCGTAGATGCTCATCACCATGGATAGATCTTGTGTGTGCGTAGGAAAATTTTTGTTTCCCATGCAACGTTCCCCAACACATTCTCCATGAGATGTTGCACTTGCCTTTGGATCTCTTTGGTTTCTTCGGGGTTGACGCGGTATGGTGCCTTGTTCGGTAGTGGTGCGCCGGGGATGAGGTCGATGTGGTGTTCGATTCCGCGGAGGGGAGGAAGTCCGGGAGGTAGCTCATCGGGAAACACGTCCGCGAATTCCTGCAATAAATGAGACAATACAAAAGGAAGATGTTGTGAAGTATTAGTCCGCACCACTTCATCTTTGCACACAAGTATAAAGTGAAGAACACTTGATGGGCTCTCACTCACATCCCTCACGTCTCTTTTGGTGGCTAAAAGAACTAGATCTCTTTTGTCACGCATCGTGGAGTCACTCATGTTTGGCTTGTGGCTCTCACTCTCTTTTTGGTGGCTCACTCGCTCACTTTTCTCTCCACGATGGGTAGATGCTTGCTTATCCGCGATGACTTGACTTGGTGTCATTGGTCGAAGTATGAACTCCTTGCCCTTCATCTTGAAACTATATTGATTTGTCCGTCCATGGTGGGTGACGCCTCGGTCAAATTGTCATGGTCGTCCGAGTAGGAGATGTCACACGGACATAGGAACCACATCAAACTCTAAGTTGTCTTCGTAGGCGCCAATCTTGAAGGACACTTGGACGGTGTGCTCCACTTGAAGTGTTCCAGAGTCGCTAATCCATTGGACCTTGTATGGGCGAGGGTGCTTCTTCTTGACCAATTGGAGCTTGGAGCATAATTCTTCACTTGCCAAGTTGTGGCAACTTCCGCCGTCGATGATGACCTCGACGGAACGTCCTTGGATACCCGCTTTGGTATGGAAGATGTGGCAACGTTGGTCTTCATCTTGATGTTGTTGAAGTGTCAAGACCTTGGAGACAACAAGAGCGGGGCTTGAATCATTGTCGCAATAGATTTGCGCATCTTCGTCTTCATTCACTTGACGGTGCATGGCCACATGCTCGAGGGCTTCCATTTCATCTTTGCTCATTGAGTCGTAGGTGCCATCGTCATTCAGGATCATTGTGCGTCGAGTTGGACACTCGAAGGACTTGTGGCCTCGTCCTTTGCACGTAAAGCACTTGATGTCACTTGTTTTGTCGGTGGCATTCGAAGGAGTTGTTGATGACGAAGCTCTTGGCTTGGAGTTGCTTGTAGTAGGAGGAAGACGACTCGAAGATGTCGTTTGTTGCTTGGAGCTTGACTTGTCGCCGGTGCTTGGTGTAGCTCGAGTCGTGGAAGGAGTTGTCGTAGTCGTTGAAGCTTGAGTGTATGAACCGTAGGTCTTGGAAGAGTACTTGGAGTACTTGTAGTCTTCTTGTACTTGTCGCTCCGCTTTGGTCGCTTGGTGCACTAGCTCGAGGAGGTTGGAGTACGGTTGGAAGTCCGCTATCTTCTTGATGGGATGGTTGAGGCCATTCAAGAAATGCGCCATTGTTTGTTCGTCATCTTCCTTGACGTTGGCTCGTATCATTGCAATTTCCATCTCTTGGTAGTATGCTTCAACCGACTTGGTACCTTGCTTGAGGAGTTGTAGTTTCTTGAAGAGGTCGCGGCTATAGTGTGTGGGCACAAAACGAGCTCGCATAACATCTTTCATTTGATCCCAAGTCGCGATGGGTGGCTCGCCCTTCTCTTGACGCCTTGCGATCACTTGCTCCCACCAAATGAGAACATAGTCTTGGAACTCGAGAGATGCCATGGCGATCTTCTTTTCCTCGTCGTAGTTGTGAAGGCGAAATATCTTGTCGACCTTCAACTCCCATGAAAGGTATTCTTCGGGATCATTTCCACCGGAGAATTTAGGCATGGTGAACTTGAGCTTGCCGTAGCGCTCCTCATTGCGTTGTCGGCGGTTGCGGTGACGCTCTTTACTTAGAGGTTGATCTTCTCGCTCATCGTCGTCGTGTTCATCTTGATTGACTTGACGTGGTTGTCTGGGAATTCGTGCACGGTTTCTCATCTCTTGGCATTCCTCAAGTCGTGCGGCTTCTTCTTGTTCGCGCACGCGGCGGTTGCGTTCGGCGACGTTGCGAGTTGCTTCGCGTAGGGCACGTTGAGCTTCAAGAGCTTGCTCGTCACGACGTTGTCGTTCTTGGTGTAGGTCGTCGTCGTCTTAGTGTACTTGACGTTGGCGTTGTGGAACTTGATCTTGGTTCCCGTTGGCTTGTGCTTGCCGCTTTTGTCGTTCGCGATCTCGAAGGCGGTCTTGCAAACCATTGCCATGGAATGGGTTTCTTGAAGCTTGCCGATCGTCATGGTCTTGGGAGCGATGAGAGCGTGCTCGTAGAGGACTTGCATCCGAAGAAGTGTCCGAAGAGTGTCTGCTCGAATGGCGCCGTCTTGATCTTGATGACGACGAAGTGGAAGAATCACGGTTGAGCATCAAGGTCCGAAACTCGTCCATTCGCGATGATAGCTTGTCATCAAGGGTTTGTCGAAAGTCGGAGGCGAGTTGTTCGATGCGTTCGCCCAATGCTTCGCTCTCTTGATGTAATGCTCGTTGGACGCCAAACAGGTGAGCCTTGGTGACGTAGTTGTTCGGTGCGTCTTCTTGCTCATCGAAGAGTGGGTTGATCGAAGTGCTCGGCCTATCCATGATTCTCAAACAAGTGTTAGTGGAAGAAAGAAACAAACTAGACCAATGTACCTTATCCAATGTTGAAGATGGATCAATGATCACCCAATATGGTATTATGGAAATAGTGCAATTGGTACCGGATCGAGTCAATCTCACACCTACACAAGTAAAGCTTTTGGAGGAGTTTGGTTAGGATGGTGGCCCAAAATTTCTGCAATTGCAAGCAAGATATCAATAATGTTGAAAAAGATTCACAAGTTCGCAAGTGTAACGAGTAGACCAATAGCAATAAGTAGCACACGGAAACACACGCACGGATAGATAAATGAGGTCGTGCAACCAAGAAATGAGCTCAAAATGTGGAATCCACGGAAAATGCTCTTGTTGCACAACACTAGAGAGACGCTAGCACGATTGCTCAATAGGCGGATACGAACTTGTGCACAACCTATAAGAGACAAAACGTAACGCTTTCTATCTCACTTATGCTATGTATGTATGATTCCCGGTGAACTTGTCACAATGATCCAAGATGATCAAATATGCTATGTAATGTGGCGATGCTATGGCGATTGCTTACAAGCTTGTTGCTCTTTCTCTTTTGCTTAAAAGCTTCTCTTTCTTTTGATGTTGTCCTTTGGCCACTTATGCGAAATGCTCGTACGAAGATAGCAATGATGTATATGCGGGAACAAAATTTTGGCACACGAGATGATATGTGTATGTATGCACGCTATAATAGCTATGCGGCTCGGTATCACTAAAGTGCAGAAGTAGCGTTGCCGGCAATACTCAAATGGCTAGTCTCGTAGGAAAGCTACGCAAAAGATGGTCTCGGGGGTTAACAATGCAATGGCAAGGATATGAAACAAGATGTCGTCGATGTTACCGTCCTTGCTTACGGTAGAGTGTCACGATGGTGAAGATGGTCGTTGTCGATGTCGAAGTCCGGGGCGATGATGAGCGGCGGTGATGTCGTTGTCGAACCGTTCCTAAGTAGCCGAAACACGTTAGGAAACGGCAAAATCCGCGGCTCAAAATCTCAAGTGGCACGAAGGTGGTGGTATGCGGAAGTCGGTGGTGGAGTGGCTCAAGGGATTGTGGAAGAAACGGTGGGAAAACGGCGAAAATCGAGGAAATTGTGAGCTGTTGGCGTGCTAGTGCATAGTGGTCGGATGTCTGGGCCAGATGGCCGGATGTCCGGTGCGCCGGATGTCCGGGCTGTCGGGCCGGATGTCCGGGCAGGCAGATCCGTGGAAGAACTCGAAGAACAAGCGGGGAAAAGAAAATTTCGGGGCAAAATCCGGACGATTGTGTGGATGGAAGGCGGGGAAAAGATGGGGGAAAGCTAGATCCACTCGAAACCAAGCAAATCCATGGATCAAAATCAACAAAATATCATCAAACCAACAAATCACAAAAAAATTGGTATGGCTATTTTTGTGGGGATTTTTGAATTAGGACCAAAAACAACAAAATCAAGCTAGAAAACGGTGGGGGAGACTCCAAATTCGTGATCAACGTGGCTCATGATACCAAGATGATGTAGGGTGGAACCCTAATTGACGATCTTTCACGAATTGGAGGGGATCCTACGAAGAACACGAAGAACACGGGGAAGAACACGAGGGAAATCACGAGAGGAACACTCAAATCAACTCGATCCAATCACACATGCACTAGATCCACATACACAAGGTACGGGTACAAGATCCGAAACCAACAAAGGAGGATACACGGTAGCTAGTTCGTCCCGATCCGCGAAGGAGTCGAGGTCTTGAATCCGTAGAGGATCTTCTCACATGGATCTCATGGAGGTCTTGATCTCCATGGGAGAGGTACGGATGAGCAAAGCTCTAATCTCAAAGAGCTATCTACTTTGCTAACCCTAGATGATAGAGGGGGAAGTCCTTATATAGTGCTAGTACGAATTAGGGCGAAGTAGGGGGATACATGGGCCGTGGGCCGAAATACACGCGGTGTCGGGCCGGATGTCCGGGCTCCAGGCCGGATGTTCGGCGGTTCATCATGGTGCCGGATGTCCGGGCCTGGGGGCCGGATGTCCGGCCGAAACTGGCCAACCTTCAGGTGCTCTCTGTAGGAAGGTGCCGGATTTCCAGGCTGGCGTCGGATGTCCGAGCTGCACGGGCCGGATGTCCGGGCTACCGGCCGGATGTCCGGCGCCTATAGCCTCTTCTGCTGTAAGGCGGCTGCTGTTGCTATTGCTGTTGCTCCCAGGGGGCGGATGTCCGGGCTTGGGGCCGGATGTCCGGGTCCTGTAGGTCCCCAGTGGCCGTCTTCGCCGGTCCTCTTCATCCGTGAACTTGCCGACTTGTCCATTGTTCCGAGCTTCTCCGAGAGGATCCTCTTGGTACCTAAGCACACATAGCATTTCGGAATGAGGTAGCATCCATGTCTCGCACGCGTCATAGGGAAGCTCTTTAAGGAGTGATGTCACCTCGGTCTCGAGAGCTCTTGCACGGGCTCGTGTCATTGGTCCTCTTGGTGCTTGGGGAGACGTAGGTGGATCCATGGGGATGACCGTAGGATGCTCCGCATCACGATCTCCATCGTTTGTGCATTATTTTGGCGGATCTTGGAGCCAAAACGAAGAGCAAGGTAATCTCCATCCTTTCCTCAAAAGAATTTCTGTTAAATCTTTGTATTTTTATGTATTATTATATGACACTAGGTGGAACCCTAGTTCCTCAACTTGTTGGAAATTTTGTCCATTTTAAAGTATGGTTGTTGTGTTTGTGCAATAGTATGATGTAGTAGTAGAATGTGTGGATGAATGAATGGATAGACTATGTGGATATGTTGGTGTTGTTTTTTTTTCAATGTGTATGGATGAATGGATGGATAGATTGTATGTATAATGGATGGATAGTTAATGTGAATGAATTGATAATGTTGGAAATATGCCCTAGATGCAATAATAAAATGGTTATCATCATATTTCCTTGTTCATAATAAATGTTTATTATTCATGCTAAAAATGTATTGACCGGAAAATTAAATACATGTGTGAATACATAGACAACATCGTGTCCCTAGTAAGCCTCTACTAGACTAGCTCGTTGATCAAAGATGGTTAAGGTTTCCTAACCATAGACATGAGTTATCATTTGATAACGGGATCACATCATTAGGAGAATGATGTGATGGACAGACCCAACCGTAAGCTTAGCATCAGATCGTATCACTTAGTTTATTTGCTACAACTTTCTTCATGTCAAGTATCTGTTCCTTAGACCATGAGATCATGCCACTCCCGAAAACCGGAGGAATACCTTGTGTGCTATTAAACATCACTTCGTAACTGGGTGATCATAAAGGTGCTCTACAGGTATCTCCGAAGGTGTCTGTTGGGTTTGCATGGATCGAGACTAGGATTTGTCACTCCGTGTGACGGAGAGATATTTCTGGGCCCTCTTGGTAATACATCACAAGAAGCTTCATGTGACTAATGAGTTTAGTCACGGGATCTTGTATTACGGAACGAGTAAAGAGACTTGCCGGTAACGAGATTGAACTAGGTGTGGAGATACCGATGATCGAATCTCGGGCAAGTAACATATCGCCGGACAAAGGGAATTGCATACGGGATTAACTAAATCCTCGACATCGTGGTTCAACTGATGAAGATCTTCGTGGAATATGTAGGAACCAATATGGGCATCCAGGCCCCGCTATTGGTTATTGACTGGAGAGGTGTCTCGGTCATGTCTACATGATTCTCGAACCCGCAGGGTCGCACGCTTAACGTTCGATGACGCTAGAGTAGTATTGGGATATTTGTAATGGTGACCGAAGGTTGTTCGGAGTCCCGGATGAGATCCCGGATGTCACGAGGAGCTCTGGAATGGTTCAGAGGTAAAGATTTATATATGGAAAGTTGTTGTCGGGGTTCGGGAAAAGTTCGGTTTTTTCGGTAATGTACCGGGAAGTCGGATCACCGGAAGGTTCCAGAGGGGTCCGGAAGTCCTCGAAGGGTTCCACCATGTCCCATAGGCTAGCATGGGCTGTAGGGGGGCGCCCTGGCCTTATTGGGCCAGGCGCACCAGCCCCTACAAGGCCCATGCGCCTGGGGATGAGAAACCCAAGAGGGGAGGCCCCTCCACTTGGCTTGGAGGGCACTCCTCCCCCCTTGGCCGCCGCCCCCTCCATTGGAGGAGAGGCTAGGGCTAGCCGGCCCCTCCCTCACCCTTATATAAAGGGTGGAGGCGCAAGGGGAGGGGCGGCACCCTTTGCCTAGCCGCTGCCCATTCCCGTCTTTCCCATATCCACACCCCGGTGTCGCATGGCGAAGCCCTGCCGGTACTCCACCACCACCATCATGTGACGCCCCCGACTCGATCGTGCACTAATCATACACGCAAATGCGCACGATGAAGCCCAGGGACTCACGGGAAGATATCACAACACAACTCTAGACACAAAATAAAATAAAACAAGCTTTATATTACAAGCCAGGGGCCTCGAGGGCTCGAATACATAAGCTCGAGTTACACAAGCATCAGTGGAAGCATTAGTATCTGAGTACAGACATAGTTAGACAAGGTTGCCTTAAGAAGGCTGAGCAAAACAACAACAACTAGATCGAAAAGGCGCAGGCCTCCTGCCTGGGAGCCTCCCATCTACTCCTGGTCGTGTGTCTCCACGTAGTAGTAAGCTCCACCGGTGGGGTAGTAGTAGTCGTCGACGGGGGCAGCTGGCTCCGGGGCTCCGTCATCTGATCGCAACAATCGGGTATGGGGAAAAGAGGTAGCAAAGCAACCGTGAGTACTCATCCAAAGTACTCGCAAGACTTACATCAGATCTATTCTATTTATGCATCGGTATCAAATGAAGGGGCTGTATCTGTGGACTAGACTGCAGAAATGCCAGAATAGAGGGGAAGGCCTAGCCTATCGAAGACTAGCATCTTGCAGCATCTTGCAGCATTAGAAGAGTGCATGTTAGCATATAAAAGTATTAGTAACAAGTATAATAGTAGCCATGCCCAGAGATCCTTCCTCGACTCCCTGCGAGAAAACGATCCCGGGGCTATCATTTCAGTTTAGTATCACAAGTATCCAGTTCAAGTTGTAGTAGATCGGGATACAACACTGAGCGTCCTGTTACCGTGGACACGGCTATTCGAATAGATAACTTCCCTGCAGGGGTGCACTACTGTTACCCAACACGCTCGATTAACTCTGGCCGGACACACTTTTCCGGGTCATGCCCGGCCTCGGCTGATCGACACGACGTAGTCCTACCTAGGCTCAGCAGAGAGGACCCCGCCGGTCTACATCCTAAGCGCTCAGGGGTCTTGGGCCCATCGCCCTTTGCACTCCGGGTCGTTGTGTGCAGGGGGATACCAGCACCACCTCTGCCTGGATGGCGCGATCCAGCCCGGCCACAATGCTGAAATGGACGTCTGACAAAGCTTTCGGCTGATACATACGGCGCCGAGGGCCCCATTAAACCATTATCCCGCGTGGTGGTAGTGCGTATAGGCCAGTGGCCAACTCAGATTAAATACCCAAATCCGTTAGTGTATTGGGAGCTCGCGGAAACGAGCAGAGATCCACGATCATGTGACCCCGTCGCCCCGTCTCGTGGACTTACGGCAAGGGCCAGGCCCAACCCTCTCCTGGGGCGGTCTACTTGCCCGGCCGTGCCACGTAATTTTCTCGCGGGTACCCTCACGGTCAACCCGACTTCACGTCGCTCGCGGGTACCCCTCGAGGTCGACCCGACTTCAACAGGGGACTGAAGTAAAATTAGGGTAACCGTGTGTCCATAACATCAAGATGGAATCCAAGGAATCACCCTCGTTGGATTCCTACTCGATGTAACCGTCAAGGTGAACTCGGAGGAATCACCCTCGATGGGTTCACACTTGAGGGGTTGTACGACAGAGGCATCATCGGAGGTGGTGAAAGAGGAATCACCCTCGGTAACCCACAACCGACTAGCTACGCTACAGAGATATCATCAGAAGTGATGTAAGATGTATCACACTCGGCACTCGATATTAGCTCTGCAGAGTCATACAACTAAGGGGGTGTGCGGTGCTGTGTCGGTCTCTGAACGTCGATCACATTGATCGGGGCACCGGTAACAAAGCGGGGCAACAGGGACAAGGGTGAGGGGTCACTGATGGATCATTAACCAACCTATACTAAGCATTTAGGATAGCAGGTAAGGTATCAACAGCAGTTACAAATACAGGCTATGCATCAGAATAGGAGCAATCAATTACAGTAGCAAATTCTAATGCAAGCATGGGGGAGAAGGAATAGGTGATATAGGAATGATCAAGGGGTTTTGCTTACCTGGAAGCTCTGCTGTAAAAGAGGGGTCGTCGGTGGAGTAGCAGTCCTCGGGGGCAACGTCGGTCTCGGGGTCTATCGGAGAGAAGAGGGGGAAGAAATAGTAAATATAAAGCACACAGACGCAACACAGATGCACGACATACCGGTAGGTTATGCTTGGGGTGATATATTGCATCTCTAAATATTCTAGATGTTTTAGGAATTTATTTGGGATTATTTATCTAAGGTCATGCACTATTCATCTATCAAAAACAGGCCTAAAGTTACAGGTTCAGCTACTTAGGGGAATCTAACATGCATGCAGATGACATATTCGGATTCGTTAGATTTTTCTGACCATTTTTCATATATAAATTATTTTCATCCGAGCTACGGTTTAATTTCTATGATTTTTCAAAGTTTTAAATGATTTTCTAGAATTTTTGGAATTTACTGGAATTAATTTAATTCGAAAATCATTTAATTATTAATTGCTATGGGTACACAGAAGTGTACCCAGAAATGTGCAACAGAGGCTGACAGTGGGTCCCAGTTGACTGCTGACTCAGCAGTCAAATGTGGACGTTGACTGGTCAACTGGGTCCAGTGGGACCCAGCTGTGAGTGACTCATATTAGTTAATTTGTTTTATTAGCTTAATTAATTGAGGTGCGGGCCACTGTCAGTGGCTAGTTAGTGATTAGGATTAGCAATAAACAAATTAGCACTAATATAATTAGCACAGTGGACGTGGCCCACCGGTGAGTGACACACACTTAATCCAAGGGTTATTTTAGGGTGGGGCCCGGCTATCAGCGACTATTAGCTCTAACTAAACGTAATTAGCACCTAAACTACACACTGGCGCGCGGGGCCAGTGAACAGTGCCTGCCGGCGTTTAAACGCCGGTGGCAACAGTACGCGGCGGACGCCCGCCAGATTCGCGCTCCGGCGGCCAAAACGCGCGCGGCTAGCACCGTTCGAACGCTCGCAGCGAGGCGCATCGCGCGGTGGTACGGGCGTGACCAAAAGGTCACCGGGGTGACGCCGGCATCGAGGTCCAGCGGCGGCTGGAGCACGGGCGCGACAGGATTGATGCTAGAGGTGGCTAAAAGGAGAGGGGAAGAGTGCATCCGGTGCGGTGGCTCACATCGGGGTCGAGGGGGAGCTCAGGGGAGCCGGGGGGTGGCCAGAGACGAGCGAAACGAGCGGCGGCCGAGGTGGATCCCGGCGAGGGGAACGGGCGCGGGCGGCGTCGCAGGTGCTCCCCGGCTTCGATCCAGTGGCGTGGTCGATGAAGAATAGCCCGCCGGGGCTCCTGGACATGGTGGAACGGCGAGGGGAGGCCGGTGGCTACGCGTGCGGCGGCGGCGCGGCCATGGCTGCGTCGGGCTCGCTCGGGAAGAAGAAGGCGAGCGAGGCGGAGGGGGGGTGAGGGGCTAGGGTTAGCAGTAGGGGCGAGGGCGTCGCCCTTATCCACCTCCCCGACCGCGGGATGGCCGACGCGCGGCACATCGGGTCCTGGACGCGCGCACGGCGTCGACGATGAGCAGTAGGAGGAAGACGACAGGGCCAGGCTGGGCTGGGCTAGTTACTGTTCACCGTGGGCCAAGTGCACAGTGGATTTCCTCCTTTTTCTCTTTCTGTATTTGCCTTAGCTACTGTTTTGCAAATTGTTAGGCCCCAAAATGACTTTTGTAAAATATGGAGTTGTGCCACATAATTACTTAGCAATATTTAGCACTACCATAAAAAGTTTGGAGGCAAGATGATTTCATTTGAATTTTGCATAAACGAAAATGGATTAAATGGGGCTGTTTTGGGTACTGTTTTGGTGGCTAGGGTCGATTTGGGAATCCAAATAATGTTGGTTTTATTTTTATAATTGCTTTGGGATTATTTGCAATATTATGAACTATTTTGTTTACAAGTTTGAAGTTTTCCTAAATTCACTTGTTATTTGAATTTTGAATTCGAGTTGAATTATTTCTTAATTGCATTTCTTAGGATTTAATGATAATGACTTGGCATCATTAGTGTGAGGTCACTGTAGCTAATTACTGGGGGTGTTACACATCACCACCACACCGCCGTGTTGGTTGTGATCCCATCTACTTCTCCCCCTTCGCTTGCTAGATCAAGGAGGAGGTGACGTCACCGAGCTGCACGTGTACTAAACTCGGAGGTATCGTCCGTTCGGCACTAGATCGGTTGGATCGTGATTAGATCGCGAAGAGTATCACTACATCAACCGCGTTTTATACGCTTCCGCCTTTGGTTTAGAAGGGTACATAGACACACTCCCCTCTCATTGCTATGCATCTCTTAGATTAGATCTTGAGTGTTTCGTAGGAATTTTTTTGATTTTAATGCAACGTTACCCTTCAAATAAGTATGGATATATAGATTGCAATGTGTGTGCAATGTGTATGGATGAACAAGATTTTTTTGGGCATATTTTTGGATGAATGTTGAAGATAATTTTGTGCATATTTTTGAATGAATGTTTGGGTGAATAAATGGATATGTTTGGATGATTAAATGGATGATTAAATGTTTGGATGATGTTGTTAAGTCCTTGTCAAATAATTGGTTAGAAATATCAATTGTGTCAGGATGTCCAATGATGAGGACAATGGCCGTTGGTATATTGGGCTTGACCCTACTTTCGATAAGGGGCATCGTGCGCGGGCTATCGAGAATGGATGGGTAACAAGCACATGCATAATCTTTTTCATGTTATTTATTTGATTGAAATGCAACGATAGTGATCAATTTGTGCAATTTTGATAGGTCCTACAAATAGTGCGAATGAGGGGTCACACAAAGGCCTGCGAGTTGCGATACGACGTGCGGTATGAGCCGTACTTCGATAGAGCTGGCCTACTATCGTTCGTTACCCTACTGGATCATTGGAGGCCGGAGACACACAGTTTCCACCTCTATTATGGCGAAATGACGGTCATCCTAGAGGACTTCGCCATGATCACTGGACTTCCGATCCACGGCGAACCTCTCATCAGACGAGTGGACAACAAATGGTGGTGTCAGAGGGTTACCGCACTCATGGGTGGTTGCTCCGCCTCTCTTCGTGACGATGGAAAGACGAACAACATGACATCCGGTGTCCCTTTCAAGTGGCTCATTCAGAACAGGTCGGGATGCCCGCAAGATGCCGCCGAGGAGACTGTGGAGCATTACGCACGGGCGTACCTATGGTATCTCCTATCGCTGGTTCTTTTTGCAGATATCCGGTGACATTGGCCTTTGGATGTATCTTGACTTCCTGAGCGACTGGGACGCTAAGTACAATTAGGGATCTGCTGGTCTCGCATACTTATACCGGTGAGTAACAAGAACTATGTTTTCCTTAATTGTGTCAATCCAATCGTGAATTGTGATTTGCAGCTCGACGACGCAAGTAGGGAAACCACCAAGTTCCCCGGTCCTGGGATCTAGCTAGGTTCATGACATTGGTATTCAGAGCGACTATTCCTTGCGTGTTTTCTGGCTTTGATCTGTAATTTTGACAAGATGTTGACGGTAGAACTCATTCTGCTGTTGTAATACTGATCCAAGGTCAGATTGGTTGGAACTTGTTGCGAACTGGTTTCTGATCACCAAGTGTTCGACAAAATGCCGGACAACCAGGAGGCAACCCCGAGGAGTGTCCGTATAATTACAGTGACCTGTGTGCTCTACCATGTGCTAAGGAGGTTATGCACCAGTTTTTTGAGCTGTATGTGTATGGTTATCGTGTGATGGTTATGCGTGTGTTCCAGGAAGCTACTTGGGTGGTGTGGTCCATGTACTGAAATGAAACCATGTGACTAATCCATGTACTACCATTGCAATTACCTTTTTCGCTTTGAGAAAACAGGGTTAGTTTATTTTTTTTTATTTTTTTGAAGAAAGGGTTAGATTATTTTATGTGGTAAAGTAATTTCATTCTTTTGTTTACGAGAAAAACAAGTTTATTCAACCAAAATGTTCATCGGAGTACAAATAATGCATGGCGTGCTAGTAAACCACACATGACGGTCAAATATTAAGGTGATCGCTACTTTCAAATTCAGAGAGCTCCTAGTCAGCGCTTAAGGCGTTGGATTGTGCTCCAGCACTCGCGCGCGCGTTTCATTGCCATGCCTAGTGTAGCGCCTATCTTTTCTTCACGTTGGCGTATACGACGCACATGCTCCTACAAAGGCTCAGGTTGACCTTTGTTGTATTGCACGTGTTTCGTTCGCCTCTTTTGTTTCATCTCCTCTAGAAAAACCAACGTGTAGTTAAAAAAATTGGCTATCAGTTTTTTCATAGTTTTTAAAAAGTTTATGAAATAAGAAAATGTTAATTTTTTAAAAAAAAGTTCTTGAATTTAAAAATGATTGTGAATTTTGAAAAAGTTCATGAATTTGGAAAAAGTTCATGAATTTGAAAAAAGTTCAGGAACTCAAAAAAATGTGGATTCAATTTGTCTTCATAAATTTAGGAAAAGTTCAAAAATTCAAAAACAATTCATGAATTTCAAACAAATCATGAATTTTAAAATGTCCACAGATTTGAAAAATGATCGTAAATTTAAAAAATGTCCACAGACTCACAAAAAGTTTGCGAATTCGAAAAAAAGTTCTGGATTTTAAAAAACGTTATTGAATTTAAAAAGGTCATGAATTCCAAAAATGTTCATGGATTTGAAGAAAGTTCACGCATTTGAAAAAATGTCAACAAACTATAAAAAAGATTGTGAATTCAATTTTTTTTACGTATTTGTAAAAATTTCTTGAAGTTGAAAAAAGTTCAAGAACACAAATTTTAAAATTTATCATTTTTTTTAAAAAAAATACGAATTAAAAAAATAGCAAATTTGAAAAAGTATCATCATTTATGTATTTTTAATCTAAAAAATTCATAAATTTGAAATAACGAAATTAGGGGAAAAGGAAAAACAAAATAGAAAGACGTAAAAAAAACTAAAAACTAAAAAAAAAAACGCATCCCCCAAAAATGAAAGAAACCAGGCAAAAAAACCAGTAGGAACCTTCTGGAAGGTCCCAAAACCGGTGAAGGGGAGTCCTATATGGGCCGGTCCGCCTAGGATGTAGCCGAAAAGGGTCGTGGGCGCTGCGTATCTCGGGAGCTCCTATCTGCCGCTGTCTGCGGCAAAAAGTCGACCGGACGCACAACAGAAACTAACACTTGAAAAAAAGAATGCACAGGCAGGGTTCGAACCCAAGACCAGGTGCTTCACAACTACTACTCCTACCACTTGAGCTAGCAAGCTAAAAGGTTTATTATCCAGCGCAAATAAATAAGAACCAAACCAAGCGCAGATCCGAACGTTTTTAAAATTTTGAACGCAAAACATTAGTTTGAAAAAAACGTGAATGTTATATGAAACCGCGAACACTTATCGAAATTGTGAATAAAATTCGAAAAATTCAAACATTTTGTAAAACGTAAACAATTTCAAGAAACGGAAACACTTTTAAATTCCCCCAAAAAATGAAAACATGAACATTTTTTAAATTCCGAAATAATTTTTTGGATATGAGAACATTTTTGAAAAATAGGAACACATTTTAAAACTACAGAACAAAATTTGGAAACATGAACATTTTTAAAAACTTGTGAACAATTTATGAAACTGGGACATTTTTTGAAAATTCGGAAAAAATGAAAAACTCAACATTTTTAACAATTTGCGAACAATTTTTGAAAATGTGGAACAATTTTTTAACGCTTGAACATTTTTTGAAAAGTTGTGAAATTTTTGAACAAAAGCATTCACAACATTTTTTAAAAAACAAAAACATTTTTTGAAAATCCAGATCATTTTTCCAATTCCGAAACAATTTTTTAAAAATGACCATTTTTTGAAATCTGAAACATTTTTTAAAAGCACGAACAAAATTTGAATACACAAACAATTTTAAAACTTGTGAACAATTTATGAAATTAGGACATTTTTTGAAACTCTAGAAAAATGAAAACGTGCACATATTTTACAATTTGCAAACAATTTTTGAAAACGTGGAACATATTTTTAACGGTCGAACATTTTTTGAAAAGTTGTGAACATTTTGAACAAACGCATTTTCAATTTTTTTTTGAAAAAAGAACATTTTTTGAAAATCCAGATCATTTTTTAAATTTATGAATGATTTTTGAAAAACGACATTTTTAAAAATTTGGAACATTTTTTAAAAGCAAGAACATTTTTTGAAATTTAAGAACATTTTTCGAAAATAAACTTAGTTTAAAAAAGATAAAAATAACCTTGAAAAAGAAAAAGGAAAATGAAAAAAAGAAACAGAAAACGAAAACGAAAAAAAGAAAAAAGAAGAAGAAACAGAAACAAAAACAAAAACAAAAAAACAAAAAAACCGGTAAAAGAAACAGAAAACCGGTTGGCTACTCGGCTGTGTACGCAAAACTGGGCCGGCCCATCGCGTCGTTGCTCGGTCACTCGCCTGTGCGAAGCGCCGGCAGTTTGACGCAGAGCGCGTCAAATAGGATATTCCTTGTATCTCGCGTGTTAAGCGCCAAATAATATTTGCCTCAAATTCATCGCCCATTCTTTTTTATTGCACCATGTTCTCATGAATAACCTGCACCATCGTGTGCTTCGCCTGCTGTTTCTTCTTGGGTTTGCTTCGGACTAGAGAGAAGAGTGGTAGCTGTAGATAGGAACTAACGGCCCAGCCCATTAATGTATAAGGCCATTGACGGTTTCAGCCTTGCTACACCTGCAATAGCATTTGCCCCTTTTCGAAGGCGATCCCTATTTATCGCGTAGGACCTTCCCAGACCGGTTTATTTGTTCTTTTTTGGGGGTTTTATTTTTATTTCTTTTATCATTTTCGTTTTTTTTCATGTTTTTTTTTCATTTTTTGTTTGTTCTTTTCCTTTTCATTTTCTTTTTCATTCGAAAAGATTTTTTCAAATTCACTATTTAAAAAAATGATGAACATTTTTTTGTTCATCAAAATTCAAAAATTGTTCATCGAATTCAAAATTGTTCATCAAATTCAAGAATTGATTATCGAATTCCAAATTTGTTCATCAAATACAAAAAATGTTCATCAAAATGAAAAAAATGATCATCATATATTAAAAATAGTTCATGAATTTTAAAAATAAATCATTGAGTTCAAAAAATGTTCATCCAATTCAAAACATGTTAATTAAATTCAAAAAAGTTCATCAAATTCATAATGTAGTCATAAAAATCATATAAATGTTCATTTTTGGTGATTAGCGAACATGTTTTGAATCAACGAACATTTTCTTAAAATTCATGAACACATTTTGAATCCGCGAACATTTTGCCAAATTAGTAAATACCCCCTCCATCCCAAAATAAGTGACTCAACTTTGTACTAACTTTGTACTAAAGTTTGTACAAAGTTGAGTCACTTATTTTAGGACAGAGGGAGTATTTTTTAGAATTTGGAACATTTTTTCAAACGTGTGAACACTTTTTTAAATTTGTGAACATTTTTAAAATTTTATGAACATTTTTTGATATTCCGAATTTAATTTAAAGATGCAAAAGATGAAAAAAGAAACGAAAAAGGAAAAAATATCTGAAAGAGGCGCCCCGGAATGGGCTGGCCCAAAAGGGCGTGCGGGTGGTGCGCGTTTCATCGCTTCCCATCGCACCTATCGATAAATAAGAGGTCCCTTTTCGAAAGTAGTGCAATAACCGAGCAAGAAAATGTTTACTTCATAAGGAAATGATTTTTTTAGAACGAAAAGGAATTTATTGATCCTCCAGCATCTGCATCAAGTAATACTTCCTTTGTACATAAATATAAGACATTTTACAGAGAGAGTATTTTCCTGTGAAGCAGCATCTGCACGAAGTTATGCATGCAGCGTAAACACTGCACTAGTAGTGCAATACTATTACAGACAACATCCACGCGTGAATAAAGTGAGAGATATTCGTACTTATAAAACTTTCAGACTACCCATAGTGGGTGTAACATAGATGATAACATCATACATATCTAGAAAAATAGATGATGTGGCAGCTAATTAATGAGGAAAGGAACAAATTGAGTAACTTAGCTAGTTACTCACACTATGAGTAACATCACACGTAAGACAAGATGAGTCTACAACCTAATAAATGAAGTGTTGCATAACACCACACATATGTTACTCTCTATTACTCCCCACTATAGAAGTAGTAACATAGACTAGTAACATATGCATGTTACTGGTCCAAGTTATTCCCCACCATGGCTAGTCTTAGATTCAGTTAAGATCGTTTGAACAATTCTTTTTTTAGTCGAGCTAAACAATTCTTTGAAGATCGTTCATGCTGCAAACTTTGAAACTCTCCCAAAAAAGAAAACGAGGGCTAACTCAATGTATAGATAATTAATGTAAATTATACATGCATGTAAACCAAGTACACAACAAATAACACCATCAGACCTGTAGAGACGCACGCTATAACACACATGAGAGACAATTCTACCCCTGTGGAACCAAAACTGCAAACTAGACCGGCCTCTCCTTGTACACCTAGTACGTAAACAAGACACGACACGAGCCATGCACTTGCACAAATTAACACCTAGACACACACACACACAATCCGGCGGACTGATGCATGAGCCATCACGTACGCACACAACTACTGACCACTCTCACATCTGTCACATTATCTGGGCCCGCCATGAAACATGCCATTGCCATTGCCGCCGACCTGTGCTACCGTCGGCGCAGCAGAGAACTCCGGCGCCCACATGGCAGCCGCCCCGCCGCCGGACACCTTCCACGTGTCCGCATTGCCGTTGTCCAAGAACGCGGTTGGCCAGAGCAACGGCGCCGACGTCCCTGCATGGCCGCCCCGGAGCCCGAGAGAGTGCAGGCCGAACTCCCCGGCGCTGCCTCCGAGCCCCACCTGGCTCAGCCCGGGCAGGCCGAGACCGAGGTCGAACCCGACGCGACCCTCGAACAGCGGCGCCCCGCCGAGCGCGAACAGCGAGCTGAGAAGGCCGCCTTGCGGAGCCTGCTGGGAGTGCGACTGCGCCGGCATCGGCGGCGGAGGCGCGCCGAAGTGGACGGACGGGCGGCGCATCGCCTGCTGCGGCGCCGGGCGCAGGCGCTTGCGCGTGGAGCCCCCGATGGGGACGTTGCGGAGGGACCCCCCGAGCGTCCAGTAGCGGCGGCAGGCGCGGCAGAAGTGGCGCGGCTGCGACGTGTTGTAGTTGTTGTAGTAGCAGAACTTGGTGTCGTGCGACGCGCACCGCGGGCACTGCTCCCGCGCCGCGCCCGAGGGCGTGTTCGGGTTCGCCGCCGGCTGCAGCATCAGCTGCTGCTGCTGCTGGAAGCACGCCATGTCCGTCGCGGCCATCGTCGCCGTGGCGTCGTGCTTGCAGTTCTGAGGATGGGCGAGCAGTGGTTGCTGCATGGGGGCCAGCTGGTGCAGAGGAGCTTCCATGGCGTTGGGGGTTGGCCGCCCTGCAAGTGCAATGTGGGTGTGTGGATGCTCGTAAGATGACAATGGAGCTCGAGCTAACTTGGCTAGATACCAGTGAGTTTTGCTGTTTTGGGATTGAAGTGCGAGGGCGTATATATACACGGCGTGAACCAGAGTGAGTGAGTGAGTAAGTGAGTGAGTGAGAGAAGGTGTGTGGAGTCTGTTGGATAGGCGTTGTAGGTGATGGTACGGTGGGTGACAGAAGGCTGAGGGGATGAGTACGCAGGGTGCAGGGACTGACCATGTAGAGTTGCTTTCGATCTTTGCAGGACAAGGAATCCTGTGAGCTACCTGAATGCTGACGTGTATGCTCCCCGCACCGCACCAGACAGTTTTCAAACCCCACAGTAAAAGTAAATGGCTTTTCTCCCATTCTATATAGTAGAGTTTTGTTTGCATATAATTCGTGAATATGTAGAACCACTGCTACGTAGGAGCTCTGCCGAGCTAGTACTACAGCAACATGCTACTGCTGGCTATACTACTGTTGCCATCTGCAGCGTGTTTCAGTCTCTGGCTTTTATTGAGTCGCAAAGGTCGATTCACTCGAAACTTCGAAAGACGAGGCCTATGGTAAAAAATGGACAAAATTTTACCACTCTCCACGTCTACACTCGTTAAAAATCTACACAGAGTGAATGTAGAGTAAGTCGCCGCGATTACTTTTGTTATTGCATTGGTAAGGCGACGGTGAGATCTCAAGTTCAGGGCCTTTCTCTCTGAATCGCATTTACCTTTACCCGAAACCAGTTCGGGGAGATGGCAGAGAGATGGAGGAAGATGCATGTGAGAACCTAGGGAGTCGGGCACGTAAAGAGGACAAGGGTTCCCGGACCGAGGCGGCGGCAAATAGGCGCCTATCTTAGATCCATAGCCCTGGCCCGAGCTCAGCTGATGTGTTCTTGTCGCTGCCATGCCATGCCATGCCGGTGCCCCCCGGCGACAGCGACCAGGACTCCGCTCCGCTCCACACCGTCGCTCGATCGCATGCAGCAGCTGGCTCCGCGTCGCGCCTGCGCCGGGCAGCGGCAGCAGCCTTTGACGCGCCCTATCACATCTGAATCATCTGATCGCCGACGACTCGTCCCTCTCCCCGGGCCACGCCACGCCGGGACAAGCCCGGCATACGCCGGCGCCGGCTCCGATGTGTCCGCCCGTCCCGATCGCGCCTGCCCGACTGACCGCAGACAAGTATTCCAGCGCGTGGGGCCCCCGCCCGACCCCTGCATGGACCGGTCGGCATGCGGGGGCGAGGCGGCCTTGGCTGCTTGCGCTTGGATCGCACCGATGTGCATATGCATGCTGTTCCTTCCCGTACTATGCATATGCCGAGCCCGGCACGCTGGCTGGCCGGCCGGCGTAGCCCTGCATGCGTGAACAGCGCTATATGTGCGTAGTAGTACGACATTCGCTGTGCTACGTCGGAGGATGTCACGTTCCGGCAGCTACTACACTAGACTACAAGCACATGTCGCAGTGTTGTCGCTGCGCTGTACACACTGTGTGTGTGCCTACGGGCTAGAAGCATGGCTCAAAAGCTCGGGATGGCTGGTCCTGTTCTTGGTAAGCCGTGAAAGTGCCAAGTCCAAAGTGAATTTGTTGATTAGCATGGTCATTGGATCATTGCTCCTGTGCCTTTTTGTTTAGCTCTCCTGAGACGCCGTGTTGCATAATCGGCCAATAATTGCTTAGATTTGGCTGTGCTCTCTGTGTATCCCCCTCCATGGAATTAGCGCCAGGGACATGCCACAGATTAACTCGATCATTTCCTACGCGTAACTATCATGATGAGATTGAGACCTTTTACAGTACATCTAAGTAATATGAGCCGTCCATTTTCAGTTAGAGTCAATTACACCGGTGGTGCTAGAACTTGTCGTAAACGGTTACTTTGGTGCTAGAACTTGCGGCATACATCGAACTGGTGTAAAAACTTGGCTCGGGCTTGCAAATACGGTGCAAATCGTGTTTGGATACGAAAGCGACGCTGACTAGGCTCGCTTGCATGGCCCGGGTTCCGCTATCAGCCACTAGAGTTTTGACAGGATACGTCCTGTATATATCCTTGGGCTGCAGTTGGTGGGACCCATTTTGCATTGTTATTTTTTTTATAAAATCTATTTATATTATAATCATGTGTTACAAAAAATATAAATATTAATAAATTAAATTAAATTATAAAAATGAACACTTTATATGCATGAATATTTTCTTAATACCGTGAACATTTTAGACATATATGACCATTTATTAAATATATAAAAAATAAAAATTCCATTTTATGTTTTGTTAATTATGAAAAATATTACGTGAACACTTTTGTAATTTATAATTCGAATATATGGATAAATGTTTAATTAATAAGTGAATAATTTTATAATTTAATTATTTAAATATATATATATATATATATATATTATTTATAACATATGATTATAATTTACATATATTATGTAAACTTCTAAAAAGCAATAGTGCAAAATGGGCCGCACGGAGTGCATTCCATTATAATATTTAAAAGGATATAAAAACGAAAATTCTTAAAGCATGAACACTTTTATATACTACGTCAATCAATATTTCGTTAAAACTCTGAACATTTTTAAACTTATATAAGTGAAATATACGAAAAATATATAAAATTAATTTTATATATTTTATTCAATATGCATATTATTACATGAATATTTCTGTAATTTATAATTTAATCATATGGATAAATTTTAAATTAATACGTCAATATTTTATAATGTAATTTAATTTTTTATATGTATATTACTTATAATATAGTACTATAATTTACTTATATATATTCTACAACTTTCTAAAAAACCAGTGCAAAATGGGCTTTATTTGTATTATTTTTCAGTATAAAAACATTTTTATATTTCATAAATATTATTTTAAATATATGCATATTTTTAAAATAATACGTGAACTATTTTATAAATAACTTATTCCGTTTTATGCATAATATTTATACCGCAAGAATAATTAAACTTTATTTTTATTAGTGAGATTAGAATTTACATACCTTTACATATTTCTAAAAAAGAGAAACTCCAGGAGTGACTTTGTTCTACTACATTATAAAGGACTTATGAACTATGGGTGTGATGACGTTGTTGGAGCAGTGGCTATGACGAGTTGTTTCCCACCTATATGGTCGCAAGTTCGAGTCCCGCGGTTACGTTTTTCTTTCAAATTTCCATACTGTACTAACAGGCGGGGCCTACTGTTCATAGAGGCGAAAAACATGCCAACTCTCCAACGTGAACAGGAGCTTTTATATGTGAGAAATACAAAAAATGCAAGAGTGTTTTTGCGAAAAACAGACCACACGCCCTCCTTCCTGCCTTCCAGTCACTGACAGCGGGACCCGCGCCACGCAGGCGAGCCTAGTCAGCGCCGCTTTCGTATCCAAACGCGATTTGCACCGTATTTGCACGACCGAGCCAAGTTTTTACACCAGTTTGATGTATGCCGCAAGTTCTAGCACCAAAGTGACCGTTCACAACAAGTTCTAGCACCACCGGTGTAATTGACTCTTTCAGTTATTCAATGGACTAGATCCATCAATACTACTAGATAAAATCAGTAGTATATTTTGTTCAAGGGGTAAAATTGGTAGACACAAACAAATATCAAAACTCTAACATGCATTCTCCTACTTGTTAGACTTACAGATATTTTCACTTTGTAATCTCAAACTAGTCTATCTCTATCTCTCTCCCGTAATCAACTTAAACTCTCTATCCTCTCTGTAAACGAACTGCATCCACGCGATCTATTCGATCTACTTGTATGCCACGGCAGGGGCTTTTCCTGTCTCTCGATCAATATATACCCGCGGCTCCCTTACGAGGGAGTAGGAACGCTTCCACAATTTCCTCTTACATGGTATCAGAGCCAGGCTCTTCCCAATCATCTAGCGACACAGAAAAATTATCAGATCGCGCCGTGGCTTCTTCCTCGAGCGCTGCTGCCCTCAACCTTGGCGCTCCACCAACCGAAAAGCTTACGAGGGGGAACTACCTCCTCTGGAAGGCGCAAGTCATGTCGGCTCTGCGAGGTGCGCAGGTGACCGGCCTGTTAGACGACAGCGACGCCGCACCGCCAAAAACAGTGTAGATTGCGCAGGCGGACAAGACCACGACGATAGGGCCGAATCCCTTGTATGGGCCGTGGCTTTCGAAGGACCAGCCAGTTCTGAGCTACCTGCTGAACTCACTCTCCCAGAAAATTCTCGCGCAGGTCATCGGTAAGGAAAGCACGTTTGATCTCTGGACTGCTCTCACGACGTTGTTCGCCTCGTAGTCACAGTCTCGAATCACGAATTTGAGAATCGCCATCGCCAACACAAAAAAGGGCAACATGTCAAGCAACATCTTCATCGCCAAGATGAAGAGCCTCGATGACGAGCTAGCTGCAGCTGGTCGTCCGGTGTCTGATCCGGAGATAGTGGACTATATCCTCGCCGGACTTGATCGGGACTATGATCCCATCGTTGCTGCGGTCGGTGCCATCAAGAATTCAATTACTGTTGATGATCTCTTCTCACAGATTTTCGCGTTTGATCAGAGGATGGAGATGTTGGGCGATGGGCCAACTGGCTTTCACTCTTCTGCCAACGCTATCTACAGAGGGCATGGGCAAACTCGCACCAGAGGAGGCCGTGGGCTAGGGAACAGAGGGCGCGGTTGTGGTGATCTCGTCTCTCCCTCTCCTGCTCACGGCGGTGGTGGCGGTGGCTATCAACAAGGTGGCGGCGGCTACCAACAACGTCAACGACAACCACCACAGCAGCAACAACAGCAACATGAGGGAGACTATCTCGAGTGCCAAATCTGCTACAAGTACCACGCCGGCGGCGCAAGGGCCTACTGGCATCGCTATGAGGAGGATCATGAAGAAAAGAAGAAGGCCAACCTCATCACTAACTCCTACGGGATTGACACAAATTGGTATGCAGATTCCGAAGCCACCGAGCACATCACGGGGGAACTTGACAAGTTAACAATGCGAGAGAGGTACCACGGAGGAGACCAAGTGCACACGACAGGTGGAACCGGTATGGATATTACTCACATTGGTAATTCAATTGTTAAAAACCCCATAAAAGACTTGCATCTTTAAAAAGTCCTACATGTTCCCCATGCATCCAAAAATCTTGTCTCCGTTCATCGATTTACCCTTGACAACAATGTTCTCATAATTTTTCACCCCTATTCTTTTGTGATTAAGGACTTGGCAACGAGGAGAGTCATCCTTAGGGGAAAATGCGAAGGAGGTGTGACGCCCCCGACCCGATCGTGCGCTAACCATACACGCAAATGCACACGATCAAGCCTAGGGACTCACTTGAAGATATCACAACACAACTCTACACAAATAAAAGTCATACAAGCTTTATATTACAAGCCAGGGGCCTCGAGGGCTCGAATACATAAGCTCGATGTCAAACAAGCATCAGCGAAAGCATTAGATATCTGAGTACAAATATAAAAGTAAAACAGATAGGCCTTTAACAAGGCGGGACAAAATAAAAACACGGATCGAAAAGGTGCGGGCCTCCTGCCTGGGAGCCTCCTATCTACTCCCGGTCGTCGGCGGTCTCCATGTAGTAGTAGGCTCCTCCAGAGGGGTAGTAGTAGTCGTCGGCTGGCGCAACTGGCTCCGGGGCACCATCATCTGGTCGCAGCAATCGGGTATGGGGAAAAAGGGAAGCAAAGCAACCGTGAGTACTCATCCAAAGTACTCGCAAGACTTACATCAGAACTATTCTAATTATGCATCGGTATCAAAGAAAGGCTGTATATGTGGACTGGACTGCAGAAATGACAGAATAGAGAGAGGGCCTAGCCTATCGAAGACTAGCATCTTCAGCAGTCTTGTAGCATAAGAAGAGTGCAGATCAGTACATAATTAAAGTAGCAAGCATGTTGAGGCAAAGCCTAGAGATCCTTCCTCGACTCCCTGCGAGAAAGCGATCCCGGAGCTTACAATTAATTAACATGTAACCAGTTCAAGTAGTAGATCGGGATACTTTACTGAGCGTCCTGTTACCGTGGACACGTCTATTCGAATAGATATATCTTCCCTGCAGGGGTGCACTACTGTTACCCAACACGCTCGATTAACTCTGGCCGGACACACTTTCCTGGGTCATGCCCGGCCTTGGCTGATCGACACACCGCAGCCCTACCTAGAGCTCAGCAGAGAGGTCCCCGCCGGTCTACATCCTAAGTGCTCAGGGGTCCTGGGCCCATCGCCCTTTGCACTCCGGGTCGTTGCGCGCAAGGTGATCCAGGCCACCTCCTCTGGGGCGCCGACCAGGCCGTGCCGCAATGCTGAACTGGACGTCTGACAGAGCTTTCGGCTGATACATACGGCGCAGAGGGGCCCATTAAACCATTATCCCACGTGGTGGTAGTGCGTATAGGCCAGTGGCCAACTCAGATCAAATACCCAAATCCGTTAAGCGCATTGGGAGCTCACGAAAACGAGCAGAGATCCACGAAACATGTGTCCCCGTCGCCCCGTCTCGTGGACTTACGGCAAGGGCTCAGAATGCCTGGCCGTGCCACGTAATCATCTCGCGGGTACCCTCATGGTCAACCCGACTCCACATCTCTCGCGAGTACCCCTCGGGGTCGACCCGACTTTAACAAGTATCTGTAACAAGGCCAAGGTACCCGTGTGTCCATAACATCAAGATGGGATCCGAGGAATCACCCTCGTGGGATTCCCACTCGATGTATTCGTCAAGGTGAACCCGGAGGAATCACCCTCGATGGATTCACACTCGAGGAGTTGCACGACAGAAACATCGTCGGAGGTGGTGAAAGAGGAATCACCCTCGTAACCCACGACCAACTAGCTGTGCCACAGAGGTAACATCAGGAGTGAGATAAGAGGTATCACCCTCGGCACTCGATATTAGCTCTGCAGAGTCGAGCAACTTAGGGGGATGTGTAGTGATGTGCTGGCCTCAGCCCATTGATCACTTCGATCGGGGCACTGGTAACTAAGCGGGGCAACTAGGACAAAGAAGAGGGGCCACAGATGGTATTCATCCAACCTATACTAAGCATTTAGGATAATAGGTAAGGTATCAATAGCAGTTTACAAAAATAGGCTATGCATCAGAATAGGATCGAACAAATGCAGTAGCAAATTCTAATGCAAGCAGGAGGGAGAAAGAATATGTGATATAGGCATGCTCAAGGGGGTTTGCTTGCCTGGTTGCTCTGCGGCAAAGGAAGGGTCCTCAACAGTGTAGTTGGTCTCCGGAGCTGCGTCGGTCTCGGGGGCTATAGGATAAGAAGAGGGGGGAAGAAACAATAAATAAAAGCAGTCGATGCAACACAGATGCATGGCATGGTAGTATGTAGTGTTAGTGGTGACCTAATGCAGTGCTACATGTCGCAGATGAAACGGGAAAATATCTGGGATATTTTCCCGGCGTTTAGGCCGATTTCGGGATACTGAACCGGAGGGGAAGGTTCCATGTTCAGATAGTTAGAAGTGATGGTCAAGCATTTTGACCACATATTCGGATTTGTCTCGTTTTTCTGATCAACTTTCATGTAGAAAGTTTTTCGATCCGAGCTACGGTTGAATTTCTACGAATTATCAAAGATTTAAACCTTTTTCTGAAATTTCTGGAATTATTTTAATTATTTAAATTGGAATTATCCAAAACAATAGCACCTGATGTCATCATGACGCCAGACTGACGTCAGCAAGTCAACCGTGGACTTGACTGGTCAAACTGACCAGTGGGCCCCACCTGTCATAGACAGAGTTATTTAACAGAGGGTTATTTTAACTAACTAACTTAATTAGCTAGTGGGACCCTTCTGTCAGTGTCACATTTAGTTAACAGATTAGTTTAATTAGTAATTTAGTTAGTTAATTAGACGGGCCCACGTGTCAGTGACTGACCGGTTGACCAGTCAACTGGGGCCACCAGTCAGTGACTGGGCCTGCCCAGTCAGCCTGTTGACTCAGTCAACGGGTCAACTGGGTCCCCAGACCCCACTGGCAGTGACTCGGGGTGGGGCCCAGAGGTCAGCCACGTCGGCGGCGTCGCTGGAAAAAGCTCCGGCAAGCTCTCCCGCGGCAGCCGACGCCGGAGCGGCTCGGGTTTTTGCTACGGCGCATCATTTCACGCGTTTTCGATGGCGTTCGACCGAGAACGAAGCGGCGCATCGAATGGAGCTATCGCGCGGCCTCGGGGACGACCGGAGGTGGCCGGAACGGCGAGGTGCCGCGGCGGCCGGAGCGCGGCGAAACGACGAGCTAGCTAGGGGGAAGCGCACGGCTCGGGAAGGGAACGGAGGGAGGTGGTGGCTTACCGAGCGGCACACGACAGGCCGGCGTTAGCTTAGGAGCTGCAGAAGAGCGGATCGACGCCGGCGAGCAGCGGTGACCCTAGGTGGACGACGACCTCGATCCGGCGATGGAGTGGCGTAGGGCTCGTGTTCGAGGTCGGAGAGGTAGTCGCAGTCGACGGCGGTGCGAG
Source organism: Elymus sibiricus (assembly GCA_039707655.1). Classification (NCBI taxonomy): domain Eukaryota; kingdom Viridiplantae; phylum Streptophyta; class Magnoliopsida; order Poales; family Poaceae; genus Elymus; species Elymus sibiricus. The sequence continues at coordinate 73,679,961 of CM077670.1, read as the reverse complement.
TGGACACGGAGGTGCGGCGAGAGAGGCTCGGTGGCCACGACTGCGATGGCGGACGGCGACGAGCCCGCTCGGATGAGCTCGGGCAGAGGAGGAAGAGCGAAGGAGAGGGAAGCAGAAGGGGGAGGAGCGAGCAGGGGGTCACAGGGCTCGGTCTTATCCACGGCCACCTGCCTCGTCGCGGTGGCAAGCAGAGGGCGGCGCGGCGAGCTCCAGCCATGGCGGCGGTGACACGAGAGGGGAGCAGGTGGGAGGAGGCCGCAGGTGGGCTGGGCCAGCTATTGTGGCATAAGGCCTAGTGAGCAGTGCCATTTTTCCTTTTCTTTTATTTCTTTTTTCTGTTTTCCCTTTTTCATTTCTGTCTTGGATTATTTAGAGCCACTAAATGATTTTTGTAAAATATGTAACTGGTCACTTATTTAACCTTGCATTATTAGACAATGCCACAAAAAGTTTGGTGGGTGTTGGACTTTGTTTAAATTTTGGTCAAATGGAAATGCATTAAATGAATTGACTTAGCTACTGTTTTTGGTTGTTATGATCAATTTGGGAATTTAAATAATGTTGATTTTATTTTTATAATTACTCTGAGATTATATGTAATATTATGAACATTTTTATCCTACTGTTTGGATAACTTTTAATCTTGACTTTATTTTAAATTTGAATTTGAAGTGGGTTTACTCTCTAATGCAATTTACTTAGGATGATCATGATGACATGGCTAATTAATTAGCAAAATGGCAGGGTTAAGATCTGGGGATGTTACAGGAGGTCTCTATCCACTCATATCATCATCTTCTTCATGGTCAAATAAACAGGCCTGGAGTGTCACCAAACCATCTTCGACAAAGTGGCATAGACGCTTGGGTCATCCGTCTTCAGTTATCGTTCAGCATGTTCTGAGTAGGAATAAACTTCCTTGTGAGTCTAGTAGTGAGTTAGTTTGTGATGCATGTCAACAAGCTAAAAGTCATCAATTACCATATCCCATCTCTACCAGTGTATCCACTGCTCCTTTGCAACTTGTCTTTTCAGATGTGTGGGGGCCAGCCCCCACTTCAGTTGGTAGATTCTCATACTATGTAAGCTTCATTGATGACTATAGTAAATTTACTTGGATTTATTTTCTAAAGAAATGATCCGATGTATATCAAGTCTTTAGCAATTTCCAAAATCTTGTCGAACGCCAACTGAACTCCAAAATCCTTGCCATGCAAACAGGCCGGGGTGGTGAGTATGAGAAACTTAATTCCTTCTTTGAAAATATTGGAATTTCCCATCATGTCTCTTGTCCTCATGCTCACCAACAGAATGGTTCTGCTTGGAAACAAGGCCTAGGGTTCATACTTTCACTAGTGCAATCTCTCAACAGTGCTAACATAATTGAATCATATAACAATCCCTCAACGTGCGACAAAGAATCACTCCAAAGTTTCTACCGGAGAACGTAGGACGAAAACGTGTATCAACCTATGTGCCTAGATTACCCCAATGTCACCACGGGAATCTGCAAGTTGAATACCAAAACATACATCAAGTAACTCAATAGAATACCCCATTGTCACCAGGGGTATCCACATGCAAGACATACATCAAGTGCTCTCAAATCCAAAGTATTCAATCCGACAATAACGAAACCTCAAAGGGAAAGATTCAATTCATCACAAGAAGATAGAGAGGGAAGAAACACCATATGATCCAACTATATTAACAAAGCTCGCGGTACATCAAGATCGTGCCAAATCAAGACCACAAGAGAGAGAGATCAAACACATAGCTACTGATAAATACCCTCAGCCCCGAGGGTGAACTACTCCATCCTCGTCATGGAGATCGCCGGGATGATGAAGATGGCCTCCGGTGATGATTCCCCTCTTCGGCAGAGTGCCGGAATAGGGCTCGAATGAGATTGCTTCGGTTTAGTTTCGGGGTTTTCTATATTTATAGGATTTTCAGCGTTGGATTCACGCCAGGGGGGCCACGAGGGAGCGACAAGCTCGGGGGGCGCGCCCTGGGGGGGCGCCCTCCAGGCTTGTCGCTTCCTCGTGAAGCTTCTGGTCCTTCCTCGAAGCTTCGGGGGTCTCTTTTGGTCCAGAAAAAATCACCGTAAATTTTTAGCCCAATCCGAAAACTTTTATTTCTACACAAAAAACAACACCACGGTAGTTCTGCTGAAAACAGCATCAGTCCGGTTTAGTTCTAATCAAATCATACCAAAACCATATAAAATTGTTGTAAACATGTCATGAATACTTCATAAATTATAGATATGTTGGAGACGTATCAGGGGCCACCAGAGAGCCACGAGCTCAGGGGGCACGCCCTGTGAGCTCGTGGGTCCCACATGCCTCCGTTAGCCCTAAATCCAACTCCATAAGTACCGTCTCGCGGAGAAAAAATTTAGAGAGAAAGTTTCATCACGCTTTGCGATACAGATCCGCCGCCACCTCTTGTTCTTCATCGGGAGGGCTGGTCTGGAGTCCGTTCGGGGCTCCGGAGAGGGGGATTCGTCGCCGTCATCATCATCAACCCTTCTCCATCAACAATTCCATGATGCTCACCACCGGGAGTGAGTAATACCTTCGTAGGCTTGCTGGACGGTGATGGAGTTGGATGAGATTTGTCATGTAATCGAGTCAATTTGTTAGGGCTTGATCCCTAGTATCCACTATGTTCTGAGATTGATGTTGCTATGACTTTGCTATGCTTAATGCTTGTCACTAGGGCCCAAGTGCCATGATTTCAGATCTGAACCCTCTATGTTTTCATGAATATATTTGAGTTCTTGATCCTATCTGCTAGTTATATGCACTTGTTATTGTTCTGATCCGTAGACCCCAAAGTGACAATAGTTGGGATACTCTCCGGGGATGACTGTAATTCGAGGAGTTCATGTATTCACCATGTATTAATGCTTTGTTCCGGTTCTCTATTAAAAGGAGGCCTTAATATCCCTTAGTTTTCTTATGGACCCCACTGCCATGGGAGGGTAGGACAAAAGATGTCATGCAAGTTCTTACTATAAGCATGTATGACTATATACGGAATACATGCCTACATTACATTTATGAATTGGAGCTATTGTGTATCGCTCTAGGTTGTGATTATTACATGATGAATGTCATCCAACACAAATATTCATCGCTTATCCAATGCCTAAGCTTTTCTCATATTGATCTTTCCTAAGTTACTACTGCTGCTGCTGTTATAATCATCACAAACTGCTTCTGTTACTGTTCCTATTACTATTGCTACCGAAACCATCAAAACTATCAAACTACTGTGCTACTAAACACTTTGCTGCAGAGATATTATATCCCATGTGTGGTTGAATTGACAACTCAACTATTAAGGCTCATAAATATTCTTTGCTCCCCTTGTGTCGAATCAACAAATTTGGGTGAAATACTACCCTCGAAGACTGTCGCGATCCCCTATACATGTGGGTTATCAGGATCTCTTGCGGTTTCGGGTTCTGTGGCCCGTAACAACTCCGGTTCGCAAGCAGCCACACAGACGGCCACATGATCTTCTGCATCAACTCAGGCTGCACATTTGGAGGATTCTTCAGGATCTTCTGCGTCCAGTCAAATTGTACAGCCTCCTGTGCAACCACATCCTACTACCACTTCAAGGGTTATGACCCGGGTACAAAAAGGTATTAGAAATCCGAGAATAAGGACTGATGATACTATACCGTATGGCATGCTATGTATTTCAGGTGAACGGACAAATTTAGGTGACGCACTTGGAGACTCTAGATGGAAAAAGGCAATGGATGAAGAGTATACTGCATTGATGAAAAACAAGACATGGCATCTAGTGCCAAGTCAGAGAGGTAAAAATATTATTGATTGCAAGTGGGTATATAAAATAAAAAAGAAGGCAGATGGCTCCATTGACAGGTACAAGGCACGCTTAGTTGCAAAAGGTTTTAAACAATGCTATGGCATTGATTATGAGGATACTTTTAGCCCTATTGTAAAAGCTGCAACTATACGACTTGTTCTAGCTATTGCTGTATCCAAGGGATGGAGCCTGAGACAGCTAGATGTACAGAACGCGTTCTTGCATGGTGTTCTGGAAGAGGAGGTCTATATGAGGCTACCACCAGGGTATGAAAACAAGCAGAAACCACATCATGTGTGCAAACTTGACAAAGCTCTTTATGGTTTGAAACAAGCACCTCGAGCATGGTACTCCAGGTTGAGTTCAAAGTTGAAACATCTTGGCTTTACTGCATCAAAGGCTGACACCTCTCTCTTTATTTACAACAAGGCAAATACTATCATTTTTGTGCTTATATATGTGGATGATATCATAGTTGCAAGTTCCTCACAGAATGCCACCAATGCTCTTCTGCATGATCTAAGTACAGAATTTGCCTTGAAGGATTGGTGACTTACATTTCTTCTTAGGGATTGAAGTTAAGAAGATTCAAGATGGTATAGTGTTAAATCAGGAAAAATATGCCACTGAACTTCTAACTCGCATGGGAATGAAGGACTGTAAGCCTTCACCCACGCCATTGTCATCTTCAGAACAGCTTTCAGCACATGAAGGTGAGCCACTTAAGGAAGAAGAAAGTACAAGGTATAGAAGTGTTATTGGTGCATTACAGTACTTGACTCTGACACGACTAGATATTTCATTTGCTGTTAACAAAGTGTGTCAGTACTTGCATGCTCCCACCACCATTCACTGGACAGCTGTAAAAAGAATTGTACGGTATGTCAAACATACTACAGGCTTGGGACTTCAGTTCAGACTTCTAACTCTACACTTGTCAGTGCCTTTTCTGATGCTGATTGGGCAGGCTATAGTGATGACAGAAAATCAACTGGAGGTTTTGCAATTTTCTTTGGTTCTAACCTTATTTCTTGGAGTGCTAGAAAGCAAGCAACGATGTCAAGGTCAAGCACAGAAGCCGAATATAAATCACTGGCTAATGCTACTGTAGAGATTATTTGGTTGGAATCCCATAGAACGGTTCAAAACAACGATATATACAACATGCACATACTGACTAGTGACTACTACTGGCATAAACAACAAGACATGAAAGTTCATAAGCAAGTTTAACAACTTATACACCTAGCATCAAAGTCTGCTAGTTGTTCAACCACACCATGATCTTTGTTCTTCAAAAGCTACTAGTTCAACAACCATACAAATCTTAACCATATCTTCGATTTTGTATGACTTAACCATACAAATCTTAAGCATATCTTCGATTTTGTATGACTTTGCTCACTCCTGGCATGATATTTATGTAAGTCGTTGGTATTGGTCGTGTGCATTTTAGTCGCGCTAGAACGGATGTACTCATTATGATTGTATCTTAGTCATGTAAGAATGGATGCACTCTAAGCATCTACAGCCGGCCTCCTCAACCCCTCCTCTATATATGTCCGGTCGGACGTCCCGGTCAGTGACCAGTCACAAAAACGTTACCCAGCCGGGCGCCTCAAACGACACTATACGCCCGGGCACCCCTCATATGCAGCCCAAATCTGGGGTGGATATCGGTTCTGGCCCATGCTGGTCCACCCTTGACCCCATATATATTCGTCCCCATCCGTATTCCGGACCAAACCCTAGCCACTCCACTCCACCCTAAGTTCCGTTCCGGCGATCCCCGACCTTCTCTGGCACGATGGGGAGCGGATCCAACTCCGAGATCTCCCGATTTGTGGACTGGGACCTCGTCCCATGCGGGCCCTCGGAGGGATGGCTTCCCATTGGCTCTCCGTCGCTCCCGGGAGGAGTCGGCCTGACGAGGGCATATACTAGGGATAGGGTAATAGGCCTGACCTATAGACCCTACCCTAGGACGCCACACGTCTTATACTGGGCCCCAGGGCCAGATCAGCAACCAAGAGTTCTGCAAACTGACATTCATTCGGAGCTCGACGAACCACTCGGGAGGCAAGAGTTCACTCGAGCAGCTTGTTTCACTCGGAGCACCCGAAAGTCACTCGACCAGAGAAGACCAGGAGACTCCGGGAGCGCAACGGTTGGGACGCACGTTCGCCTGTATTAAATTGTAATCAATGCACCCGTTACCTGGCGCCCTTAAAACCCCTCTTAACCCCTGGTGATGGCGGCATTCATGGGAGGGCTGGCGAAGACTATATAAGCCACCCCCAGCTCCATTCCAAGGGTTCACAATCCATTTGTAACTCATACACTCAAGCAATCAAGCTCTAGAGCACCGAGACGTAGGGCTGTTACCTCCACCGCTGAGGGGCCTGAACTCGTAAATTCGAGTGTAACACCTTCGCCGTAGCTAGGCTCTGCCCTCTCATCCGTACCCCTACACACTACTGTCAGACTTGCACCCACGACAGTTGGCGCCCACCGTGGGGCTGGCGTCTAGCGATTTCTGGCGTAGTTGCATTTTTTCCACCATCACCATGGTTTCCGGCGGTGGACTGACTCTGGGCGGCGAGATCTGTTTTGGCGCCCTCAGCTTCATCGCCGACGATTCGGCGTGGCTCCAGGAAGCCCCGCTGGATGTCGAGGCATTGCCCGTCTGTGGCGCGGCGCACTTCCGCGCGAGTACCTTCGGCGTCCTTCTTCGACAACCGTCGACTCCTTATCAGTCGACCTCTTCGCTCTCCACCAGCCGTCGCCGCAAGCGCTCTGGACGCTCGCGGCTTCAGCGGTGGATCGGGCACGCGGTGGCCCTTCAGGTTGCAGCCCCGCAGATCGCGGCAATCGAGCCCGATGAACCTGTCTTCGATCTATTCGCCTCCGTGCATGAGCACTCGGAAAGCTTATCCGAGTGCGAGAGCAACGATCCCGCTGCGGAGGTGCTGATGGCCGATTCCCCCGCCCAGTCCGCCTGGGTACGGCCGTGGCGGTGCGGAGAACGGTGACCCGTCGCGCGCTGATCTTGGCGGCGGCAGGGACCGACATGACGATGAGTACGACGAGTACATCCCCCGACCTCTCACTCGGCAGCAGAGGGAGGAACAGCAACGCAGGACCGAGCAGGCCCTCCAGACGCCCATCGCTGGGACGACCCCCGAGGCTCAGGCTTTGGAGGCCGTGCGCCAGGCCAACTTGGCTGAGCGCAATCGTCTGGAAGCGCTCCAGAAGTCACTCGACGATCGCGCCCGCAGGCAGCATCAGCCCAGTTCCAGTCGGCGGCAGCGGTAGTTGTTCTCGAATGACCAGCAGCAGAGTTTCCAGGTATTCCGCACTCCCGTCCAGAATCTGGCGGCGGCCACTCGGATAGCAGATTCCATTGAGCTGTCCCGGTCTGAGGCGGGGGAGGGTCTTCGGCAGATCCGGGCCCTGCTCAAGGCGGCAGAGGAGCAAAATTCGGCAGTATTCCAGTCGCGCAACCGGATTCACAGCAGATCCGTTAGGGCTGACACCGTTCAGTCGGCCCACAGCCCAGTGTCTCCAAGGAGAAACAGGCACTCGCCTCCGCGGCGAAACGACCAAGACCGCCACCGAGACCAGTACTCGGGGCAGGGCCGCAGTCGGAATACGCCCCAGCGGCGTCAGGATGATCGTCACCGCATGCAGTCGCCCCCTCCGTGGGATGGCTCGTACATGCCCTGGCCGTACGACGCCAGGCGTCCTTACGGCAACGTTCAGAGGGCCAGCCCTCCCCGTCATGGTGACGATTATCGCCAGCGAGAGCCAGTCGACCACCGTGACCCGCAGTTCAACGCGAGATCCGTTCTTGCTCAGAACCTGGTCAACAGAGGCAGAGCTCTGAGAGAGAACTTGGACAGAGATCGTCCGAGTGGAAGTGGAGCATTCATCTCAGGGCCCGAGTGTTTCAGCAGAGCCATCAGGGCCGCCGACATTCCGCCAAACTTCAGATTGGCAGCTGGAGTAAGCAAGTTCACCGGTGAGTCCAAGCCAGAAACTTGGTTAGAGGATTACCGAGTAGCTGTGCAGATTGGAGGAGGAAATGACTATGTGGCTATGAAGCATTTTCCATTGATGCTGGAAGGGTCCGCCCGCGCCTGGCTCAATCAGCTCACTCCGGCCAGCATATACTGCTGGGAAGATTTGGCCCGAGTGTTCATCAAAACATTCGAGGGCACGTGCAAACGCCCGGCTGGATTGTCTGAGCTATAGCATTGTGTGCAGAAGCCGAATGAAACCTTGAGGGAGTACATTCAGCGGTGGACAACCTTGCATCATGTGGTGGAGAATGTCACGGAGCATCAAGCAGTCTGTGCCTTCAAGGCAGGAGTCAGATATCGGGAGCTCATCCTGAAATTCGGTCGGTCAGGATCTTTGACCATGAGCCGAATGATGGAGATCGCCACTCGGTACGCAAACGGAGAAGAGGAAGACTGTCTCCGTAATGGCAAAGGGAAAACCAGTGAGCCCAACCCCGGAAACAGTAATCCCAGTCGGAAGCCGAAGCGCAAGGCTGATGGTTCGGCTCAGGCCGAGGCTGCCGCACTGGCCGACCAAGCCAAGAACAAGGGGAAGGCCAAGTAAAAATGGATCCCGAAGAAAAAGAGAGATCAGTCGGGCCAAGATGTCCTCGATTTGCCGTGTCACATCCACACCAGAAAAGATGAGGAGGGCAATCTGATTTTGCCCAAGCATACCACTCGGCAATGCAGGTTGCTGATACAACAGTTTTGAGAAGGCCCGTCGAGTGAAAAGAGCCCGGATGATGCCGATGGTGAAGACAAGGACGGACCTTTTCCTAGTGTCAATGCAACCCTGATGATCTTTGCAGATGTAGAGAGCAGGAGCCGGTTGAAGGTCATCAACCGAGAGGTGAACATGGCCATGCCGGCGACGACAAAGTTTCTGAACTGGTCGAAGACTCCGATCACCTTTGATCAGTCGGATCACCCAGCCTACATTGCCACCCCCGGGCGGCAGGCACTGGTGGTTGATCCAGTCGTGGGAGGCATCCGATTGCGCAAGGTCCTCATGGACGGTGGAAGCGGACTGAACATTCTGTACGCTGATACTTTGGAAGCGATGGGCATTCCGATGTCCCGTCTCAGTGAGAGCAGCATGCAGTTTCACGGAGTGATCCCCGGCAAGAAAGCAAAGTCCCTCGGGCAGATCGCCCTGGATGTGGTCTTTGGAGACGACAAGAACTTCCGGAAGGAAAGGCTGACCTTCGAAGTGGTCGACTTTCGCAGCGCCTACCATGCCATCCTTGGTCGGCCGGCTTACGCACGTTTCATGGCCCGTTCATGTTATGTGTATCTCAAGCTGAAGATGCCCGGCCCCAAAGGTGTGATCACAGTCACTGGTAGTCGACAGCGCGCGGAGGAGTGTTTGCAGCAAGGGTCCAAGATAGCTGATGAGCAGATGGCCATGGTGGAACTGGAGGAGTACAAGAAAAATGCCGATCCGAGTGATCTGCTACGCTCCAAGAAGCCGGCTACAGAATCTGCGTTTCAGTCGGCCGGCGACACAAAGCCTGTGCACATCCACCTGGAAGATCCCAATGCTGCTCCCACCAACATATCAACAACACTTGACAGTAAATAGGAAGAAGCGCTCATCCAGTTCCTCCGTGAGAACTGGGACATCTTCGCATGGAAACCATCTGACATGCCGGGTGTACCCAGGGAGTTGGCTGAGCACCGTTTGTGAGTCGACCCGAAGGCAAAACCTGTGAAGGAGCATCTCCGTCGCTCTGCTACACAGAAGAGGAAGGCCATTGGCGAAGAAGTTGCTCGGCTCCTGGCAGCTGAGTTCATCTGTGAGGTGTACCACTCCGAGTGGCTCGCCAATGTCGTCATGGTCCCTAAGAAGGACAAGTCTCTCCGAATGTGCATCGATTTCAAGCACATCAATCGGGTCTGCCCCAAGGATCATTTCCCGCTCCCCCGCATAGATCAAATCGTAGATTCCACCGCGGGTTGTGAGCGACTGTCTTTTCTGGATGCGTACTCCGGGTACCACCAGATCCGACTGTATGGGCCAGATGAAATAAAAACAGCCTTTATCACCCCATTCGGGTGTTTCTGCTATATCACCATGCCTTTCGGTCTTAAAAACGCTGGTGCCACTTTCATGCGCATGGTGCAGAAGTGTTTGCATAAACAGATCAGTCGGAACATCGAGGCATACATGGATGACATAGTGGTCAAGTCTAGAAAAGGTTCCGACCTGCTGGCTGACCTAGCTGAAACTTTCGCAAGTCTGGGGAAGTATGATATCAAGCTGAATCCAGCAAAGTGCACTTTCGGAGTTCCTGGGGGCAAACTACTCGGTTTCCTCGTTTCCGAACGAGGGATAGATGCTAATCCTGAGAAGATCAGGGCGATTGTACGAATGAAACGTCCTGAACGTCTTCATGATGTACAGAAGCTCACGGGTTGCCTCGCAGCTCTGAGCCGATTCATCTCCCATCTCGGTGAGAAGGCACTGCCCCTGTACCGATTGATGAAGAAATTTGATTCGTTCGAGTGGACTGCTGAAGCACAAGAAACATTTGTCGAGCTCAAAGCCCTGCTTTCCACCCAGCCGGTGCTTGCCGCTCCGAATAGCAACGAGCCGTTGCTCTTGTACATTGCGGACACTGGTCAAGTTGTCAGCACTATCCTCACAGTCGAGCGAGAAGAACAGGGCAAGGCTTACAAAGTTCAGCACCCAGTCTATTATATTTTTGAAGTTCTGACTCCGTCCAAGCAGAGGTATCCTCATTACCAGAAGCTCGTCTACGGCATTTATCTGACTGCGAAGAAAGTAGCCCATTACTTCCAAGAGCACACTGTGTTAGTCGTCAGTGACGCCCCGCTGTCTGAGATCATGAACAATCAGGATGCGACTGGTTGAGTGGCGAAGTGGGCTATCGAGCTCCTGCCCCTGGACATCAAGTTCGAGGCGAAAAAGGCGATCAAGTCCCAAGCATTAGCCGATTTCCTAGCCGAGTGGACTGAACAGCAGCAACCGACTCAGAGTCACCCGGAACACTAGACCATGTTCTTTGACGGTTCCAAGATGCTGAATGGTTCAGGAGCTGGAGTTGTGTTAGTATCTCCGAAGGGCGATCGTCTCAGATATGTTCTGCAGATTCACTTTGATTCCTCCAACAACGAAGCCGAGTACGAAGCGCTCCTTTATGGTCTACGTATGGCCATCTTACTCGGCGTCCATCGCCTGATGGTCTACGGGGACTCGGATCTTGTTGTGAACCAAGTGATGAAGGAGTGGGATATCAGAAGCCCCGCTATGACAGGATACCGCAACGCAGTGAGAAAGTTGGAGAAGAAATTTGAAGGTCTGGAGCTGCATCATGTTCCCCGAGCCAAGAATCAGGAGGCAGACGATCTGGCAAAGATCGGGTCCACTCAGAAATCCATACCCAGCAATGTGTGCCTCGAGCATTTACGCTCTCCGAAGGTAAAATAAGATCCCTTCACGGAAGAGCCCCCGCAAGCGGTCAGTCCTTCTGATCCGACTGAAGTCGAGGTCCCGGCAGTCATTGATTTGGTCATGGAGGTCCTAGCAATCACACCCGAGTGGAAAGTGCCTTACATTGCATACCTGCTCAGGCAGGAACTTCCAGAAGATGAAGCTGAAGCCCGCCAGATTGTTCGCAGGTCCAAGGCCTTTACAGTGATGGGCGATCAGTTATACAAAAAGAGCGTCACCGGTGTGACTCAGCGCTGCATTTCTCTGGAGGAAGGTCGATTGATCCTGGAGGAGATTCACTCGGGAACTTGTGGACACCACGCGTCCTCTCTGACGATCGTGGCTAAAGCTTACCGAGCCGGTTTCTTCTCGCCCCGTGCCAATGAAGCTGCGCAGGAGATAGTCTAACACTGCGCCGGATGCCAGTTCTATGCAAACTTATCGCACAAGCCTGCGTCTGCTCTGAAGACAATTCCTCTCGTCTGGCTGTTTGTAGTCTGGGGACTCGACATGTTGGGACCCCTCCGGACAGGGGCGAGTGGATTCACCCACCTGCTGGTTGCAGTCGACAAGTTCACTAAGTGGATCGAAGCCAAACCCATCAAGAAGTTAGACCCCCGCACGGCGATCAAGTTTATGAAGGAGATAGTTTTTAGATATGGCGTACCCCATAGCATTATCACTAACAATGGCTCAAACTTCGACTCGGAAGAGTTCAGGATGTTCTATGTCGCTCAAGGCACCCGAGTCGACTACGCATCTGTGGCGCACCCGCAGTCGAATGGACAGGCTGAGAGAGCAAACGGACTAATCCTTCAGGGGTTAAAGCTGCGACTCATGCGCGATTTAGAACACGCAGCTGGAGCCTGGGTCACCGAGTTGCCGTCAGTTCTTTGGGGCTTGAGGACGACCCCCAATCGGTCCACCAATCGCACTCCCTTCTTCATGGTGTACGGAGCTGAAGCCGTCTTGCCGAGTGACTTGCTCCACAATTCGCCCCGAGTGGAACTATACTCCGAAGCTAAAGCAGAACAGGTGCGGCAAGATGCGGTTGATCTCCTGGAAGAGGAGAGAGAGATGGCTCTTATCCGTTCGACCATTTATCAGCAAGATCTACGACGTTTTCACAGCAGGCACGTCAGAAGTCGGACCTTTCAGGAAGGAGATCTTGTGTTCCGAGTGGATCAGCAGCGACCTCACAAGCTCGCTCCTGCGTGGGAAGGCCCTTTCGTCATTTCAAAGGTTTTGCACAACGGAGCGTACCACCTGTACAACCTTCAGAAGCAAGCAGACGAGCCCCGTGCTTGGAATGCGGATTTGCTGCGACGATTTTATACTTGATGATGAGATGTAACAAAAGTACTCGAGTGATATTTGATGAATAAAAGCATGACTTTTCTAGTTCCACATTGAGTTCACTCGTACACATTCTCTGGCTTACAACCCCCAGTGGGTGTTCGCCGTTCAACTTAGCTGCAAACCAGTTTTTGCCTAAGTCAAAAAGCTACTCCGAGTGAAGAGCGTCCCTCTCACTCGGGGGCTTGGCTGCGAACCAGCTTTCGCCCAAGTTAAAAACGCTACTCCGAGTGAAGAGCGTCCCTCTCACTCGGGGGCTTGGCTACGAACCAGCTTTCGCCCAAGTTAAAAATGCTACTCCGAGTGAAGAGCGTCCCTCTCACTCGGGGGCTTGGCTGCGAACCAGCTTTCGCCCAAGTTAAAAACGCTACTCCGAGTGAAGAGCGTCCCTCTCACTCGGGGGCTTGGCTGCGAACCAGCTTTCGCCCAAGTTAAAAATGCTACTCCGAGTGAAGAGCGTCCCTCTCACTCGGGGGCTTGGCTGCGAACCAGCTTTCGCCCAAGTTAAAAACGCTACTCCGAGTGAAGAGCATCCCTCTCACTCGGGGGCTTGGCTGCGAACCAGCTTTCGCCCAAGTTAAAAACGCTACTCCGAGTGAAGAGCGTCCCTCTCACTCGGGGGCTTGGCAGCGAACCAGCTTTCGCCCAAGTTAAAACGCTACTCCGAGTGAAGAGCGTCCCTCTTACTCGGGGGCTTGGCTGCGAACCAGCTTTCGCCCAAGTTAAAATCCTACTCCGAGTGAAGAGCGTCCCTCTCACTCGGGGGCTTGGCTGCGAACCAGCTTTCGCCCAAGTTAAAAACGCTACTCCGAGTGAAGAGCGTCCCCTCACTCGGGGGCTTGGCTGCGAACCAGCTTTCGCCCAAGTTAAAAACGCTACTCCGAGTGAAGAGCATCCCTCTCACTCGGGGGCTTGGCTGCGAACCAGCTTTCGCCCAAGTTAAAACGCTACTCCGAGTGAAGAGCGTCCCTCTCACTCGGGGGCTTGGCTGCGAACCAGCTTTCGCCCAAGTTAAAACGCTACTCCGAGTGAAGAGCGTCCCTCTCACTCGGGGACTTGGCTGCGAACCAGCTTTCGCCCAAGTTGAAATCCTACTCCGAGTGAAGAGCGACCCTCTCACTCGGGGGCTTGGCTGCGAACCAGCTTTCGCCCAAGTTAAAATCCTACTCCGAGTGAAGAGCGACCCTCTCACTCGGGGGCTTGGCTGCGAACCAGCTTTCGCTCAAGTTAAAAACGCTACTCTGAGTGAAGAGCATCCCTATCACTCGGGGGCTTGGCTGCGAACCAGCTTTCGCCCAAGTTGAAACGGTACTCCGAGTGAAGAGCATCCCTCTCACTCGGGGGCTTGGCTGCGAACCAGCTTTCGCCCAAGTTAAAATCTTACTCCGAGTGAAGAGCGACCCTCTCACTCGGGGGCTTGGCTGCGGACCAGCTTTTGCCCAAGATAAAACGCTACTCCGAGTGAAGAGCGTCCCTCTCACTCGGAGTAAGATTTTAACTTGGGCGAAAGCTGGTTCGCAGCCAAGCCCCCGAGTGAGAGGGACGCTCTTCACTCGGAGTAGCGTTTCAACTTGGGCGAAAGCTGGTTCACCGCCAAGCCCCTGAGTGAGAGGGATGCTCTTCACTCGGAGTAGCGTTTTTAACCTGAGCGAAAGCTGGTCGCAGCCAAGCCCTCGAGTGAGAGGGTCGCTCTTCACTCGGAGTAGGATTTTAACTTGGGCGAAAGCTGGTTCGCAGCCTAGCCCCCGAGTGAGAGGGTCGCTCTTCACTCGGAGTAGGATTTTAACTTGGGCGAAAGCTGGTTCGCAGCCAAGTCCCCGAGTGAGAGGGACGCTCTTCACTCGGAGGCTTGGCTGCGAACCAACTTTCGCCCAAGTCAAAACGTCGCTTCGAGTGAAGAGCTTCCCCGTCACTCGGAGGCTTAGCTGCGAACCAGCTTTCGCCTAAGTTGAAACACCACGTTTCAAAGAAAGACTCGAAGGAAAGTATTCAAATAACTCCTGAAGTTCAAAAGCAAATACGAGTACGCAGGCCCGAAGCCCGAAAGAGTTTAACGATTACAGTTCCACTCGGCATACCGAGGATAATGGTTAGGACTTAAAGTTTTCTCACGCGTCTGTGGGGCTGGCCGGCTCAACGAAGGAATCCAGGTCGATTCCGTCTGCGATCCGAGTGGCCGCTTCGATGAACGTCTCCATGAAGTCCTCAAACTTGAGTTTCTTCGTGTTGGCAACTTGGAGAGACTTCAGCTACTCTTCCTTGGCATGCTTGCAGTGCACTCGGACGAGAGAGAGCGCCACGTCAGCCCCGCAGCGAGCAACCGACTTCTTCCACGCTTGCACTCGACTGGGAATGTCGTTGAGACGAGTCATCATGGCTTCCAGGTCGGTGTCGAAGGTGTCTTCGGGCCATAGCTCCTTGTCGATTCTGCCGAGTGCCCCCCGCAGACGAATGATTTAACCTTGGACATCTTCAATGCGGGATTCGACCAGCAGGATGCCTAAAGCAGCCTTGTCACCGATGAGTGACCTGGAAGGATCCAGATCCCTCTCGATTCTGTCAGTCTCAAGCTCGAAATCCCGGCAGTACTCTGTAAACAAGGAAAGAGGAGTGTCGAGCATCAGCATGCATGGAGTTCACTCAGAGTTAAGTTGAAATGCACTCGGATGCTATAAGTTACCTGCAAGCTTGGTGTACATCTCCTCCGTGAACTCTTCAATGTACCTCTCCAGAGCGTTCTTCTTCTCGATCAGCTGGGTGATCTTCTCATTCAGAGTCTTCTTCTCTTGCTCGTAGACTTCCGCCTGGGCCTTGAGCTTGCTCTCCAACTCGGTCCGCTGCTTCTTGAGCTCGAGCACCTCCTTCTTCAGCGAGGTGTTCTCTGTTTCAAGCTTCCCGAGTGAGGCCAGCTTCTCTTCGGCGGCCTTGGTCTTTTCCTTCGCTAGTTGCTGCGCTCCCGCCAGCTCGTTGTCCTTGTTCTCGAGTGCCTGCTTCATAGTTTCTAAAGAGACAGAGGTTCTGCGCCGCACTTGGAGTCGATGGTTTTCACTACGCACATCTGTTCGAGTGAATTCACTCGGTTCAAAGAATGGAAAAAGATGAAAGCAGACTGCTAAAAGATTGAAGCTTACCTCCCATGGTCTTGAGCTCTGCCTGAGCGCGCGCTGTGTTTCTCCTCTCCACCTCCAAATCCAGTCGGAGCTGGGCCGTTTCCTTCTCCAGTGCCACGTACTGAGTCCCAAGCTCGCAAGTTTTTTGAAACACAAGAAAGAGCGGATCAATTAACATTAAGAAACATTCCGAGTGCCCAAAGACTGATGCTCCCGGAAGAAACAAGCTTGACCAGTATCAAAGTACCCTTTGACAGGGAGGAGCAAGCTTGACCAGTATCAGATTCTAAGTTCTAAGACTCCCACTGACTGCCCGCAGTCGACGGCAGTCTCGGGGACTACACCCACTGGGAGCGTCCCTCTCACTCGGAGGCTTGGCTGCGAACCAGCTTTCGCCCAAGTCAAAACATCGCTCCGAGTGAAGAGCTTTCCCCTCACTCGGAGGCTTAGCTGCGAACCAGCTTTCGCCTAAGTTGAAACACCACGTTTCAAAGAAAGACTCGAAGGAAAGTATTCAAATAACTCCTGAAGTTCAAAAGCAAATACGAGTACGCAGGCCCGAAGCCCGAAAGAGTTTAACGATTACAGTTCCACTCGGCATACCGAGGATAATGGTTAGGACTTAAAGTTTTCTCACGCGTCTGTGGGGCTGGCCGGCTCAACGAAGGAATCCAGGTCGATTCTGTCTGCGATCTGAGTGGCCGCTTCGATGAACGTTTCCATGAAGTCCTCAAACTTGAGTTTCTTCGTGTTGGCGACTTGGAGAGACTTCAGCTTCTCTTCCTTGGCGTCCTTGCAGTGCACTCGGACGAGAGAGAGCGTCATGTCAGCCCCGCAACGAGCAGCCGACTTCTTCCACGCTTGCACTCGACTGGGAATGTCGTTGAGACGAGTCATCATGGCTTCCAGGTCGGTGTCGAAGGTGTCTTCGGGCCATAGCTCCTTGTCGATTCTGCCGAGTGCCCCCCGCAGACGAATGATTTAACCTTGGACATCTTCAATGCGGGATTCGACCTGCAGGACGCCTAAAGCAGCCTTGTCACCGACGAGTGACCTGGAAGGATCCAGATCCCTCTCGATTCTGTCAGTCTCAAGCTCGCAATCCCGGCAGTACTCTGTAAACAAGGAAAGAGGAGTGTCGAGCATCAGCATGCATGAAGTTCACTCGGAGTTAAGTTGAAATGCACTCGGATGCTATAAGTTACCTGCAAGCTTGGTGTACATCTCCTCCGTGAACTCTTTAATGTACCTCTCCAGAGTGTTCTTCTTCTCGATCAGCTGGGTGATCTTCTCATTCAGAGTCTTCTTCTCTTGCTCGTAGACTTCCGCCTGGGCCTTGAGCTTGCTCTCCCACTCGGTCCGCTGCTTCTTGAGCTCGAGCACCTCCTTCTTCAGCGAGGTGTTCTCTGTTTCAAGCTTCCCGAGTGAGCCAGCTTCTCTTCGGCGGCCTTGGTCTTTTCCTTCGCTACTTGCTGCGCTCCCGCCAGCTCGTTGTCCTTGTTCTCGAGTGCCCCCTTCATAGTTTCTAAAGAGACAGAGGTTCTGAGCCGCACTTGGAGTCGATGGTTTTCACTACGCACATCTGTTCGAGTGAAGTCACTCGGTTCAAAGAATGGAAAAAGATGAAAGCAGACTGCTCAGTGATTGAAGCTTACCTCCCATGGTCTTGAGCTCTGCCTGAGCGCGCGCTGTGTTTCTCCTCTCCACCTCCAAATCCAGTCGGAGCTGGGCCGTTTCCTTCTCCAGTGCCACGTACTGAGTCCCAAGCTCGCAAGTTTTCTGAAACACAAGAAAGAGCGGATCAGTTAACATTAAGAAACATTCCGAGTGCCCAAAGACTGACGCTCCCGGAAGAAACAAGCTTGACCAGTATCAGATCCCGAAGTACCCTTTGACAGGGAGGAGCTGTAGGGAAACGCAGCAGAAAACAAAAAAATTCCGACCTACGTACCAGCCCAGGATCACTATGGAGACTGCATACAAGGTTTGATCCTTTTCGTTACCGACTCGTAGCGCAGCGGAAGTAGAGTCGATGACGAACGGCGGTGCAGATCCCCGCAGCTAGGATTTACAACCTCCCAACCGCGAGGATGTACTCCCACGTCAGCTCACCGGACGGATCTCCGGGCAGCCCTTCGGGAGGCATCGGGACAGTCCCTCGGATAGTCCCACCGGACGGATCCTCGGACAGCCCTTAGGGAGGCCCCTGGACAGTCCCTCGGATAGTCCCACCGGACGAATCCTCGGACAGCCCTCCGGGAGGCCTCTGGACAGTCCTTCGGATAGTCCCACCGGACGGATCCTCGGACAGCCCTCCGGGAGGCCTCATGGACAGCCCTTCGGGCGGGTCACTCGGACAGCCCTTCGGGAGGACACCCGAAACTCAAACTGTAACTCGGACAGCCCTTCGGGAGGCACTCTCGAACTAAGACCGAAACTACGATCTCTCTACAGAGTTGCACACATACGGTGTCATCTATCCGGCAGGGCTTCGCCGTCCAGAACTAGTTCCCACCGGAACCCAGACAGCCTTTCGGCTCTACGAAACTATTTCGCTGGGAGGGAGAGAGAAGCCAGAAATGTCATGGCATGTGTATGTGAGAGCAAGCATGAAGCATATGGGGCTGCCTCCTCCCTTCTATTTATAGGAAAAACAAGGGGTAGGATGGGCATATCCAAAATGCCATGTCATCCCAAAATATCTTGGGAAGATATTTGTGGAAAGCCAACTTCCAACCATATCCATAAATCTGATTTCACTATTCACGACGACATTTTTCAGCGTCTGATCGAACTGAAAATATTCATGTGGGCTTAGAACATTTCCAGTACCCACCAAAATAATTTTCAACGCGAGCCGGAACAATTCCGGTTTAGTGATTTTCAAATGCGAAAAGCATCTGAAGCGGTTTCGGCAGCTCCGGAACATTTCCGGTTTTCATTCCGGAAAATTCCAGAAAGTTTCCAGAATGATTCTGGCACCCTCCAAGAATTATCAGGCATGTGCCGAAACCAATTTGACTTTATGGTGTACTCCGAAACAACTTTTCGGTTTAGTGATTTTCATCTGTGAAAAGCAACTAAAGCGGTTCCGGCAGTCCGGAACATTTCCGGTTTTTGTCTCTGAAAAATCTCAGAAGTTACCGGAACAATTCTGGTACCTTCCAATAATTTCCAGGCATGTGCCGAAACCAATTTGACTTTATGGAATACCCTGAAACAACTTTTCAGTTTCACCGGAACTATTCCGATATCCTCTCCGGAACGTTTCCGTTTCGTCCGAAACTTTTTCGGTGAATTTCTCTCAGACTCCCCGTCTAGTATTCAGCAGATAGATGACCCTTAAGCGTGTGACCCTATAGGTTCGGTGAAGTATAGACATGACCCGGAACACTTTCCGATCAATGATCAACATCGGAGCCGTGGACACCCATATTGACCCCTATACCCACACGAATGAATATTCGAGTGAACCTCCAGTTGCCGTGTGCTATTCCTGTTGCTTCGCGATATGTTACAAATACCCGAGGTGAGACATGTAGGCATCCCCGTGGATCAACAACTTGTCCACTATGCCAGTTACCTCGTTACCGGTATTGTTCTCTTTTCTCGTTCCCGTGTTCCGGCATCCCCGTGATCAAATCACAAAGTGTCTGGCCAGACGATGATGGATACCGTAACACCGAGAGGGCCCAGAGATATCTCTCCATCGTCGGAGGAGCAAATCCCAATCTTGAGCTATCAAGTTACTTGACATACTTTTCCATGAACCCGTAAGCCGCCGTAATAGCCACCCATTTACGGATGACGTTTAACAAACCCCAAAGTTCATGAAGCAAGCATGAAGAAACTCGATACTCTCATGGTCTAAGGAATCATGCAAACATTAACCATCTCTGTGTTATTAACCATTAACTAATGACGAATGTATCTCATAGCATAACATCAATTCGGGTCGATTCAACACAAGTGTTCTACCAACAATTGTGCCCTCAAAATTGCCGGCATAGCCATGCCCATGATCAGGAAAACAGGATCATCATGCAATACTTGAGCCAGTCTTAGAGGCCAGACTAGGAATACATTTTACCGTTTATTATCCCACACGTGCACATGAGTTTCCCTCCAAGCCTCGTTTTATTTGTAGACTCGAGAATCATTGCAGTTATAGCATGGAACATAAACATAATTATGAACATGGAGATAATCAATAACATTTATTATTGCCTCTAGGGCATATCTCCTACAGACTCCCACTTGCACTAGAGTCAATAATCTAGTCAACGCTAATGCACTTTACACCTATGGCATACTGGTGTAAAATATGCTTCGCATGTGGTATAGCCTGATGTCCTACGGATCTGACGACTTCAGCTCCGTGTGTAACTTTGCATATCCTCGCGTTTTCACGCTTTCACAAAATTCATATTTTGTGTGGACTTGGCTTTGCATATGTGTGAATCATTGGTCGAAACCTGATTCCTCAGACAGAGCTATGGAGCAACTATCTGCAATAGTGTCCCATAGACCAAAGCCATCTTGGAACCATACTAAGTTCATGAATGAACTATATGATTCAACAACTTCTTTGTCACTTCTTAAGTGTCAACATACTTAGCCTTTGTTATAGAATTCGCCACAGTATCTTGTTTGGAACAATTTCCAACTACCGTGCCACCATATTGTGTATTACACAAAACCATTAACTTAAATCGAAAATCGCATGGAGCATTGATGAAGACTGTATCAATGTAATTACTTACAACGAGTGCTTCATAATCTCTGCTTGCGAGAAAACATGTCATCACTACTACTCTAGTACTTAATGACATCTTTCACTGTTGTCCTATGATCAGTACTTTGATCACTTTGGTATCTATACTCGCAACAACTTTGGAGTATTGGACATATCTGGTTGTCTTTACATACCATGGAATACATGATTAATCCAAACACAAGAGTGTGTGGAATCACCATCATGTATTTTGCTCATCAGTGTTTTGAGACACTGAGTCTTTGCAAGAACCCTTTCCATGTGACTTCGGCAAGAATCACTCCTTTGCGGTTTAATGCTAAAATGTTTTAGCATCTTGTCAATATGTATTTTGCTTAGCCCCATTAGGTAAATCTATCTCCATAGATCATCATGCCTAATGTCAAGGCTGTTTAGCCCAAGCACTTCATCGAAAAACTATTTTTAAATGAAGTCCTAATTCGTGTCAAGAAATTTATTTCCAATTTAACAATGTGTCAGCCACACAAGGTTTTTAGAAATATCATTATGCTCCCACTTACTTTCTTGAAACCACAAGCATCTTCGTTACCCATTTGATGAAGTCAAACTCTTTTGACCATTTCATCAAAAACGAAGATTCCAACTCCACTTTGCTCTCTTCTGTCCATTGCTGGAACTCTGAAGTTTGCATACTTACTAGCATCCTCTAGATCGACAAATTACTTTGGACTGTATCACATACAAGTCCTAGGTTTCATTTCCATCAGATGGAAATCCTTTCGTCATCCATGTTTCATATCTCATGATTAAAATATGTATTAATTGCTAGTTCAACCCGAACCGACTTTAAGCATCGCTACGGTGAGACAATCTTATCGTAGTCAACTCCTTGAACTTGTTATTGCAACAAGTCGAGCTTTATGGATAAAACATTTTTATCCGTATCAGTTTTTAGTTCCATAAATATTCGTTAGACTCTAAGTCTTCCGAAAGGTGTATCAAGGTTTTAATCTTGAATCACTTATATGGAAACTATCTCGGATTGTATTGGCATTTAGCCAATTCCGGAGTCAGGGCCCATCATCGCTTCCTTATGTATCGTAGGTATACTGTTGTCCAACAACAATATCTCGTTTGCGCACCTGAGAGGTTTGCACGAGCCTTGCCTACGTGGTTCAGCTGCAAGTTCGACTGAAGTCCATACATTTTATTGTAGAGACTTCCGTATCAGTTGCAGTAGGAAACTCCGGAATCACTTCCAAGGTTTCTTTCCTTTGATCTGATGACGAAGATACTGTTTATCTCGTCGAGTTGCACTGTTCTCCCACTCACCTTTTGAAAGAACCATTTTCTTCAAAAAGCATACCGTTCTTTGTGGCAAACCTATTTGCCTCGGTATAGTGGTGGGGAATACCCAATTACTTGGGATAACCTTACAAAGTAGCACTTGTCTGATTTGGAATAGGTTTGTAACCTTTTACACAAGCCCCATATTCCAAATGTTAAGAAAAGATATAACATGGTTGGGCGTACCATACCATGGCGTCATTTCAACAGACCTGATGGATCTCTTTTCAGTGTAAAAGCCGCAGTCTCTAAAGCATCACTCTTTAAAAGGGGTAATGGCAAATTTATTTATGTCATCTTTGATCTTACCATGTCATGAATGGTTCGATTACATCTACTCAGACTCTCCACTTGCAGTGGTGTTCCGGGAGGTGCAAGTTATGAAACCCCTTTCACAACTCATCAGACATTCGCTAAACTTGTAACTCAAATATTCCTTTCTGCAATCGAATTGTAGAAACATAATTTTCTTGTTACAATAACTTCTACTTCATTTTTGAAAACCTTATGAATGAATTCAAAAGATCCAGACTTACGTCTCAACAAGTAAATATCCATATATCTACTTGAGTCATTTCTGAAGATAGATAACTCCACTACTTGCAACAACATTTATTGGACTACACACATCATAATGTATGATCACCAATATGTTCTTTGCTCGTTCCTTATGGTCTGTGAACGGTATTTCAGTCACTTCACTTTTCAGAGGAAAGTTGCAAGTGTCAGATGATTCAAAATCAAACGACTTCAAAATCCATCACAATGGAATTTTCCATGCGGGTTTCTCCAATGTGACCAAATGCAGTGCCACACTTGTGTGGTATTCTTTTAGTCTTGCGACATTTAGCGTCAGTGTTATGGATGTA
The DNA here is from genome assembly GCA_039707655.1 of Elymus sibiricus. Lineage (NCBI taxonomy): Eukaryota > Viridiplantae > Streptophyta > Magnoliopsida > Poales > Poaceae > Elymus > Elymus sibiricus. The sequence goes on along the minus strand of CM077670.1, from coordinate 73,657,177 downwards.
TCATATTTCCATCAATATTCATAACATACATCCCATCTTGTATGGAAGCATGGCCCTTCATGTTATTCATAACACCGAACATCAAAAGTTCTCTTATGAATAACCTTCTTGCAAAATACCTTATGCAAAGGGCTAGAGTGTGTAAAACTCTAAAATGATTTATGAAAGTAAATACAGAGGTAATGTATTATTATCAATATTCATAACATACTTCTCATTCATAATGAAAGTATGGCCCTTTTGTTATTCATAACTCCGAACATTAAAAGTTCTCTTATGAACAACCTTCTTGCAAGATACTTTATGCAATGGGCTAGAGTGTGTAAAACTCTAAAATGATTTATGAAAGTAAATACATCGGGAATACACCTATGGAAGGCATAGTAACATTTACTATGTTCCCTGCGTGTATCTAAACCTCATTCCTGGCTAGTCTTTCAGGCCATAGTAGTTCTTACATCAAGTTGCAACAGAATGCAATCGAGCGGGTATCTTTGTGATTAACTCACAATACCCAAGAATTAGTGATTAACATGTTTAACCATAATTCCCAAGAACTATATCTTTGACCAGCCTTCTATACATCAAAAAACCTGTATGACATTCATACATGAGCTGGATATTCCAGTCTTCTTTCCTTTTGTCATTATACTTCTAACAGTTTAACTTCTAGTATTTCTCCTACTCTCAGAAGAAGCATCCAACTTAAGAGTGGCGTTAGCCCCGGACTTCCTAGGCGTGAAAGTTTCACTAACACCCTTCCGGATACTTCCTTTCTCTTTAAGTTGTTGTTTTATTCACCATCATCATATGACAGGCGTTCTTCTGGATCCCTCTCTTATCAGTCTAATGCATAGTAAACTCCTTTACTAACAGTTTGCAAACAAACATTGCTTTGGATATCTCATATCTTTTAGCCTTTGTCTGTCTCTGAAAATGATTTTCAGATTCCATGAATATCACATAACTATCCAAACTTTCGAAGTTTGGGTCTCATGAAAGCAAACGTATTGCACTTGACTGAAACAGAATTCTAGCTTTTGGATCGAAGGACGAGAGTCACATGATCCATAGCTTTAGCGGGAGAATACCGAAAGTATGCGATAGGACAAAGTCCTTCTCGGCACTATTGAGGACAATCCTCACATTACGTTACCAACCGTAAAGTTTTAACCAGATATTTAACAGCTATTCAATTTTAATAGGGAAGGTGGAAACGCGAGCCATTATTCTACAACTATTATGCAAACCACACTTAGACAATGTTCAAAATTAATTGCACTGAGAATTAAACAAGTTAATTCAATAGTGCGTTCCCACTCAAATCAATATCTCTCATAATTGATTATGAATGATTCAAGACACGAATTTCAATTCAACGCCATTGATGGTGAGCATCACTGATGACGAGAACTTCAATCGTTAGGCAAACTTGCCGATCACATCTCTATGTGACTCTTGTTCATCTTTCGATGCGTGTGTTCCGAGCTCATGACTTTCATGCCTGAACGTCAAGACAACCAAGAGATCTCGCTGCGAGGTCTTAACTCACCCGCCTCACACATCCCTAATCGTTCGTACCCATGTCAGCATGGCGCACCCCGAAAAGTTAGGTGCCGTGACGGTGCTACACTTGGGAGAACACTAACTACTTGATATTTTTGTGAGAGATCACCCTAATAAAAAGCGACTACCGCGCAATCAAGAAGGGTGCATCATAAGGGATAAACATCTCAGGCAATTCATAATAGCAAGATATGGTATAGCCCTTTCTGACGGAGAAGTCTTTCATTTCTTCGTCTTCGGCATTCGCGTCGGTGTTCATCTTCGCGAAGATTGCCACCACCTAGTCGATGCACCAGATAATATTGCTATCTCTATAGCTAATAAAATAAGTGCATTACATAAGGTTGACACGCAGGTCATTAAAGTGCAATCATATGGCTCCAGCCATCATGCCTAATCATGACACGCAGGTCATGTTAATCAATTTACATCATATAGCCATCTCATACATAATCAAATTATTATGAACACTGCTATACCACATCACATGCATATGCAAACCATCCTGCAAAACCAAGTTAGACGCCTCTAATCGGTTCATGCAAAAATTTGTTTTACGTGGCTTCTAAGGTTTCGAAACAAACCGAAGCTACCTACGTATTATCATCAAGTATGATAATTCAAGTTGCTAGATTAACATCGCGGGGTGTATGAAACACGAGATAATTAAATCTCGAGCCCCATACTAAACTTCGTCATACGCATGACCCCCGTGCAGATCATATCTGCAATGCCCTTTCATCTGCGAATTTCATCTTTCTTTTGACTATGGCGGAACCCAACGAACTGAAGCACTTCGTTGATCAATCAGGATCGCGGATTGCCAGAACTTTGTGAAATTCCACCATACTGTCTCGAGATTGAGCAAACGCAAATTCTAGGGAAGCAACAAGAACATCGGGTAACAGACTTCATCTGTCACCCGCACAAATAATTTTCAGCAATAGATCTCATCTACTACCTAATTATATTGTGCAACACCCATACATCTCTATGTATTCTAGATCGCAACCTGCATCTACGCATAGCACGGCTCTTGATGCCACTGTAGGGAAACGCAGCAGAAAACAAAAAAATTCCGACCTACGTACCAGCCCAGGATCACTATGGAGACTGCATACAAGGTTTGATCCTTTTCGTTACCGACTCGTAGCGCAGCGGAAGTAGAGTCGATGACGAACGGCGGTGCAGATCCCCGCAGCTAGGATTTACAACCTCCCAACCGCGAGGATGTACTCCCACGTCAGCTCACCGGACGGATCTCCGGGCAGCCCTTCGGGAGGCATCGGGACAGTCCCTCGGATAGTCCCACCGGACGGATCCTCGGACAGCCCTTAGGGAGGCCCCTGGACAGTCCCTCGGATAGTCCCACCGGACGGATCCTCGGACAGCCCTCCGGGAGGCCTCTGGACAGTCCTTCGGATAGTCCCACCGGACGGATCCTCGGACAGCCCTCCGGGAGGCCTCATGGACAGCCCTTCGGGCGGGTCACTCGGACAGCCCTTCGGGAGGACACCCGAAACTCAAACTGTAACTCGGACAGCCCTTCGGGAGGCACTCTCGAACTAAGACCGAAACTACGATCTCTCTACAGAGTTGCACACATACGGTGTCATCTATCCGGCAGGGCTTCGCCGTCCAGAACTAGTTCCCACCGGAACCCAGACAGCCTTTCGGCTCTACGAAACTATTTCGCTGGGAGGGAGAGAGAAGCCAGAAATGTCATGGCATGTGTATGTGAGAGCAAGCATGAAGCATATGGGGCTGCCTCCTCCCCTCTATTTATAGGAAAAACAAGGGGTAGGATGGGCATATCCAAAATGCCATGTCATCCCAAAATATCTTGGGAAGATATTTGTGGAAAGCCAACTTCCAACCATATCCATAAATCTGATTTCACTATTCACGACGACATTTTTCAGCGTCTGATCGAACTGAAAATATTCATGTGGGCTTAGAACATTTCCAGTACCCACCAAAATAATTTTCAACGCGAGCCGGAACAATTCCGGTTTAGTGATTTTCATCTGCGAAAAGCATCTGAAGCGGTTTCGGCAGCTCCGGAACATTTCCGGTTTTCATTCCGGAAAATTCCAGAAAGTTTCCAGAATGATTCTGGCACCCTCCAAGAATTATCAGGCATGTGCCGAAACCAATTTGACTTTATGGTGTACTCCGAAACAACTTTTCGGTTTAGTGATTTTCATCTGTGAAAAGCAACTAAAGCGGTTCTGGCAGTCCGGAACATTTCCGGTTTTTGTCTCTGAAAAATCTCAGAAGTTACCGGAACAATTCTGGTACCTTCCAATAATTTCCAGGCATGTGCCGAAACCAATTTGACTTTATGGAATACCCTGAAACAACTTTTCAGTTTCACCGGAACTATTCCGATATCCTCTCCGGAACGTTTCCGTTTCGTCCGAAACTTTTTCGGTGAATTTCTCTCAGACTCCCCGTCTAGTATTCAGCAGATAGATGACCCTTAAGCGTGTGACCCTATAGGTTCGGTGAAGTATAGACATGACCCGGAACACTTTCCGATCAATGATCAACATCGGAGCCGTGGACACCCATATTGACCCCTATACCCACACGAATGAATATTCGAGTGAACCTCCAGTTGCCGTGTGCTATTCCTGTTGCTTCGCGATATGTTACAAATACCCGAGGTGAGACATGTAGGCATCCCCGTGGATCAACAACTTGTCCACTATGCCAGTTACCTCGTTACCGGTATTGTTCTCTTTTCTCGTTCCCGTGTTCCGGCATCCCCGTGATCAAATCACAAAGTGTCTGGCCAGACGATGATGGATACCGTAACACCGAGAGGGCCCAGAGATATCTCTCCATCGTCGGAGGAGCAAATCCCAATCTTGAGCTATCAAGTTACTTGACATACTTTTCCATGAACCCGTAAGCCGCCGTAATAGCCACCCATTTACGGATGACGTTTAACAAACCCCAAAGTTCATGAAGCAAGCATGAAGAAACTCGATACTCTCATGGTCTAAGGAATCATGCAAACATTAACCATCTCTGTGTTATTAACCATTAACTAATGACGAATGTATCTCATAGCATAACATCAATTCGGGTCGATTCAACACAAGTGTTCTACCAACAATTGTGCCCTCAAAATTGCCGGCATAGCCATGCCCATGATCAGGAAAACAGGATCATCATGCAATACTTGAGCCAGTCTTAGAGGCCAGACTAGGAATACATTTTACCGTTTATTATCCCACACGTGCACATGAGTTTCCCTCCAAGCCTCGTTTTATTTGTAGACTCGAGAATCATTGCAGTTATAGCATGGAACATAAACATAATTATGAACATGGAGATAATCAATAACATTTATTATTGCCTCTAGGGCATATCTCCTACAGGAGCAAGCTTGACCAGTATCAGATTCTAAGTTCTAAGACTCCCGCCGACTGCCCGCAGTCGACGGCAGTCTCGGGGACTACACCCAGTGGGTGCACTCAGCGTGCCCCCACTGGAATAGTATCCACTCGAACCGGTCCGCTCGATCCGAGTGACGGCCAAACGTAAAAAAAAAGAGAAAACAAAAGGTTCTAAGACTCCCGTCGACCGCCCGCGGCCGACGGCAGTCTCGGGGACTACACCCAGTGGGTGCACTCAGCGTGCCCCCATTGGAATGGTATCCACTCGAACCGGTCCGCCCGATCCGAGTGATGGCCAAACGCAAAAAAAAAGAGACAAAAGGTTCTAAGACTCCCGCCGACCGCCCGCGGCCGACGACAGTCTCGGGGACTACACCCAGTGGGTGCACTCAGCGTGCCCCCACTGGAATGGTATCCACTCGAACCGGTCCGCCCGATCCGAGTGATGGCCAAACATAAAAAAAGCAAAGCAACAACAGAACAAAGTCTAAGTTCTAAGACTCCCGCCGACTGCCCGCAGTCGACGGCAGTCTCGGGGACTACACCCAGTGGGTGCACTCAGCGTGCCCCCACTGGAATGGTATCCACTCGGACCGGTCCGCCCAATCCGAGTGATGGCCAAACACAAAAAAACACCCAGTGGGTGTACCGGATATTTTCCAACTGAAATTCCTACTGAAGAAAAATGACTTGGAAGTCAACTTACAAGGGTACTTACTCGAACGTTCTCCTGGAGGGCAGCACTGGCATCGTATGCCAGCTTGCTAGCTGTGCACACCTCCTTGAGCCTTTGGGTCATCAGTTCCGCCTGGATCATCGCCTCCTTGCTGGCCCCAGTTTGATCCTCCGGCACCTTGTACAGACTGAAGATGTTGACGGGAGGAGTCGGGGCCGAAGTCAGAGCACTCGACGGAGCCGCGGCAGAACCAGCCCCAGCCTGCCCCAGAGGCACAGTCACGGCGGGTGCAGGGGGAGTTTGAGACGCTTTGCTTGGCGGCGTTTTCCGCGTGGTAGTCTGAAGAGCAGTCGGAGCTGCGGTCCCCTTCACGGTGTCCTTCCGCGGCGGCTCTTCATCGTCGTCCCCGACGTGGATGACCTCTACAAGTGCTACGATCACTCGACGTGATCAGTCGCATTACACAATTCAATCGGATGAAGGCATTTCAGTCGAATGACAGGTCGAAGTAAAAATGAAGTCATTGTTACCTTTTCGAGAAGTGGCCGCGTCTGCCGACTCGGCCTCGGCGCGGTCCCCATCAGTCTGCATGGGAGACATCGTCGAGGTTGCAGCACTGGTTCATAAGATGCACTCGGTCAGAAGAATCATGAAAGTTGACAAAGACAGAAAAGAAAAGCTGAGAACGATACTCACGTTGAGGCGACAGGCACAGTGACCTTGATCCGGGGCAGAGCCTTCCGAGGCTTGGGGGAAGCGACCTTGGGCTGCTTGGAGGCCTTCTCAGTCGGCGCAGGCGACGACGTCCGAGTGCGCTTCGGAGCCTTAGCACTCGGAACCGCCTCCTTCTCCGGGCCAGCACTCGGATCATGAGTTTGTTTGGAGCGGTGCTCGGAGCGCAGCTCCGGAGACAGAGAAGACTCGACCTCGTCGCTCCCTTCCGAGTCCTCACTTTCCTCCTCGCTGTCCTCCACATAGCTGCCCCCGGCGCTGCCATGTTCGCTCTCCACACCTCCGGCAAGTTGTTCTCCATTCGGTACAGGCGATAACATCTTCTAGAGCTCCTGCAAGACATGAAGGGTAAAGACAGACAGTTCAGTCAGTTCACTCGGATCGTTCAGTTCACTCGGATAATTTGCGCATCGGTAATTCACTCGGAAATTCGTGCCTCACCTCCAACGGTTGGTTGTTGGTGTCGTAGGGCGAGATCCGTCTTGACCCTCGCGGATTGTCACGTGCGCCAGTGATGCACCTGATCCACTGTTCCACCGTTTTCTCCTCGACGTCTTCCAGATGCACTCGGGTCAGATCACCGGCTCCAGTGTAGAGCCACATGGGGTGAGCCCACTCTTGCAGCGGCTGGATCCTCCGACTGAGGAAGACCTCCAGAAGGTCCAGGCCAGTCAATCCACCCTGAATCAGACTAACCATGGCGGTCACCAAGATCCCTACATCCGTCTTCTCCTCTTTATCAACCATCAGCGAGGGAGGAGTCTGGACTCTCTCAGTCGTGTAAGGAGGAAGGCCAATCGACGAGCCAGAGCACGGCAGGTCGTTGTAGTAGTCTAGGTCGACTGCCAACCCCTCACCGAATCGGGAAAGGACATAGATGGGAATGCACTCTTACCCCTCATCTGGATGCCTAAGCCACCGCACATCTGAATCACGTGCGTCCTCACTCCATCAGGGTCAACCTTCTTAACCGATTGAGATCGGCACGTGAAAATGTGTTTGAATAAACCCCAGTGCGGCGGACAACCCAGAAAATTTTCACACAAAGAAACGAATGCGGCAAGGTACATTATGGCATTTGGAGGCAGGTGATGGAGCCGAGCACCGAAGAAGTTCAAAAATCCGCGGAAAAAGGGGTGGGGTGGCATGGAGAAACCTCGCTCCACGTGTGTGGTGAGGAGCACTCGCTCCCCGGGGCGCGGCCCGGGCTCGGTCTCCCCTTCTTCCGGCAGCCTCCACGTCCCGTCGTGGATCAGCCCGTCCACGACGAGCCCGCTGACGTCGTCGACCGTGGTGGTCGGCGGAAGCCAGTCGCCCTGGATCCACCCGCGCGGGAGCGCGGCTCGGGAGCTCGATGCCTTCCTCCCCTTCGCCGCCTTCTTCGCTTTCTCGAGCTGCGCCGTCTTGTCTTTCGCCATCGCCGCCGAGCTCTCCAACGACCAAAGGGGATTCGTGCGGAGTGGATTGCTGGAGAGAAGATTGAGCGGGCTGGGAGAATAAGGGAAAAGGGGATCTGTCCTCTCTCCCTCTCCGACGCAGCGGCCTCTTATGGCGTCGCCCGTTCCGCTCCCCAATCCTCTTCCGCGTATCCCGGGCCCACATATCTCCTCGAATCTCGCTGGCAAAGTTGCAGCTGTGCGTGGCGAAAAGTGGGGCGAAAATCGAGGCGTCACGCCCCACTTTCCCCACTCACCGCGCCGCAACCGTTCGCGCGCGCTCGTCGCCGATTTCAAATCCCGCAAGATCCGGATTCCAGCGATCCGATGACTCGCCTTTAAAGACATTCCATAAACACGCGGATCTGTTCCGCCACTCGGATGAAGACTACTCGTTTCACTCGGTTGAAGACAACTCACTTCACTCGGTTGACAGCCACCGTCCCATTCGGGTGAGGACTTCCATTCGGACGTCAAATGGTCCAGAATCCGCCAAGGTGCCGCATGAAGACAAGGCCGACCAGAGACCGGCGGGAGTCCTCGAGCGCCCCTGTAGCACTCGACTCGCCTGGGAATTCGCCTTGACTCGACCCGCTAAACCTCGACCGATTCGGGGGCTAACGACGAGGGCATATACTAGGGATAGGGTAATAGGCCTGACCTATAGACCCTACCCTAGGACGCCACACGTCTTATACTGGGCCCCAGGGCCAGATCAGCAACCAAGAGTTCTGCAAACTGACATTCATTCGGAGCTCGACGAACCACTCGGGAGGCAAGAGTTCACTCGAGCAGCTTGTTTCACTCGGAGCACCCGAAAGTCACTCGACCAGAGAAGACCAGGAGACTCCGGGAGCGCAACGGTTGGGACGCACGTTCGCCTGTATTAAATTGTAATCAATGCACCCGTTACCTGGCGCCCTTAAAACCCCTCTTAACCCCTGGTGATGGCGGCATTCATGGGAGGGCTGGCGAAGACTATATAAGCCACCCCCAGCTCCATTCCAAGGGTTCGCAATCCATTTGTAACTCATACACTCAAGCAATCAAGCTCTAGAGCACCGAGACGTAGGGCTGTTACCTCCACCGCTGAGGGGCCTGAACTCGTAAATCCGAGTGTAACACCTTCGCCGTAGCTAGGCTCTGCCCTCTCATCCGTACCCCTACACACTATTGTCAGACTTGCACCCACGACACCGCCCGACCGTGGCCGGGCTTGATCCAGTGGGAATCCATTGCGTCCACGCAAAATGGCGCTTGGATCCGGTGGGAGGTGCGTGACCGCTGCCTTGCCAGACGCGGTGTTGTCCGTCTGGCGCCACAAAGATGGGGCGGCGGCGCAACCCCTCCGATGTCACGTCTTCCCCGCGGCGTCAGGCCAAGTCGGGGGTAAATGACAACATGCATGGTCTTGACCTGTCCGGTATTATGGTGCGGCGTGCCCACCATGCTAGGCAGAGGGCGCGAGAGGCAGCTGTAGCGCTCGCGGCCGAGGCCACGAAGGCGGAGTCACATGCCGCCGCGGAGCCGTTACGAGTGACCGGCACCCCCTGGCGCCGCAACCAAGTCGTGGAGGTGTCGGGTTCCGACCACAAGGGGTCAATCGTGGACCTCACCTTGACCGGCGACGTCGAGACCACGAGCTCCGACGAGGAAGAGTAGGGCATGGGAGACGGCGGCACCTCGTGTCCCGCCAGTCTGTGTCCTGTGTCCTACTCTGTCTCACCGGCGACTGGATCTTTACTTCACGGGTCTCACGGCCGCCGGACACAGACACAGACATGAATAAGGACTTGGAGGCGAACGAGCGCCGACGAAGATTAGACTAGGTTTACGTTGCATGTAATTGTATGGATTTCAGGATTTATTCATGAGGTTTCCGGTTATGCAAGATAACATTTGGGGTGATCGGTCACTGTTGATTAGGGGGCCGGATTTGCTAAGTCTGGTTGTAGATGCTTTCATTGTGCTTGTATCTGCTGGACGCTACATTAAACGTCCCTTGTAAGGAAAAAACATCAGTTCGTAAACTCATAATACGAAGTGGTTGTGCAATTACTGTACTTATATATACTATAATAAAAGAGCTAAAGTATGATACGTTGTCCGTTGTCCCATCAGATGAGAGGTGACAAGTCAGGACATCATAACGGCGTTGGCGTGGCATCTCTGCCGTCTGGTTTTTGCCCCCGTCTTGGGTTGCTACGGGAACACCAAACGTCTCAGTAGTGGAGGCCAGTTCAGTCCAGGTGAATGAATCCCCTGTATTCTCCTCCGCCTCCGTTTCTCCACGCCCTTCTCAAGGCTTTCTTCTTCCTTCCAGCCTTCCAGCTCCAACCTCCAGGGCACGGTGATCGCAGGATCTGGACTGGACTGCTTCACCAAGCCTGGACTGCAGGTTGATTCGACCTCTTTTCTTCTGCTGCGTTGGACATTTTTCCCCCTTCGTGTGCGTTCGTGATTAGCAGGCTTCTTCTGTAGCAGTTCTTTAGCTCAAGAAAGTCTGGAGGACATTTCTGGGACTCCCTACTGGAAGGTATATTTTACTCTTGCCGCAAGTTGTATAAATCAAGTAGTAATGAGCACTCTCCGAGTAAAATAATTTGTTAGAATCGGTGTGTAGAGGAGATGAAAAATTCTTGCCAGGGCTGCAAGAGATACTGGAACCATCTACATGGGAAGGTCACTCGTTTCGTCAGGCGGATGAGCAAAAGTTCAAGACATTGCATGGTAGGTAATATGCTCTGTTCCAAGTAGTATGGCACTGCAGTGCCTCTTTTTTAGATCAAAGGCATATTGCCCTTCTTTATACCCCCTCCGTCTGAAAATAAGTGTCTCAACTTTGTACTAACTTTAGTACAAAGTTGTATTAAAGTTGAGACACTTATTTTGGGACGGAGGGAGTACAAAGCAAATAATTCCCGTCAAAAAAATATATAGAAAGCAAATAATCATCTTTAACTTGTCATCTCCCAATTTCAGCGGTTGGTGACTGTATTATTTATGCCTTATTCATCTCCAGCAATTCTAGGGAAATGTACTCCATTTAAACTAGTACTCCTTTAAAAATTACATCTGTTGCTGCAGGTCATACCAGAGAGGTTTGCAAACTATTTTGTAGGGAAAATATCACGGACCTTCAAACTAGAAGGCCCTAATGGTATTGTGTATGATGTTGGAGTTACTGAGCACAGGAACAAAAAAGTTCTCCAATCTGGACGGGAGGTGTTTGTTGATGCCAATGACATAGTAGAGAAAGACTCATTGATGTTCCGATACCGTGGAAGTTCTCGCTTCAAGGTTGCGGTCTTTGATTCTAGTGGTTGTGAGAAAACGGTGTCCTGTTTTGGCATAGGGAGCACTATGAGTGATCAAGAACCAATCACAAATTCTACAGAAATGTCAAGCAGTTCCAGCGATCGTAATACTCACTCGTCAATGGGTCGGCGATCAGATGGATGCCAAAGTGAGAGCTCAGGATGTTGTAGAGAACTCGCAAGGACAGACGCAACATCCTCCACATCTGAGGATTCATCAGGTTAGCTTGCCAGCTGACTTGTACCTTTGCGTTATGCTTTAACGTGCCGTTTTATCTGCAAAGTTGCATTTACTCTTGAAAACTCTTATGCAGGAGAAGACAGTCCCTATGAGCATGAGTCTTCTGGATTGGATGATCACACACTCCCAAAGATGATCTCAACAGCGCGTGTTAAGGAAGAACAATATTCTGATGGTATGGAAGTATGATGCAAGTACTTCCGATCCAATTCATATTTTTTTTCTAGTTTATTATGTGAAAAATCTGTTTCTATGTACTAAATTGTCAGCAAGTGGAAGATCAGACGGAGGCCAAAGTGGGAACTCAAGTTATAGTGGGAATACTAGAAAGACAGCTGTTATGTCCACTCCATCTGCGGAATCAGGTTATATTCTGAAGTTACTTTTTGTGTCAACAAAATTGCATCAATTTGTTTTTTTGTCAAGTACACGCACACATGCGCCATTAATTGCGTCAAACTCTACATTACCCATTGTTAGTTTGACCTACGAATTTGTCGAAGAGAAGCTAGTTTTTCAGAGTATGATTCTTTTGACTCGGATGATATTCCAGGACCTCCAAAGGATAAGTATGTGTTGTCAAGCAGGAGTTATTTGGCTAAAGCACAAAAGGAGAAAATAGATATGCTTCTCCAGGACATTCAATCCAGAACTCTTGCATTCGTGGCTATCATGAGGAAGTCCAATGTCCAACCACTGTATCCTTCTCTGGTAAATTTCCTGAGCTCTTTTTTGGTGCACCACAATCCTCTCTGGTCTCTAGATCTAAGAGGGGTATTTATGGTTTGAATGCTATAGGGGAAGTGGGAAACTATGTCATGTTCATGTTTTCATAGCTCCTTCTGAACACTTAACATAAAAGTTTTTCTTTCTTTCTTGACAGTTGCAACAGTATTTGGTCTGTATTGTTCTGTTTTTGTTTGTTTGTTTGTTGATGGCATCACACCCTGTCCCATTTTTTATCAGATCATCGCTAAGAAATACGCAGTTGCACACTTTCCCCATGAAAGCTCATCTGTCATACTTCAGAGGCCGGGCGAGAGCAAAAAGTGGTACCCCAGGTTCTACAAGGGGAATAATGGAAGTATTCACAAGATTAGGGGGGAGTGGTTAGATTTTGTTTGTGACAATCATGTGGAGGAGGGAGATATCTGTATCTTTGTACCAACAAAGGGTGGGGGAAGGCTCACATTTACGGTTCATCTAATTCACGAAGAAAGCAAGGCGCGTGCAGGTCCTTTTGTGCCTCCCTACATACTATCACAAATGAGCTTTCTATCTCCATCGCAAAAGAGCGTAGTTGAAGATAAAGCGCAAGCCATCCAACTCGAATCACATCTATATGTGGCAATCATGAACAAAACCAGTGTTGGTGCGAAAGGGAATTACATCCTGGTAAGCTAATTTTTTTCTGGAATTTTATTGTTACCTAGTCAAAGCCCCGCAAGTTGTTGTCATCTGCCATAACATAATTAAGTTTCAAAAAAAATTAACATAACTAATTTTAGCAATGTAGCGAGCCAGGGACGCCGTGGGTTTTGGATCACCAATTTACTGTGCTATTAGCAAACTGTTTGGCTTAAATTTACTTTTGCAGCTGAATCAAATAAATGCCACCAGATAACTATGTGTACCTATATTGTAGGGCTGTTTTATTTTATCAACATCGTTGATCGACCTGTAATTGTAACGTGCTTATATCTGTAAAATACTAGGAGTTTGGTGCAAAATATGCTGCTGTGTATCTTCCAAAGGAAGAGCAAACTATTTTGCTCCAGCGTACGGGGAAGGAATGGCAAACCCAGATGCGTATTCGGAATGGTAGGAGACGTGTCCTTGAAGGAGGTTGGTGCAAATTTGTCACTGACAACCGTCTGCGAGTTGGTGATCTCTGTCTGTTCGAGCTGAAGCGGAACCGGAGGAAGCTTACAATGATTGTCCATATCATTTCCCGTGATCAGTGTTAGTTTGTACTTTGTAGTATAAGAGGATGATGACCCCTGCCGTTTCTGCTGGAACTATGTTTTGTACTCTAAAACCAAACCATGGTATGGTTGATCTCCGAGGACTACTGCATGCTGGCTAAAACTCTGAATTTCTACAAGTCCTAGTTCAAGTGTTGTTTTAGCTTCGTGTAAACTATGACTTGTATTTTTGCACTGCGTTCGTTATCTGAAGCAAGTTTAGCTATTTTCTCTCTCTGGGAAAATCTGTTTCTGATCTATGTTGATACAACAGCTCTAGCAGAGTCGCCGCATCATTGAAAAGGCTACTCTAGTAGTGTCGTCATCCGGCCCTGAGTCGTCATAATTTATGGACTGCGCTCCATATCCAGCTCACGAGCCTCCATATTTGAAGGCTGGGGTGTTGGTTTGCAGGGCGCGCCATCCGCCGACCGCTCTGCCACGTCAGTCTCCCACGCAGCCTATCTCCTCTCCCTATCAATGGGGCAGACTGCCATGGCACCGGGAAGCATGCCAATTAATGACACAGCCGCCGCATGCCAATTGCCCGCGGCTACTCCCGCCACATTTTCTGCCACCCACTGCTATAAAATGGTCATCACCATGTCTCCATTTTCCTCACCACCGCCGCCGAGAGCCTCCACTTTCCTCACTGCTGCCCACCGCCTCCACTTTTCTCCCCATCGCCATGTCACTTGGCCCGCAGCTCGATTGGGTGCCAGGCTTGGAGGAGAAGCGGATCTTGGACAAGGAGTAAGCGAACGAGGAGACCGCCCTCAATGCCGAGGAGGAGTGGCATTGCCATGACGCGATGGGGGCCGCGCAAGAGGATCCCCTCTTGACGAGTGGCCGGATTGGAATCCCAAAGCGCACTTCATTGAGTGGATATTCAGCACGACTACGTGCAAATCCCGTATGGCAGGAGAGAGCTCACCTCACAGCTCGTCAAAGCCTGCTTGTGCTCCTTGTTGCCTCACTGTTAAGGAGGCATGGGATGAGCGCTATGTCGCTGGCGCCGCCGTCAGGCATTAAAGGCGGAGAGGGTTGCGCCGTGTGGCTCTATTACAAGGAAAAACAATCGGATTTGGCGGCGGAGAGAGAGAGAGCATCCGATGGCGCACATACAACATGAACATGGTATCATTCACTGAAACAAACCGTGCCATACTGAGACTTGCCCCCCTTAAAAAAACCATCCATGACCCCGACCACGACAGGCGGGAATAAGACCAAGACTTTTTCTACCCATATGTAATAACTTTGTAATGCAACTCTACTAGAGTTGCTCTTATATAGTTGGCTTCCCTTTTGCCCCGGCCTAGACGATGGGTGGTGCAACCCCAATATTACCTAGTTATTACTGGAACCTCTTGTAGCTTCCAGTGTTAGAATAAGGCGGCACCTTGTGGAAGGAGTTGTCTTCATGTCATTGTTCTGGCCATAATTGATTGGTCCGGCTGGCATTTAGTATTAAATCCTTGTTTTTGCCGTACTAGGTTGATCTGACATAGCGACTTAGCTGAGTGCCTGGCACATGGTAGTTATTATCCCCGGAGGCCATTTTCAGCTCCTCTCTCGAACTAGGCTTTCACCCTGCTTTATAGATAAAGCAAACATCCGTACAGACCAGTCTCAGAACATAAGCATAGGAGCCTGCTGGGGCTAAACAGCACAAATGCGCCCAAGGAAAGCAAGAAGAAACAAAAAAAGGTCACCTAGTGGCAAGCTAAGAAGACGACGAGCGGGTGGAGAGCCGTCGCGTAGAAGCCATGAGAGCGTCCAAGATGGCGTCTAGGCGGTCGCGGTCTCGCTGCCTAGCGAGCGGGTGCCAGTGCTGCAAGAAGGCAAGAAATTTGAAGAACGAATCAGAAGCCTGACGCGGGAAAATCCGCTCAATCACCATTTTATTGCGCGTTGTCCAAAGAGTCCATGTCAGGGCCGCAAAGATAAGCCAGAACAGACGGCGCTTGCGACCCGTCTGGGTGGCCCTAGACTGCAGGAAATCAGCCAGGTCTAGGGCCTCCCAGTCCGGCCCAAGGGCCTCATGAACAAAGCTCCAGAGCGCTTGGGCCGCGACACACGAGAACAAAATGTGAGTTCCTGTTTCTGGGTCTCGACATAGGGGGCAGAGACCATCGCTCGGGCCGTGCCGCTTAAGAACCTCTGTCCCAGAGGGAAGGCGGTCACGTCGGAGCTGCCAAACGAAAATCTTGATCTTGAGGGGCATCGGAGCCTTCCAGAGCGGAGAGAGCCATTGAATGACTGGGTGTCGGCAGAGGGCCTGATATGCTGAACTCACGGAGAACTCTCCTGCAGGAGAGAGGCTCCAAGAAACCGAGTCAGGGGACTGAGACAGCGGGAGAGGGACTACTTCCCTCATACTGTCCCACTCGAGCACTTTAGCCGGACCAAAGGAGCGGCGGAACACGATGTTCCATTGCCCGTCTAGGTTGGCTTCAGAGACGAGTAGCTTCGGATGCAAGCAGATAGAAAAAAGCCTAGGAAATCGAAAGCGGAGTGGTTCCCCTTCAAGCCAGGGGTCAATCCAGAACTGGGTGCTATTCCCATTGCCAACTGAGAAGGTAACACCCAGCCTGATCTCATCTTTAATAGCTTGGATGGATTTCCAGAACAGAGATCCGGCAGAACGAGAGCAAGCCAGCAGGGGTTCTCCCCGCAGATACTTCGCCTCTAGGAGCTGGATCCATAAACCTCCATCTCCCCTCAGTATCCGCCAGACCCAACGCATCATGAGAGCTACATTCATGCGGCGCGAGTCTGTGATACCGAGCCCGCCCCGATCCTTGGGGAGGCAGATGTAAGCCCATTTCACCATGTGATACTTGGGCCGACCATCCGCCGCCTGCTAGAAGAACCTAGCCAGGTCCTTGTCAAAGGAGCTATGTACACCCTCAGGAAGGATGTACATCCCCATCATATACATGGGGAGGCTAGCAAGGTTAGAACCAATGAGAACGGTTTTACTACCTTTAGAAGTGAATCGCCCACACCAGGGCTCCGCCCGGGACGCTACTCGTCCTACAAGCGGATCATAACCAGACACCATGATCCTGGAGTCTGATAAAGGCATCCCCAGATAAGAGATGGGGAAGGAGGCAAGCCTGCAGTTGAGGTTATCAGCGATCCTCTGTTGCTCGACAGGCGAGTACCCTAAGACCACAACCTCGCTCTTGTCAAAGTTAATCTTAAGCCCCGACATAGCCTCAAAGCACAACAGAAGGAATTTAAGATTAACAATGTCCAAGGCAGATCCCTCAACCATGATCATGGTGTCATCAGCATACTGCAAATGGGTGACGCCGCCACCAGGAATCAGGTGGCTGACAACACCCTTAAGGTGCCCGGCCTGCCTAGCCTTATCTAGGATGCCAGCTAGGGCATCGACGGCTAGGTTGAAGAGAAGAGAGGAGATGGGGTCTCCCTGCTTCACTGCCCTAGAGGACCTAAAATACGGTCCGATATCGCCATTGATATTGATAGCCGTGTTCCCAGACATGACCATCTGCATGATCCAGGAGCACCATCGCTCATCAAACCCTCGGTGCTGCATGACTAATCTTAAGAAAGACCAATCCAGACGGTCATAAGCTTTCTGGAAATCAAGCTTAAGGAAGACGCCTTTGTGCCCACGAGAAGCAACCTCGTGCACAATTTCATGAAGGGCCAAAATCCCATCATGGATGCGCCGGCCCTTCAGGAAAGCAGACTGGAGAGGGTGAGCGAGCCGGGATGCCACAGGGGAGAGACGAGTAGCGCAAACCTTCGCAAAGATCCGCTCCAGCACGTTAATCACGGTGATGGGGCGGAAGTGGCGAATATCCGTTGCCCCAATTATTTTGGGGATCAGGGATATAACGCCATAGTTTATTCGGGACATATCAAGCGTCTCAATATAGAACTCATGGAACATAGGAATGAGGACAGGGCGTAACACCTCCCAGAATTTCTGGAAGAACGAGACCGGGAGACCATCCGGGCCAGGCGCCGAGTTAGCCTTCATGGAGGAAATCGCCAGCCACACCTCCTCATGAGTGAAAGGGAGAGTTAGCTCAGCATTCTCAAAATCAGAGACCCTAGCCTCTGGGGGCCAGAAGTCTTCACTAAGAGAGACGCCTCCACGCGGTTCAGCCGTAAAGAGGGCCTTATAGAAGGAGTAAATATGCGATGAAATTTCATCTGGATGCTCTAAAAGGGAGTCGCCATCCCAAAGGTATGGGATGGCACACTTCCGCCGCCGGCCATTGGCGATCGCCTGGAAGTAAGTATTGGCATCACCCTTGAGAAGCCAGTTCTGGCCTCCTCGGCGTTGCCAAAACAGTTCTTCCCCCTTGAAGATCTCCATAAGAGAGGCCTCAAGAGAGTAGCGCCTGGACCACTCGTCAGGAGAGAGGCCAGGGCCATCTGCGATAGCATCTAGGGCCTTAATCTGATCTAGGAGGGCCCCTTTACGGGCCCTCAGCTCGGCACCAAGGTTCGCTCCCCAGCCCCGCATGAACTGTCTGGCCATTTTGGAACAATGGTGCCAGACGTCCACAGCACAGAAGACACGGAGTGGAGAGGCTGCAGCATCAAGCCAACGGGACCGAACCATCTCAATGAAGCCCGACTGAGACAGCCAAAAGTATTCAAAGTGAAAGCGACGCGTCCGAGGCGGGGCGTCGTCGTCGGAGGAGAGCAACAGCGGGGTGTGATCGGAGCCGATGCGCGTGACCGCCTTGAGGGAGCACAATGGAAACATGAGCTCCCATTGAGGCGAGACAAAGACCCTATCAAGCACGCTCCGGATAGGGTCAACTTGTTTATTCGTCCAGGTGAACCTAGCCCCCACGCGGGCAATCTCGCGTAAGGCCAAGTCTGCAATGCAGTCATTGAACAGACGCATGCGTAATCGGTCAACATTAGGGGAGCTTTTGTCAGAAGCCCACCTAATGAGGTTGAAGTCACCGGCCACCACCACCGGGGAGGAGCACCGTTCAACCCTATTCTTCAGCTCACCGAGGAAGTCCGCGGACCTACTATGGTCTGCCGGGCCATAGACGATGATAACCTCCCAACTGAGGTTAACAGGTCGGTCCGTGATGGACATACTAAGGAAGAATTCCCCACGGTCCATGTCCTCGACCGAAAAGGAATCCTCCCGGACCCCTAGAAAAATGCTACCCGACTGCCCATTAGCAGGGAGCCACTGCCAGGCGAACTGGTGCCGGGAGAGCCTCTGGAGCTCCGGAATGGAGAAGTCCTGCCGAATCGTTTCTTGAAGCCCAACTATGTCAATCTCTTCCTGGCGTAAGTACTCGACAAGCTGTCGTCTTCGGCCAAGGTGACCGAAGCCGCGGATATTCCAACAGAGCAGCTTCATATTGGAATGTCCGGGGGAGTCCTAGGCCCCTCTGGTGGGGCCGAACTAGCCCGCCCACTAGCCGCAGCGCGGGAGTGGGACCTCGCGGGACGACCGCGCCGCCCCCGCGAACGGGGGGCCAGAGCAACCGACGGCTCCCCAAGAGGAGCCCCGGTACTATCCCCACACACCTCTAACTGGTGCTCAGTGGGGTGGAGACGCGTGGGAGGCCGGCGCCTGAGAACCCTCACCGGAGGAGGGGGCTGAGGGTCAGGGTTTCCCGGGTTTTCAGCTCCCGGGACAGAAAATCCATCCAAAGGGCGCTCACAGTGGGAAGGTCGAGGCCCAGGAAGGGAAGCGGGACAAGACGGATGAGAGCCACCATGGAGCAATTGAGGCCCACCTGTCTGATTCTAACCCGGCCCAAGCTATTTAACCCTAGCTCGTCCGAGTATATAAGGTGAGCTAGGGGCTTGCCCGGGCGAAGAGAGAAACCCTAGAACTAGGTTTTCCTAGACCTACCACCATCTCCAACCTCTCCGCCATTAGGCCGAGAGCTTGTAGCCCATGTAATATATCTTTATGGTGATCTCCCTGATCTCTGATGAGCACTAGAGCAATACAAACACCAGAGGCGGGAGTGGGGTTTTACTTCCTCCGGGAGGGCCCGAACCTGGGTAAATCCCATGTTCCTTGTCTGACCATTTCGATCCCCCGTGCGGTCGCCCCCCCTGAACAAATCGATCATTACTCGACGACACTGCCGGTACAAAACAACAATCGCGCTCCCTTCCTTAAGGCATTTTTTGTGGAAGAACGTCAACTTTTGTCGTAAATGTGTAGATTTGGTCTTGTCATATTCTACCATTGTCATGTACCCATTGTACTCTGCTGTTGATTATTTCAATCATGCTGCATTGCATCAACGTCAATAATATTATAGTTGTGTGCATCCGAGGATGTAGAGGCCCGGAGGTTCGACTTTCCTTTCGAAGAAAAGAAGTTGTGGTTACTGAACTCTTGTTCCGTTATCCTTGGATATTGGAACCCGGCCAAAGTTTGATCTTATGGTAAAAAAAAATAGGGAATTGTGGAACAGATAGTTTGTATGCATAGTTGGTTTGCCTAGGTCCTGATCCCCTCGATGGAGGGCATGGTGGTAGACATCAAGGTGGCGGCGCCATGGACGTGGAAGGCAGATCCCCGTGGCAGCTACAATGCTGGCCGGATCGGAAGACCAACTTAGTCCAAGCATCCATATCTTCCCCATCAATGTGGATCGAAGAACTTACGGTAGGGACCGAAAGCATGGGGGGGGGGGGGGGGGCAGCGTGGAACCTACTTCCAGCGTAAATTGATTCGTTTTGCATCAATGTTAAGCTTTGATTCACATTGTTAAATAATTAATAATTTATGACTGTGTGCGGTAACTAATCTAGAGGCTGGGGGTGTTATCCTCCATTCTAAAAAAAACATTGAAAAAGGAAATGTGCATTTATGACAAGTATACAATCGCCATGTGATCATTTCTACCGTATTTCCCCCCAACACAGCGCGGAGCTTGGGAGGTAGTCCAGGAGCGGATGCAGATTGTGGTCTGCATCGACGACATCTGAAAGACGGAACATGTGCTGGGTTCGTGGTTCGTGTATGGTAGGTATGGTTTCCTCCTTCGGCGTCTTAGTCGTGGTGGGGTGCCAGATTTGGAGTTCGATGGCGTGTCCGGAGTGTTGCCCCGGTCTGATTCGTTCAACGGCAAGGGCTTCACTTTTGGTGAGCCACCTTGGAGGTCCGCAAATCTGCATATCAGCGATGGAGCCGCGTCGAGCTCGGGTGAGGAGGTGATCCGTCATTCTTTTCTTCGGTGGCTGCTGTGGTGGTGCCGGAGGCAGGTGACGGGCGTTGGTGTCAAACTCAGAGATGTTCTGCTATCTTTTCAGTTTTGTCATGTCGGTCCTTACGTGACTTGTACTTTAATCTTTATGATATGAATGAGACACGTATTATCATGCAAAAAAAAAGAGGATCCTCTGACGTATGACATCCTGCCGTTCCACCACTGCCATGTGGACCCGTTGGGAACCTGGCCCGCATGTCAATGGCCCAATAGTACATAGCGCACGGTAGAGGAGCCGCTTCCAACACAGAGTATAATACTCTCTTCGGGCATATATTTTGGTCAAGCACATGAATAAAGAAAGGCTGGCCCTTGTAAAATGTCGCCATCCAATAAATTTGTAAGCAGAAAAGCAGGTACTACGTTTCATAAAGAAAGATCTTTGGGCTGTAGAAGCTCCCTTCTTAGGGTCAGTTCTTTTGATAGCTTTTTTGGGCTTCTAGAATAAGTTGCCCCCTACCCAGCTTATTCTAAAAGCCCAACCAAAAATATTTTTTTAAAAGCCTACTAGTCAAGTCTCAATTAGTAGGTTTCTAAAAAAATAAATTTGGTTGGGCTTCTAGAATAAGCTGGGTAGGGGCAGCTTATTCCAGCTTATTCTAGAAGCCAGCGAAAGAACTGGCCCTTAAATTACCACTGCTTCCCGGTAGCTGCGTTACCGCCTTACCGGTTCATCTCCTTGCAGCACCACGTCAAAACATAAAGGTTACCACGTGACACAAGTGGTAAGCAATCCAAACTATTCAAAATAAAATAAAATAAAGGTTCTTCTGCTAAGCCCATCTCCTTTCATTTCTTGTGATCTAATCATTTCTGTTCTACTTCTATGTTTCTGCATCTGCACACAGATCTTCTCGATCTACCTTTGATTTACCTCTGTACTCCCTCCACGATCTTCTCCAACAGCCGTTAGCGGATGCCAGTTTGCGATCCCCTTTTTCAGGAAGCTACACGATCGATCGGTCCCGGATTCATTAGCGATTGTTTCTACGACCTACAATTTGGGAAAACTTAGAATTAGATAATGGGAAGGAGGGAGTCGTGTTTCATCTGTTTCTGTGTGTCTAATCTAAACAAATAAAACACTTCTTTAGATTCTCCTTCGGAAGGCGCAGCATTTCTCGAATGTATAATTTGTTAGTTTTGTACCAACACAAATAGAGGATGGCTTCTTCGTTTCCTGAACCCTGCCATTTTGCAGAACGGCTCCGAGACCGATGAGAAATCTACACGAACGCTGCGCGAGGAAGAAGTTCGTCAGGCAGACGAAAAGTGCTTCTAATTCTAAAAAAGCACGCACCACTTATGCTGATAGTTCAAGCAGTTCAGATGATTATCCTATTGAGTCGTCAGAGAGTGAAGGGTCGGATGAATGCCGAAGGGATCGCTCAGGCCGTCGTGGGAAACAAGTAAAGACCGCCGCAATGTCTTCTCCGGTTGAGGAATTGCCAGGTTAATACTCACATTTTAGTTACCTTCACTGCATCATCTTCTTTTACTTCTGGAACTCTTTTACGTGCACCAGAAGGCAATCCATCTGAAGATGAGCCTGTGGAACCGGATGATCTTCAGATGCCTTCCAAGGATTATGCCTTACATCGCGAAAAAGAGAAGAAGTATGTCTTACAAGGGAAATTCGATCTTACAGCAGCCCAAGAGGGCAAAATAGATGCGCTTGTCGAGAAAATTCGACCTAAAGTCCGCATGCTTGTGGTAATGATGAAAAAGACCAATGTGAAACAATACCCTGATCTGGTACGTCAAGTTAGTTGATGCCTTCCTTAATAAGCTTTCTAAAAGTTCAGATTTAGACTTCCTCTTACTTCTAGAGAGGTAAGTTGGAGCGTCTTAAATGTCTTAGTTCATAGTCTTGATACTTTGTTTTATACTCCCTCCGTTTGGAATTAACTGGAACGAGTGTATCTACACGCTGAAACGCGTCTAGATACACTTATTTCAGCGACAGTTAATTCCGAACGGAGGTTGTAGACGTTATAGGCTTATAGCTGCATCGCATATTCACCTTAAGCTTCTGCCCTTCTCTGTTTATTAATTAGGCAATACTTCAGGACTACGCGGTCAAGCACTTTCCACACAAAACTCAAACGGTCACACTCAAGCTACATCTCAAAAGTAAGGAACGGGTATGCGATTTTCGCATAATGCCTGATGAAAAGGGACACCACCTCTATTTGCATGAGTTTGTCCGTGACAATAACGTTGGGGAGGGTGATCTCTGCCTCTTTCAACCAATGACGAAGGGTGATGTAAGAAACTTCAAGGTGACAGTCCATCTCCTTCGCGAAGCAAGCATTGATCATTCCCCTGTTGAAAGAAATGATATTGGCATAAAGGATGGTATTATTCAAGAAAAAAGTGCAGATTCAGTTGATACACCAAACAGCTCTGATGATGATACCAGACAGCCATCAGGAAGAAAATTATATCCTAGCTGTCAGAGGGGTAGCTCAAGGGATCATCAAAATACTGCAAAAAAGGCTTCAAACCCCACTTCCTTTGAGAAATCAGGTTAGATTGTTAAGTTAGAAGCGCATATGTGTGAAACTTTAAATTACTTATATAATCTTTTTTCTGAATTTTTTGTACAGGAGACGACAGTGGTTCAGCATACAATTCTGTTGAGTCCGATGATCGCCGAACACCTCGAGGACATAATTATGCGCTATCACTTGGGAGCTGCCTATCTCTAGCACAATATGAGAAAGTGATTGCACTTTTAGAGAGAATTCAACTCGAGACTGCTGTATACGTTGATGTCATGACTCAGCGTGCTGTTCAACTACCTAGTCCTCTACTGGTAAACTCACAAAAAAATCTATTGAATGGGCAACTTAGTGTTTTAAATACGAACTGTTTGTCACGCCTAACGCCGTCCATTTCTGTTTCTATATTATAGATATAAGAAGTCTAGTATCTTGGAGTTCTTATGATCTACTACCACTTAGCTTTTGGTTCTTGTTTATTTATTAATGGCATCACATCTTGTCTCTTGTGTTATCAGATCATTCCTGAGGAACATGCAATTGCACACTTTCCAAATGAAAGTGTGACTATCACACTTCAAGGGCCGGACAAGAGCAAGAAGTGGCATCCCAGATTCTTCATGACAACAGATAGAAGTGAATACATGCTTATAGGGCATTGGTTAGACTTTGTCTATGACAATAGTGTGCAGGAAGGGGATATCTGCATCTTTGTACCGGAAAAGGGTGAGGGGAGATCCAAGTTTACAGTCCATCTACTTCGTGGAGAAACAAGTCATTCGGGAGGTGGAACAGGTGGTGTTCAAGGGGCTGGCTCAGGCCAGGGTAAAACAAATACAAAGTACCTTGGAGAACATTTTGTTACACTAATTTTGTTATGCATTTCAGATTATTTCGTTCTTATGATCTAAAGTTATTTGCAGGAGAAAACGTTTCCTCGGAAAGCAACATGCGTAGGGTTTCTCATGAACCTCTAGAGAGAAAGAACTCTGATGGCCTTGCTGTGCCTCCTTACATTCTACCATCCAAGAGCCATCTATCTCCATCTCAGAAGAACATTGTCGAAGCAAAAGTGCAAGCCATCCAATATGAAGTTCCCATTTACGTACCAATCATGAAAAAGAGCTACATTGGTGCCATTAAGCACAATATGCTAGTAAGCTTAACACCCTTTTTCAAGTATATGCATCAAGTTTATTTTTTCTTGTTGTTGGATTTTGAATAGTGCCAAAACTGAAAGTGGGAACCAAGGTGTTTGCCTTGTGAGACGGTGACCACAAAATAATATGTTTCACATTTTCTACGAGAATATATCATTTCGATGATGTAAGGGCAAAAGGAATTTCAAGCCAAAGAACAATTTTCTGGCAATTACAGTTCAAAAAGTAATAGTGCAACATTTTGCACTGAACCAGCGATCTCTCAGCACAATGCACAAAGAAATGTGTAATGTGTCAGGAATTTCAGTCGACATAGTTTTAAATATTTCGATGGTTAAATTCTTCGACCTGCCAATGTAATATGTTTACATTTGTAATAAACCAGGAATTAAGTTCGCGGTATGCTGCTGCCGCACATCTTCCGCGCGAAAATCAAACTGTGGTGCTCCAGTGCATGAGTCGGATATGGAAGACCAAGATGGTGGCGCATCGAAATGCAAAAAGGTGCTTCCTTAGTGGAGGCTGGCCCAAATTTGTACATGACAACGGTCTGCAAATCGGTGATATCTGTCCGTTTGAACGGAAGAAGGACAAGAGGAAGCTTACGATGAAGGTCCATATCATTCCCAGCAAGCAGTGCTAACTGGAAGAGATGAGAGATCGAACCTGCTATTTGGCTTGTTTTGTACTCTGAACTCAAACTGTGGGTACGGATTACCTTACCACGTTTATAAAAAAATTTGGGCAAAGAATTTATCTTTTTTTTTTAAAAGGTTAAACACCACCCCCCCCCCCGCCTCTGCATCATCATGACGCACACATCCACTCTTATTAATTATTAAACAGAGTACATAACAAAGGCAACCATGGCCGAGCGATTACAAGATATGAAATAAACACCTACGACTAACGCCCTGTTCGGAGTCCCTCCACTCCGCCGCTCCGCTCCGGGAGCAGGCGGAGCTGCAGTTAAAAAGCACGGAGCTGCAGTCCCTCGACTCCGCAGCTCCTCGTATTTTTAGAAGCTGGTGGGTTGCCGAACAGACCCTAAGTCCGACTTCTTCCGTAGCGCCTTCAAGAAGGGATAAACATCCTCGCTTCATCGTCTTCATGTACGGTCAGAACGGCCTGGACTTGCGGAGACAAAGTAGACAACGCCTTCAACAAGGTAACGACGCAATTTTATCGCTGCTAAGTCCGACCAAGGACATGACAAGAGTTTTCACCAGAAATGAAGTAGTGTCACAATCAACATCTTGAGGACAGTTCATTCGATAGTCGCATCCGCCAATACTCCAAGCCATGCCAAAAAAACACTAGCAGATTTGTGAGACGATTTCCCACCTTATACCATCGCCACGGGCTCCGTCGTTTCCTTCTCTATTTGCTTTGGCACAAGAGAAGAGCGGGAGCTTGTTCTCTGCTTGTTCGCCGTGGTCGTAGCAGTGTCGAGACTTGTCTCCGGGGTAGCCGCCACCGCGACCTGCCTGCAGCGGCCGCCTCGATCGACATGCCTGTTCTCGCCGCTACCCGACTCCTCTCCATCGCAGGCGGCAGGCGCCTCCGCTCTCTTTGAGGCCTCGGGACCACCGCCTCCGCAACACGCCTACAACACCGCGCGCCGTCTCGAATTGCGTAGACGGGTCAACGGGTGTGGTGTCCTCCCCGTGCTCCAGGGAGAACTGTGTTTGGTTTGAGTCTAGGATTGGTCAGCCTATACCATTGGTAACGGGGAGCGTGCGCCTTTTTAGGACTTCCCATGTCTTAATGGCATGCGCCCGATGGAGATTGCACCGTTGATCTATTAAGCCTATTGTCGTAAAGAATTGGAAGGTGACTGGGGCTTTAAAGGATAGTGTTTGGCTCTATAAACGGAATTGCCTTACATACGATCTTTTTCTCATCCGATTCTGTACGATAAGGGAGAGGCTTGATTCAATCTGATGTGAGCCACAAGCCCAGATCAGTCTTATCGTACACAACTTCGGATGAATTTCATCGTACGTGTAGCAACACTCCTCTATAAAATAAAGCTTTCGGAGCTTTGGACGATGAATCATATTCGAAAAATTGCCTACCTTTGGGTCAAGTTGCTGGACTTCTAGCTTCATGAGGGCATTGAGGCCCTATACAATGCAAAGTGCTTAGTAAAATAAACCGAGTTTTTCTGAATACCGGTGCTTATCTTTATAGGAGAGGCGCCTAATTAAGCGTATACGCTCTATAAATAAGCATCAGTGCTTCAAGAAAAATTGGTTTATTTCTCTAAGCATCTCCCCTAAGCACCTTGCATTGTCCAAGGCCTGAGGATGACATCATTTGGAAACACACGGCTAGTGGCCACTACTCCGCGGCAACCGCTTACAAGGTGCAATTCCTAGGCCTAACCTCTTCCGTCCTCGAGAACGCGGTTTGGAAAGCTTGGGCGCCCCCCACTCCCTCAAGGTAAAATTCTTTGCGTGGTTGGCCATCCAAAACCGGATTTGGACCGCCAATAGATTGGCAAGCGCGGGTGGCCAAACTGTGGCCCTTGTCCCCTCTCCAAGAGGGAGGTTGAAACCGCCGTGCATCTTTTCTTCACATGTCGGTTCTCCCTTAGGCTCTGGGGCATGATTAAAGCTTGGCTCCAGCTTCACAGTGTTGATATTTCCTCTTGGGGTGTGATGTTGTCCATCAAGGAGTGGTGAGCTGGCATGTCGGAAGCGCGCACTTCGCATCGGAAGGCCATGGCTTCTCTCACCATGTTCTCATAAAATGGACCATTTGGAATGAGCAAAACGCGTGGGTTTTCCGTCACAAATTCCGCACCTCAATCTGTACTTCTTGCTAGCATCAAGGAATAATCCGTTCTTTGGTTAATGGCGGGGGCAAAACACTTAGGGAAATCCTTTTGGGAGAGTCATCATTTTGTTGTAACTGTGCCGTCTGTAATATTCTAAACTCGCCTTTTTAATTAATGGATGAGGCAAATCTTTTGCCTCTATTTCAAAGAAAAAAATGTTTTGGTGAAGGTTTTTTCTTCTTGTGCTCATGGGTTGGCAAATATTGTCAGACAAGAAGATTGGCATGTCACAGGATTGGCCACGCCTCTTCTCGGTGAGCTCCTAAAATGAAAAATTGCGCGGTAACGTTAGGTACCGGCAAAGAGTCCTCCAATAGAAAGTTGCCATCTATTATTCAGTGGGCCACGTATTTTTGTATTGCCCTTTTTTCTTTGATTATCACCTTCGTATTTCTGCTCTCTCTATCGTCAACAGCCGACCCCACAATTGTACTTCTCATGCATGCATGACAGTTATGTGGCAGAGCCCCTCTCTCTCTCTTCTCTCATACAATAAATCCAACCATTTCTTTCACCTTGGCTAATTTAAAACATTCATATCTTTTAAACCATATATTCGTTTTTGAAATATTTTTTTATATTTGAACTCCTTGCACCAAAACCTTTAAAATGAGTCCAAACTTGGATATTTTTCAACCATGTTTAAAATAAAACGTATATTTCACATTTTTGAAATAATCAATTTCACACTGATATATTATAATTTCACTTTCTGTAGTTACCGTTTCACAATTCGGAATCTACATTTCACTTTCCACTCGCTTGTTTCACATAAATAACATATAATTTAATTGCACATTTCTCAAATAACTTATTTCACTCTTTTGAAATAAATTGTTTCACATTTCTAAATAATCAATTTCACACTGATACATTACAATTTCACTTTTTGTGGTTACTATTTCACAATTCAGAATCTACATTTCAGTTTCCACTGGCTTGTTTCACAAAAATAACATCTTTTTCAATTTCACATTTCTCAAAGAACATATTTCACTCTTTTGAAAAACTTTGTTTCACATTTCCAAAAAATCAGTTTCACAAAAATCACTTCTATTTCAATTGCATATTTTTGAAAAAACACATTTCATAATTTTGAAATAAATTGTTACACATTTCCAAATAACCACTGATTTGTTTCACAAAAATCACTTCTATTTCAATTGCACAATTTTGAAAAAACATATTTCACTCTTTTGAAATAAAATGTTACACATTTTCAAATAATAGTTTCACAGTTTGACATTTCAGTTTCATATTAGTTTTCACTTTCACAACCTACATTTCACTTTCCACTGGCTCGTTTCACAAAAATCACATATATTTCAATTGCACAGTTTTGAAATAACATATTCACTCTTCTGAAATAAGCTTGTTTCATATTTCATAATTTTGAAATAGGTTGGTTTCACATATTTATATTGAAATAGGTTTGTTTGATATTTTTCAAGTGAAATATGTTTGTTCCACATATGAAATGTGAAACGGTAAAATTTAAACGTGTTTGAAATGTATTCAAGATTGGTCTAGTTCTAAAGGTCTTGACGCCAGGAGTTCAAATATATAAATTATTTCAGATACAAACTTATGGTCTAAAATATACGAACGATTTAATTTAGCAAAGATGTAATAAAAGGGTGGGTTTATTGTGTGAGAGAGGAGGGCGTGGGCTGTCAACTTTCTGGCATGTCTGCCATGCAGACCATGTGAATGACAATAATGGGGCCCAAAAAGCTGTATTTCATTAGGTATAATTTTTGTATAGCAGAAAAGTTGGAATTAAAAGTTAGCAATCGCACGCATCTTGATGTCTGGATAGATGGTAGATATGTTACCGGTAGGCAACGTTAACGCTCAAAATGACTTTCTAGGTGAGCTCCCCCTTCCTGTGCGTTCCTTCAATGCATTGCCCAGGGTCAGCGTGAGGAAAGCCTGTGCAAGTGTATTCAAGCTATGCATCGATCCAATCCCCTTTTCTTTGCCCCCTCGGTAGCTTATACTCGGATTCTATTGCCGTCGCCGTCTTCCCCCACCCCGTGACATGGCCGTCGGTCTCCTCCACGCCCACACCGTCCACGATCGCCACCTTCCGCTCATTTCCCACCAAATCTGCATATAGGGAATAATAGAGGGGTTATTTTTGTCCTTTTTTAGATGAACAGGGAGGAATAATAGAGGGTTATTTGAGCGATTTCGCAAAGGTCAAGAGCGACTAAACAAACCACTCTCAAGGCCCATTTGAATGGCCGGAATTTTAAGCCCACTCAGATGGGCTACTGAGTTGCAAATCAGATTTTACAATTGAGCCTAGAGTTGAAATCACGACGACCCTAGTCTCTTCCGCTGATAGGGCAAATGCCATATAAATACCAGCTGACGATTTCGGCCGCCCCCTCGAGACGCCACCTCCAGCAAGAACGCAGACGGATCTCAGATCAACTACAAGAACATCATCACCTTGAACCCTGAGGTACTCCACTATACCATCTCCTCGATCTTTCGACTGTGTTATCCGTAATCTTTCTCCAATGCACATCAAGATTGCTGATGTGAGTTGCTTGTTAGGTAACTACCCATTGATCAATGGCGTACCCAGCCGTGAACGTGAAGCCGCTGGACGGCGCAGAAGGCTACCTCCGGTGGAAGGAGTCGATGCTTCTCCATCTCCACACCGTCGGCGTAGCCCACGTGCTCTCCGAGGAACGTCCGGCCGACGATGACAATGCCGCGCCGGAGGCCAAAAAGTGGGCACACGACAACGCCATCTGCCGCGGCCACATCCTCGCCGCGCTCTCTGATCGCTTGTTTATAGACTACGTCCGCCATGCTGATGCGAGGGAGCTGTGTGGCAGGCCGTGGCGCGCACGTACGACGTGGACATGTCCGGCGTGGCGCGGCAGAGGTTCGCCTGCTTAGAGATCGACGAGGGCAAGCCCCTTCTGGAGCAGATCGCGCACATTGGAGGC
Source organism: Elymus sibiricus (assembly GCA_039707655.1). Classification (NCBI taxonomy): domain Eukaryota; kingdom Viridiplantae; phylum Streptophyta; class Magnoliopsida; order Poales; family Poaceae; genus Elymus; species Elymus sibiricus. The sequence goes on along the minus strand of CM077670.1, from coordinate 73,627,110 downwards.
TCTGGTAAACATATTGTAGAGCATAGGCTTCAGGACACCCCCTTATCTAGTCACTCATTTTTGCATCGCGATTTGTGCAAGTACTTTTGTCTTTTTTGTTTCTCCCATATAGAACAACATATGAACTTCAAACTTGACAGCACAACAAAACATTCTTACTAGAATGTTGGAAAAAAGTTTCGGAATTTTTCGTGCATCATAAATACTAAAAATTACATTTTTTAATAAAAAAAATCTCATTTCGTATATTTATGTTGGACCAAAAAATCTGAAAGTTTTTTCCCACATTCTAGTTAGAATGTTTTGGTGTCTTGCAAAGTTTGAAGTTCATATATTGTTTTATTTGGAAGAAACAAAAAAGAGAAAAATTGGTGTAGTAAGTTAGTTGTCTAGCACGGATCTCAAAGCAATGTTGAAGGGTAAGGATAAGGGGTGACCAGAAGCCCGAGCTTTAAAAACACGTTCGCTCCGGTAAACACATTCTGGAGGCTCTCGGCGCCGGCGTGAGTCCCACCACGCTTACCGATGGTTTCTTCACAAAGACTGTATGGTCTAAGCTTCCGCGGCAGGTCAAAAAAGCCCTTGCTGATGTTGCCCCAGCCACAGAGTTGTCTTTGGTGAAATCGCGCTTGAGCAACAAGAACATGAGCATCGGAAAGCTCTATGATGAATTCGTCATGAGCATGGTCTGGGATCTCGCTCAGACCTTGGAGAAAACCCGCATGGAAGATCAGGACCAAAAGATGGAGAAAGACAGCGCTGAAGCTGCGTGCGGCACCCAGGGAGACAGTACCAGGAACAACACAGCTTGATCATTATCAGGGCATGATGCGCGGTTAGTACGTTTCGTCTATGGTAGTTTTGGATTGATTCGTGATAACATCCAATTCATCAGTTATGTCTCGTGATCTGAATTTTTGTTTACATTGGTTTTATTATCGGTATAGATGTTGGGTTTCAACCCCATCTCCAAGTAGAAGGAGCAGCCCCGTCTCCAAGCAACTACAAGAGTCAAATAAAGGAACTTATCCCTGCATGTCAGGATATGATAGCATGCATTTAATGCATGGCAGTGCAGCTAGACTTTAGGTTCATGTTCACACACTATTTCTAGTTTGAAGAGCACGTCTAGTACAATCCAATAGTCGGTTGTTTGTCCTATAAAAGGACTTGTATCCTTCATTGTAATCAAGCCACTCCTCCGGAGAAAACATTTTAGCTTCAAAGCTTATTACTACTTTGTGTAAGTATATGTGTGTGTGAGAGTGAGTACTACTAGTTCCTGGCACCCCTAGCACTCATAGCGTAGCATCCCTACCACCAACAGGGAACCCCTACCACTCTTAGTGCAGGACCCCTACCACTAGGAAAATACCCCTAGCACTCCAAACCAGGACCCCTATCACATACAAGGTAGAACCCCTACCACCCGTAGTACACCCCTACCATAGTAGTTTGGGCTAACAATATATGCTAACCAGCCGGTCTGGTAGCGGTAGGTATGTATTCTCTCTTGTAAAATCATATATACATGTCTACTTGAGAATTGAGATGCTATAGGTTCAAGATCAGCTTAAAAAGTATGGATTTGCATCATTCTCCTACATTTGAACTATATAGTTATGGGGTTGTCAGTTTGTCATGCTCTTTCGCCTTACTAATCTTATATGTTCTTCATGGGAAAAGGGCCGGTGGCATGCATGTCTGGATAGTGGTGTTAAACTATAACCAATCAAAGTATATATGGTCTCCTTGCAAAGAAACCACAAGCAAGAAAGTAATTGAGAGTGGTGTTTTATTTGGAGAATAGACTTTCGCCTATTCTGTAGAAAGTTTTAAAAATGTTTAGGTCTAGGTTTACCACCCATACAAAGTAGCACCCGAGACCGAGGAGGAGACGGATGCCACATATAATGGTCTGCTTCTTTCTCACTTGGTCGGAGAGGTCATCGAGGTTGGATTGGATGAAGGAAGACCTGGGTCAATGTTTTGTGACTTTATGTCGTCTTCGCGTAAGTCTAAATCCCATTTCTCAAAGAAAAAGGAAAAAACACCCAAGAAGGCGAAGAAATCCACAACCCGAGTTTCCACATGAGAGGCATGTTTTGGAATAGCAGAGGTGTTTCAAACTTGGTTAAACATAGACATGTCAGTGGCTGTGTGCGAGAACATGGGTTGGATTTTACAGCCATTTTCGAGGTTGGTATACGTGAATTCCGTGCATCGCTAAAAAATGTGAATTCCGTTCACACGTCCTTGATCACCTATCATGTGGTTTCGACTTCACATGGCACTCCCTACCACCATGTGGAAGGTCTGGAGGTATCTTACTTGGATACAGACCACAACCATGGAATCATTAGCCTTTTCTGTTGGTGATTTTCACATCAAATTCCACCACAGAAATAGCGTTGATGGTTTTACATGGAGTATGGTCGCAGTCTATGGGGCTGCCCAAGATGAGTATAAATCCGCTTTCCTTTGGGAATTGGTGGACCTGGCTAAGGATAACCCAATGCTTATTGGGGGGGGGGGAGACTTCAACATCCTTTGGTACCAGGAAGAAAAAAATAACAACCGCTTCGACACTCACTGGCCTTTCCTATTCAATGTTGTGTTTGACAGTTTGAATCTTAGGCAAGCCAATATGTCAGGGCGGCAATTCGCATGGGCCAATAATTGTCATGTGTCGGCATACGAGAAACTACTCGATAGTGTACTTATGGATACTGACTGGGAACTTAAATTCCCTATGGTAACCGTGCGTGCTCTAGAGCATATAGAGACACTTTCTGATCATGCACCCATCATTCTTGATTCTAACTCTACGAGACCATTGGCTTGCCGCCCTTTCAAATTTGAATTGGGATGGTTACACCGGGATGGCTTTGCAGACTTAGTTAAGAATGTATGGGAGAGGCCCGCCATTGGTCGTTCACCAATCCAGAGATGGAACTTTAAAATAAGGGCCACAAGGCAATTTCTATCTAGATGGGCGAAACACACTAGTAGTATTTACAAAAAAAGAAAAGCAACACCTTTTCCACCATTATTGATGACCTCGATAAAATTGTGGAGACTCGCATACTGTCTCAACAAGAGATTGATATGAAAAATCAATCCAATGAGAAGATTGCATGTCCATTGCAAGAAGAGGAAATCAGATGGCACCAAAGATCCAATGTCGACTTCATTTTGAAGGAAGACAGTAATACATGATATTTCCAAATGGTGGCCAACGGACACCATAGGAACAAGTGTATTTTTAGTCTTCAACAAGATGAGGGGCGGATCGAAGGACATGCAGAGCTCAAACGATATATAACCAAGTACTACAAATCTTTGTTTGGGGCGCCGGGTGAAGGGAACTTCACCCTTGATGAGACCCGCACGGATGATATTCCATAAGTAACGGCGGAAGAAAATGATATCCCCATGGCACCTTTCTCAGAGGAGGAGGTGCAAGCTGCGGTGTTCCAAATGGAACATAACAAAGTGTCGGGCCTGTTTCCGGAATAAATCACAGAATAGCCCCAAGTCACACCAGCCCCAAGATCAGAACAACTGGTGGACTTCCTTGATATAGATAACCAGTACATACATAATATTACACAAGGTTGAGCCAGAGTGCTCAACATTCATTACAAACTTGTCAAAATATGACGGTGGCGAAATATGACAGTGGTGTGGTGATATTACAATACTGATACAATAAGGTAAAGTCAAGCGTCAGTGTGAGGCTTGACTGATTTATTGGTGTAGCGGAAGCACTGCGGATGATACACGTGGTAGACTCCAAGACCACAAGCTGACTGACTGGGAACACTTCTAAGCATCGGGCTCGCTAGCGCACTCTTCCTCCACAAGCTCGTCTTCCTCCGGGTCTGGCCAAATTAACAAGCCAGGGACAAGCCTGTGAGTATGTTGGAATGTACTCGCAAACATTATGAACAAAAGATATACCGAATGCACATGTTCATGATGGACCATATTAAATGCATATGCTAACCGGAATTTAATTATGGCATGGTAAATATTAATATGGTGCGGAAGAATAAAGATATTATTTTAGCATTAAACCAGGGAAATAAAATGGAACATCGGGCGTTGGACCTCCTGAGGAAATTCCCAGAGAAATGCCAAATGGGTGTCTAAAAGCGACGCCTCGAGAGGTCTTGAAAAGAAAAGCCAAACGGGTGTCTGAAAGCGACGCCTCGAGAGGTCTTGAAAAAAAATGCCAAACGGGTGTCTGAAAGCGATGCCTCGAGAGGACTTGAAAATAAAACTGAGTATCCAGGTGGACTAGCCATCCCAAGTGATACTCAGAAAATAAAATAAAATTGAGTATCCAGGTGGACTAGCCATCCCAAGTGATACTTAGAAAAGAAAATAAAACTGGGTATCCAGGTGGACTAGCCATCCCAAGTGATACTCAGAAAAGAAAATAAAACTGAGTATCCAGGTGGACTAGCCCTCCCAAGTGATACTCAGAAAAGAAATTATAACTGAGTATCCAGGTGGACTAGCCATTCCAAGTGATACTCAGAATTTGCACACAGAAGAAAGGTTAGTCCACAATAATATTCAAGTTGACAATAATACTAATGATAGCATCAGTAGTGACAATAATTATCCTGCAAAATGAACCATGCTCAATTTTAATTATATCCTCTGAACACCGACACCGGGACCAACACTTGACCCTTCCCAGCTACCGTCCTTGACCGTGGACACGGCTATTCGAATAGATATAACTCTGCAGAGGGTGTACTCTTTACCCACGTGTATAGGATTTCTTTAGCCAACACCGAGACGCTGACTAATTCCCATTACGTTCTTTGGGTTGAAAACACACCTGACCAGCACACACTAGATTAACTTTCCGGATGCCAGGAATCACCCAAAGCATCGTTCAAGAAAAACTCTAAGTCGGGGAGACCATCGTCTCGAATAGCATGGGATCACTATTAATAACGCGCGGATTACAAGGGGTGCCCCCCTCTCGGCCCAGCCGAATACACCCATGCCCCCTGACCCGATGACTGGCATTAGTCCATGGCCATGGAACCCTCATCATGGCCCCTCTAAGTGGTGTGTACACGGAAAGGGGTTAGCAACTTACTAAGCTGTACTTCCCTCGCGGAAAGACAGGTGGCAGCACGAATTTTAGCTAGGCATGACGGAACAAGACTCGATCTAGGTTGACTCAGGAGGTGTTATTATTATGACTGGCATACTTCATATGCCACAGTGACACCATCGTGTCTTGATGTGACTCGTGCCCACCGGCATGTCCAAGGCAGGAGGCACACTCCTGGTTTCTCACCACTTCCTTCATGTTAGAAAGATTCTTTGATGCATGCAAGAAATGCATGAAATGATATGACCATGCATGCACTTGTTAGTCACCACATATCTGGTGATATCTCGAACAGATGCAAACATGTATGCAATCACCATATCCCAAGTTCAAAAATGCTTGCCTTGATCAAAGTAGGCAGAAGGTGATCCCTCGAAATTTCCGGTAAAGTTTCCCTCCTCGATTTCTATGAAATGAAAATTCAAATTCGAATCAAAATTTTGTAACAGTAAAAAAATTTGCCTCAATTTTTTTTCAAATAAATACTAAAAACAACTAGAGTGAAAAAGATGAATTTTAGAAAAAGAATCAACTGAAAATGATTTGAGGTTTAAAAGTTATTAAGGTTTTAAAACCAGGGACCTATCTGCAATTAAAATAACTGCCAGCGGGTCCCTATGGTAAAAACAGAAAATGCTTCGGGATACAATACGCTTTCCCGTTCAGAAAACGTAAAGTGACAGAAGGCATCTTTGAAATAACGCGGAAAAGAATAAAACACTGACGGGTGGGCCCCACCCGTTAGGTTTGAATTCAAACGCGCCTCGCGCGCCTATACAGAGGAGGTGCTGTGATCACCGGCGGCAATCACCAGGGTTTCAGAGGGCGGCGATGGTCGGGATATGCTCGGGGGAGGATTCCGCGTCGGTGAGTGGTGGTGGTGGTCGCCGGCGAGCACCGGAGCGACGGCGAGGTCAGCTCCGGCGGACGGCGGCGTCGGGTGGTGAGGGATCTCACCGGGGAGAGTTCCGAACATCAAATTGACGTGCGGAACTGATGAGTTGGTGCACGAGGAGGTGACTGGCTGGTTTTTAGGGGCGGAGATGGGCTAGCGGCGTCGTGGTGCTCGTGGTGACAGAGGCGGATCGGGCGGCCGGAGTCGGGGAAGATGACCTCCCCGAGGTCGTCCGACTCCTCTGAGGGTCGATTGGGTGTGGGTGGAGGTGGTGCAGGTACTGAACGGAGCTCGGGGGCTTTTTATAGGCGATTCGAGGATGGCCGTGCGGGTTCGGATCACGCCGGAGTAAATCCGGCCGATGAGATCGGTTTGGGCGGTGGTCTTGGACGGTGGTCATCAGTGAGTGATCAGTGGCGTCGGGGAGACCTTCTTGAAGCGCCAGTTCAGACGGGGTCGAGCTCTATCCATCCCCCCGTGGATGAGCTCCCGTACGGGCGTGGCGGACGGCGCCAGCTCCGGCGACTGACAGGCGGGGATGGTCGGCTGGGACGGCGCGTGGAGGTGGCGGGGAGGCTGCCGCGTGGAGAGGAGGTAGGCGAGGCGTTGGAAAGGAGTGATGGTGGCTGTCGGTGGTCGAGCTGATCCGCTCGGCCGCCGCGGCCGAGGACAGCAGCCGCTGCACCGGCCAGCTCCTGTGCTATCGACGGCGAGAGGCTGGAGAGAGGGGTCCACGGCAGCGCATTGAAGCTCAACAGAGGCATGGATGAGGAGAAGATGGGGTTGAGTGCACCGCACGGCGCCGAACGCCCCTGCCTCTGAACTTTGCTGTTTTCTGAATTTTTTGACAGTAGCTACAGTGTGCACATGAGGTGTTTGACAAAATGCTAGATGGCTCTAGGCATTTTAGGAATTTTTGGGAATTTTTGTGGTGAGGTGTTGATGCATAACAAAGATGCTGGCAAGAATTTAGAATTTTTGGAGCAATTAAAATTAGGTTTTGATCAGAGAGATTGAATCTGGTCCAAATTTCAATTGAATGAAATTTGAAAATTTTGAACTGTGGAACAAAATGTTTTTGGTGAAATGGAGTGTGGGTACTGTCAAGTAGTTGGGGTAATTTTTGTGGGTGCAGAAGAGTTGGAAAAAATATAGTTCCTTTGTTAATCAAAGAAACTAGGAATAAATGAAATTCAAATTTTGGAATTCATTAAATACGGTAAAAATATTTTTGTGGAGAGGAGAGGTGTTGGGTACTGTCCTAGGGTATGAGGATGACTTGGGTGATAATTTAAAAGTAAAAAAAATAATTTTTGGGAGAAGGCTAAGTGTTTGAAAGAAGAATGAAATGGATCCTTCCATTGAAATAATTCAATTGTTTAAAAACTTTTCTGAAAGAAAATATTTTTGATCCCCCAAAAATAATTACTCAAATAATAAACCATCAAATCAGAACCATTTAAAAAAAATTGAAACCCAATTGAAAAATTCAAAATGATTTTCAAAACAGACGAAAGAGAAGAAAAATAGGGCCATAATAATTCAAAGTATTTTCTTTTAAAGAAAAGATTTTGAAAATCCAAAGGAAATATTTTGGGGTGTTACAACACCTACCCCCCTTAAGAAAAATCTCGTCCCCGACATTTCAGCTGTCCCTCAAACAGGTACGGATATTCAGTCCTTAGGTGATCCTCTCTTTCCCATGTTGCCTCCTCTTCGGTGTGATTACTCCACTGAACTTTGTAAAATTTTATCACATTCCGACGGGTTCTCCATTCTGACTCTTCCAAAAAATTTATAGGGTGTTCCTTATATGTAAGTTCTGGCTGGATGTCCAGGTCCTGATGTTGGACTTGTTTGTCTGGGTTACTGACACATCTCCTCAGCTGTGACACGTGAAACACATCATGAACATCTAACAATTCTGCTGGTAGCTCCAGTTGGTAGGCAACCTTGCCTCTCCTTGCAATTATCCTAAATGGTCCAATAAATCTCGGTGCCAGTTTTCCTTTGACCTTAAATCTCTGTAGTCCCCTCATTGGGGATACCCTGAGACACACATATTCATCGGGTTCAAAACTGATCTGACGGTGTTTCTGGTCATAGTAGCTCTTCTGACGGCTCTGAGCTGCTTTCAGTCTGTCTCGGATAAGTTTTACTTTTGTTTCTGTGTCTTTGAGCACTTTTGGGCCGAAAATTCAGCTATCTCCGATTTCAGACCAATTGAGTGGGGTATGGCACCTTCGTCCGGATAGGGCTTCGAAGGGTGACATTTTTAGACTGGCTTGATAACTGTTGTTATATGAAAATTCCGCATATGGCAAACTGTCCTCCCAACTGACTCCATAGGTGAGAACATAAGCTCTTAGCATGTCTTCTAATATTTGATTTATCCGTTCAGTCTGCCCTCCTGTCTGCGGGTGGTATGCCGTACTGAATACTAGTTGCGTTCCTAAGGCTTGCTGTATGTGATCCCAAAACCTAGAGACAAACTGAGTGCCTCTATCAGAGACTATGGTCTTGGGTACTCGGTGTAAGCAAACAATTCGAGATAGGTATAACTTAGCAAGCTTCTATGTTGAGTATGTTGTTTTTACCAGAATGAAGTGTGCCACCTTGGTTAATATTCCCGTGTCGTGATCTCGGTAATCCGACGATAAAATCCATCCCTATCTCATCCCATTTCCATTCAGGCACTCTAAATGGCTGTAACAGTCCTGCTGGCCTCTGGTGTTCTGCTTTTATACGCTGACAAGAGTCACACCGTGCTACATATACGGCTATATCCCTTTTCATCTCGTGCCACCAAAATTTGTCCTGAAGATCTTTGTACATCTTGGTTCTCCCTGGGTGAATGGAGTATGGAGTGGTATGGGCCTCTGCCAAAATCTGTTGCTTAGCTCTTCCTGATTGGGTACACATAATCTTTTTCCGTACCATAGGATTCCCTGACTATCAATGGTAAATTCGGATGCCTTGCCTGAACTTACTTTTCTTTTAATTCCCTCGATACTGGGGTGTCCTTTCTGGGTTTCTTTGATCTGATCCTCCAATATTGGTTTTACTTCTAGGTGAGCAATGGTTCCTTCCATGACTAGAACCATGTTAAGTTTGACAAATTCTCGGTTGAACTCATGCTGTGAGAATTGCACACTGTCATTGTCGGTGCATGGATTTCGGCTGAGGGCGTCTGCCACAACATTTGCTTTACCCGGATGATAATGAATTCCCACATCATAATCCTTAATTAGCTCAAGCTAGCGACGCTGTCGTAGGTTTAGCTCTGGCTGGGTGAAGATATACTTAAGACTTTTGTGATCCGTGTATATCTCGCATCGATTACCAAGAAGGTAATGTCTCCATTCCTTGAGTGCATGTATCACTGCTGCTAGCTCCAAATCATGGGAGGGTAATTTTCTTCGTGTCGTCGTAGTTGTCTTGAAGCATAAGCTATGACCTTTCCTTCTTGCATTAATACACATCCAAGGCCTTTTCTGGAAGCGTCAAAGTATATTTCAAAATTCTTGTGCACATCCGGCACGGTCAGAATAGGTGCCGTTGTTAACCTCTTCTTTAATTCTTGGAAACTTTTCTCACATGCTTCGGTCCACTCAAACTTTTTATCCTTCTTGAGTAACTGAGTCATGGGTTTGGCTATGGTGGAGAATCCTTCAATAAATCATCGATAATAGCCCGCCAAACCAAGGAAACTCCTGATCTCAGTCATGTTGGTGGGTTGCTTCCATCCTAAGACATCCTTTACTTTACTTGGGTCCACTGCTATTCCATCCTGTGTCAGTACATGTCCCAGAAAACCAACTTATCGTAACCAAAATTCACACTTACTGAATTTGGCATATAGTTGATTTTTCCGTAATTCTTCCAGGACTATACGAAGATGTTGTTCATGTTCTTCCAGCGTCTTAGAATAAATAAGTATGTCATCGATGAACACAACCACGAACTTGTCCAAATATTTCATGAAAACCTTGTTCATGAGATGTACAAAATAAGCAAGAGCGTTGGTCAATCCAAAAGGCATCACGGTGAACTCATATAATCCATATCTGGTGGTAAAAGCAGTCTTGGGTATGTCTGATGATCGGATTTTTAACTGATGGTAGCCTGACCTCAAGTCTATTTTTGAGAACACCTTGGCTTCTGCCAGTTGATCGAACAGGTCATTGATCCTTGGTAGTGGATATTTATTTTTGATGGTAACCATATTGAGTGCCCTGTAATCAATACATAATCTTAGGGTACCATCCTTTTTCTTGGCAAATAATACCTGTGATCCCCATGGTGATGAGCTGGGTCGGACATATCCTTTTTCTAGTAATTCCTTAATTTGTTTCTTCAGCTCAACCAGTTCTGTCGGAGCCATTCGATAAGGCTTCTTGTAAATGGGTGCCGTTCCAGGTGGTAGTTCAATAACAAATTCAATCTCACGATCTGGTGGCATGCCTGGTAGCTCCTCAGGAAATACATCGGGGTATTCGCATACCACAGGAACCTTGCTTAATTCCGTCATGTCCACATAATTTAACTTTCCTTGCGAGGTAGAAATTCCCCTTGTACCAAACTTTACTGTCTTCCCTTGACAATTGGTGAGAGTCACTGTTCGGTTGTAGCAGTCTATAAAGCCTTTATTTGTGGTCAACCAGTCCATTCCCAAAATAACATCCAAATTGACTGCTTCCAACACAATAAGATTTCCTAAGAACTTCATTCCTTTTATTTCAATATTCATATCTTGGCAGTACCATTGGGTGCTTTGCTTTGATTCCGAGCACTGAATAACCATTGATTTTTTCAAAGGCGAAAAGAAAACTAATTCTTCGTGGCAAATCTTTTAGAGATGCACGAATGGGAAGCTCTAGAATCAAATAAAACTGTAGCATTAATTGTGTTGACATGAAACGTACCAAACACGATGTCCGATGCATTCTGTGCTTCCTCAAATGTCACGTGGTTAACCTGCCCTTTCCTTTGATTGTTGTTGGTGTTGAGGTTGTTGTGTCGTGGAGCTGCATTAGTACTGCGGCCATTGTTGTTGGGTTTGGGGGCATTATTCCCCTATTTTGGGCATTGCCTAACATAATGCCCCTCTGCTCCACAAGCATAACAAGTGATGCCAGGACGGAATATTGCTTCTTTGGCCCTGTTGTTGAAGGTACTGCGGTTTTGTTACGGTCGGGGTGTGGGAATTGGTGGTCGGGGTGCCGCAGGCCTCTGAAATTCATTTCGGGGCCTGTTGTTGCGAACCTATACTGACTGGTTCATGCGGCGCTTGCGAATTTCATTCATGTTGCGGTGCTCATTTTCCAGGATAATAGCCTTGTCTACCAGTGTCTTGAAATCTGGAAAAGTATGGACTACCAGTTGGCACTTTAAAGATGGAACAAGCCCGTCAAGGAATTTCTCCATCCTTTTGCTTTCTGTCGTATATTCATCATTGGCGTACCGGCCTAGCTGAGTAAACTGGTCGAGGTACTGAGTTACCATTGTGCCCCGTTGATTGAGATCCTCAAATTCTCTTTTCTTTAATTTCATAATGCTGTTGGGAATATGTGCTCCCCGGAAGCTCTCCTTGAATTGCTCCCATGTCATGTCTCCTCCATTGGGATGCGTGTGGCATAAATTTTCCCACCATGATGCTGCTGTTCCAGAGAAGTAATGTGCAGCATATAATACTTTTTCCTGGTCCGTACACCGGGCTATGACCAATTTTCTTTCAATATCATGCAGCCAGTCGTCCGCCTCTAGAGGTTTATCTGTGTGAGAAAAGATAGTTGGATTGGTCCTCTGGAGTTCAGATAATTTTGATCTGGGTTGGTGCTGTCCTTGGTGATTTCCCATATTTATTAAGTGCTGCATCATTTCCTGGTGCTGCTGTTGACTTTGTTCATAAAGACGGCACACTTGTGAGAATGCTGAATCATTGCTTTGTTGACTTGTCTGTCCTGGTGTGAAATTATTTCCCATCTGTGCAAAGTTGTACTCTGGTGGACTGGGCATAGAATGGGTCCAGGGACGATGCATTTTCTTTCTGGGGCATTTGTGTAACACCGATGAGAAAAGAAATCTCAAAGGAACAAAATAAATTTTAAGAGACTGAAAATAATTCCCCCCAAAACGTAGGTACATAAAAGTAGCGAGTTATATTATACATGCAGGTTTTAATTATACATGCGTGATTTAATTATACAATATGCTCGCCGTAGCCGTGATGCTTACATGACCGCTTATTAAGACTAGTGCACTACTCCGTCCTCTTAGCATGCTGTGATCCAAGTCTACTAGTCGCCATCTTACAAAGAAAAAAGAAGAAACAGAAAATAAATATTTTACAACTACACTCTCATAAAAGGCGACTGCGGTGCTGACGCCTAGTCTGCTATCACGGAGTGTCTGGAACGTCGTAGGCCCTGCTGAGGGTAAGTCCCAGACGGGGTGCTGAAGACTCGGCCTCCTCCTCCTCCTCCTCGGGTATGGTCTCCAGTCGGGCGGCTGTCTATGCCATGCCTACTTGTGGTGGTATGGTACTCATAGGCGGTGAAGCTCTAACCGGAATGGGAGCAGCCAAGCGACTAGACTCATCGCTCGGGGATGTGTGTCAAATTGCGAAACGAGTAAGAGGATCGTATGGTGGAGTCGGAATGCGAGGAGCGCGTGGTGAAGGAGAACGGAACTCACTCCTGCGAGGAACCCTCGCACGAGCTAAGTCCATCCGTGCAGCAAGATAGTCGTCCACCAGTGAGGTGAAGACTGACTCTAGAGCCATGATGTACTGAACAAGGGGCTCAATCGCCTCGTCCCTTTCCCCCGCAGTGCAAGAGAAAGCATAGTGACTAGTGTATGGAACATGGCATGGAAGGTAATGATAGGGACGTGTCTGCATGACTGGAAGGATGTCCCTAAGACGAGCGATGGCCTCACGGGCGGCCATCTGGATAGCATGCCTCTCAGTAGGCATGACTCTCCCCACAAACCGATAGTTGCAATGAGGCTCAACTAATCCACCTCGAATATATACCGAGGCCTGGTACATAGTCAGGGTGTCCGTGATCCTGTCGGGGTAGACGGTGTACTCCGGACAACTCGGAGATCGCATCGCGACTCTAGCGATGATGACGAGAAAACGGGAAAATCCCGCAGGCTCGTTGGCAAAAATCTGGGTCGGGCAGCTGCCGCCAGACATCTACAACAGTGGACAAAAAACCCAAATAGTCATATCATAAGTATATGATGACCAAGGAAAATTTGTTACAATGCATGAGATGCATGCTAAAAATGTTAGGACTGACTCTACTACAAGCGGTCGTACCTAGGGCTTCCTACAGTCAGCCTGGCTCTGATGCCAAGGTTTGTCGGGCCTGTTTCTGGAATAAATCACAGAATAGCCCCAAGTCACACCAGCCCCAAGATCAGAACAACTGGTGGACTTCCTTGATATAGATAACCAGTACATACATAATATTACACAGGGTTGAGCCAGAGTGCTCAACATTCATTACAAAGTTGGCAAAATATGGCGGTGGTGGAATATGACAGTGGTGTGGTGATATTACAATACTGATACAATAAGGTAAAGTCAAGCGTTAGTGTGAGGCTTGACTGATTTATTGGTGTAGCGAAAGCACTACGGATGATACACGTGGTAGACTCCAAGACCACAAGCTGACTGACTGGGAACACCTCTAAGCGTCGGGCTCGCTAGCGCACTCTTCCTCCACAAGCTCGTCTTCCTCCGGGTCTAGCCAAATTAACAAGCCAGGGACAAGCCTGTGACTACGTTGGAATGTACTCGCAAACATTATGAACAAAAGATATACCAAATGTGCATGTTCATGATGGACCATATTAAATGCATATGCTGAATGGAATTTAATTATGGCATGGTAAATATTAATATGGTGCGGAAGAATAAAGATATTATTTTAGCATTAAACCAAGGAAATAAAATGGAACATCGGGCGTTGGACCGCCCGAGGAAATTCCCAGAGAAATGCCAAACGGGTGTCTAAAAGCGATGCCTCGAGAGGTCTTGAAAAGAAATGCCAAACGAGTGTCTTAAAGCAACGCCTCGAGAGGTCTTGAAAAGAAATGCTAAACGAGTGTCTGAAAGCGACGCCTCGAGAGGACTTGAAAATAAAACTGAATATCTAGGTGGACTAGCCATCCCAAGTGATACTCAGAAATGAAAATAAAATTGAGTATCCAGGTGGACTAGCCATCCCAAGTGATACTCAGAAAAGAAAAGAAAACTGGGTATCCAGGTGGACTATCCATCCCAAGTGATACTCAGAAAATAAAATAAAACTGAGTATCCAGGTGGACTAGCCATCCCAAGTGATACTCAGAAAAGAAAATAAAACTGAGTATCCAGGTGGACTAGCCATCCCAAGTGATACTCAGAATTTGCACACAGAAGAAAGGTTAGTCCACAATAATATTCAAGTTGACAATAATACTAATGATAGCATCAGTAGTGACAATAATTATCCTGCAAAATGAACCATGCTCAATTTTAATTATATCCTCCGAAGACCGACACCGGGACCGACACTTGACCCTTCCCAGCTACCGTCCTTGACCGTGGACACGGCTATTCGAATAGATATAACTCTGCAGAGGGTGTACTCTTTACCCATGTGTATAGGATTTGTTTAGCCAACACCGAGACGCTGAATAATTCCCATTACGGTCTTTGGGTTGAAAACACACCTGACCAGCACACACCAGATTAACTTTCCGGATGCCAGGAATCACCCAAAGCATCGTTCAAGAAAAACTCTAAGTCGGGGAGACCATCGTCTCGAATAGCATGGGATCACTATTAATTACGCGCGGATTACAAGGGGTGCTCCCCTCTCGGCCCAGCCGGATACACCCATGCCCCCTAACCCGATGACTGGCATTAGTCCATGGCCATGGAACCCTCATCATGGCCCCTCTAAGTGGTGTGTACACGAAATGGGGTTAGCAACTTACTAAGCCGTACTTCCCTCGCGGAAAGACAGGTGGCAGCACGAATTTTAGCTAGGCATGGCGGAACAAGACTCGATCTAGGTCGACTCAGGAGGTGTTATTATTATGACTGGCATACTTCATATGCCACAGTGACACCATCGTGTCTTGATGTGACTCGTGCCCACCGGCACGTCCAAGGGAGGAGGCACACTCCTGGTTTCTCACCACTTCCTTCATGTTAGAAAGATTCTTTGATGCATGCAAGAAATGCATGAAATGATATGACCATGCATGCACTTGTTAGTCACCACATATCTAGTGATATCTCGAACGGATGCAAACATGTATGCAATCACCATATCCCAAGTTCAAAAATGCTAGCCTTGATCAAAGTAGGCAGAAGGTGATCCCCCGAAATTTCCGGTAAAGTTCCCCTCCTCGATTTCTATAAAATGAAAATTCAATTCGAATCAAAATTTTGTAACAGTACAAAAAGTTGTCTCAAAATATTTTCAACTAAATACTAAAAACAACTAGAGTGAAAAAGAAGAATTTCAAAAAAAGAATCAACTAAAAATCATTTGTGGTTTAAAAGTTAATAAGGTTTTAAAACCAGGGACCTATCTGCAATTAAAATAACTGCCAGCGGGTCCCTATGGTAAAAACAGAAAACGCTTCGGGATACAATACGCTTTCCCGTTCAGAAAACATAAAGTGGTAGAAGGCATCTTTGAAATAACGCGGAAAAGAATAAAACACTGACGGGTGGGCCCCACCCATCAGGTTTGAATTCAAACGCGCCTTGCGCGCCTATACAGAGGAGGTGCGGTGATCACCGGCATTTCAGAGGGCGGCGATGGTCGGGATGTGCTCGGGGGAGGATTCCGCGTCGGTGAGTGGTGGTGGTGGTCGCCGGCGAGCACCGGAGCGACGGCGAGGTCAGCTCCGGCGGACGGCGGCATCAGGTGGTGAGGGATCTCGCCGGGGAGAGTTCCGAACGTCAAATTGATGCGCGGAACTGATGAGTTGGTGCACGAGGAGGTGACTAGCTGGTTTTTAGGGGCGGAGATGGGCTAGCGGCGTCGTGGTGCTCGTGGTGACAGAGGCGGATCGGGCGGCCGGAGTCGGGGAAGATGACCTCCCCGAGGTCGTCCAACTGCTCTGGGGGTCGATTGGTGTGGGTGGAGGTGGTGCAGGTACTGAATGGAGCTCGGGGGGCTTTTTATAGGCGATTCGAGGATGGCCATGCGGGTTCGGATCACGCCGGAGTAAATCCGGCCGGTGAGGTCGGTTTGGGCGGTGGTCTTGGACGGTGGTCATCAGTGAGTGATCAGTGGCGTCGGGGAGACCTTCTCAAAGCGCCAGCTCAGACGGGGTCGAGCTCTATCAATCCCCCCGTGGATGAGCTCCCGTACGGGCGTGGTGGACGGCGCCAGATCCGGTGACTGATTGGCAGGGCTGTTCGGCTGGGACGGCGCGTGGAGGTGGCGGGGAGGTTGCCGTGTGGAGAGGAGGTAGGCGAAGCGTTGGAGAGGAGTAATGTTGGCTGTCGGTGGTCGAGCTGATCCGCTCGGCCGCCGCGGCCGAGGACAGCAGCCGCTGCACCGGCCAGCTCCTGTGCTGTCGGTGGCGAGAGGCTGGAGAGAGGGGTCAATGGCGGTGCATTGAAGCTCAACAGAGGCGTGGATGAGGAGAAGATGGGGTGGAGTGCACCGCACGGCGCCGATCACCCCCGCCTCTGAACTTTGCTATTTTCTGAATTTTTTGACAGTAGCTACAGTGTGCACATGAGGTGTTTGACAAAATGCTAGACGGCTCTAGGCATTTTAGGAATTTTTGTGGTGAGGTGTTGATGCATAACCGAGATGCTGGCAAGAATTCAGAAT
The DNA here is from genome assembly GCA_039707655.1 of Elymus sibiricus. Taxonomy (NCBI): domain Eukaryota; kingdom Viridiplantae; phylum Streptophyta; class Magnoliopsida; order Poales; family Poaceae; genus Elymus; species Elymus sibiricus. The sequence goes on along the minus strand of CM077670.1, from coordinate 73,610,216 downwards.
TTTTGGAGCAATTAAAATTAGGTTTTGATCAGAGAGATTGAATCTGGTCCAAATTTCAATTGAATGAAATTTGAAAATTTTGAACTGTGGAACAGAATGTTTTTGGTGAAATGGAGTGTGGGTACTGTCAAGTAGTTGGGGTAATTTTTGTGGGTGAGAAGAGTTGGAAAAAATATAGTTCCTTTGTAAATCAAAGAAACTAGGAATAAATGAAATTCAAATTTTGGAATTCATTAAATATGGTAAAAATATTTTTGTGGAGAGGAGTGGTGTTGGGTACTGTCCTAGGGTATGAGGATGACTTGGGTGATAATTTAAAAGTGACAAAAATAATTTTTGGGAGAAGGCTAAGTGTTTGAAAGAAGAATGAAATGGATCCTTCCATTGAAATAATTCAATTGTTTAAAAACTTTTCTAAAAGAAAATATTTTTGATCCCCCAAAAATAATTACTCAAATAATAAACCATCAAATCAGAACCATTTAAAAAAAATTGAAACCCAATTGAAAAATTCAAAAATGATTTTCAAAACAGAAGAAAGAGAAGAAAAATAGGGCCATAATAATTCAAAGTATTTTCTTTTAAAAAAAAGATTTTGAAAATCCAAAGGAAATATTTTGGGGTGTTACACAAAGCTCCAGGCCCTGATGGCTTCCCTACAGAATTCTATTAGAACTTCTGGGATGTCATCAAGGCAGACCTGATGCCATTGTTTAATTGTCTTCATGCCGACCAATTAGACCTATCCAGGCTAAATTTTGGTGAAATTGTTTTGTTGCCAAAAATTAAGGAGGCCGAGCGGATCCAGCAGTATAGACCCATATGCCTCCTTAATGCCAGCTTCAAGATCTTTACCAAAGTGACTACTAATAGGCTCAATGCGGTTGCAGACCATGTCGTCCGACCATTTCAAACGACCTTCATGCAAGGAAGAAATATACTCGATGGAGTAGTGATCCTTCATGAAACTGTTCACGAGTTGCACCGGAAAAACACGAGTGGGGTAGTATTCAAAATTGACTTTCAAAAGGCATATGACAAAGTAAAATGGTCATTTCTCCAACATGTCCGTAGAATGAAAGGTTTCTCCGAGAAATTGCGCAATGGATCCAAATTTTTGTTACTGGAGGCAGTGTGGCCATCAAAGTTAATGATGATCTAGGCCATTACTTCCAGACAAAAAAAAGACTACGACAAGGTGACCCAATGTCGCCAATGTTACTTAATATTGTTGATGTCATGTTGGCTATCCTGATTGAGCGCGACAAGTAGGATGGTCAGATTGCAGGAGTAGTGCCATACCTTGTGGATGGTGGCCTCTATATCTTGCAATATTGCGATGATACGATTATTTTTATGGAACATGACTTGGGCAAGGCCCAAAACTGGAAACTTTTGCTTTCAGCTTTTGAGCAGACGTCGGGCCTTAAAATTAACTTCCATAAAGTGAATTGTTCTGCTTCGGAGAAGCCAGTGAGGCGGCCGCCGAGTATGCTGACCTATTTGGTTGTGCACAATGTCAATTCCTGATCAAGTATTTGGGAATTCCAATTCATTATTGGTGTCTCACTAATGCAGAGTGGAAACATGTTGAAGAGCGTTTAGATAAACGGTTGAGCAGTTGGAAAGGCAGGCTACTCTCTGTTGGAGGACGATTGATTTTGATCAATTCCGTCCTGACAAATATGGTTCTCTATATGCTCTCCTTTTCTCAACTCCCAAAAGGGTCTTACAAAGGCTGGATTATTTCTGATCCAGATTCTTTTGGCAAGGATACAGTGAAAAGAAAAAGTATAGGCTCACCAAATGGAGCGTGGTTTGTAGACCGAAAGACCAAGGTGGTTTAGGCATTCATGACCTTCAGGTCAAGAATGATGCCTTACTCAGTAAATGGTTGTTCAAACTACTTACTAAGGATGTCATCTGGCAAACCATATTGCGTAATAAGTATCTAGGCCAAAAAGTTGTATCTCAGTCATATTGGAAAAATGGAGATTCACACTTTTGGGCCGGTCTGATGGTGTCGAAGAAACATCTCTTATGCTTTGGATCTTTCGCGATCAAGGATGGCTCAGAGATACGTTTCTGGGAGGATAAATGGCTAGGCAATGCCACCCTCCGGAAACAATATCCAGCCTTATACCGTATTGTACGTAATAAAAATGATATTGATGTCTACTACACAACTTTTATTCTTGTAGACTCTGTTGGGCCTCCAAGCGCAGAGTTTTGTAGGACAACAACAAATTTCCCTCAAGTGGATGACCTAAGGTTTATCAATCCATGGGAGGTGTAGGATGAAGATGGTCTCTCTCAAACAACCCTGCAATCAAATACAAGAAATCTCTTGTGTCCCCAACACACCCAATACAATGGTAAATTGTATAGGTGCACTAGTTCGGCGAAGAGATGGTGATACAAGTGTAGTATGGATAGTAGATATAGGTTTTTGTAATCTAAAAAAAAAGTAAAAATAGCAAGGTAGCAAGTAACAAAAGTGAGCACAAACAATATTGCAATGCTTGAAAACAAGGCCTAGGGTTCATACTTTCACTAGTGCAATCTCTCAACAGTGCTAACATAACTGAATCATATAACAATCCCTCAACATGCGATAAAGAATCACTCCAAAGTTCCTATTAGCGGAGAACATAAGATGAAATTGTTGTAGGGTACGAAACCACCTCCAAGTTATCCTTTCTGATCAATCTATTGAGCCATCCTATAAGTGTCACAAACAGCCCTAGAGTTCGTACTAAAATAACACCATATGATACGCATCAATTAACTCTAATGTCACCTAGATACTCCAATATCACCACAAGTATCCGTGAGTTAACTATTCGATATGCATCAAACAACTTTAGATTCATAATATTCAATCCACACAAAGAACTTCAAAGAGTACCCCAAAGTTTCTATCGGAGAAAAGAAGATGAAAACGTGTACCAACCCATATGCCTAAATTACCCCAAGGTCACGGGAATCCGCAAGTTGATTACTGATACGTCCAATTTGCATCATGATTTCCTACTGTTATTTATAATGTATTTGGTCATTATTTCACTTTATGATGCAATTCTTATGCCTTTTCTCTCTTAATTTGCAAGATTTATATGAAGAGGGAGAATACCGGCAGCTGCAATTCTGGACCTGAAATAGCTACAGCAGCAATACCTATTCTACAGAGCTCTAATTGACCTGAAATTTTACAGAGATTTTTTATTGAATATATAAAAAATACTGGAGAAAACAAATACCAGAGGGGACCCACCAGTTGCCCACAAGGCAACACGCGCCCTGATGCCTTGTGGGGCCCACGGCTGGCCTCCGGCCCCCTCCTTCTGCTATATAGGCTCATTTGCCCTAACAAAATTGTAGAGAAGACTTTCAGGATGAAGCACCACCGTCTCGAGGCGGAACCTGGGCAGGAGCAATTTTGCTCTCCGGCGGAGCGATTCCGCCAGGGATACTTCCTTCCGGGAGGGAGAAATCTAAGCCATCAACATCACCAACGATCCTCTCATCATGGGAGGACCAATCTTCAACAACATCTTCACCAGCACCATCTCATCTCAAACCCTAGTTCATCTCTTGTATTCAATCTTTGTCTCAAAACCTCAGATTGGTACCTGTGGGTTGCTAGTAGTGTTGATTACTCTCTGTAGTTGATGCTAGTTGGTTTATTTGGTGGAAGATCATATGTTCAGATCCTTAATGCTATTCAATACCCCTCTGATCTTGAACATCACTACTGCAGGCGACCGCTAACGCGACACATGAATCAGAGACCCCGCGACCAAACTGTGTGCGCTGCGTGCATCACAAACGGTGTAGTAATAAAACCGTCGCCAATAATACGAACTGTTTACGATGCCGGAGACATCAAAAACGATTCAGATTAGAGATGCGTGTGCGATGCGTGGCATACAGTTGGTCCATATGAACTATTTGCGATAAGCCAGAACAACAAACACGGCCAGCCAGTTCGAGGTGTGTGCGATGCACGGCATACAGTTCACTCGGATGAACTGTTTGTGATTATCCAACACAACAGAAATGGTCAGACAGATCAAGGTGTGTGCGATGCACGGCATGCGGTTCACTCGGATGAACTGTTTGCGATTACCCAACACAACAAAAATGGTTCAACTTAACAAGGTGTGTGTGATACGCGGCAAACAGGTCAGTAATCCAAAATGTGTGAGAAGACGGATAACAACATGGACGATTCCTGCTAATAACCCGTGTGTGTTGTGGGCAAACGTTTGCTTGTATACAATTGTCAGCGATTGATGAAATCATCACTGACGGGTTCCCTAGTTTAGTTCGTCTGCGATGTAATTTGCTCAGTCTATAGAAGAACAACATATATAACCAAATTAAACATCCAATTACATAGGTGACTATACAAAACATTCGCACACACCTCAATAAACAATTACATGCATTCTAAACTAGGAGAAACAATCATCTACTTCTTGTGACACTGCCACCACTACTCGTGGCTCGATCCCTCGTCGTCCACAGGAAGGAGGCACTCCCTCATGTCAATGATCCACCTGTACATCTCGTAGCTTGTGTACGCGTCCTTGGCCGCATACTTGACGTGTTCTTCATCCAGTCTCCGCACCCAGGCCTCGTGCCAGGCATCCTTGTTCTTTTTGCACTCATCCTTCATGCCTTTGTAGTGGGGGTCGATGATGGCCACGGCTAGGTCAACCAGGGAGTCCTTCGCCTATTTTCTGCCCAGACCCTGTACTGGCCTTAGATGTCGACAAGATTCTGGCAGGCCAAGCCCGTAGTCTCGAGCACCTTTAGATCGTTGCTACTTGTAGTCTGCATTGGTATTTCCCCAAAGAGGAGAGGATGATGCAGTACAGTAGAGATAAGTATTTCCCTCAGTTAAGAACCAAGGTTATCAATCCAGTAGGAGAACCAAGCAAAATTCCGTTAAGCGCACCTGCACACACAAGAGCAAACACTTGCACCCAACGCAAATAAGAGGGTTGTCAATCCTCTTACCGGTTACTTGCAAGGATTAAATCGTATCGAGGTAAATAGATAAACTAAAATACCAATTAAAATAAAAGTAAATAAATTGCAGCAAGGTATTTTTAGGTTTTTTAATATGATAAAGATAGACCCGGGGGCCATACTTTTCACCAGAGGCTTCTCTCTCGAGCACAGAAACATACGGTGGGTAAACAAATTACTGTTGGGCAATTGACAGAATAACAAATAATTATGACGGATTCATGGCAATGATCATGTATATAGGCATCACGTCCGAGACAAGTAGACCGACTCCTGCCTGCATCTACTACTATTACTCCACTCATCGACCGATATCCAGCATGCATCTAGAGTATTAAGTTAATAAAAATAGAGTAACGCCTTAAGCAAGATGACATGATGTAGAGAAGCAAATTCAAGCAATATGAATAAAACCCATCTTTTTATCCTTAATGGCAACAATACAAATACGTGTCATGTCCCCTTCTGTCACTGGGATTGAGCACCGCAATATTGAACCCATCACAAAGCACCTCTCCCATTGCAAGACAAATCAATCTAGTAGGCCACCAAATCGATAGATTGGAGAGAAATACAAAGCTATAACAATCATGCATAAAAGAGTTCAGAGAAGACTCAAATATTTCTCATGAATAATCTGATCATAAACTCACAATTCATCGAATCCCAACAAACACACCGCAAAAGAAGATTACATCGGATAGAACTCCAAGAACATCGAGGAGAACATTGTATTGAAGATCAAAGAGAGAGAAGAAGCCATCTAGCTACTAGCTATGGACCCGTAGGTCTGTGGTAAACTACTCACACATCATCGGAAGGGCAACAAGGTTGATGTAGAAGCCCTCCATGATCGATTCCCCCTCCGGCAGAGTACCGAAAAGGCCTCCAGATGGGATCGCGGAAGAACAGAGGCTTGCGGCAGCGGAAAGGTTATTTCTTCTGGCTCTCTGTTGGTTTCCCAATATTTTTGAATTTATAGAAGTGGAATTAGGTCAAACGGAGTCATGTGGGCCCCACAAGGCAACACGGCGCGCCCTGTTGGAGATTGATGTGGAATGTGGGGCCCACATGATACGTTGGATACATTGGAGACGTATCAAACATCCCCAAGCTTAATTATAGATACGTTGGAGACGTATCAAGCATCCCCAAGCTTAATTCCTGCTCGTCCTCGAGTAGGTAAATGATGAAAACAGAATTTTTGATGTGGAATGCTACCTATCATGTTTCATCATGTAATCTTTCTCTTACGGTATGAATAATAAGATCCAAATGATTCAAAGCAATAGTCTATAATTTTATATAAAGACATCAATACTCAGGCATACTTATAAACAATCATGTCTTTCAAAATAAAAGTGCTAAAGAACGTTATCCCTACAAAATCATATAATCTTGTCATGCTCCATCTTCTTCACACAAAATATTTATCATGCACTACCCCGGTTTTAGCCAAGCAATTGGTTCATACTTTTTAACGCGCTTCAGCTTTTTCAATGCCCACGCAATACATGAGCGCAAGCCATGGATATGACACTATAGGTGGAATAGAGTACGGTGGTAGAGATAAATAAGAGAAGTCAAAAGTGGAGAATGTCTCACATCGACGAGGCTAATCAACGGAATGTACAAGCCAAGTTCTATAATGAAAAATTCCCACTAGTATATGAAAGTGACAAAATAGGAGACTCTCTATATGAAAAACATGGTGCTACTCTGAAGCACAAGTGTGGAAAAGGATAGTAACATTGCCCCTTCTCTCTTTTTCTCTCATTATTATTTTTTCATGGCTCTTTTTCGCCTCTTTTTTTTAGAACGATCTCATGGACCTCATCCCCACTTTTTCGAGGACTCATTAGTCTCCATCATTCTTACCTCACTGGGACAATGCTCTAATAATGATGATCATCACACCTCTATTTACTTACAACTCAACATTACAACTCGATACTAGAACAAAAATATGACTCTATATGAATGCCTCTGGCAGTGTACCAGGATGTGCAATGATGCTAGCGTAACATGTATAACAATGATGAATGGTGGCTGAGCCACAAATACTATGTCAGCTATATGATCATGCAAAGCAATATGACAATGATGATGTATGTCATGAAAAATGGAACGGTGGAAGTTGCATGGCAATATATCTCGGAATGGCTATGGAAATGCCATGATAGGTAGGTATGGTGGCTATTTTGAGGAAGATATAAGGAGGCTTATGTGTGATAGAGCATATCATATCACGGGGTTTGGATGCACCGGCGAAGTTTGCACCAACTCTTGATGTGAGAAAGGGCAATGCACGGTACCGAAGAGGCTAGCAAATTGCGGAAGGGTGAGAGTGTGTATAATCCATGGACTCACATTAGTCATAAAGAACTCACATACTTATTGCAAAAGTTTATTAGCCCTCGAAGCAAAGTACTACTACACATGCTCCTAGGGGGGAGGTTGGTAGGAGTTAACCATCGCGCGCCCCCGACCGCCACACAAAGGAAGACAATCAATAATAATTCATGCTCCAACTTCTTAGCATAACGACAGATCATACGTGCATGCTTTGGGAATCATAAACCTTAACACAATTATTCTTACTAAACCACAATTATCTACTAATACCTCCCACATATTACCATCTTAGTATCGCAAAACTATTGAAAGGAATCAAATTCATCATATTCAGTGATCTACATGAAAGTTTTTATTATATCCCTCTTGAATACCTATCATATCAGGACCAAATTCATAACCCGTGCATATTACCATTTCTATTATGAGACTCTCAAAAATATATAAGTGAAGTATGAGAGTGCAACTATTTCTTTAAAATATAACCACCGCCGTGCTCTAAAAGATATAAGTTAAGCACTAGAGCAACTGCCTAGCTCAAAAGATATAAGTGAAGCACATAGAGTATTCTAACAAATCACAAATAATGTGTGTCCCTATAAAAAAGGTGTGTTCAGAAAAGATGATTGTGACAAACTAAAAATAAAACAAAATCAAACAAACTATTTCACAAGACGCTCCAAGTAAAACACATATCATGTGATGAATAAAAATATAGCTCCAAGTGAGTTACCGATAGATTGTAGACGAAAGAGGGGATGCCTTCCGGGGCATCCCCAAGCTTAGACGCTTGAGTCTTATTTGAATATTACCTTGGTGTGCCTTGGGCATCCCCAAGCTTAGGCTCTTGCCACTCCTTATTCCTTTATCCATCGTAGTCTCACCCAAAACTTGAAAACTTCAGCACACAAAACTCAACCGAAACCTCGTGAGATCCGTTAGTATAACAAACAAATCTTAAACTTTAGGTACTGTAGTAAATTGATTCATATTTAATATTGGCATAATTCTACTGTACTCCAACTTCTCCATGACTCATACCCCCCGTACGATCCATAGATTCATCAAAATAAGCAAACTATGCAACGAAAACAGAATCTGTCTAAAACAGAACAGTCTGTAAAGATCTATTTAAAATCCATACTTCTGTAACTCCAAAAATTCTGAAAAATTAGGAAAACGTAAAAAATTCATATAAAAATACTGTGTAAAAATTTCAGATTTTTATGACGCTCCAGTACAGAATTAAAATTCCAGCACTGGACGCAAAACTTTCTGTTTTCCAAACAGCATAAATTACACTATCATCAACATCATCCCAAAGGCATTACTTGGCATAAACACTAATTAAAACATAAAAACACAATCATAACAAAAGCTATAATCATGCAAACATTCAAAAACAGAAGGTAAAAGCAAAAATTTATTTTATTCATTGGGTTGCCTCCCAACAAGCGCTATTGTTTTATGCCCCTAGCTAGGCATAATGCATAGTTTCAAGTGTTGTCATCCTTCAAGTTAATTCTATAAGTGGCCCTCATAATGGATTCATAAGGTGCTTTAATTATTTTTCTAGGGAAGTTTTCCATCCCTTTCTTTAGTGGAAATTGAAATCTTATGTTACCTTCTTTCATATCAATAATAGCACCAATTGTTCGAAGAAAAGGCCTACCAAGTATTATGGGGCAAGAAGGATTGCATTCAATGTCAAGAACAATAAAGTCTACGGGCACATAATTTCTATTTGCAAGAATAAGCACATCTTTTATTCTACCCAATGGCTTTTTAATAGTTGAATCCGCAAGATGCAAATTAAGGGAACAAGGATCCATGTCGGTGAGACCTAGCACATCACACAAAGACTTTGGTATAGTGGAAACGCTAGCACCAAGAACACAAAGAGCATTACATTCATAATCTTTAATTTTTACTTTAATAGTAGGTTCCCATTCATCTTGTAATTTTCTAGGAATTGATACTTCCAACTCAAGTTTCTCTTCATGTGCTTTCATCATGGCTTCTACAATATGTTTAGTGAAAGCCTTATTTTGTTCATATGCATTTGGTGAACTAATCATGGATTGCAACAAGGAAATACACTCAATTAAAGAACAACTATCATAATTAAAGTCCTTGTAATCCAAAGTAGTGGGTGCATTACTATTTAAAGTTTTGACCTCTCCAAACCCACTTTTTTCATTTTTACGATCAAGATTATCACCCTCCAAGCAAGTGGGGCTCCTTCTATCTAAAGTTGAATCTTCTCCAGTCCCTTTTTCAATAGTATTGCAATCATTATTATCAATATCATATTCAACATGAGGCTTAAATAAATTTTCAAGATCATAAGAAGCATCACCCCAATCATGATCATTACAATAAGTAGTGGACATAACAAAATCATCATCCCCATGCTTGTAGTTTTGCATATTATTAACACAATTGACATTAATAGAATTTATAATAAAATCATTGCAATCATGCTTTTCATTCAAGGAGCTACCATGAATCACTTTATAAATTTCTTCATAACAATTTTCAGATTCACGATTTTCAAGCAAAACTTCATAAAGATAATCTAGTGCACTCAACTCACTAGCAATTGGTTCATCATAACTGGATTTTTTTTGAAAAGATTAGCAAGTGGATGAGGGTCCATATCAATAGTATTTTAGCAAGCAAAGATGCAAGCAATTAGGAAGCACATGGCAACACAAGCAAACAAACGAGCAAACAATAATATTTTTGTGTTTTTGTAAAAAAAAATTAGAAGTGGGGAGATGAAAACGAGAGGCAAATGTAAATAAAGTAAATGCAAGTGAATGATAATTTGTGCGAAGGTACTTGGTAATTTTGATGATGTCTCCCCGGCAACGGCGCCATAAATTTTTCCTGCTACTTGTAGTCTGCGTTGGTATTTCCCCGAAGAGGAGAGGATGATGCAGTACAGTAGAGATAAGTATTTCCCTCAGTTAAGAACCAAGGTTATCAATCTAGTAGGAGAACCAAGCAAAATTCCGTTAAGCGCACCTGCACACACAAGAGCAAACACTTGTACCCAACGCAAATAAGAGGGTTGTCAATCCTCTTAGCGGTTACTTGCAAGGATTAAATCTTATCGAGGTAAATAGATAAACTAAACTACTAATTGAAATAAAAGTAAATAAATTGCAGCAAGGTATTTTTAGGTTTTTTAATATGATAAGAATAGACCCCGGGGCCATAGTTTTCACTAGAGGCTTCTCTCTCGAGCACAGAAACATACGATGGGTAAACAAATTACTGTTTGGCAATTGACAGAATAGCAAATAATTATGACGGATTCATGGCAATGATCATGTATATAGGCATCACGTCCGAGACAAGTAGACCGACTCCTGCCTGCATCTACTACTATTACTCCACTCATCGACCGATATCCAGCATGCTTCTAGAGTATTAAGTTAATAAAAACAGAGTAACGCCTTAAGCAAGATGACATGATGTAGAGAAGCAAATTCAAGCAATATGAATAAACCCCATCTTTTTATCCTTAATGGCAATAATACAAATACGTGTCATGTCCCCTTCTGTCAGTGGGATTGAGCACCGCAAGATTGAACCCATCACAAAGCACCTCTCCCATTGCAAGATAAATCAATCTAGTAGGCCAAACCAAATCGATAGATTGGAGAGAAATACAAAGCTATAACAATCATGCATAAGAGAGTTCAGAGAAGACTCAAATATTTCTCATGAATAATCTGATCGTAAACTCACAATTCATCGGAACCCAACAAACACACCGCAAAAGAAGATTACATCGGATAGAACTCCAAGAACATCGAGGAGAACATTGTATTGAAGATCAACGAGAGAGAGAGAGAGAGAGAGAGAGAGAGAGAGAAGAAGCCATCTAGCTACTAGCTATGGACCCATAGGTCTGTGGTAAACTACTCACACATCATCGAAAGGGCAGCAAGGTTGATGTAGAAGCCCTCCGTGATCGATTCCCCCTCCGGCAGAGTATCGGAAAAGGCCTCCAGATGGGATCGCGGAAGAACAGAGGCTTGCGACGGTGGAAAGGTTATTTCTTCTGGCTCTGTGATGGTTTCCCAATTTTTGTGAATTTATAGAAGTGGAATTAGGTCAAACGGAGTCACGTGGGCCCCACAAGGCAACACGGCGTGCCCCTTGGGGCACGCCATGTTGCCTTGTGAAGCCTCCATGAGGCTTCTGGCCTCCTCCCAAAGCTTCCAAGGTTTCTTTTGTCCAGAAAAAAATCTCCAAAAAGTTTCGTGGCATTTGGACTTCATTTGGTACTGTTTCTCTAAAAAGCCAAAAACAAGCAGAAAACAGCAACTGGCACTGGGCACTAGGTTAATAGGTTAGTCCCAAAAAATGATATATAATTGCATATAAAAACATCCAATATTGATACTATAATAGCATGGAACAATCAAAAATTATAGATACGTTGGAGACGTATCAATCGTTCACGGTGTCCACCATAGCGAACATGTAGTTGGGGCTGTTGATAAACCTGGTGAAACGCTCGCAAGGCCTTGTGGCCAGGGAGTAGTGGTAGACGAGGACGTGATGGCGCACGCACAACTGGGCGACGGCAACCTTCTGATCATACCCGGTACAACCGCCGGTGAACTCGAGGTCAAAGCCGACCACTTGGTACTCGTCCTCAGCAAGCAACTGTTCCATATTGTGGATGGAGCTCTCCACCGAGAGCGGCTCGTTGGTGTACACCACCGAGAGGTCCTTCCCCCTCATGTGGGTGTCCACTACATGAGGCGTGGTGAACTGCTACCCGTCGTCGTCGTCAGCCACTGGGAGCGCCATTGGAGCCGGGAGCGCCATTGGAGCCACTGGATATCCTCTCTGTATGCGTCGTCGTGGGTGTGCTTTTTGTGTCATGGGGCGCGAGAGATGAAGGTAAATGGCCGCGGGAATAAATGAGGGCCGGGCGGCCGAGATTCTCGGCACGTCCGCAAGAAAGTTTTTGCTGCACGTAACTGCGTCGTGGCGCCGCGTCCGGCGTAACCGCATGCATAAGGCACCCCGAACGTACGTGATCGTGCGCCGACCCGAAATGCTTGCAGCGCACGCGGAGGGACGCGGGCAGAGCGCGTGGTGGGACGTGAGTAGAGCGCGTGAGGCGTGACGCGAGCAGAGCACGCCACGGCCGCCTCAACCGCGAGCAACCACACGCATAGAGCAGTTGAACACGTAGGGAATGGCCATCTACAAGCCGGCCGGCAGTTGCGAGTCGGCGGCGTGATGTGAAACTACATTGCGTTCCACATCACACAGTGGGCGAACAATCGTTCGCGACGCTGCGTTGAGAGCAGCCGTGCGCTAGGTAATTAAATTGCAAATGTTTTTTAACCATTTGTGTACGTGTCATTTCGTCCTCCTCTCGCATGTCTTGTCGTCGCGCTGCCGCAGAAGGCTTAGAGCGCAAGCTTGAGCACCGCACAGGCGTTCTTTTGGCCAAACGTTAGCTCGAAGAGGCGCCAATGAATCGTCGGTGAGCCCGTTCCTGCGTGATAACCCACAAGTATAGGGGATCAATTGTAGCTTTTTTGATAAATAAGAGTTTCGAACCCAACAAGGAGCTAAAGGTAGAATTAATATTCCCTTCAAGTTCTATCAACCACCGATACAACTCTACGCACACTTAATGTTCGCTTTACCTAGAACAAGTATTAAACTAGAAGTACTTTGTAGGTGTGATGCTAGAACTACTTTGCAAGAATAAAACTAGGAGTACTTTGCGAGAATAAAACTATGAGTAAATTGCAAGATAATAAAAGTTAGTTGTTTAGTAGAAAGTTTTTGTAACACAAGAGAAAGATTTGTCCATAGGCAATCGATAACTAGACCAGTAATCATTATTGCAATTTTATATGAGGGAGAGGCATGAGCTAACATACTTTCCGAACTTGGATCATATGCACTTATGATTGGAACTCTAGCAAGCATCCGCAACTACCAAAGATCATTAAGGTAAAACCCAGCCATAGCATTAAGTATCAAGTCCTCTTTACTCCCATACGCAACAACCCCCTTACTCGGGTGTAAGCTTCTGTCACTCTAGCCGCCCACTATAAGAAATTATGAACGTATTGCAAACCCTACAGCGGGGATCCCTCACGCTTGCGCGACACGGAGGGCACCATAGGACAGCACCAAAATAAAACATAAAACTCAAACCAATCACGATCATCAATCAACCCATAGGACAAAACGAATCTACTCAAACATCATAGGATGGCCACAAATCATTTGATAATAATATGTAGCATTAAGCACCATGTTTAAGTAGAGATTACAGCAGGGAAAAGAGAGGTTACACCGCTGCATAGAGGGGGAGAGAGTTGGTGTTGACGGCGGCGAAGTTGTTGGTGTAGATCGCCATCACGATGTTTCCCCCGGCGGCGCTCCGGCGCCACCGAAAGAGAGGGGGGGAGAGCCCCCCTCCTTCTTCTTCTTCCTTGGCCTCCCCCTAGATGGGAGGAGAGTTTCCCTTCTGGTCCATGGCTGCCATGGTGGCGGAGGGGCAGAAGCCCCTCCGAGATTGGATCTCTCTCTCTATTCTCTTCTGTTTCGCATTCCTGTTTTCTGGCCTTTCACCGTTTCTTAAATTCCCGAAGATCCGTAACTCCGATTATGCTAAAATTTTAACACGATTTTTTTTCCGGATATTAGCTTCCTTGCGGCCGAAGAAGAGCCCCAACCGACTTACGGTGTGCCCACGAGACACCACACCGCGCCAAGGGGGGCCGCACCCATGTGGCTTCTGGAGGCTGTGGGCCTCCGTTTGTGTTGATTCCACCTCCCAAAAATCACATATATTCCAAAATAATTCTACGTAAATTTTTATTGCATTTGGACTTTGTTTGATATGGATTTTCTGTGAAACAAAAAACAAGCAGAAAAACAGGAACTGGCGCTGGGCACTGGATCAATATGTTAGTCCCAAAAATAATATAAAATGTTGCCAAAAATATGTGAAAGTTGTTGAATATTGGCATGAAACAATCAAAAATTATAGATACGATGGAGACGTATCAGCATCCTCAAGCTTAATTCCTGCTCGTCCTCGAGTTGGTAAATGATAAAAAAGATAATTTTTGATGTGGAATGCTACCTAGCATAATCTTGATCATATAATTTAATCATGGCATGTATATTAAGACACGAGTGATTGAAAGCAATAGTCTATAATTTGATATAAAGACATCAATACTCAGGTATCCCACCAAAGAATCATGCCTTTCAGAATAAAAATGCTAAGGAACGCTATCCCTACAAAATCAGATAGCCTTGTCATGCTCCATCTTCTTAACACAAAATATAAATCATGTACTACCCCGGTGTCAGCCAAGCAATTGGTTCATACTTTTTAATGCGCTTCAGCTTTTTCAACCCCCACGCAATACGTGAGCGCAAGCCATGGATGTAGCACTATGGGTGGAGTAGAATGCGGTGGTAGAGATTAATATGGAGAAGACAAAAAAGGAAGAAAGTCTCACATCGACGCGGCTAATCAGCGGGCTATGAAGATGCCCATCAATTGATGTCAATGCGAGGAGTAGGGATTGCCATGCAACGGATGCACCAAGAGCTATAAGTGTATGAAAGCTCAAACTGAAAACTAAGTGGGTGTGCATCCAACTTGCGGGCAATTGAGGAAGCCCATCATCGGAATATACAAGCCAAGTTCTATAACGAAAAATTCCCACTAGTATATGAAAGTGACAACATAGGAGACTCTCTATATGAAAAACATGGTGCTACTCTAAAGCACAAGTGTGGACAGGATAGTAACATTGCCCCTTCTCTCTTTTTCTTTTTTTTCTTTTTTTCATTTTTTTCATTTTTTTCATTTTTTCATTTTTTTTCTTGGGCTCTTTTTGGCCTCTCTTTTTTTCTCCTTTTTTTTGTCGGGAGTTTCATCCCGACTTGTGGGGGAATCATAGTCTCCATCATCCTTTCTTCACTGGGACAATGCTCTAATAATGAATAATGATGATCATCACACTTCTATTTACTTACAACTCAAAATTACAACTTGATATCTAGAACAATATGACTCTATATGAATGCCTCTGGCAGTGTACCAGGATGTGCAACGATCTAGCGTAGCAAAGATATCAAAAAATGGACAAGCCATGAAAATATCATGCTAGCTATCTTACGATCATGCAAAGCAATATAACAATGAATGCTCAAGTCATGTATATGATGATGGTGGAAGTTGCATGGCAATATATCTCGGAATGGCTATGGAAATGCCATAATAGGTAGGTATGGTGGCTGTTTTGAGGAAGATATAATGAGGCTTATGTGTGATAGAGCGTATCATATCACGGGGTTTGGATGCACCGGCGAAGTTTGCACCGACTCTCGAGGTGAGAAAGGGCAATGCACGGTACCGAAGAGGCTAGCAAATTGCGGAAAGGAAAGAGTGCGTATAATCCATGGACTAACATTAGTCATAAAGAACTCACATACTTATTGCAAAAGTTTATTAGCCCTCGAAGCAAAGTACTACTACGCATGCCCCTAGGGGGGAGGTTGGTAGGAGTTAACCATCGCACGCCCCCGACCTCCACGCAAAGGAAGACAATCAATAATAAATCATGCTCCAACTTCTTAGCATAACGAGAGACTATACGTGCATGCTTCGGGAATCACAAACCTTAACACCAATATTCCTACTAAACCACAATCATTCACTAGTACCTCCCACATATTACCATCTCTATATCGCAAAACTATTGCAAGGAATCAAACATATCATATTCAATGTTCTACAAGTTTTATGTAGGATTTTATGACTAACCATGTGAATGGTCAATTCTTGTTGACTCTCTAAACAGATATAAGTGAAGCATGAGAGTTTAATTCTTTCTACAAAAGACTTGCCCACGCTCTAACAAATATAAGTGAAGCAATAGAGCATTCTACAAATAACGGTTTTCTATATGAAGAGAAACATGCATCCAAACTTCAAATGATATAAGTGAAGCACATGAAGCATTCTATAAAGCCATACTCAAAAGATATAAGTGAAGTGCATGAAGCATTCTATAAATCAACCAAGGACTATCTCATACCAGCATGGTGCATTTATTAAAATAAAAAGAAAAGGCACACGACGCTCCAAGAATTTACGCATATCATGTGAACAAAACAAAAACCGAAACATACCGATACTTGTTGAAGAAAGATGGGATGCCTTCCGGGGCATCCCCAAGCTTAGACGCTTGAGTCTCCTTGAATATTTACTTGGGGTGACTTGGGAATCCCTAAGCTTGAACTCTTGCCTCTCCTTATTCTCCTCATATCGATACCTCCTCGATCTTCGAACACTTCATCCACACAAAACTTAACCGAACTTTTTATTAGCGGGGTTAGTACATATAACATCAAATCCCATCATGTCCAGCTGTAACATTATTGTATAATTATAATCAAACATTACCCACTGTATGCTATCACAATTCTATGGCTCCCAAGTCAATTGGGCTCAACAAGATTTCAAACATACGCAAATAACGAAACTATAACAGCAATCTGTGAAAACAGGACAGTCTGTAAAGATGCAAATATTACATATACTTCTGTAACTCAAAAAATTCTGAAAAATTAGGAAAAAATAAATAATTTGCATAGAAGTACTGTGTAAAAACTACAGAATTTTTGCACATTCCAGTAAAAGATGTAAATTCACGCACTACAGCAAAAGTTTCTGTTTTTGCACCGCACATACCAAACAAGCAATTTAAGCATCCTAAAGGCAAATCTTCGCACATTATTTTTATAATACAATGGATTTGTACAAGGGGATAATTATTTTTGTTGAAAAGTTTCTGTAATTCAAGATTTGCAAAGTTTCCATGGGCATGAACAAAGTTCAAGGAGCTCCCCCACTTCAACGGTGCTCGTCTTTCTTACTTTCACTTTCCTTTTTGAAAAGTTTTATGTTCCCCTCTATATTTTTATGTTTTTAAACTTTTTAAAAACACACAATAGAAATAAATGACTCTCTAAAACTTCCGGGTTGTCTCCCTGGCAGCGCTTTCTTTAAAGCCATTAAGCTAGGCATAAAGTGCTAAAGTAATCGATCCACCCGGATCCCAAGGTATATCAAAGCCAATTTTAATTAACAATGATTTGTAATTTAGTAGTGATCACAAAGCAACATATATCATGCAATGACGAAGTCTAACTCTCTTCCTATGCATCGGCATGTCATAAAAGAACAATTCATGCACATCAAGTAAAGGCCAATGCATAGCATAAGTAGTTTCTTGCAATTTTATCATATTGGAAACATAGAGAGGTGGAGTTGTAGTTCCTCTCTCATAATAATTGCAAGTAGGAGCAGCAAGCACATGCATATTATATCCATCAAAATCATCATGTGTAGTAGTAAAACGCAACCCATCAATATAATCCTTAATAAGCACAAACTTCTTCGATATAGTGTAGTTTGGAGAATTCAAAAAGATAATAGGACTATCATGTGTGGGTGCAATAGCAACAATTTCATGTTTAACATAAGGAACTATAGCAAGTTCATCTTCATAAGCATAATTCAAATTGGCATCATGGCCACAAGCATAGCAAGCATCAATTTCATCAAAAAGGGATATTTCAAACGAATCCAAGGGATCATAGCAATTATCATAGCATTCATCCTTCGGTAAGCATGAAGGGAAATTAAAAAATGTATGAGATAAAGAGTTACTCTCATCAGAAGGTGGGCACGGGTGATCAATCCGCTCTTCTTCCTTTTGTTCTTCGCTCTCCTCCTCATCTTTTTCATCTAATGAGCTCACAGTTTCAGCAATTTCTTCTTCCATAGTTTCCTGCAAAATATTAGTCTCTTCTTGGACAGCGGAGACTTTCTCAATAAATTCATCAATATCGGCATTGTATTTATAATTCTTATAGAAATATTTAAGTATAGCAAAATTTTCAGATCTGTAAACAGCATCATCACAATCTTCATACTTTTCAAACAAAGATTCAATTTCATAAGCACCCTTAAAAGCAACAAATTCTTTTATTCGTTCCACATCATAGTAATCATATATACCATTAACATAAGAAGCCAAGGTTTCATTATCATTAAATTCACATGAAAAGGGAAGGTGTGGAGCCTTCATCCTAGAGCAACATGTATAATCATATCTCAAGCATAAATTCCAAGCATACCATTGCAAATAATCAATTTGATCCCATAAGTGTTTCCCTTTTCGAGTCAAGCGATAATCCCTAAAGTATGCACGTTGATCCAACGTGTCTCCCATTATCAAGTTGAATGGGGTTTTCTCAGGATTATCAAAGTAGTGTTTAATATTTTTGACATAACCAGCATCGAGGGTTTTAGGAGGTTCCCCATCTCCATGAGTAGCAAGTACAACTATTTTTTTTGGTATTTCGTGTTCCATATCCATAACTAAAGATAGAGAACAACTTAGAACAGAAAATAAAATCTACTTCGTGATAAAGCAAACAATCACACATGAGAATATCAACCCCACGCTTTTGGTCCACGGCAACGGCGCCAGAAAAAGGTCTTGATAACCCACAAGTATAGGGGATCAATTGTAGCTTTTTTGATAAATAAGAGTGTCGAACCCAACGAGGAGCTAAAGTTAGAATTAATATTCCCTTCGAGTTCTATCGACCACCGATACAACTCTACGCACACTTAACGTTCGCTTTACCTAGAACAATATGAAACTAGAAGTACTTTGTAGGTGTGATGCTAGAACTACTTTGCAAGAATAAAACTAGGAGTACTTTGCAAGAATAAAACTATGAGTAAATTGCAAGATAATAAAAGTTAGTTGTTTAGTAGAAAGTATTTGTAACACAAGAGAAAGATTTGTCCATAGGCAGTTGATAACTAGACCGGTAATCATTATTGCAATTTTATATGAGGGAGAGGCATGAGCTAACATACTTTCCGTACTTGGATCATATGCACTTATGATTGGAACTCTAGCAAGCATCCGCAACTACCAAAGATCATTAAGGTAAAACCCAACCATAGCATTAAGTATCAAGTCCTCTTTACTCCCATACGCAACAACCCCCTTACTCGGGTGCAAGCTTCTGTCACTCTAGCTGCCCACTATAAGAGAATTATGAACATATTACAAACCCTACAGCGGGGATCCCTCATGCTTGCATGACACGGAGGGCACCATAGGACAGCACCAAAATAAAACATACAACTCAAACCAATCACGATCATCAATCAACCCATAGGACAAAATGAATCTACTCAAACATCATAGGATGGCCACAAATCATTGGGTAATAATATGTAGCATTAAGCACCATATTTAAGTAGATATTATAGCGGGGAAAAGAGAGGTTACACCGCTGCATAGAGGGGGAGAGAGTTGGTGTTGACGGCGGCGAAGTTGTTGGTGTAGATCGCCATCACGATGTTTCCCCCGGCGGCGCTCCGGCGCCACCGGAAGAGAAGGGGAGAGAGCCCCCCTCCTTCTTCTTCTTCCTTGGCCTCCCCCTAGATGGGAGGAGAGTTTCCCCTCTGGTCCATGGCTGCCATGGTGGCAGAGGGGCAGGAGCCCCTCCGAGATTGGATCTCTCTCTCTATTTTCTTCTGTTTCGCGTTCCTGTTTTCTGGCCTTTCACCGTTTCTTAAATTCCCGGAGATCCGTAACTCCGATTACGCTGAAATTTTAACATGATTTTTTTTCTGGATATTAGCTTCCTTGCGCCGAAGAAGAGCCCTAACCGACTTACGGTGTGCCCATGAGGCACCACACCGCGCCGGGGGGGGGGGGCTGCACCCATGTGGCTTGTGGAGGCTGTGGGCCTCCGTTTGCGTTGATTCCACCTCCCAAAAATCACATATATTCGAAAATAATTCTCCGTAAAATTTTATTGCATTTGGACTTCGTTTGATATGGATTTTCTGTGAAACAAAAAACAAGCAAAAAACAGGAACTGGCACTGGGCACTGGATCAATATGTTAGTCCCAAAAATAATATAAAATGTTGCCAAAAATATGTGAAAGTTGTTGAATATTGACATGAAACAATCAAAAATTATAGATACAATGAAGACGTATCACCGCGCTACCGCGTAGGTTCCCACGCGGAACCGTGCAAGCTTCCCAGCCGACTCGGCGAAATCCCAAAAAACCCCAGTGCTTACCGGCCTGCTATATAAACAGTCACGGCCGGCGAGTCGGCATCGCATTTTCCCCTCCCTCCCCATAGCTTATCTCGTCTGCTTCTCCCACCATCACCAATGGCACCAGTCCATCGTCGTCGCTTAGCCACTCCGCCGTCGTCTGAGGACAGCTCCTGCTGGGAGGCTACACCGCGGCGGTGGTGCAGTCCCCGGCGGCGTGTATTGCCCGTGGCGTCCCTGTTGGGTGTGTGCACAACACCAGCCACACGCTCCACCGCCGCTGCCCGTCGGCAGCTGTTGCCGGCCGCCGTTGCCGCCACCCCACCATCGGCCGCCGTGGCCGCTACACCACCAAAACCCGCCAGGGCCATCGACCGCTCCGCCACTGTGGCCCGAAGGCGGGTGGTGGCCGTCGTGGCCGCCACCCCACCGTCGGCCGCCATGGCCATCACCCGCTCCGCCACCACGGCCCGAAGGCGGGTGGTGCCCGCCACCCCACCGTCGGCCACCGTGGCCGCCACCCCACCATCGACCGCCGGGGTCATCACCCGTTCCGCCACCACGGCCCGAAGGCGAGATGTGGAGGCCCGCACGAGCATCAGCGACCTTGCCGCGCGCTACATCGAGTTCCTGCGGGAGGAGGAGGAGCGCCTGATCGAGCACGCCAAGCGTCTTACCGCCACCATGGCCGCAAGAGAAGCCGCCGCAGTGGCGCGGAATGTGCAGATATATGAGGAGTCCCGCCGCTTCGAGAGGGATCGTCTGGAGCAACAGAGGGCGTTTGAGCTGGGCGTCGCTAAAGGAGCAGCAGCGGCAGGCGCTGGATTCCGCTTCTCCAGCTCGTCGGTAGGCTCCTCCTCCTCGGCCTCTTACTGAGCGAGCTCGGCAGAGGAGAGGCTACTGGAAGTAGTACAAAGCCCCTCCGTAGTAGTAGTATTTAGGGGCTATTTTGTTTAGTTCATCTGACTATAGATATGGTTGAACTGTACTAAATTTAGCTAGTATATATAGTTGAACTAGCTATTTCAGTACGTGGTTGGCAACAATTGGGTAAAAGTTTGTTCGATTCAGCTGTCGAGTTGAACTGTTTGTATAAAGAACGGCTGCTTAATCAATGAATGAAATCTATGCTTACTGAATTTCATTTGCAAAAATTACAGTACTAGTGATTTTTAGCTGCAAAATTTGACAAATGGCAGTGTTTTTTTCTGACGATCACAAATGGCAGTGTTACTCGGTTGACAAATGGCAGTGTTACTAGATTGACAAATGGCAATGCTACTAGATTGATAAATGCCAATTTTTCCATTTTGACAAATGGCAAATATACCCAATATGACAGATGCAAATCTTACCACATTGTTTGTACGTCGTTGCACACGAGTCATCATGCAAAATCGTTTGCGATGAAGAGATGCACAAAAACTGCGCACCACATTTTCCCTTGGCTTAGCTGCGAAGAAACCCAACTCTCGCTTTTGCATACGGGTGTTCAGTCTTAAACATTTGCGATGAAGAGATGCACAAAACCTGTGCGCCACATTTTTCCCTTGGCTTAGCTGCAAAGGAACCCAGCTCTCGCTTTGCATACGGGTGTTCAGTCTGAAACGTTTGCGATGAGTGTTTTATTCAAAGAAAGACATTGATGTTTTTTTTTTACTTTGGTAAGTATGTACATTTAGAGAAAAAATGCTAATTAAGTTGATCAAAGCCATAGATTCCATTCAGTGACACTGTGGTTTTACATTCATACGATCGGGATACAGTATTAAACAAAAAAACTATTTGCAGCGGCGGCTGCGGCGTGCTGCGCCGGTGTTGTCATCGTCCGGGACGCCGTTGTTCAAGTCTTCAAGCCATCCCAGAATGTTATGGACTTCCAAATCCAAGAGCCGTTCATCGCGCGATCGACGGGCGGGGCGTGGGGGGACGGCGACTCATGGCGCTGCGAGGTAGCGGTCGATGGCAGCGTCCCATGACACTAGGGGGGTGCGGCAGGTGCAGGCGCGTGCACAGGCACGAGCGTGGCTGGTGCAGGATAGCGCACGGGGACCGGCGCCGCGGTGGGTGCTGGGGCACGCACGAGCACAGGCGGGGGCGCTGGCGCTGGTACGTACACGAGCTCGCATGGGTCCGCGGGGACCTCGCTGACACCCGCGGCTTCCAGCTTTGCGATGGTGCTCGGCGACCATCCCGTCAATGCCACGGGGATGGTCGCTGGTGCGGGCGCGGGGATGGGAGCTGGGACGGGCGCGGGGCAGCATCTGCTGCGGCCAGCTCGTTCAGGGCCATGTCCCTGAGGTCCCATTCCTCCTTATTTTCTATCTCCTCCGGCTCGGAGTCGACTTCACCAAACCGGAAGACTAGTGGCAGATGATCCTTGTGCGCCATGGAGTAGGTGGAGCTCTAGAAGATACCGACAGCAGCTCCGGCTAAAGCAATTGTAGCAGCTCCGGCACCTATTGATTTAGCACCTTCTAACATCTCGAGTCGAGAAAACACTTTTCTTGTCACGTTTTTCCTTCGCTGTTCTTTCTTGGATTTCTTGTTGATGATTCGAAGTACTTGGGCTTGCACCTCCAGAATTTTCTAATATTGGCTTATGCGGACCACTAATTTGATACATAGTATCACAATTTGCAAGGCTTCTCACATATTCAAGAAAATGAGCTGTGGATTGAAAATCATCAGGTATAGGTAATCATCAGGTATAGGTATAGGTAGGGGGTCCGTCAACCCTTGTGGGGCTGGGTGGGGTATCCTGAACTACTGGAGCAGCTCCCCCTTGTGGCTGGGGTAGACTCTCAGTAGCTTGGTTTTCGAGCGAGAGGGGAATGGGAGGCGAAGAGAGATCGGTAAGGCCGCCTATTAAACAACGGCTCGGGTGCCATTAATGGAGAAGTTGAGAGCGAGGCGGGCGGCGATGGAGGTCAAAGGGCTTGCTTCCCGTTGAGCCTGCGCACCGTACTGCTCGCATGCCTCCCGGTGAGCCTGCGTAGAGGAGGACTGGTCACACGCCTCCCGGTCAGCCTGCGCAGCGCAGGACTGGTCGCACGCCTCCCGGTCAGCCTGTGAAAGCACATTTGCTCCCTTGGTGGTTTTGGTAATTCATAACAACATATATCTCATTGAACTAATATCCATTCAAGATTAAGATTTCAGGATGTTCAATGATTGGCATGGCATGGACTAGAGATGTGGACCCCTCAAAATGCTAAGGACAAGAATTGGCAAAGATCAAGACTCTACATTTTTAGTTTAGTGATCCAAGATCACATTGAGTCCATAGGAAAGCCAATACTATTAAAAGGGGATGAGGTGTTGCTTAATGGTCTTTTTGCTCAAAGTGCTTAGTGACAGTATTCCTAAACCCTCAACCACTCACTCTACCCAAACATGTCCTAAACCCAAAGTCCAACTCGGCCCCACCAAAATTTCCAATCCGGCCTCACCGAGTTCATCCAAGACTTAGCCACTGCCAAACCCTAAAAAATCGGATCCACTGAAATGGATCTCGGTCTCACCGAGATGGCCTTGCCAACTCTCTGTAATCGTTTGCATTTACTTCGGTCTCACCGAGATGGCTTGCCAACTCTCTGTTGCCTTATTGCTTCACTTCGGTCCTACCGAGTTGATGCAATCGGTGCCACCGAGATGAGGATTGCCCTAAACCATTGCACTTCGGTCCATCCGAGTTGTTTGTATCGATCCCACCGTGATTCCTAAAGTTCATATCTTTTACACAGTTCGGTGCTACCGAGATTATCGTTTCGGTGCCACCGAGTTGGGTCAAAAGTGTGTAACGGTTGGATTTTGTGTGGAGGCTATATATACCCCTCCACCCCATCCTTCTCAGAAAGGAGAGCCATCAGAACGTGCCTACACTTCCACCATTCATTTTCTGAGAGAGAACCACCTACTCATGTGTTGAGATCAAGATATTCCATTCCTACCATTTGAACCTTGATCTCTAGCCTTTCCCAAGTTGCTTTCCACTCAAATCCTTCTTCCACCATAGCCAAATCTGTGCGGAGTGATTGAGTGCTGGGAAGACTATCATTTGAAGCACAAGAGCAAGGAGTTCATCAACAACACACCGTCTATTACCTTTTGGAGAGTGGTGTCTCCTAGATTGGTTAGGTGTCGCTTGGGAGCCTCCAACCAGATGTGGAGTTGAACCAAGAAGTTTGTAAGGGCAAGGAGATCGCCTACTTCGTGAAGATCTACCGCGAGTGAGGCTAGTCCTTCGTGGACGTAAGCCATGGTGGAATAGGCAAGGTTGCTTCTTCGTGGACCCTTCGTGGGTGGAGCCCTCCGTGGACTCGCGCAGCCGTTACCCTTCGTGGGTTGAAGCCTCCATCAACGTGGACGTACGATAGCACCACCTATCGGAACCATGCCAAAAACCACCGTGTCTTCATTGCGTTTGAAATCTCCTACCCCCTCTCTACATACATATGCAATTGCTTACATTCCGCTGCTATACTCTTAGAATTGCATGTGTAGGGTGATGCTTGACATGTACTATGGCTAAAATCTGCCTACAACTAAAATCTGGGAAAAGGTTAAGTTTTATTTGGTCAAGTAGTCTAATCACCCCCCCCTCTAGACATACTTTCGATCCTACAGCCTGCGCCACGGACTTCGCTCGCACGCCTCCCGTCTACTCAAACAGCTGCCCAGACGGCACCTCCTTGCCATTAAATAAGTGGGACGCGTGGCGGCACGTAAATGGTCAGTAGAACGCCCACAATTGAAATAATACTGTACAACCGTTTGTGATGATAACGTGACAGCTATTTGTCGGCTGTTAATGTGTGCGCCTTCTCTCATATTGGACAATTTTTTACCACAGCATGTTGGTGCCATTTCATGACACCATGCCAAGTCTCATGAATTTCAGAGGAGTTTTGGATTTACAGGAATTTAAAAACCAAGTTTCTCAATGTTTGCGGCCGAGCCACGAAGCCTGGGTGTTTGAAATTCATTCCCATTTTTTGTATGGGACCTAAACATGCACCCAAGGACACATATATGATTTTCAACCCATTTCGGTGCACACGAGCATGTGCATGTAGTTCAAATTTGAATTATGCACATAAAATGCCTAGAAAACTCAGTTAATGTATAAAAATGTACAAACCAACCCCGAATAATTCCAACTTTCAACACGACACTCCTATTGGTCTATGTTGCATCTAGAAAAAAATCAAGGCGAGAACAGGCAACGAATGTTGTTTCGTCCACAAAGGTGACACACGTTCCCTACCAGAACCACGAGGCTTCTTGTGACAAGCTCTGGTTTGTGAGAAGCTTATACCAAAACCTGCCCCAAATGGGACAAATTTTTTACCACAACATGTTGGTGCCATTCCATGACACCATGCCAAGTCTCATGAATTTCAGACGAGTTTTGGATTGACTAGAAATTCAAAACCAAGTTCTCAAGTTTGCGGCCGAGCCACGAAGAGCCTAGGTGTTTGAAATTCTTACCCATTTCTTGCATGGGACCTAAACATGCAACCAAGGACACATATATGATTTTTCAACCCATTTTAGTGCACAGAATCATGTGCATGCAGTTCAAATTTGAATTATGCATATAAAATGCCTAGAAAACTCAGTTAAAGTATAAAAATGTCCAAACAAACCATGAATAATTCTAAAATTTAACATGACACTCCTATTGGTCTATGTTAGCTCTAAAAAAATCAAGGCAAGAAGAGGCAACGAATGTCGTTTAGTCCGGAAAGGTGACACGTTCCCTACCGGAACCACGAGGCTTTTTGTCAGAAGCTCTGGTTTGTGAGAAGCTTATACCAAAACCTGCCCCAAATGGGACAAAAAATTTACCGCAGCATGTTGGTGCCATACCATGATAGCATGCCAAGTTTCATGAATTTCAGACGAGTTTTGGATTTACTAGAATTTCAAAACCAAGTATCTCAGCGTTTGCGGCCGAGCCACGATGCCGAGGTGTTTGAAATTCATTCACATTTCTTGCATGGGACCTAAGCATGCACCCAAGGACACGCATATTGTTTTTTAACCCATTTTGGTGCACTGGAGCATGTGCATGTAGTTCAAATTTGAATTATGCACATAAACTGCCTAGAAAACTCAGTTAATGTATAAAAATGTCCAAACGAACCCCGAATAATTCTAAATTTTAACACGACACTCCTGTTGGTCTATGTTGCCTCTACAAAAAAATGAAGGAAGAAGAGGCAACGAATGTCGTTTCATCCACAAAGGTGACACGTTCCCCACCGGAACCATGAGGCTTCTTGTGAGAAGCTCTAGTTTGTGAGAAGCTTATACCAAAACCTGCCGCAAATGGGACAATTTTTTTACCACAACATGTTGGTGCTATTCCATGATAGCATGCCAAGTTTCATGAATTTCTGACGAGTTTTGGATTTACTAGAATTTCAAAACCAAGTATCTCAATGTTTGTGGTGGAGCCACGATGCCGAGGTGTTTGAAATTCATTCCCATTTCTTGCATGGGACCTAAGCTTGCACCCAAGGACACATACATGATTTTTCAACCCATTTTTGTGCACCGGAGCATGTGCCTGTAGTTCAAATTTGAATTATGCACATAAAATGCCTAGAATACTCAGTTAATGTATAAAAATGTCCAAACGAACCCCGAATAATTCTGAAATTTAACACGACACTCCTATTGGTCTATGTTACCTCTAGAAAAAAAATCAAGGCAAGAAGAGGCAACGAATGTCATTTCGTCCACAAAGGTGACACGTTCCCTGCCGGAACCATGAGGCTTCTTGTGAGAAGCTCTGGTTCGTGAGAAGCTTATACCAAAACCTGCCCCAAATGGGACAAAAAATTTACCACAGCATGTTGGTGCCATTCCATGATAGCATGCCAAGTTTCATGAATTTCAGACGAGTTCTGGATTTACTAGAATTTCAAAACCAAGTATCTCAGCGTTTACGACCGAGTTACGATGCCGAGGTGTTTGAAATTCATTCCCATTTCTTGCATGGGACCTAAGCATGCACCCAAGGACACACATATGATTTTTCAACCCATTTTGGTGCACTGGAGCATGTGCATGTAGTTCAAATTTTAATTATGCACATAAAATGCCTAGAAAACTCAGTTAATGTATAAAAATGTCCAAACGAACCCCGAATAATTCCAAATTTTAACACGACACTCGTATAGTTTTATGTTTACAGCAGACAAATGTTCTAGCAATTCAAACACCATCCTTTGCCACTGTGACCCCATTCAGTATTTCAAATCAAGACAAAAAATCAAGTACATCACACACAGTTTATTATCACCAACCGTGTGAGATGCAGTACAAAATATTTTGGTGCACCGTCATATATGGATTACGTGAGAAGGTTCGTCGGCTACAGTCCATAGCCAGTGTGTCAAGTAAACTAGCCCCCCCAAATATCATTTCACTGTTCAATCGCCGCCGGTCAAAGATGGGGACGTGGACCCGCGTCGTGAGGGCAACTTCGGCGGCCCACTCCGGCCAGAGCGCGGCCGCAGCCTCCATGAGCGTGCTCACAACCTGCTTGAGCGCGGCCGCAATCTGTGACCGGACGGCTGCGGCAGCAGACATGGCTACTACTGCAGCTGAGATGGCGGCAGCAACATCTGCGACGGGGATAGCAAATTGCGAGAGCGGGACAGCAGCTGTCCGTTCCGCGGCGGCCGCCTTAGCCCTGATGGAGGCCGCTTGCGTCCATGTCGAGGCCGCCCATGCCCAGCTCCTGGCGGTCACCGCACAAATCACACGAAGCTTCTCCAACAACGGTCGGCAACCCACGGCCGAAGAGTTGGCAATCGCCGAGAGCGTTCGAGCAGCCGTCCGTTCATTCACGGCATACATTGCCACGATGGAGCCCGTCCAAGCCCAGACCACGGCCGCCCACGCCCAGCTTGTGGCGGCCTTTTTCGAAGAGATGGTGGACGCGGATGGCGAGATGCTTGCCGAGTATGGTGCGATGGATGCCATGGAGCCCCTTCCCCAGGAGATCGTCGGGCGCGAGCTAGACATGGAGGAGGTGGCGGAAATCGACGAGTGCCAGGCGGAGTAGTAGTCTTTGTTTAGAGTGCCGGTCTTTTGTTAGAGTAATGTTTAGGTCAGCTAGCTCAGTTTAATTGCTGAACTTGCTCGATTAAGAAGTGTGGGTGTGCTGTAGGATCTTTTGTGTACCCAAATTATGCAATGACGTGGATGACCACTGTAACCAGGGAAATTCAAACCAAAATTGGCACGTTCAAACTCATCACACACGGGGTAAGCCATATGAATCGTTTGTGATGTTCAGATATCGTACACAGTGTTGAACAAGGGACCGTGTCTGATGACACTTCGCGCGCCAGTTTTTCGCTGCACGGAGCGAAAATTTTCGGCATCCGCAAAAATATCTACCTCCCATGGCCCCCTCCTCCTTACCAAAAGCCACATTTCCCCTGTTTCCACCTTCCATTCCAAGTTCAAACCTTCAATACTTGCTTGCAGCGCTGTCGCCTCGCCGGCGATGCGCCTTCATGCTGCTCGGCCTCGTCGATCTAGTCAGGTAATCCACACCCGACCCCCATCCTCCACCTCCTTCTACATCCCACATGCCCCGACCGCCGGCGCGACACCTTCCACCCAAATCACCGACCCATCCACCAAATAAGCACCACCGTAAGCCATGGTGCATGCAGTATAGCCAGGAGCTCAAGGAGCATCTGGCAGCGGAGAAGCAAATCGCGGCCGCACGCGCGGATGAGGTCGCGATGGCTGCCATGCGTGCCGACCCCCAGATCTTGGAGGAGAACCTCGCCGTCGAGGCCACCGTCGACGCCTCGCGCGCAGACGTCGGCACGCGGTTGGCTGCTTTAAACGACAGTTCGTGGTGTTTTCTCGAGGCCACCGTCGGTGCCTTCGACGAAGACTACGAGGTGTTTTCTCAGCGTGCCCGTGCTTACCTCAACTCCAGAGCCAGCAGGTTGGTGCCCGGAGCGGCTCAGGCGACTCACCACTACGAGGAGGGCACCCACGATGTGGAGGACTCGCCCTCTTCCAAGTCAAAGGAGCCCATCATCATCGATATCTCTGATGATGAGGAGTAGCTTGTCTTTTTAGCTCACTACAAGGACCTATGTTCAGCTAGCTATCTACGCCGGTTAAGCATGTTCGGTTTACCTGTTGCATGTGCTGCTCCTTCCTTTCCTTTACAAATTCTAGTGAATTGTCCTATATACTCTTACTATGCAATCTGATCCTCTAGTATATATGTTCTATATATTGTGCAATGTGGTGCTGAGTTAACTGTTTGCTTTTTTTTGTCATGTTCAGTTAACTGTTTAGTTCAATTCTGCAATGTGATGCTCAATTCTTGTGGGTGCAATTTTGTATTCTCTTGCATGTGAGAAATAATCAAATTTGGCTGTACAAAATACATGAGATACAAATACAATTGCTATATTTCCAAGTTGTTAAGCATACTAGGTTTGGTTAACTGTCTGATCTTGTAGTATGTTCTCTTGTGCAATGTGGTGCTCAGTTAAATGTTTGGTCCATTTGTTGTGGTGCTTAGTTAACTGTTTGGTTCCATTCTGCAATGCGATGTTCAATTGTCATGGGTACAATTTTGTATTGTTATGCACGTGAGAAATAAATCGAATTCGGTTGTACTAAATACATGAGAAACATATACAATTGCTATATTTCCTAGTTCTTAAGCATGCTTGGTTTGGATAAATGGCTTTTCCATGTGGCTCGAATTAATCTGCTGAATCTGCAATGTGTTTATTTTTCATCAACATATTTTACTGATAGTATGCCAACCCTCACTTAACCTGATCAATAACTACCTTATATGTGTTGCAGGGAAACAATGGGAGGCACTGAGGTTTACCATCGAGGTTCGCACATGCATGGTCCTTTGTCTAATAGCACATTATTGTGCAATTGTAGGAACCATTCTAGTATTTAGGTTTTTAACAATTTGGTCTTGCACATGTAGGTCCTGCTGTCAGAGGTTTTGACCCACAGTTCGACCCATTTTGCATATGGGGAAATGAGATGTCCATGAATATCAGTCAAGTCAAGAAACTCAGAAAGATTGTGAGGATAAAGAAACTAGCGATGAAAAACAACAAGATCTTTGTCTGCACAATGAAGAAGACATCAGTGAACTACAGGAGGGTACTAACTCTTATACTCCCTCCGGTCCTTTTAGTCTACATATAAGTTTTGTCCGAAGTCAAAGTATCTCTACTTTGACCAAAGTTATAGAAAAAAGCATCAACATTCAAACTGCAAAATCATTATTTTTAGATGCATTATGAAATACAATTTTATAGTTTACATATTTGGTATCGTGGATGTTGATATTTTTTAAAATAAATTTGGTGAAACTTTACAAAGTTTGACTTGATACAAATCTAATGCGCGGAGTAAAAAGGACCGGAGGGAGTACCTTGTTTTTTTATTCCTTTGTGCCATTTCAAAATTCAGAGAAGATATTTATGCATATCTTTGTTTTCAGGCCTTTCCAAAGCAGTTCACAGATGATTACCTCTCAAACCACCTGTATGGTCAAGAGGCGAGGAAGGTGTTCATACAACACCCATGGTATAATATTGAAGTCTTCCTCAAGAGGACGAAGGATGGGCGGTCAATCATCCACAGGCACTGGCCTAAAGTTGCAAGGACCTTCAACATCATTGAAGGCTCAATATTCACCTTCCGCTTCAGCAGTTTTCCAGATGAGATTCATCTGTCTATCTACCGTCTATGATGCTAATTTCCAAAGGTTTTAGATGTTGCATGTGAAACTTGGTGCTGTTGTGTAATGGGGTAGCTAGCTATATGCCTATATGGTGTGAGTGAGTGCTTAAGCTATATGATGTTGTATTCTGATGTATTTAAATTATGAAATCCTGGTTCCGTAATACGAAAATGAAATATATTGTGTGTTTATTATGAAATGTAACTTTGATTACTAAATGTATTAATAATAATAGGCCAATTAGCCTGTGATACGTCTCCGTCGTATCTATAATTTTTGATTGTTTCATGCCAATATTCTACAACTTTCATATACTTTTGGCAACATTTTATATTATTTTTGGAACTAACATATTGATCCAGTGCCCAGTGCCAGTTCATGTTTCCTGCTTGTTTTTTGTTTCGCAGAAAATCCATATCAAACGAAGTCCAAATATGATAAAATTTTACGGAGAATTATTTTGGAATATATGTGATTTTTGGGAGGTGGAATCAACGCAAACGGAGGCCCACAGCCTCCACAAGGCATCTTGGCGCGACCCCCCTAGCCGCGTGGTGTTGCCTTGTGGGCACACCGTAAGTCGGTTGGGACCCTTCTTCGGCCGCAAGGAAGCTTATATCGAGAAAAAAATCATGTTAAAATTTCAGCCCAATCGGATTTACGGATCTCCGGATATTTAAGAAACGGTGAAAGGCCAGAAAAGGGGGACGTGAAACATAAGAGAAACATAGAGAGAGGTCCAATCTCGGAGGGGCTCCTCCCCTCCAGTAGCAATGGCGGCCATGGACCAGAGGGGGAACTCTCCTCCCATCTAGGGGGGAGGCCAAGGAAGAAGAAGGAGGGGGGCTCTCTCCCCCTCTCTCCCGGTGGCGCCGGAACGCCGCCGGGGGAACCATCGTGACGGCGATCTACACCAACAACTTCGCCGCCGTCAACACCAACTCTCTCCCCCCTCTATGCAGCGGTGTAACACCTCTTCTCTCCACTGTAATCCCTACTTAAACATGGTGCTTAACGCTATATATTATTATCCAATGATATGTGGCAATTCTATGATGTTTGAGTAGATTCGTTTTGTCCAATGGGTTGATTGATGATCGTGATTGGTTTGAGTTGTATGTTTTGTTTTGGTGTTGTCCTATGGTGCCCTTCGTGTCATGCAAGCGTGAGGGATTCCCGCTGTAGGGTTTGCAATACGTTCATAATTCTCTTATAGTGGGAGGCTAGAGTGACAGAAGCTTACACCCGACTAAGGGGGTTGTTGCGTATGGGAGTAAAGAGGACTTGTTACTTAATGCTATGGTTGGGTTTTACCTTAATGATCTTTGGTAGTTGCGGATGCTTGCTAGAGTTCCAATCATAAGTGCATATGATCCAAGTACGGAAAGTATGTTAGGTCATGCCTCCCCCTCATATAAAATTGCAATAATGATTACCGGTCTAGTTATCGATTGCCTCGGGACAAATCTTTCTCTTGTGTTACAAAAGCTTTCTACTAAACAACTAACTTTTATTATCTTGCAAAGTACTCCTAGTTTCATTCTTGCAAAGTAGTTCCAGCATTACACCTACAAAGTATTTCTAGTTTCATACTTGTTCTAGGTAAAGCAAACGTTAAGTGTGCATAGAGTTGTATCAGTGGTCGATAGAACTTGAAGGGAATATTGATTCTACCTTTAGCTCCTCGTTGGGTTCGACACTCTTATTTATCAAGAAAGGCTAAAACTGATCCCCTATACTTGTGGGTTATCAAGACCTTTTTCTGGTGCCGTTGCCGGGGAGCAATAGCGTGGGGTTGATATTCTCGTGTGTGCTTGTTTGCTTTATCACTAAGTAGTTCTTATTTTGTGCTCTTGTTTTCTATCTTTAGCTATGGGTAGGAAACGTAAAATACCAAAAAAAAGTTGTACTTGCTAAACCAATGGTTGAAGAACCACCCAAAATCTATCATACTGCTGAAGCTTTCTACTTGGATCATCTTTGTGCTCGTGCTGAAAACCCAACTAGCTTAGTTGAGGGAAAATCATTATATGAGCATGCTTATTTTGTGCGACACCGCTTGTGTCAAAAAGGGAAACTCTTATGGCATCATATTAATACTTTGAATTGCTATGCTTGGAATTTATGTGAAATACAGGATTTTACTTGTTGTTCTAAAAACCCTAAAAAACACCTTCAGTACCAATGTGAGTTTAAGGATAATGGAATCTTATCTTCTTATGCCAGAGGTGTTTATAGTTACTTTGATATTGAACAAATTGAATAATTTGTTTCCTTTAAGGATGCCTATGAAATTGCTTCTTTGATTGAAAAGTATGATGCTACTCTTTACAAATCTGATAATTTTGCCATACTTAAATATTGCTATGAAAACTATGCTTCTAATGCTTATGTGAAATAATATATTGAGGACACCTCCGCTGTCCAAGAAGAGACTAATATTTTGCAGGAATCTATGGAAGAAGAAATTGATGACACTGTGAGCTCATTAGATGAAAAAGATGAGGAGGAGAGCGAAGAACAAAAGGAGGAAGAGTGGATTAGCTACCCGTGCCCACCTTCTATTGAGAGTAACTCCTCAACTCATACATTGTTTAATTTCCCTTCGTGCTTACCAAAGAATGATTGCTATGATCCCTTGGATTCGTCTGAAATATCCCTTTTTGATGAAATTGATGCTTGCTATGCTTGTGGCCATGATGCCAATATGAATGATGCTTATGGAGATGAACTTGCTATAGTTCCTTATGTTAAACATGAAATTGTTACTATTGCACCTACACATGATAGTCCTATTATCTTTTTGGATTCTCCAAACTACACTATATCAGAGAAGTTTGTGCTTATTAAGGATTATATTGATGGGTTGCGTTTTACTATTGCACATGATAATTTTGATGAATATAATATGCATGTGCTTGCTGATCCTACTTGCAATTATTATGAGAGAGGAACTACATCTCCGCCTCTCTATGTTTCCAATACGATAAAATTGCAAGAAACTGTTTATACTATGCATTGGCCTTTACTTGATGTGCATGAATTGTTCTTTTATGACATGCCGATGCATAAGAAGAGAGTTAGACTTCATCATTGCATGATATATGTTGCTTTGTGCTCATTACTAAATTACAAATCATTGTTAATTAAAATTGGCTTTGATATACCTTGGGATCCGGGTGGATCGATTGCATGAGCACTTTATGCCTAGCTTAATGGCTTTAAAGAAAGTGCTGCCTCGGAGACAACCCGGAAGTTTTATAGAGTCATTTTATTCTGTTGTGTGCTTTTAAAAGTTTAAAAACAAAAAAATGTAGAGGGGAACCTAAAACTTTTCAAAAAAAAGAAAAGTGAAAGTGAGAAAGACGAACACCGTGGAAGTGGGGGCTAGCCTTGAACTTTGTTCATGCCCATGGAAACTTTGTGAATTTTGATTACAGAAACTTTTCAACAAAAATAATTATCCCCTTGTACAAATCCTTTGTTTTATAAAAATAATGTGCCAAGTAATGCCTTTGGGATGATTTAGATGATAGTATGGCAGATGCTGTTGGAAAATAGAAACTTTTGCGTCCAGTGCTAGAATTTTTTTTTTCACTGGTGTGTTAGAACCTTCTGATTTTTTTACAAAGTATTTATATATGAATTTCCCATGTTTTCCTAATTTTTAAGAATTTTTGGAGTTACATAAGTATGAATATAATTCAGTTCTTTACAGACTGTTCTGTTTTAGACAGATTCTGTTTTTGTTGCATAGTTTGCTTATTTGATGTATCTATGGATCGTATCGGGGGCTATGAGTCATGGAGAAGTTGGAGTACAGTATCATTATGCCAATATTAAATATGAATCAATTTACAACAGTACTTAGAGTTTAAGATTTAATTGTTATACTAACGGATCTCACGAGGTTTCTGTTGAGTTTTGTGTGTTGAAGTTTTCAAGTTTTGGGTGAGACTACGATGGATAAAGGAATAAGGAGCGGCAAGAGCCTAAGCTTGGGGATGCCCAAGGCACCCCAAGGTAATATTCAAGGAAGACTCAAGCGTCTAAGCTTGGGGATGCCCCGGATGGCATCCCCTCTTTCGTCTACAATCTATCGGTATATCACTTGGAGCTATATTTTTATTCATCACATGATATGTGTTTTACTTGGAGCGTCGTGTGCTTTTTATTTTTCATTTAAATAATGCACCATGCTGGTATGAGATAGTCCTTGGTTGATTTATATAATGCTTCATGCACTTCACTTATATCTTTTGAGTATGGCTTTATAGAATGCTTCATGTGCTTCACTTATATCATTTGAAGTTTGGATGCCTGTTTCTCTAGATATAGAAAACTGTTATTTGTAGAATGCTCTTTTGCTTCACTTATATTTATTAGAGTGTGGTCTTTTGTAGAAAGAATTAAAACTCTCATGCGTCACTTATATCTATTTAGAGAGTCAACAGGAATTGGTCATTCACATGGTTAGTCATAAAATCCTACATAAAACTTGTAGATCACTGAATATGATATGTTTGATTCCTTGCAATAGTTTTGCGATATTAAGATGGTAATATGTGGGAGGTACTAGTGAATGATTGTGGTTTAGTAAGAATATTGGTGTTAAGGTTTGTGATTCCCGAAGCATGCACGTATAGTCTGTCGTTATGCTAAGAAGTTGGAGCATGATTTATTATTGATTGTCTACCTTATGAGTGGCAGTCGGGGACGAGCGATGGTCTTTTCCTACCAATCTATCCCCCTAGGGGCATGCGTAGTAGTACTTTGCTTCGAGAGCTAATAAACTTTCGCAATAAGTATGTGAGTTCTTTATGACTAATGTGAGTCCATGGATTATACACACTCTCACCCTTCCGCAATTTGCTAGCCTCTTCGGTACCGTGCATTGCCCTTTCTCACCTCGAGAGTCAGTGCAAACTTCGCTGGTGCATCCAAACCCCGTGATATGATACGCTCTATCACACATAAGCCTCGTTATATCTTCCTCAAAACAGCCACCATACCTACCTATCATGGCATTTCCATAGCCATTCCGAGATATATTGCCATGCAACTTCCATCATCATCATATACATGACTTGAGCATTCATTGTAATATTGCTTTGCATGATCGTAAGATAGCTAGCATCATTGCGAAATGTTGGATCATTATGAAATGTCTCCAATACTCTTTCCTCGGTAAGAGCAGTTACAGAGCAAGCAGCGGCTCATCAAACCTTTCTGTTTTGGTTACAGCTCAAGCGGTTTGTTTTCAAGTAAGGTACTTGTCCATTTTTTCATATCTTTGCTGTGCTAGATCATTGCACATCCTGGTACACTGCCAGAGGCATTCATATAGAGTCATCTTGTATAGTTTTTTATCGAGTTGTAATATCGAGTTGTAAGTAAATAAAAGTGTGATGATCATCATTATTAGAGCATTGTCCCAGTGAGGAAAGAATGGTGGAGACTAATGAGTCCTCGAAAAAGTGGGGATGAGGTCCATGAGACTGTTATAAAAAAATATAAAAAAAGAGGCCAAAAAGGGCCCAACAAAAAAAAGAGAAAAAAAAATGAGAGAAAAAGAGAGAAGGGGCAATGTTACTATCCTTTTACCACACTTGTGCTTCAGAGTAGCACCATGTTCTTCATATAGAGAGTCTCCAGAGTTGACATTTTCATATACTAGTGGGAATGTTTCATTATAGAACTTGGCTTGTATATTCCGATGATGGGCTTCCTCAAATGCCCGAGGTCTTCATGAGCAAGCAAGTTGGATGCACACCCACTTAGTTTTCAGTTTGAGCTTTCATACACTTATAGCTCTTGGTGCATCCGTTGCATGGCAATCCCTACTCCTCGCATTGACATCAATTGATGGGCATCTCCATAGCCCGCTGATTAGCCGCCTCGATGTGAGACTTTCTTCCTTTTTTGTCTTCTCCATATTAATCTCTACCTCCGCATTCTATTCCACCCATAGTGCTATATCCATGGCTTGCGCTCACGTATTGCGTGGGGGTTGAAAAAGCTGAAGCGCATTAAAAAGTATGAACCAATTGCTTGGCTGACACCGGGGTAGTACATGATTTATATTTTGTGTTAAGAAGATGGAGCATGACAAGGCTATATGATTTTGTAGGGATAGCGTTCTTTAGCATTTTTATTTTGAAAGACATGATTGTTTGTTGGTCTGCCTGAGTATTGATGTCTTTATATCAAATTATAGACTATTGCTTTGAATCACTCGTGTATTAATATTCATGCCATGATTAGATTACATGATCAAGATTATGCTAGGTAGCATTCCACATCAAAAATTATCTTTTTATCATTTACCTACTCGAGGACGAGTAGGAATTAAGCTTGGGGATGCTGATACGTCTCCGTCGTATCTATAATTTTTGATTGTTTCATGCCAATATTCTACAACTTTCATATACTTTTGGCATCATTTTATATTATTTTTGGAACTAACATATTGATCCAGTGCCCAGTGCCAGTTCCTGTTTTCTGCTTGTTTTTTGTTTCGCAGAAAATCCATATCAAACGAAGTCCAAACGCAATAAAATTTTACGGAGAATTATTTTGGAATATATGTGATTTTTGGGAGGTGGAATCAACGCAAACGGAGGCCCACAGCCTCCACAAGGCATCTTGGCTCGACCCCCCCGAGCCGCATGGTGTTGCCTTGTGGGCACACCGTAAGTCGGTTGGGGCCCTTCTTCGGCCGCAAGGAAGCTTATATCGAGAAAAAAATCGTGTTAAAATTTTAGCCCGATCGGATTTACGAATCTCCGGATATTTAAGAAACGGTGAAAGGCCAGAAAAGGGGGACGTGAAATAGAAGAGAAATAGAGAGAGAGGTCCAATCTCGGAGGGGCTCCTCCCCTCCGGGAGCCATGGCGGCCATGGACCAGAGGGGGAACTGTCCTCCCATCTAGGGGGGAGGCCAAGGAAGAAGAAGAAGGAGGGGGGCTCTCTCCCCCTCTCTCCCGGTGGCGCCGGAATTCCACCGGGGGAACCATCGTGACGGCGATCTACACCAACAACTTCGCCGCCGTCAACACCAACTCTCTCCCCCTCTATGCAGCGGTGTAACACCTCTTCTCCCCGCTGTAATCTCTACTTAAACATGGTGCTTAACGCTATATATTATTATCCAATGATATGTGGCAATTCTATGATGTTTGAGTAGATTCGTTTTGTCCTATGGGTTGATTGATGATCGTGATTGGTTTGAGTAGTATGTTTTATTTTGGTGCTGTCCTATGGTGCCCTCCGTGTTGTGCAAGCGTGAGGGATTCCCGCTGTAGGGTTTGCAATACGTTCATAATTCTCTTATAGTGGGAGGCTAGAGTGACAGAAGCTTACACCCGAGTAAGGGGGTTGTTGCGTATGGGAGTAAAGAGGACTTGTTACTTAATGCTATGGTTGGGTTTTACCTTAATGATCTTTGGTAGTTGCGGATGCTTGCTAGAGTTCCAATCATAAGTGCATATGATCCAAGTACGGAAAGTATGTTAGCTCATGCCTCTCCCTCATATAAAATTGCAATAATGATTACCGGTCTAGTTATCGATTGCCTAGGGACAAATCTTTCTCTTGTGTTACAAAAGCTTTCTACTAAACAACTAACTTTTATTAAAGTACTCCTAGTTTCATTCTTGCAAAGTAGTTCTAGCATTACACCTACAAAGTAGTTCTAGTTTCATACTTGTTCTAGGTAAAGCAAACGTTAAGTCTGCGTAGAGTTGTATCGGTGGTCGATAGAACTTGAAGGGAATATTGATTCTACCTTTAGCTCCTCGTTGGGTTTGACACTCTTATTTATTGAGAAAGGCTACAACTGATCCCCTATACTTGTGGGTTATCAGCCTGCTTATTGGGTTTTTCTAGTGCAAACGGTTATTGAGACAACACCGTGGGCGATGATCTCAGACAACCCACACAGTTTATAGGAAGTAAATGTGTTGGATCAATGAACAATCACACACGACTTCCTCTGGATAACTATTTGCGTTAGGCCACCTTGCACAAACATTTTCCACATAAAAAGTGTGTGTGATGGACAGCCTATGGCACACAGTTTCTTCTAGACACCGTGCGTGATGCATTCAGTAACACAAACGATAAAATTATTACTATCGTCTGCAATGGCAACGCTATCACAGACGATGTGATGCGGAAAACTGTGTGCTTTGTATATACGAACGGAAACGTTTGTCTGGGATTCACTGTGTGGGATGTATATACGAACGGAAACGTTTATCTTGGATTCACTGTGTGGGATGTACATACGAACGGAAATGATTGGGCCAGTATAATTGTCTGTGATGGCTCACCCGATCGCACACGAGCACTTTTTGCCCCGCGTGTGTGACCAGAGGCCCTATCGCGGACGGTTTCTGGGTCGTGTGGAAAGGACCCCCCCCCCCCCTATCGCACACACATGCAAGGCGACGGTTTAAAACTCTATTGCTAAAAGGGGGTAAAAACCGTTTGTATAGCAGCTCGATGTACTAGTGCATGAATATGTTTCGTGAGTAGTTACTTTTGTTCTTGAGGACATGGGAGAAGTCTTGTCATAAGTAATCATGTGAATTTGGTATTCGTTCGATATTTTGATGATATGTATGTTGTTGCTTCCTTTAGTGGTGTCGTGTGAATGTCGACTACATGACACTTCACCATCTTTGGGCCTAAGGGAAGGCATTGTGGAGTAGTAATTAGATGATGGGTTGCTAGAGTGACAGAAGCTTAAACCCTAGTTTATGCGCTATTCTGTAAGGGGTTGATTTGGATCCATATGGTTCATGCTATGGTTAGATTTATGTTAATTCTTCTTTCATAGTTGCGGATGCTTGCGAGAGGGGGTAATCATAAGTGAGAGGCTTGTTCAAGTAAGAACAGCACCCAAGCACCGGTCCACCCACATATCAAATTATCAAAGTAGCGAACGCGAATCAAACAAACATGATGAAAGTGACTAGATGAGAATTCCCATGTGTCCTCAAGAACGCTTTGCTTTATATAAGAGATCGTTCCGGCTTGTCCTTTGCTACAAAAAGGATTGGGCTACCTTGGTGCACATTATTATATTTGTTACTTGTTACTTGTTACGAATTATCTTGCTATCGAAACTATCTGTTACCGCTACTTTCAGTACTTGTAGAGAATACCTTGCTGAAAACCGCTTATCAGTTCCTTCTGCTCCTCGTTGGGTTTGACACTCTTACTTATCGAAAGGACTACGATTGATCCCCTATACTTGTGGATCATCAAGACTCTTTTCCGGCGCCGTTGCCAGGGAGTGAAGCTCCTTTGGTGAGTGGAATTTGGTAAGGAAACATTTATATTACGTGCTGAAATTTATTGTCACTTGTCACTATGGAAGGTAATCCTTTGAGGAGCTTGTTCGGGGTATCTTCACCTCGACTGGAAGCAATAAGAGTTGCTCCTCAACCTACTGAACCTACTGAAAATATTTATTATGAAATTCCTTCGGGTATGATAGAGAAACTGCTAGCTAATCCTTATGCAGGAGATGGAACGGTGCATCCTGATATGCACTTGATATATATAGATGAAATTTGTGGATTGTTTAAGCTTGCAGGTTTATCCGGAGATGGATTTTAGAAGAAGGTATTCCTTTTATCTTTGGAGGGAAAGGCATTGACATGGTATAGGCTATTGGATGATACTGGAACATAGGATTGGAACCGGTTAAAGCTGGAATTTCACCAGAAATTTTATCCTATGCATTTGGTTCATCCTGATCGGAATTATATATATAATTTTTGGCCTCATGAAGGAGAAAGTATCGCTCAAGCTTGGGGGAGGCTTAGGTATATGTTGCACAGATGTCCCAATCATCAGCTCTTAAGAGAAATAATTATTCAAAACTTTTATATTCGGCTTTCTAATAATGATCAATCCATGCTCGATACTTCTTCTGCTGGTTCCTTTATGAAGAGGACTATTGAGTTCACATGGGATCTTCTGGAAAGAATTAAACGCAACTCTGAAGATTGGGAAATCGACAAAGGTAAAGATTCAGGTATTAATCTTGAGTTCGATTGTGTTAAATCTTTTATGGAAACTGATGTTTTTCATGAGTTTAGTACTAAATATGGACTTGACTCTGAGATAGTAGCCACTTTTTGTGAATCTTTTGCTGCTCATTTTGATCTCCCTAAGGAGAAATGGTTTAAATTTCATCCACCTATTGAATTAAATGAAGAAGTTGTTAGTGTTAAGGAAGAAACAATTGTTTACAATATTGATCCAGTTGTGCATACTGCTTATATTGAGAAACCTCCTTTTCCTGTTAGGATTAAGGAACATGCTAAAGCTTCAACTGTGGTTAATAAAAGTAATATTAGAGCACTTAGACCTTCTGAACAAATTAAAGTTGAACCTAATATTGCAATGGTTAATGATCATTTGGTTGATAATATTGATGGACATGTCATATATTTTTGTGATGAAGCTGCTAGAATTGCTAAACCCGTTAGAAATAAACGAGACATGTTGGACAAGAACAAGCCCGTAGTTGGCATGCCTGTTGTTTCTGTTAAGATTGGAGATCATTGCTATCATGGTTTATGTGATATGGGTGCTAGTGTGAGTGCTATTCCTTTCTCTTTATATCAAGAAGTAATGAATGATATTGCACCTGTTGAGATTGAAGATATTGATGTTACTACTAAGCTTGCAAACAGAGATACTGTTGCACCACTTGGGATTGTTAGAGATGTTGAAGTCTTGTGTGGTAAAATCAAATACCCTACTAATTTCTTAGTACTTGGTTCACAACAAGATAATTTTTGTCCCATTATTTTTGGTAGACCTTTCTTGAATACCGTTAATGCTGAAATTGATTGTGTTAAAGAAAAGGTGTCGTGGTGTGCTCACAGCAGATGCCATGGGTAGGCTAATCGAACGTGGTTGGGGCCGGAGGACGTCGGAGGGTTCCGGAGGCGAGAATGGGGACAAGCAGTGGATGACACATGATGTACCCAGGTTCGGGGCCCTCCGGGGGAGGTAACACCCCTAGTCCTGCAAGCTCAACTAGATGGATCACTAAATGAGCTACAATGGCGCTCCTTGAGCTGTGTGGGTGGAGGAGGAAGGAGGACCCGCTCTCTTCTCCTGGTGAGGTGGTGAAATGCTTCGCGTGGGAAAGAACTCAGGGTTCGGCGGCCCCCTGCATGGAGTGCTCCCTGGGGGTCTTATAGGTCAGCTCCCCAGGGTTACAATGGTAATCTACCAGGGCACGGGGCCCAGTTGTCATCGCGTCATGCCGGACAGTGGGACCCGCCGGCTGAGGGCCCCACCGGCCGTCCGGCACTGTGGCATGTCTTGTCTTGCGTCATGGAGCGGCGGGCACTGTTCAGCTACAGTGCTACGCCGGGTTACCGCCGCCGACCCCGGGCCGTGGTTTCAGGGAGTACTGTCGCCATTCTTGCCCGGTCTTCAGGGCGGCGCGCACTGTAGCCACGCTCGTCCGGTCTTCGGGGCGGCGGGCACTGTAGCCACACTGTCTCCGTTGTGGGGGGCTGTCTTGACATCTGGCCGGCTAGAGCTGATGTCGGCATGGGCGTCCGCCACTGGGTCGAGCTTCATTGCTGCGCCTGGGCGGGTCAAGGGCCTGTAGGCCAGCTGGTGAGCGGGCCGGATCGAGCTTCATCGTCACGCCTGGCCGGCCCTGGGCCTCCAGGCCGGCTGGAAAGCGGGCCGGGTTAAGGGGTATTGGCCGCCCCGTTGTTTTGAAAATGGTTAAGTGTTGATGAGCCTACCCGGGGGTTATCCCCCCGAAAGTAGTCCCCGAAGCTGGCGAGGCCGCCGGCTGCCGGCTGGGGGCCCCGGCAGCTTACCTCCCTGATGAGCGCCAGGTCCGGCCTGGCCTGCCGCGAAGAGCGTGTCCAAGTCCCCATGCATCCGTCCTGGATGGCGGAGGTGGAGGGGCCCGTCAGTCCGTCTTCTGGCGCGAAAAGTCGCGCCGCCGCCCGTCGGGAGCCTACCACATGGTGCCCTGGCCAGGCCTAGGCCTGCCAGGCCACGCGCGTGATGGGACGTCGGCGCAGGGCGGGCCCATCGGGCCGCGGCTTCGGCGCACGCGTGGGATCTTCTGCGGCGGCCCTGGA
This sequence comes from Elymus sibiricus, assembly GCA_039707655.1. NCBI lineage: Eukaryota > Viridiplantae > Streptophyta > Magnoliopsida > Poales > Poaceae > Elymus > Elymus sibiricus. The sequence goes on along the minus strand of CM077670.1, from coordinate 73,566,730 downwards.
CGCTTGCGCTTCCTGAGGCGTTTAATGCACCCGCTCGCTGCGGAAGGGGTGGGGGAACGTGGGCGCAAATAATCCCACTTCCCCCATGCCCTTGCGGGGTTTAAATGAGGGAGAGGGGGAGGAGCTGAGGCACAATCGCCCCTCGCCCTGCCCCGCACGCGCCTGCGTCCGCACGCTCGCCGCTGCTTCGCGTGACAGGTCGACCGCAGCGTGCGCCTCCATCGCAGTTCCGTCGCCGCTACCGTTTCTCTGCCGTGCCCGGTGATGGCGACCCAGAAGTGCTCGTGGGAGGGCTCCGACGTCTCGGACGAGCTCATTGAGCATCTTCGTTCTCGGTGGAGGCTGCCGCCAGCAGAGCACGTGGTCGCGCGAGCTCCTGGCGACGAGGTCGCGCCGCAGCCGCGAAACAGGGAAGTCGTCGTCTTCACCGAGCACTTCACTCGCAGGTTTGGCCTCCCCGCCAGCGGCTTCTTCCGTTGCTTCCTCGGCTACTTTGGCCTCCAGCCCCACCACTTGGGGCATAACTCGATCCTCCAGCTCTCCGCGTTCGTGGCCTTCTGCGAGGGCTACGCCGGGTTGGAGCCGTCAGTGGACATCTGGAACAGATGTTTCTTCCTTAATCCGCAGACGACACCGGCGCCGGGGGAGCCGGTGATGACCTCTTGTGGAGCAGCTCCTGTGACCATCCGGCCCGTGGGAGGCTTCCCTAAGCTGCCGCTGCTGGAGTCGGCGAAGAAATGGCAGCGTTCGTTCTTCTATGTGAAGAACGTGGATCCGGCGTCCGACTATATAAACCTGCCGCCCTTTGCGGATGTCGCACCGGTGGAGAGGAACGACTGGAGCTCTGAGCCGCGCTGGTCGACAGAGGAAGCTGTCGTGGTCCGCGGCCGGCTGGAACAGCTGAAGAACATGGAGCACCTGCGCGGAACGGACCTCATCGCGGCCTTCGTCGACCGCCGGGTGCTGCCGCTGCAACGCCGGCTGCATCGTATATGCGACATGAGCGGCCGGTTCGACCCATGCCGGCTGGCGACCTCCGAGCTGACGCCGGCCCGGGTTGCCAAGTGGGTGAATCAGGTCACCTCCACCAAGCTCAACCCGAGCACCTGGAGCTTTGGGAAAGAGCCATATAGCCGCGCACGCCCGGCGCCTCAGGTATGTTTTCGATCGGCGTTTATCGTTTCCTTCGCCCTTTCCTGCGTTGTGCTGACACCGAGCGTGGTGATGGGTGTAGAGTTTCTCCTGCCAGATTGTGTGGGATGGGGCGAACCCGCCGCCTTCGAGCCAGACCGGGAGGCTTCGGACAGGGAGGCCGGATCGGACGATGATTCGGACGACCCCGACGAGGCGTATGAGGCGTACGAGGCGTACGAAGCAATGTCTCCGACCGCGTTGTCTGCCGCCGCCGGCGAGGCTTTCGTGACGGGGAGCTGGCGCCGGTCGGACGGTCAGAAGGCCCCGTCCGGCCGCACGGGAAGCAGGAGGTCGGGTCTTCACCCGGGAAACGCCCGGCGGAGGCGCAGCCGGAGGGAGAGCGTCGAGGCGCGAAGAGGGCGCGTCGTCTTGTCCCGGCGCCGACCCCGAAACGGGCGATCCCGATGAGCACCGGGTGAGCACCGCTTGTCCGGCCTGGGGTTCAATCTCGGGCCATTTGCTGCTGTTTTTTGTTTCCTTTAGTTTGCTTATCTCTCCTTTGTGTGGTGGCAGGGCTCCCATCGACCTCACAGTCGCGGGGGCGCCGGCCCTGGTCGAGGAAGACGATGCTGGGGCTTCCACGCCTGAGGAGCGGGAGCACCCCGCTTGGAAGGACCTGGAGTGGGCCATGCGGGAAGAGGTCGAGCTCTCTGCGAAGGTGTGGGAGGATGCGGCGGCACGGAGGAGCGCGGCGCGCCCGGATAGGGCCGGGGGTGCCGCGTGAGGATCCTGGGAGGCAAGCTCGCCGCCGCTCCCGGTGCATTCTTGTGAGCCGGCGGTCCTCCCGCCGAGGTCGGCTGCCGATGCGCCTACCACCAGCCGGGGCAAGAGTGGCGCACGGGCCGGCGGCGGGGGCCCTGGTAATGCCAGCCGCCGAGTCGAAAGGGAGATGCCGTCAGGCGGCGCGAGGGCCGCGTCCAGGGGTGCCGACGCGGCCGCGGCCTCCCATCGGCCGACAGGGAGCGGCGCCAGCGCGAGCTCAGCCGCCCAGCTGCAAAGGGACTGGGCGAGCACCGACGAGACCCCCAGCAGGGAGCGTCCAAGGTCTCGAATGGTGGCCTTGGATCGGGTGCCAGGAGCAGGAGCAGCTGAGAGGGCGCAGGAGCAGCTCGCCAACTGACGTCGCTTCCTGTAGGGGACCGCTGAGGGGGCGCAGGAGCAGCTCGCCTGGCTGGAGGAGGCCGTTGCCGTGAGTTTCCCTTTCTCGTCCCCTTTTTATTTTTTCTTTCCTTTATCTTCGGAACACCTTCCGGTGGGGCTGCGCCAGCGCACCCACTGGGTGTAGCCCCCGAGGCTCGGGCTGGCTGCACAGCAGGCGGGCAGAACCTCCTGGGATTATTTCTTGGCCTTGGTTACTGATCCTTCTTTTGCAGGGGCTTCATGATCAGCGTGTGGCAAGCTACACCCGGTTGCTCGGGGCGTACCAAGCGGCCGGGGCTGAACTCGCGGTGAGGGACGCGGAACTGCAACGCTTCCGTGGTACGTGCCTTATTTTCCTTCAGTGGGGGCGCGTCAGCGCACCCACAGGGTGTAGCCCCCGAGGCTCGGGCCGGCTGTTCCGCTACCGGGTCGAGTCTCTTCGCTCGATCGTTGTTCCTCTCATCCTTTTCTTTTTCGGTCTTCACCGCGCCGCTAATCGTCCGGTTTGCTTGATGCGCAGCCACCTACGTCGGGTCTCAGGAGCTCCGACGCCAGCTGGCGCGAGCCGGCCAACAGCACGACCTTCTGCAGGAGCGGGTGACCCAGCTTGAGGCGGAGCAGGGCCGGCACGCGGACGCCCATCAAGCCGAGCTAAACCGGCTGGCGGAGGAGCACCAACGAGCGCTGGCGGAGAAGGACGAAGCGTGGGCGCTGAAGGAGCGGGGGATGCTTGCCGAGGTGCATCAGATTGACGCGCTTCTTGCCTATAAGTCTCGGATGCCCCCTTCACCTGCTTCGTTTGACCGGCCTCGGCTGCCCGTCGGTTCCTTATGTCTTTTATTTTTCCGTCCTTCTTTCAGGGGCTCTCCCGGAGACATAGGAGTCGGCCGAAGGTGCCGTGAGATTCCATCGGGACGAGCAGCGGGCGGCCGGGAACCGCGTCGAGCGACATGCCACCTGGGCGGTGGAGGAGATGGCTATTGCCGTCGAGGCCCGCTTGCGGACGTTCGGGCGCATCATGAACTGGCTCCGAGACGCCGGCCTGGCGGTGGTGCGCAGCCTCTGGCCGGATGCAGTGCAGCCGGCGACCGTCAACCGGCTGGCCCGGTGGCTGGAGATGGCGCTGGCCCGGATCAATGCCTGGAGAGCCTCCGCCGCGCGAGCCGGCGCAGCGATGACGTTGCGGCTCGCGCTCTCCTGGTATCCGAGAGTGAGTCTGGCTCAGCTGGCGACTCAGCGGGCGGAGGCCGAGGCGGACCTGTTGGAGTGGGCGGAGCCGCTCGCGTGTCGCGCCAGTGCAATTGCCGCCTTCACCCCCCAGGACGAGTTCTTCAGGGAGCGGGCTGCCGACGGTGAGGAGATCCCGGAGGAAACCTACGAGCTGCTTTTTGGTGATCCAGACGGCAGCCAGGCCGAGACGCTCAACGGGGTGGGTGACTCGAGTGGCGGAGCATATGCGGACACCGACGCCGAGGCGGACACCGGCGCTACGAAGGAGCTGGAGCGACCCGGCACCGGAGACTCCTCCGCCTAGAGGGTCGTTTTCTGCACTGCCTTGTTGGCTCTGAGTAGTTGTAATTAGATACCTCGCAATTCCACCCAATGGGGGTGTATTTTAAACTTGAAGAGTCTCGACCGTGGGACCTTTGTGATGCATGCCTATGTACATGTTCTGCTTGTGCATGACTTTTCCCGGTTGGCGGCTCGCCCTTGCTTTTTTCCTTCGACCTTCTTCCTGTGCCACTTCCTTTTTGACCTTCTCCTCGTCAGCCGGACAGCCGAAAGCCGGTCCGTAGCTGGGTCGAGGAGTCGGCTTCGAAAAAAGGGCGCACAATACTTAGGCTCTTAGGACGTGAGCGTAAGCGAACCTCCCACTGATCCGGCTGGCTGCAGGCGGCAGAGCCAGCTGGAACGTGGCCGGCCGGTGTGGCGGCAGGTGTAAGTGGGGGCCGGTTTGACCGAGCCGGCCATTCTTCCTTAGCCATTTTTCCGCGTGAGAGCGCTTTCGGCCCTTGACTCTTGCCAGCCGGACAGTCGGGTGCCGGTCTGTGGCTTTGTGGCACAGAGAAGGCTTTAGGCGGCGCGCACGCTATGCTGCTGGCTGCAGAGGGCGGTACGCGGGCTAGCCGGCGAGCCCCCGAGCCGGACGCGCCGACCCGGCGGAAGGGAGGCAAAAATGCAGATAAAGTGCTCGAGAGATAAGAAACTTTGATAAAAGTAAAAGGGGTAGCCCCTGAGTATAACTCGGGGTACCTGTTGCATTCATTAAGGGCCAAAAGTGGCGACACACTCATACCAAAAGGGGCGATACACACATACACCGATCTTGTCTTGCCTGCTTGACATGGGACTTCCTAGGCAGGAAACAGCAGCCCCTGGGACTGGGCGGCTGCTCCCCAGCCGGCGACGACCGCTGTCGACCCGGCCGGGGCGAAGACGGGGTTCCAGCTCTCACCCATTGAAGACGTAGCAGGTGACGCCATGCTGAGCCTCGCTACCATGGGAGGTTCCTTCTCCGGGGGGGGTGTGGACCGACCAGCCGGGCCCTGGGCCGAACTGCTACTGAAAGAGATGCTAGTATCCGGCCGCGGCGTTGGTCAGGCCAAAGGTCCTGAAAACGCTGGGGTAGCCTTCGAGGAGGGCACCTGGCACCCCGGCCTGCCTGTCGGGGCTCACCGCGGAACCCTCGGGAAGAGGACCGCCGTCCGGGGGAAGGGGCGCAGACGGGCCCGCCGGCTCCGGCACATCCTTCTTGGAGCGGGGGAGCCGAGGCTTCGGCTTGGAACGGCCTCCTCCTCCTAGCGCCATCATGCGTTCGGACTGCCTACGGGAGTTCTGGTCCAACCTGACCCACAGCCGGCCCTTGCGCGGCGGCTTGGGCCATGCCCAAGGCGTTTTCGTGGGTTGGGAGCCGATCCCGAGCATGCTCACGTGGGTGCAGAGCCCCATGATGCCATCGTCGCTGTCGCAGGAGTGCACGGAGCTGACGAGGTACGTGGGCGTCTTGTTGGCTCGGACCCTCCGCGGCCGGCGCCACTTGCGGTGCGCCTTTGGACGACCGGGTCAGCACGCCCGGCTGCTCGCGGGACAGGGCCAGGAGCCGGTCGAATTAGCGCTTTTCCTCCGCGATGACCAGGGACTCGGCCAGCTTGGAGCCGGCTTCCGCGCACTTGGCGGACTTCCTGAAGTCCCTGGCTATGGTGAAGATGCCCCTGGGGCCCGACATCTTCATCTTCAGGTAAGCATAGTGGGGTACCACCATGAACTTGGTCAACGCGGGCCGGCCCAGGAGCGCGTGGTAAGGACTGCTCAGGTCAACCACCTCGAACCAGATCGGCTCACGATGGAAATTGCGTGCGTCGCCGAATAGCACGTCCAGCCGGACTTTGCCGATCGGGGAGCAAGAGAGGCCCGGTACATTGCCATGGAAAGTAGTCCTATTGGGCTGTAGCTGCTTCTCCTTGAGGCCTAGCTTGAGCATGGTGTCACGGTAGAGGATGTTGATGTTGCTGCCGCCGTCGATGAGCACCCTCGTGAAATGGCAGGTGCGCTTCTCGGACATGAAGGTGGGGTCGAGGACGAGGGCATAGCCGCCCGGCGTGGGCATCACGGCCGGATGATCCTCCAGGCTCCATGTGATCGACCTCTCAAACCAGTGCATGTACTGGGGAGCGGCCGGGACGATGGCGTTCACCTCGCGGGCATGCTTGCAGAGACTGTGCTTGTCGTCCGGCTGGCTGGTGAAGACGACGTAGGAGGCGTCTGGGCGAGGGTAGTCGTCATGAAGCCGGCCGGCGGCCGGGGCCGGTGCCGGAGCTGGAGCCGGCTAGGCGACTGCCGGAGACGGCGGAGGCGGCGGAGGAGGGGCGGCGCCCTCACCCCGTGCCAAGCGTTGCATCCAACTGTAGTTCCGGGTCGTGTCCAGACGGCTTAGCTCTGCTGTGGTGCTTGCAAGGAGCGTCGAGCATTTGCTCGAAGGTGAGCTTGAGCTGCCAAGCACCCTTGCCGGTCTGCCGACGCTGGCTGCCGCCTTGCTCAGCGGGCCGCTCTTCCTCGACAGCTGCTACCTGCCGGCTGCCATAACGGGCGTCCGGCTGCTCGTTCTTGCGCCTATTGTTGGCATTGCTGTTCTGCTGGCGCTGGTTCGTGTCGCCAGGCGGCTTTGGGGTGGCCGGCTGGACCAGGACCGGCCTGCCATCTGCGTCGACCATGATCTTTACACGCATTGCGGAGTCGGCCATGGCGTACTTGTCCGCCGCTGCCATGAGCTCCGCCAAGGTGTTCGACTTGTCACACATCAGCCGGTGCTTGAGCAGGGTGCCATCTCGGCACCCGTCGACGAAGTACTGGACGGCCTGCACTTCGTGAACCCCTTCGCAGGAGTTGCGCAGCACGGTCCACCGCGTGAGGAAGTCGCGGAGAGGCTCGCCCGGGCCTTGAACGCACATGGAGAGCTGGCGAGGCCGACCCGGACGCTTGTACGTGCTGGTGAAGTTGCGCACAAAGGCCTGCTCGAAGTCCAGCCATGCGTTGACGCTGTTGGCCTCCAGGCTGTTCAGCCAAGTCCTGGCAGAACCCTGCAGCATGAGGGGTACGTAGTGCACTACCACGCGCCTGTTTCCGCTGGCGATGCCGACGGCTGTAGTGTAGTCGGTGAGCCAGTCTTCCGGCTTGGCGGTTCCGTTGTACTTGGGGGTGTCGCACGGGAGCGTGAAGCCCCTTGGGAAAGGCTCCTCGCGGATCCGCGGGCCGAAGCATGCCGGCCCGACCGAGCCCTCCTCCTCCAGCGCGAGCGAGCGGGCCAGCTGGTCGATGCGACGGCGGGCGTCGTTCTCGTCGGGGATGTCACGGGGACTGAGCCGGTCGGCTACATGGCCGCGGCCGGCCTGACCGACCGACCCCTGGCGCCACTGTCGCGCGGGCGGAGGCTGAGGGGCCTACTGCTGGCGTGCTGGGTCGGCCGGTTCCACGTTCCGGCATGTGACGGCCGGGGCGTCCTACCGGCGCCGGCCCACCCTGCCGCTGCGGGATTGCCCGTCGTGGCTAGCCGCGGGGGGGGGGGGGGGGGGAGGAGGCTTGCATGGTGTTCCGGGGACGGTCATTCTGCCGCGGGTCGGCGTCTTGACGCGGGGGGTCCGAGCCGGATTGTGCTGGCTCAAACTGGTCCCGCTGCTGGTTGGCGGCAGCAACGAGATCGTGAATGCGCCACTGTTACTCCAACAGAGCTTCGCACTCCAAGTGCTCGTGCTCGGCGGCAGCCACCTGTGCCGCCCTCATGTTCTGGTCGGGGGTGGCGTAGACCGGTCGGTTGGCGCCGAAGAGTTCGCCGATGACGGCGCCGCGTTGCTGGACCTCCCCCCGCCGGCTGGGCTCGACACCAGGAGGCGTGAGGCCGTAGACGGTGTTGTGCTCGTGCTGCGCAGACTCGAGCCGGCGCTGCGCATTGACCAACTCGTTGGCCTCGGTGAAAGGCGCTTGCAGGAAGCTTCGAGCTCGGCCGCAGCCGCTGCCTCGTCGGCGCCCGGCACGATGGGAGTTCGCAGACTCTGCAGCGTAGCCAACAGCGGGTCAGACTGGCCTGCGCCAGCCGCATTCACGGCGGCTACCTCGGCGGCGCGTCTGACGCGGCCGATAGTGGTGCTGGACCCGGTCGCGAGCACCTCCAGGCGGACGCAGAGGTCGTCGAGGCAGCTGGTGACGCAGCTGGCGCTGGTCGGCAACGGGTCCGAGAAGGTGAGCACCCCGCTGGGGTACTCGTCAGGAACGAGCGCGATGACGATGCACAGCTCGCCGAAGAGGACAATGGAGCCACCAGCGAGGAGGGCTGCGCCTGGCGCCGCGTCGGAGCCGGCGTGCTCAACTGCGCCAAGCGAGCTGATCAAGCGTGCGCGATGCGCTCGCCGGTGGGAGTGAAGGGTCTCGTCCGGAACGAAACTCCGGCCAACGCCGTGGACGGCCCCACGGTGGGCGCCAACTATCATGGTGTGCTCACGGCAGATGCCATGGGTAGGCAAATCGAACGTGGTTGGGGCCGGAGGACGTCAGAGGGTTCCGGAGGTGAGAATGGGGACAAGCGGTGGATGACACATGATGTACCCAAGTTCGGGGCCCTCCGGGGGAGGTAACACCCCTAGTCCTGCAAGCTCAACTAGATGGATCACTAGACGAGCTACAATGGTGCTCCTTGAGTTGTGTGGGTGGAGGAGGAAGGAGGACTGAAAGCACATTTGCTCCCTTGGTGGTTTTGGTAATTCATAACAACATATATCTCATTGAACTAATGTCCATTCAAGTTAAAGATTTCAGGATGTTCAATGATTGGCATGGCATGGACTAGAGATGTGGACCCCTCAAAATGCTAAGGCCAAGGATTGGCAAAAGATCAAGACTCTACATTTTTGGTTTAGTGATCCAAGTTCACATTGAGTCCATAGAAAGCCAATACTATTAAAAGGGGATGAGGTGTTGCTTAATGGTCTTTTTGCTCAAGTGCTTAGTGACAGTACTCCTAAACCCTCAACCACTCTCTCAACTCCAAATATGTCCAAAACCTATATTCCAACTCGGCCCCACCGAAATTCTCTATCCGGCCCCACCGAGTTCATCTAGACTTAGCCACTGCCAAAACCCTAACAAATCGGATCCACCAAAATGGATCTCGGTCCCACCGAGATGGCCTTGCCAACTCTCTGTAATCATTTGCAGTCACTTCGGTCTCACCGAGTTTTGCAAATCGGTCTCATGGAGATGGCTTGCCAACTCTCTGTTGCCTTATTGCTTCACTTCGGTCCTACCGAGTTGATGCAATCGGTGCCACCGAGATGAGGTTTGCCCTAGCCATTGCACTTCGGTCCATCCGAGTTGTTCCTATCGGTCCCACCAAGATTCCTAAAGTTCATATCTTTTACACAGTTTGGTGCTACCAAGATTATGGTTTCGGTGCCACCGAGTTGGGTCAAAAGTGTGTAACGGTTGGATTTTGTGTGGAGGCTATATATACCCCTCCACCACTTCCTTCTCAGAAAGGAGATCCATCAGAATGTGCCTACACTTCCACCATACATTTTCTGAGAGAGAACTACCTACTCATGTGTTGAGATCAAGATATTCTATTCCTACCATTTGAACCTTGATCTCTAGCCTTTCCCAAGTTGCTTTCCACTCAAATCCTTCTTCCACCATAGCCAAATCTGTGAGGAGTTGTTTGAGTGTTGGGAAGACTATCATTTGAAGCACAAGAGCAAGGAGTTTATCAACAACACACCGTCTATTACCTTTTGGAGAGTGGTGTCTCCTAGATTGGTTAGGTGTCACTTGGGAGCCTCCGACATGATGTGGAGTTGAACTAAGGAGTTTGTAAGGGCAAGGAGATTGCCTACTTCATGAAGATCTACCCTGAGTGAGGCTAGTCCTTCATGGACGTAAGCCATGGTGGAATAGACAAGGTTGCTTCTTCGTGGACCCTTTGTGGGTGGAGCCCTCTGTGGACTCGCGCAGCCGTTACCCTTCGTGGGTTGAAGTCTCCATCAACGTGGACGTACGATAGCACCACCTATCAGAACCACTCCAAAAACCACCGTGTCTTCATTGCGTTTGAAATCTCCGATCCCCTCCTTTGCTTACATATGCAATTGTTTAACTTCCGCTGCTATACTCTTCGAATTGCATGTGTAGGGTGATGCTTGACTTGTATTGTTGCTAAAATCCACCTACAACTAAAATTGGGAAAAGGTTAGGTTTTATTTGGTCAAGTAGTCTAATCACCCCCCTCTAGACATACTTTTGACCCTACAAGTGGTATTAGAGCTTTGGTCTCCGTAAGCCTTGATTTCCATTGCTTTGGTGATCATAGCCTTGGTTTCACAACCTAGGAGAGTATGGCGTCTAGTGAGGGTAACTATCACCGTAGAGGTCCATATTTTGATGGTACAAACTTTGCTAGTTGGAAACATAAGATGAAAATGCATATTCTTGGTCATAACCCCGCCGTTTGGGCTGTTCATGTTGGCTTGCAAGGTGACTTCTTTGAGGATGGCAAGGAACCGGGTCGTGAAGCAACCCCGGAAGAATTGAAGATGTTGCAATACAATGCTCAAGCTTGTGACATTCTATTCAACGGTTTATGTCCCGAAGAATTCAACAAAATCAGCCGCCTCGAGAATGCAAAGGAAATTTGGGATACTTTGGTTGATATGCATGAGGGTACCGAGTCCGTCAAGGAATCTAAGTTGGATGTGCTTCAAAGTCAACTTGACAAGTTCAAGATGAAGGATGGTGAAGGAGTCACTGAGATGTACTCTAGGCTTGCTCTCATCACAAATGAGATTGCCGGCTTAGGAAGTGAAGAGATGACCGACAAATTCATCATCAAGAAGATACTTAGAGCTTTGGATGGAAAATATGATACCGTCTGCACATTGATCCAAATGATGCCAAATTACAAAGATCTCAAGCCCACGGAAGTCATTGGAAGGATTGTTGCTCATGAAATGTCACTCAAGGACAAAGAGGAGCTACACAACAAATCAAGTGGTGCTTACAAAGCCTCAACCGATGCTCCAACAACTCCAAGTGACAAGCTAGTATCCAATGAAGAGATTAGCCTAATGGTGAAAAGATTCAACAAGTTCTACAAGAACAAAGGGAAAGAAAGAAGCTCTAGCTCAAGACACTATGAGAGAAGATCATCAAGTCGTGACCGTAATTGCTACAATTGTGGAAAGCCCGGACACTATTCCAATGAATGTACAACTCCCTACAAGAAAAGAGACGAATCACCAAGAGGAAGTCATAGAAGAGATGAATCACCTCATAAGGAGAGAAGGAGTAGAGATGATCATTATGAACGAAGACACTCTCGAAGAAGCAAGGATTCGGAGAGGAAGGACAAGTCATCCAAGAGCTACACAAGAAGAAGACATCAAGCTCATGTTGGTGAATGGGTTTCTGGCTCCGACTCCGACAACCACTCCGAGAGAAGTTATCACTCCAACTCCGACTATAGTCAAGATGAAGGTGTTGCCGGACTTGCTCTTGTGTCATCCAACTCCAATGATCTATTTGACTCACCAAATGAAGGAATTGGAAGATGCTTCATGGCAAAAGGCCCCAAGGTATCACACCCCGAGTATCTTGATTTCAATAGTGATGAAGATGATTTGCTTGGTGATGATGATTTACTTGTTGATAGGGCTAGTGATGTGAGCTATAATGAAAATGCTAGTAATCATGATAGTCAAGAGGAAACGAGTGACAATGCTATGAAGGAGATTGAACGTCTAACTAAAGAACTAAATGCTCTTAAGTTAGCTCATGAAACAACTCAAGAGGATCATAGAGAACTTCTAAGAACTCATGAGAAGCTACGCTTTGAGAAGCTAAATTTAGAGCAAGAGCATGAGTTTCTTAAAGCTATCAATGACGATCTTCGAAAGAAGAGTTCTTCATATCTTGCCAAGCGTTTATTCTTGTCTACCTTTATGCCACAAGTTAAACCTAAGCAAACTAGCAACAAAGGTAAAAAGGGTTCTACCTCTGGTAGTAACAATAACAATGCTAAATCCAATGTTGTTGCTTCTAGTAGTTCTATTGATTCCACTAAGGATTCTCTTAGCCAAGTTACACTTGAGCAAGAAAATATGCTATTGAAAGGAATTATAGAAAAAGGTGTCTACAAGAGTCTTGCCGGGAGTAAGCAATTTGAGAAAATTGTACGCAAGCAAGGAAGGCATCAGAAGAACCAAGGTGTTGCTTTTGAACGAAAGTTCAATGCCAATGGAGTTGAGTGGGAAGAAGATCAATACCCCAAGACGAAGTTTGTTCCTCAACAAGAGAAGTATGATCCTACTTCCTTCAAGGGAACACAAGCTCAAGAAGATCTTCCACCACAAGACCACAAGCTAAAAGGCAAGGACAAGTTTCAAGAAGAGATTGATTCATTTGAAGAAGCTCCTCAAGCCATGGTCAAGTGGGTTCCCAAGACTACATCAAGTTATACTTCATCAAGTGCTACTACAACTCCAAGGATTCCCATCAAGTTGATGTGGGTCCAAAAGAAGAAGAACTAGAGAGTTCTTGAGGGTGACTCCGCCAACAAACTTCACTCATATTCTTTATGGGAAAGACTTGTGCAACCAACTTCCACATTTTGCACTAGTTCATGGAGTCACAAACCCTCTTGTTGGTAACGCAAGGGACAAGGTAGTTATTGCATTCATGGACATCATCATATGTGTATTTCACTCTATGTCTATGGATATCCTTGTATGTTCCTTGTGTGGGACTAACCCATGTAGGTATTGAAAGCACAAAACTCCAAAGGATTGCTCCCAACTCTTGATGGTCTACATCAACATTGAGCATCCACATCTTCAACATCTACATGAAGTCATCATCGACAAAACCCAAGGTTAGTTCATCCCTCTTAGGGGGAACATCACATCTAGGGGGAGCTTTGCTCTAAACAATTGAGCTAAAGCAACTCTGATGGTGTGAACACATCAATGCTTTATGTAAAAGTGGTAACCCCACTTGTGCTTAAACGATGAGTATGACCTATGATCAAATGTTCTCATTTGGCTCCTAAGTCAATATACTCATATATAGATGACCTAGTCATCGCCATTGCTTGATAGATGCTAGAATTGGTTGTGCATGTTTGACACATATTTCATTTGCTATCTTATTGTGTGAGCATGTTGGTTTGCATGTTTTCATCATTCGAGGACATCCATTTGTTGTTTTGATTGTCTTGGTTTTTCTGGCCAAGTGGATGTACAAGAATGCCTAAGTACCTTCTCTAGCTATCTATGCTTTCTTGTCTCAAATTCTATTCTTGTCGCATCACAAAAATTGAACAAGTCATTTTCGGACCCTCCGGGTGAGGAGCACTCGGAGCCACCGATCTGAAAGGGCTGAACCTCCAAAACCTTCTATCTGATTTCGGCCGAACCAACTCACTCAAACTCGGTCCAACCGAAATCACTTAGATTGATCTAGGTTTTCCATCTCGGTGCTACCGAATTGAACCATTTCGGCGCCACCGATGTGCTAAACTGCGTGCAGTTACACATATCGGTGCCACCGAGTTGTTCAACTCGGCGCCACCGACAGCGTACGGGTATATATATCGCGCGGACCGAATGGTTGAAATTTCTCGACCCCACTCGTTCCCGCACCCCGTTGTTGCCGTCACCCTCGTCTTCGGACTTCGCCGTCATCTCCAACGCGCCCTCGCCGCCGGATTCTGTCGCCGTCAACAGCAATTTGCCCCGCCGTTGCCGCCGTAGAGAATCTCCACCGAGTTAGGGTGAGATTCGATCCCTTTCGTGCTTCCTTTTTTCGATTCAATGCATGATAGGAATGCCATGATTCTTGCCACGATTGCAATGCTTATTCCACCAGAAAAATTCCGTAGATTAGATTCGAGCAAAAAATTTAGGTTTAAGTTTTCGCCGAATGCATCTCGGACCGACCGATTCGAAATTTTCGGTACCACCGATTTGGCCTCTGGCCATAGCACTAGTACGTCTCGGTGCCACCGAGTTGTACGTATCGGTGAGACCGAAAGTAAAATCTCAGTGAAACCCTAGCATCTCGAAGACACCGAACCCCATCTCGGTCTGACCGAAATGGCGTGTAAGGTTTCTGTTGTATTCTTCGGTATCACCGAGATGATCAACTCGGTCCATCCGAAATGCCTTCTGTGAAAACTTGAAACTAATAGTTGAACTCAATTTTTATGAAAAACTTCTGCTTTTTGTGATGACTCATCTACTCTGCCCCATACCCATCTATTCACAGGGTCAGCTCAGCAAGATGTCAGATTCCAGCGACTGCCAGAACAGGTCAGAACAGCATGCAGAACTAAGTGAAGGGTCAAGCCCTACAGAGAGTTTTTATGAGGGAGAGAGGAGCTCTCCTGATCTTCCTAAGGCAGCCACTAGAACAAGGAAGAAGAGAACCTCAGACAGTGAGGATGAAGATTTTGTTGCTAGTGAAGCAGCAACAAAGAAGAAAAGAGTTGTGCTTGCTAAGGAGTACATCACCAAACCATCATCTGCCAAAGAGAGGACTGCTGTGAGGAAAGTTCCAAAGCAGACTATGCAATTCACTCTTGAAGAGCCAAGCGACTCTCAACCAGCTGCAGGTGGAAAGAAGAAGAGAGCTAGGAAGACTACAGCTCAAGTGCTTGGAAGGCCCTCCATGAGGACAGATGAGGAGGAGGAGGAGGAACCTAGTGCTGATGCACCTCCAGCCAAGTCTCAAAAGCTTATGTCAGATGCTATGAGGACTGCTGCCCCAAGTCCAAGCCAAAGGTGTCAGCACCAAAGAGATCCACCAGGAACATATCAGCTGTTGAGAAGAACAAGGCCCCAGTGCCTGAGGCAAATGTTGATGAAGAGCCACTAGTGCTCAGGAAATTGAAGCCTAAGATTCCAGACCATGATGATGCACACCCAGTTGCGGAAAACATGATGCTGAGGAAAGATAAAGGACTGCGTCAGTGGAGACTGTCACATCCTTATGCTATAAGGAGGAAAACAGCGTGTGACTATCGCTTTCACACTCATGAACAACAAGATTTCTATGAGACGGTATTGCTTGACAAGAAGCCCATTGTTAGCGACATGAGATGGGTGGATTGGGAATACATTGATGAAAATGAGAATTATTTCCCCCATGTTCATGAGAGCTTCAGGATTGCAGGTGTTGATGACTTTGTTGGAAAGAAGTTGACCAAGTGGAATGATGAAATGGTCATGCAATTCTACTCTACTGCTCATTTCTATCCAGATGGCAGAATAGTGTGGATGACTGAGGGTATTAGGTACCAGTCAACCATCTCTGAGTGGGCAAGTCTTCTTGGTGCACCCAAGGAAGAGGATGATGACTATGATGTTTATGTCAAGCTCAAGATGGATCACAACTCCATGAAGAACATGTACACTGCAATTCCCCAGAAAGACATTGAGACTCATAAACTTGGATCAGTGAAGCATCTGCTGCCAGGATTGGCCACCACTAACACTATCTTGCGGTACACCTTGTTGCCCAAGTCAAGAGATGACAAAATGATTCGTGGCCACTCCATCAATTTGCTGCATTTGTTTGATACACCTCAGAAGTTCAAGGTGATGAGCCTGATAGTCGAAACTATCAAGAGGACTGCAGCTGATCAGAAGAGATCGTGCGGATATGCTCCACATATTCAGATGTTGATAAACTCTAAGGTTGGAACCAACACATACCTTCTTGATCGAGAGCATTTGCCATTGCACCCAGAGTTTGAAGACAATGTTATCGTGATGGATCCTTCGCATCCCACTTCTGCACAAGCTCAGGAGAAGATCCGCAAAGCCAAAGAAGCAAAAGCAGCCCAGGAGGCAACAGCTCCCAATGCTCCAATTGCCAATCTAAAGTCCAAGTCGGACCAAATGACATATCTGCTTGAAGCCACCCTAAGGATTGAGTGAAGTCTGGCCAACCTCACCTAGCACCAGGCTAGCTTAGAGCGGATAATCGAGACAAAATTTCATGATCTCGATGTCAAGGTCACAGAGATCCAGACTACAGTGGAGCAGCTGCAGAGTGATGTTGATGCTGTCAAGACAGCCCCGTTAGATGACAGTGGAGATGACAGACCTACCACAGAGCGTTTTCAGACAGTGCCTAGGGCAGCCAGATCTGCTGCAGTGCTAGTTGTGGATCCGAGGACCACAGTCTCTGCACCTGCTACTGTTGCCACAGTGCCACCGCCGGTATCCACTCCACCAGCCCAGCAAACTTCTGCAGAAGCCTTCACGGACGCTCTTCTCTCAACGCCATCCACGCACACCGGAGCTGCCAGCAGGAGATCGCCTTCTGGAGCTTCGGAGGACCGTGCTTAGAGAGTCGCATAGTCCTATACATATTTGAGCTTTTTGGTACTTGTTGCCAAAGGGGGGGAATTTGTATAGATCATAGGCTTCGAGAGAGAGTGTTTTGCTCGTTGTTTTTCTTTGAAGAGTTCTTTTGCTCAATTTGCCTATTGGTACTTTGTTATGTGTGTGCTTGCTACAGTGCTTGTGAGATATTATGCCTCATGTGATTGATCATATTATGCTTCTTGTAATGATCAATGCTTATCTTTATCATTATCTTGTATGATCACTTACTTGTGTTGGTGATGCGTGCTTACTATTTCACTCATATCATTTTGCGCGCTCCACCAAGATGTATGTGACATGGAAGAGTGACCCATGAGCCTAATCGATTGTGCATTTGCATTCAAACGCAAATTTTTAATAATGCACAAATTTAGGGGGAGCTCTTGCTTATCACATACTTCTCAAAGCGACGATGTATTTCATTCATTTATTCATTTGTCGAAGCTTTGATCTATATGTTGTCATCAATTACCAAAAAGGGGGAGATTGAAAGCACATTTGCTCCCTTGGTGGTTTTGGTAATTCATAACAACATATATCTCATTGAACTAATGTCCATTCAAGTTAAAGATTTCAGGATGTTCAATGATTGGCATGGCATGGACTAGAGATGTGGACCCCTCAAAATGCTAAGGACAAGGATTGGCAAAAGATCAAGACTCTACATTTTTGGTTTAGTGATCCAAGATCACATTGAGTCCATAGGAAAGCCAATACTATTAAAAGGGGATGAGGTGTTGCTTAATGATCTTTTTGCTCAAGTGCTTAGTGACAGTACTCCTAAACCCTCAACCACTCTCTCTACTCCAAATATGTCCAAAACCTACATTCCAACTCGGCCCCACCGAAATTATCTATCCGGCCCCACCGAGTTCATCTAGACTTAGCCACTACCAAAACCCTAACAAATCGTATCCACCGAAATGGATCTCGGTCCCACCGAGATGGCCTTGCCAACTCTCTGTAATCGTTTGCACTCACTTCGGTCTCACTAAGTTTTGCAAATCGGTCTCACCGAGATGGCTTGCCAACTCTCTGTTGCCTTATTGCTTCACTTCGGTCCTACCGAGTTGATGCAATCGGTGCCATCGAGATGAGGTTTGCCCTAGCCATTGCACTTCGGTCCATCCGAGTTGTTCCTATCGGTCCCACCGAGATTCCTAAAGTTCATATCTTTTACACAGTTTGGTGCTACCGAGATTATGGTTTCGGTGCCACCGAGTTGGGTCAAAAGTGTGTAACGGTTGGATTTTGTGTGGAGGCTATATATACCCCTCCACCACTTCCTTCTCAGAAAGAAGAGCCATCAGAATGTGCCTACACTTCCACCATACATTTTCTGAGAGAGAACTACCTACTCATGTGTTGAGATCAAGATATTCCATTCCTACCATTTGAACCTTGATCTCTAGCCTTTCCCAAGTTGCTTTCCACTCAAATCCTTCTTCCACCGTAGCCAAATCTGTGAGGAGTTGTTTGAGTGTTGGGAAGACTATCATTTGAAGCACAAGAGCAAGGAGTTGCCGCCGCCAACCCCGGGCTGTGGTTTCAGGGCGTACTGTCGCCATGCTTACCCGGTCTTCGGGGTGGCGCGCACTGTAGCCACGCTCGTCCGGTCTTCGGGGCGGCGGGCAATGTAGCCACACTGTCTCCGTCGTGGGGGGCTGTCTTCTCATCTGGCCGACTAGAGCCGATGCTGGCACGGGCGTCCGCCGCCGGGTCGAGCCTCATTGCTGTGCCTGGCCGGGTCAAGGGCATGCAGGCCGGCTGGTGAGTGGGCCGGGTCGAGCTTCATCGTCACGCCTGGCCGGCCCTGGGCCTCCAGGACGGCTGGAAAGCGGGCCGGGTTAAGGGGTGCTGGCCGCCCCGTTGTTTTGAAAATGGTTAAGTGTTGATGAGTCTACCCGGGGATTATCCCCCCGACAGTACTCCCCGAAGCTGGCGAGGCCGCCGGCTGCCGGCTGGGGGCCCCGACAGCTTACCTCCCTGATGAGCGTCGGGTTCGGCCTGGCCAGCCGCGAAGAGCGTGTCTGGGTCCCCACGCATCCGGCCTGGATGGCGGAGGCGGAGGGGCCCATCGGTCCGTCTTCTGGCACGAAAAGTCGCGCCCACCACCCGTCGGGAGCCCGCCATGTGGCGCCATGACCAGGCCTAGGCCTGCCAGGCCATGCGCACGACGGGACGTTGCCACAAGGCGGGCCCACCGGGTCGCGGGCTCGGCGCACGCCCGAGATCCTCTGCGGCGGACCTGGATGCTTGTGCTTCCCGAGGCATTTAATGCGCCCACTCTCCGCGGAATGGGTGGGGGAACGTGGGCGCAAATGATCCCACTTCCCCCACGCCCCTGCGGGGTTTAAATGAGGGAGAGGGGGAGGAGCTGAGGCATAAACGCCCCTCGCCCCGCCCCGCTGCTTTTTCTTCTTCCTCTTCTCTTCCTCTACGCGCCTGCGTCCGCACGCTCGCCGCCGCCGCTGCTTCGCGCGACAGGTCGACCACAGCGCACGCCTCCGTTGCCGCTCCCGTTTCTCTACCGCGCCCGGTGATGGCGACCTAGAAGTGCTCGTGGGAGGTCTCCGACGTCTCGGACGAGCTCATTGAGCATCTTCGTTCTCGGTGGAGGCTGCCGCCTGCAGAGCGCATGGTCGCGCGAGCTCCTGGCGACGAGGTCGCGCCCCAGCCGTGAAACAGGGAGGTCGTCGTCTTCGCCGAGCACTTCACTCGCGGGTTTGGCCTCCCCGCCAGCGGCTTCTTCCGTCGCTTCCTCGACTACTTTGGCCTCCAGCCCCACCACATTGGGCTCAACCCGATCCTCCAGCTCTTCGCGTTCGTGGCCTTCTGCGAGGGCTACGCCGGGTTGGAGCCGTCGGTGGACATCTGGAATAGATCTTTCTTCCTCAAGCCGCAGACGACACCGGCGCCGGGGGGGGGGCGGTGATGACCTCTTGTGGAGCAGCTCTTGTGACCATCCGGCCCATGGGAGGCTTCCCTAAGGTGCCGTTGCTAGAGTCGGTGAAGAAATGGCAGCGTTCGTTCTTCTACGTGAAGAACGCGAATCCGGCGTCCGACTATATAAACCTGCCGCCCTTCGCGGATGTCGCACCGGTGGAGTGGCACAACTGGAGCTTCGAGCCGCGCAGGTCGACAGAGGAAGCCGTCGCGGTCTGCGGCCGGTTGGAGCAGCTGAAGAACGTGGAGCACCTGTGCGGAACGGACCTCATCGCGGCCTTCGTAGACCGCCGGGTACTGCCACTGCAACATCGGCTGCATCGTATATGCGACATGAGCGGCCGGTTCGACCCATGCCGGCTGGCGACCTCCGAGCTGACTCCGGCCCGGGTTGCCAAGCGGGTGAATCGTGTCACCTCCGCCAAGCTCAACCCGAGCACCTAGATCTTTGGGAAGGAGACGTATAGTCGCGCACGCCCGGCGCCTCAAGTATGTTTTCGATCAGCGTTTATCGTTTCCTTCGCCCTTTCCTGCGTTGTGCTAACGCCGAGCGTGGTGATGGGTGCAGAGGTTCTCCCGCCAGATTGTGCGGGACGGGGCGAACCCGCCGGCCTTCGAGCCGGACTAAGAGGCTTCGGACGGGGAGGCCGGATCGGACGACGATTCGGACGACCCCGACGAGGCGTACGAGGCATACGAAGCAATGTCTCTGACCGCGTCGTCCATCGCCGCCGGAGAGGCTTTCGTGATGGGGAGGCGGCTACGGAGAGCGGTGGAGCTGGCGCCGGCCGGCTGGTCAGAAGGCCCCGTCCGGCCGCACGGGAAGCAGGAGGTCGGGTCCTCAGCCGGGAAATGCCCGGTGGAGGTGTAGCCGGGGGGGGGGGGGGGAGAGCGTCGAGGCGCGAAGAGGGCGCGTCGTCTTATCCCGGCGCCACCCCAAAATGGGCAATCCCGACGAGCACCGGGTGAGCGCCGCTTGTCCGGCCTGGGGTTCAATCTCGGGCCATTTGCTGTCTTTTATTTCCTTTAGTTTGCTTATCTCTCCTTCGTGTGGTGGCAGGGCTCCCATTGACCTCACAGTCACGGGGGCGCCGGCCCTGGTTGAGGAAGACGATGCTGGGGCTTCCACGCCCGAGGAGCGGGAGCGCACTGCTTGGAAGGACCTGGAGCGGGCCATGCGGGAAGAGGTCGAGCTCTCCGCGAAGGTGTGGGAGGACGCGGCGGGTCGGGTCGAGCTTCATCGTCACGCCTGGCCGGCCCTGGGCCTCCAGGCTGGCTGGAAAGCGGGTCGGGTTAAGGGGTGCTGGCCGCCCCATTGTTTTGAAAATGGTTTAGTGTTGATGAGCCTACCCAGGGTTATCCCCCCGACAAAAGGTTAGAGTTAAGTTTGGTGATATATCTCATGAATTTAATTTCTCTAAGTTTAGTAGACAACCTCATGATGAAGAATTACCTAGTAAAGATGAAATTATTGGTCTTGCTTCTATTGTTGTGCCTCCTACTGATCCTTTAGAACAATACTTGCTAGACCATGAAAATGATATGCATATGAATGAAAGAAATGAAATAGATGAGTTGTTCTTTAAACAAGCACCTATTCTTAAACATAACTTGCATGTTGAAACTTTGGGAGACCCTCTCCCACCCAAGAGTGATCCTATGTTTGATTTAAAGCAATTACCTGATACACTTAAATATGTTTATCTTGATGAAAAGAAGATATACCATGTTATTATTAGTGCTAACCTTTCAGAGCATGAAGAAAAGAGATTACTTAAAACTCTGAGGAAGCACCGTGCTGCTATTGGCTATACTCTCGATGATCTTAAGGGCATCAGTCCCACCTTATGTCAGCATAAAATTCATATGGAGCCAGATGCTAAACCCGTTGTTGATCACCAAAGAAGATTAAATCCTAAAATGAAGGAGGTGGTAAGAACTGAAATATTAAAGCTTCTGGAGGCAGGTATAATTTATCCCATAGCTGATAGTAGATGGGTAAGTCCTGTTCATTGTGTTCCTAAGAAAGGAGGTATTACTGTTGTTCCTAATGATAAAAATGAACTTATCCCACAAAGAATTGTAACCGGTTATAGAATGGTAATTGATTTCAGAAAATTAAATAAAGCTACTAGGAAAGATCACTGCCCCTTGCCTTTTATTGATCAAATGTTAGAAAGATTATCTAAGCATACACACTTTTGTTTCCTAGATGGATATTCTGGTTTCTCTCAAATACCTATATCACAAGAAGATCAAGAGAAAACCACCTTTACTTGTCCCTTTGGAACTTATGCTTATACTCGTATGCCTTTTGGTTTATGTAATGCACCCACTACCTTTCAAAGATATATGACTGCTATATTATCCAACTTTTGTGAAAAGATTGTTGAGGTTTTCATGGATGATTTCTCTGTTTACGGAACTTCTTTTGATGATTGCTTAAGCAACCTTGATCGAGTTTTGCAGAGATGTGAAGAAACTAATCTTGTCTTGAACTGGGAGAAGTGCCACTTTATGGTGAATGAAGGTATAGTCCTTGGGCATAAAATTTCTGAGAGAGGTATTGAAGTTGATAAAGCTAAAGTTGATGCTATTGAGAAAAATGCCATGTCCTAAAGATGTCAAAGGTATAAGAAGTTTCCTTGGTCATGCTGGTTTCTATAGAAGGTTTATAAAAGACTTCTCTAAAATTTCTAGGCCTCTTAATAATCTCTTGCAAAAAGATGTTCCATTTGCTTTTGATGATGATTACGTAGAAGCCTTTGAAATACTTAAGAAAGCCTTAATATCCGCACCTATTGTTCAACCACCTGATTGAAACCTACCCTTTGAAATTATGTGTGATGCTAGTGATTATGCTGTTGGTGCCGTTCTAGGCCAAAGAGTTGATAAGAAATTGAATGTTATTCATTATGCTAGTAAGACTCTAGACAGTGCTCAAAGAAATTATGCTACTACTGAGAAAGAATTTTTAGCAGTTGTTTTTGCAAGTGATAAATTCAGATCCTATATTGTTGATTCGAAGGTTACTATTCACACTGATCATGCTGCTATTAAATATCTTATGGAAAACAAATATGCTAAACCTAGACTTATTAGGTGGGTTCTTTTGCTACAAGAATTTGACTTGCATATTGTTGATAGAAAGGGAGCTAAGAATCCCGTAGCAGATAATTTGTCTAGAATTGAAAATGTTCTTGATGACCCACTTCCTACTAATGATGATTTCCCTGATGAATAATTAGCTGTAATAAATGCTTCTCGTAACACTCCTTGGTATGCAGACTATGCTAATTACATTGTTGCTAAATATATACCACCTAGTTTCACATACCAACAAAAGAAAAAGTTCTTTTTTGATTTAAGACATTACTTTTGGGATGACCCACATTTATATAAAGAAGGAATAGATGGTATTATTAGACGTTGTGTACCTGAGCACGAACAGAAACAAATCATACGGAAGTGTCACTCCAAAGCATACGGAGGACACCATGCGGGAGACAGAACTGCACATAAGGTATTACAATCCGGTTTTTATTGGCCTACTCTTTTTAAAGATGCACGTAAGTTTGTCCTCTCTTGTGATAAATGTCAAAGAATTGGTAATATTGGTAGACGTCAGGAAATGCCTATGAATTATTCACTTGTTATTGAACCATTTGATGTTTGGGGTTTTGATTATATGGGACATTTTCCTTCCTCTAATGGATATACACATATACTTGTTGCTGTTGATTATGTTACTAAGTGGGTAGAAGCTATTCCAACCAGTAGTGCTGATCACAACACATCTATTAAAATGCTTAAAGAAGTTATATTTCCGAGGTTTGGAGTCCCTAGATATATTTGATGACTGATGGTGGTTCACATTTTATTCATGGTGCTTTCCATAAATTGCTTGCTAAATATGATGTTAATCATATAATTGCATCTCCATATCATCCTCAGTCTAGTGGTCAAGTTGAATTGAGTAATAGAGAAATAAAATTAATTTTGCAAAAGACCGTTAATAGATCTAGGAAGAATTGGTCTAAGAAACTTGATGATGCATTATGGGCTTACATAACTGCTTATAAAAATCCTATGGGTATGTCTCCATATAAAATGATTTATGGAAAAGCATGTCATTTACCTCTTGAGTTAGAACATAAAGCTTATTGGGAAATTAAAGAACTTAATTATGATTTTGCAGGAAAACTTCTCACTAAATGGGAAGGGCCATATATCATCGAAGAAGTTTATCGCTCCGGAGCTATCAAAATCAACAACTCCGAAGGCACCAACCCGAGAGTGGTGAATGGGCAAAGAATTAAGCATTATATCTCAGGTACTCCCATTAATGTTGAAACTAATATTATTGAAATGATGACACCGGAGGAACACATCAAAGAGTCCTTCCGGAATGCTCCAGAACCCTGAAAAGGGGTAGGTATGTGATACGGTAAGTAAACCGACTCCAAAAATTCCATAAAAATTATTTCTGTCCGTTTTGGAATATTAGAAAAAATACAAAAATAAGAAACAGTCAAGAGGACCCACGAGGAGGTCACAAGGCAACAGGGCGCGACCCTCCTAGGGTGTGCCGTGTTGCCTTGTGGGCCCCTCATGTGCCTTCCCGACTCTGTTTTCCTCTCGTATGCTTGTTTTGCAAGATAAAAATTCTTTATATATACTCCCATATGTTTTGACCACCGTATCGCAAGTTTCTCCTCTGTTCATGTTTCGGGCTGTTTTTCTAACAGATCTAGATCGCTATGGTGCTTCCAAGTTCATCCAAGGACAAGTTATTCGAGAAGGCATCGGTATTTTGTACCAAGTCCTTCCAAGTTATTCGAGAATTTTGTACCAAGCTTGGGGGAGGTGCCCCGGTATCGTATCACCATCACTTTTATCATAATTATCTATTTTAGTTCGATCCTTAGTTATTTCGTGATTTAGAAGAATAAAGTCTTAGTATGATCTAGTTTCGAGTGCTTGCTTCATGATCTATCTATCTATGTAATCGAGTGTGAGAGTTATATGATAAAGAGTAGTTGAGTCAAGTTGTTTTGCTTTTGTTGATCTAATCTTACAAATAAAATAAAAAGAATAAAGAAAAAGAGAGATCATATGCTAATCACATGGGGAGTGATGACTTCACATAAAAGAAGTATAATTGATAAAACTTGTTGGAAGTTGACAAACATAGCATTGGTCATTGTTGCAATTTATGAAAAAAGTAATAAAGGAAGAGAGGTCTCACATATAAATATACTATCTTGGACATCTTTTGTGATTGTGAGCCCCCATTAAATATTCTATGTCAAACAGTTGACGTTGGACAAGGAAGACAACGTAATGAGTTATGTTTGCTTACATTCACATAGAAGCCATATTGTTTTGGATCCTCTAACATGTGGTGCTTGCCCCCCTATCTTTTGCTAGCCAAAATCAGCACTAAGTAGAGATACTACTTGTGCATTCAAAACCCTTGAACCCAGTTTCATGTCATGAGAGTCCACTATATCTACCTATGGGTTGAATAAGATCCTTCAAGTAAGTTGTCATCGGTGCATAAAGCAATAAAAATTGCCTCTAAATATGTATGAACTTTTATTGTAAGGAAAAATAAGCTTTGTACGATCTTGTGATGGTGAAGGAATAAAAGCGACAGACTGCATAATAAAGGTTGCTATCACAAGGGGCAATATAAAGTGACATTCCTTTACATTAAGAGTTTGCACATCCAAAAATAAAAAGCGCATGAAAACCTCTGCTTCCCTCTACGAAGGGCCTATCTTTTACTTTATGTATTTACTTTTATGCAAGAGTCAATAGTGTTCTCCTCTATTCCGTTTTATTTTCTCTCTTGGCAAACATCATGTGGTGGGGAAAGATCCAGGCATCCAGTTGGATGTAGGTGATCATGAGTTATTACTGTTGACATTACCCTTGAGGTAAATAAGTTGGGAGGCAAAACTATAAGCCCCCATCTTCCTATGTGATTGACTGAAACTTTTGCTCCATAAGTACGCCGTGAGTGTCAGCAATCATAGAAGACTAAATGATAGTTGAGTATGTGAACTTGCTAATCAAAGCTCTTACATAGACTCTTTCTGACAACATGATGAATTGCAATTGCATCAGTGACTGAGATCATAGTTTGTTAGTTTTCAATATGGTTTGTAGTTCATACTTTATCTTGTGGATGAATTGTCACTTTTTCATGAGAAGTTTTATGATGATATATTGCTATTATAATAAAGATCATGATGCCTTCATGTCCGTATTTTATTTTATCGACGCCTCTCTCTCTAAACATGTGGTCATGATTATCGATTTCGGCTTTCGCTTGAGGACAAGCGAGGTCTAAGCTTGGGGGAGTTGATACGTCGAATTTGCATCATGATTTCCTATTGTTATTTATAATGTATTTGGTCATTATTTCACTTTATGATGCAATTCTTATGGCTTTTCTCTCTTAATTTGCAAGATTTATATGAAGAGGGAGAATACCGGCAGCTGGAATTCTGGACCTGAAATAGCTACAGCAGGGATACCTATTCTACAAAGCTCCAATTGACCTGAAATTTTACGGAGATTTTTTATTGAATATATTAAAAATACTGGAAAAAAGAAATACCAGAGGGGACCCACCAGTTGCCCACAAGGCAACAGGGCGCGGCCCCCCTGGGCGCGCCCTAATGCCTTGTGGGGCCCACAGCTGGCCTTCGGCCCCCTCCTTCTGCTATATAGGCTCATTTGCCCTAAAAAAATATAGAGAAGACTTTTGGGATGAAGCGCTGCCGTCTCGAGGTGGAACCTGGGCAGGAGCAATTTTGCTCTCCGGCGAAGCGATTCCGCCGGGGATACTTCCCTCCGGGAGGGGGAAATCGAAGCCATCGACATCACCAACGATCCTCTCATGTGGGAGGACCAATATTCATAAACATCTTCACCAGCACCATCTCATCTCAAACCCTAGTTCATCTCTTGTATTCAATCTTTGTCTCAAAACCTCAGATTGGTACCTGTGGGTTGCTAGTAGTGTTGATTACTCTCAATAGTTGATGCTAGTTGGTTTATTTGGTGGAAGATCATATGTTCAGATCCTTAATGCTATTCAATACCCCTCTGATCTTGAACATGAATATGTTTTGTGAGTAGTTACTTCCGTTCTTGAGGACATGGGAGAAGTCTTGTCATAAGTAATCATGTGAATTTGGTATTCATTCGATATTTTGATGATATGTATGTTGTTGCTTCCTTTAGTGGTGTCATGTGAATGTCGACTACATGACACTTCACCATCTTTGGGCCTAAGGGAAGGCATTGTGGAGTAGTAATTAGATGATGGGTTGCTAGAGTGACAGAAGCTTAATTCCTAGTTTATGCGCTATTCCGTAAGGGGCTGATTTGGATCCATATGTTTCATGCTATGGTTAGATTTATCTTAATTCTTCTTTCGTAGTTGCGGATGCTTGCAAGAGGGGGTAATCATAAGTGGGAGGCTTGTTCAAGTAAGAACAACACCCAAGCACCGGTCCACCCACATATCAAATTATCAAAGTAGTGAACGCGAATCAAACAAACATGATGAAAGTGACTAGATGAGAATTCTCATGTGTCCTCGAGAACTCTTTGCTTTATATAAGAGATCGTTCCGGCTTGTACTTTGCTACAAAAAGGATTGGGCTACCTTGCTGCACATTATTATATTTGTTACTTGTTACTTGTTACGAATTATCTTGCTATCGAAACTATCTGTTACCGCTACTTTCAGTACTTGCAGAGAATACCTTGCTAAAAACCGCTTGTCATTTCCTTCTGCTCCTCGTTGGGTTCGACACTCTTACTTATCGAAAGGACTACGATTGATCCCCTATACTTGTGGGTCATCAATTACCTAAACATACATCAAGTGACTCAATAGAATACCCCATTGTCACCACGGGTATCCACATGCAAGACCTACATCAAGTGTTCTCAAATCCGAAATATTCAATCCGACAATAACAAAACCTCAAAGGGAAAGACTCAATTCATCACAAGAAGATAGAGAGGGAAGAAACACCATATGATCCAACTATATTAACAAAGCTCGCAGTACATCAAAATCATGCCAAATCAAGAACACGAGAGAGAGAGAGAGAGAGAGAGAGAGAGAGAGAGAGAGAGATCAAACACATAGCTAATGGTACATACCCTCAGCCCCGAGGGTGAACTACTCCCGCCTCATCATGGAAGCAGCAGGGATGATGAAGATGGCCTCCGGTGATGACTTCCCCCCTCCGGCAGGGTACCGGAACGGAGCTCCAGATGGGATAGCTTCGGAACAGAGGCTTGCGGCGGCAGAAAAACTCATCTAGGTTAACTTTCGGGGGTTTCCGAATATATAAGAATTTTTGGCGTTGGAATCACGCAAAGAGGTGCCACAGGGGGCCCACAAGGCATCAGGGCGCCCCCCCTGGGGCGCGCCCTGTTGCCTTGTGGGGTCCTTGTGGGGCTTTTGGTACTCCCTCGAAGCTTCCTGGGTCTCTTTCCTTCCAGAAAAAATCGTCAAAAAGTTTCGCTGCGTTTGGACTTCATTTGATATGGATTTTCTGGAAAACCGAAAACAAGCAGAAAACATCAACTGGCACTGGGCACTAGGTCAATATGTTAGTCCATGAAAATCATATAAAAGTCATATAAAAGTGCACCAAAACCATATAAAATTATTGCTAACATGGCAAGAATACTTCATAAATAATAGATATGTTGGAGACGTATCAGATACACTTGCACACGTGCTCTGATCATACCCGCCAGATATTTCTTTCAGGCGGGATTTGATAGGCTCCCGTCTCTTGTCATGGCAAAATCTTCTATCCAGATTATATTTGATTAACTTGACACAAGGACGAGATGTTTTTCGTTGGAATCTCACTACTTCGGGTCATTCACGGTCCAACTCATTATCGTGCTCTTACGCATTCTGAGATCCCAGTGAAAACTAATAAGCAAATTTGGAAGTCAAAGATTCCACTAAAAGTCAAGATTTTTATCTGCTAACCAAAGATAACCTCGCTCGCCGCAAGTGGGAAGGAAGTAAGAAGTGTAGTTTTTGCACTCACGATGAGACAATCAAACACCTCTTTTTCCAGTGCAAGTTTGCGCGCTCTACATGGTGAGTCATCCAAATAGCGTCCAATTTGTATCCGCGAACATTTAAGGTCACTGGTTGGATGGAATTCCAAATAGGTTTAGCACGCTAATAAGTGTGGGAGCGTCTGCCTTATTATGGTCGTGTGGCTATGTAGAAATGATTTTATTCAATGGCAAAAACTCTATTCCTTTGCAGGTGATTTTCCGTTGTACGCACTGGCTTCGTATGTGGTCTATGCTACACCGAACGGAGTACCAACCGTTGTTCAAGGCGGTGTGTATGCGGTTCGAGCGGGTGGTCAGGGGTTTTTTACCCAACGTGGGTGGCAGCATAATCTCCGGATTGGACCACCACCTCCTTAGATATAGGCATAGTGTCGGTCCTCAACAACTTTACAGGTGCCAATATGTCGGCTCTATGTGCATCCTAACTATGCAGAGACTGAGTGTTTCTCTTTATGCTTTCTGCTTGATGCTACATTTTAAGATAAAAATACTTTTATTATAAATGAAAATTGCGTTCAGTGTTCAAAAAAACTTAGCTAATGCAAAATGTTTAAACCATTATATCTTAGTTACTATTTTGTTTTGTATCTGATGCTTCCCAGATGGATCATTATGATCAATGTAATTTGGGTTCAACTCATTAGGCTTGCGATCCTTTCTAATTATGTCAAATACAATATATATACTTTGGTCATGTGTGATTGTGTAATTATGAGATGTATTTGAAATGCTCATATTCTGAGGTACTGTCATCGTGAATTATAGTGCTTCCCTATTGTCCAACACCCCTTAATCCGTGAGGGGTGACTAATGTAGCAGACCCTTCGGCTAGACGATGCGTTAATAGGGACTATAGGGCCTCAATGAATTTACAAATTGATGGTGTTGGTTGGTCACTCAAGTATGGAAGTGGGTTATGCCCCGTGTTCCTAATCATGATTTTTTTTTCCAGGAAAGGAGGATCACGGCCTCTCTGCATCATTACGATGCACACAACCATAAAAGAGAAAAATCGTAATCATGTTTTGGTTCTTCTCCTGGTTATATGTTGACAGGTCAAATCTACCGTTAATTATTAGAAAACCCAACGGAAAGCTCTGTCCGATAAATACCCCATGAGGAATCGTTGACTATTAGCGTCATTAAGCTACCGCAAGCCGGCTAGTGGCCAAAACATGCCTACGGCTCAGCGGCAGCTTATTATCGTGAGCAAATATATTACCATTGGCTAAATTGTGCACAAGTTAGTAAAGAATTAAAGAAGCAGGAAAACAAAACAAACAGAACCAAGCGACTACCAACAAAAAATTGCAGAACAAAACCAAAAAAGAAAATCAAATAAAAAGAAAAACCAAACAAAGCCGGATCAGGAGGGACGCTCCTGTGGGCACCACGTGTAGGGCTCCCAAGAATCATTTCCCTTTTTCTCCTGATGAAGTCCTCTGTTGTGGCACTTCGTTCGAATTCCACCCAGATTCTGTACAAATTTGCCACCAAATTTTGATTTTCTTTCTGAGTCTTCTTTGCTCTAAAACGTGGAATCGAGACTTATATGGATTTGATTATTTTTCTTTCTATATAAAATAATGAAATCCAATACCCTACGTCCCTACCTCGTAATCACCTAACCGGTGCCAACTTTCTCTTTTGCCAACGTTTTGACCAAACCTCCCGCTTCTCCAAGACGGGCCTACAAGTCTATGAGCAGACTACTAGACGTGTGATACAGTGCCAGCCTAGGCCCGTAGAGTCTCATCCCATCAGAGCAGCAGAGACAAAGAATGAGAGGGCAAATCACGGCATCCTACAGGCGTTCCGTTAGGTGGTTCTTCTCTCACTCCGCCTTCCCGTGTCATCCATACTTGGTTCTTCAAGTTCCAGGAACACTTCAGCGTTGTGAGCATTGAGTCCCTTCGAGGCTTCGACCCTTCCGGCCTGCATTGCAGCAAGTCCTTGGCTTTTGTTTCCGGCCTGTGTATCTCTTTCTCTACGTGTGCATTTTGCTTCTTTCCTTTCAATCTTTTTGTTTGTCTCAACAAGATCTGCAGAATTGCCTGATCTCCAGATTCTGTACAAAGGAAACTTTCAGAATTTCCCACGGGGAGAAGCTATACAGGTAATTTGATGGGTGCGTGCAGGGACTAGCATTTAGGCGCTTGTAATTTTGCTTGACCTCTGTACAAACTCCCTGTACTTTGTTTCTTGATTCTTTTTTTTTTTAGGATATTTGTTTCTTGATTTTGTCTTGAGATCAAGTCTTGATTCTGTCTTGATGTACCACAACCAGTCCTCCTGCATGATTAGGCAACAAAAACTTGATGAGTAGTTGCAGTGCAAAAAATGCTGTAGAGGATAGCAAGATTTTCTCTGTCTGCCAGTCATGATCTATGTTTTTCTGCTTACAGGACATTAATAGGCGGCCATATGAGTAATTCTTGTGAGTGCTGCAAGAGATACTGGGCACATTTGGATGGAAAGGTCAAGTGTTTCTTCACGCAGATGGATAGACACTCTAGGCATAGCATGGTAAGCTCAGTGGGTTGCCTTGGTCATTGAATCGGTAGCAATGAGACATGTTTTAAACCGATACTAATAGTTTTAAGATTCACATTTTCGCAGGTCATACCAGAGAGATTTGTGAACTATTTCGCGTGGAAGCTGTCAGGAACCATTGAACTAGAAGCCCCCAATGGTAATGTGTACGATGTTGGAATTACTGAGCGTAGGAACAAAACATTACTCAGATCTGGGTGGGAGGCGTTTGTCGATGCCAATCATATAGTACAGAACGACTCATTGATGTTCCGATACCGTGGAAGTTGTCGCTTCAAGGTTGCGGTCTTTGATTCTAGTGGTTGTGAGAAAGTGGTGTCCTGTGCTCGCATACTGACCAATATTAGTGATCAAGAACCAAGCACAAATTCTGCAGACATTTCGACCAGTTTCAGTGATGGTAATACTCCTTCATCAGCACGATCACGATCAGATGATTGCCAGAGTGGAAGCTCAGGCCACCGTAGAAAACGAGCAAAGAAAGATGCAATATCTTATCCTTCGGAGGGTTCGTCAGGTTAACTTTACAACTCACTTGTAACTATTGATCGCATTATACGGTACCATTTTACTGCAGTTACCAACCCTTACTCATGAAACTATTTTACAGCAGAAGACAGTCCTTATGAGCATGAGTCATCTGAATCCGATGATCAGACGCTCCCAACGCCTCTTTATGTGTTATCAGGGAAGTGCTATGTAACAGAAGAAGATGAGGCCAATATAGTTGCACTTGTCCAGGAAATTCAACCTGAAATGCCTCTGCTTGTGGCTATGATGACAAAGCCCAGTGTGAAACCATATCCTGATCTGGTAATATTAAGTTAATCATATGAATTCCCATGAAAAAGAAGTTAACTGTATGCCTTATAACTACTTTGTGAATTTTTCTTTTTCTGCGGTTGTAACATGTTGTGCTTTACAGTGGAATTCATGCTTTAAGGGGGATTTCACTTTTATTGCAGTATTAATGCTCATGATTAAAAGTTGGATCGGTTTCACATTCTGCGCCTTTCTGTGATCAGGTAATTCCCAAGGATTACACACTCGCACACTTTCCACGCAAAAACCAGACTATCAAACTACAGCTGCCTGAGCAAAGCAAGAAATGGTACTGCGAGTTCCGTGTCAAATCTGATGGAGGTCGTTGCAATCTAAAGGAGTGTGGCTTTGCCCGTGACAATCATTTACTGGAGGGAGATCTGTGCGTCTTCCAGCCCATGATGAATCGTAAGGGTAGAACATTCAAAGTGATGGTCCATCTGCTTCGCAAAGCAAGTATTGATCATCCCTCCAGTAAAAATGGTTTGACAAGCAAAAAGAATGCTCCAACATTGTGTATTAAGGAGGAACCAAATGACGGTATGGTAGTTTCACAGAAGTATTACCACCCAAAGAGTTCGTATCTTTCTGTGTGATACATGTGAAAACTTGTTCAGGAGAAGAAACCCCTTCTTTGGGACATGAAGAACATGGAATCAGTGACGAAGAACCCTACATGATGCCAAGGGGTACCTGTCTAACGCAACTGCAGAAGAAGAAAGTTTTGGAGAAAGTTGAAGCCATCGGATCAGATCTGCACATCTACATCGCAGTCATGACCAGGAGCAGTATCCTCGTCTCCCTAGTAAGTCTAGAAAAATATTCTTCTGATTTTGAGCTGACAGTTATTTTCTTTTGAGAGAAATCAGTCCATATAAACATTTGTGATCCCCAGTTGCCCATTTACGTCATGACCATGAATGGGATGTAGTACTAGTAGTTTCTCCAACTTAGATTAGGGGGAGATATGCTTCAACCATTCATCCACTGTATCAAGAGAAATTTTGCTACCTACCACTCCTCTACATGATTGCAAGTTTGCATGTTATTCTAATAATGTGTTAAAATATTCTGCGTGCATATGAGCAAACAGTCCTTTGCCACAAAGTACTCTGCCACGTACCTTCGGAAGGGGAGCGGGAGTTTGGTGCTTCAGGTGGAGGGGAAGAGCCAGATATGGCATGATGAGATGCGCGACAAGGCGGGTGCCATGAGGATACGTGCAGGCTGGACTTCTTTTGCCAGCGACAACAACCTGCGGGAGGGGGACATCTGCCTCTTCGAGCTGATGAAAAACGAGGGGGGACTGAAGAAGATGATGGTCTATATCATTCGCCGTGAGCTTTGCTAGTTTCACGCTCTTGACAAGAGGCAGAGAGGTCTCTGTTCTTTGTGCTGGCATTTTGTATGTTGCTGATGGGGCTCTTCGCTGCTTTTGTGATCTGGAAGTAGAACTATGGGCATTGCCACTCTCTGGAATGAGTAAGAAACCTATATTTGTATGGCAAACTAGTAACTTAGTTTTAAACAGGTTGTGATTTCTTACTTCAGTGGTACCCTTATTTGGTGGCATGAAGTTTAAACTAGTTGTGCTGACGAAGTTTGTATTTTTTTTATTTTTTTTTGAACCGGGCTAAACCCCTTTCCATTGCAAATGAACGGAAATACATCAGTTCCAGAAACATTATCAGGGAGGAGGGAAAGAGGTGAAGCGAGTTCAAGCATTGCCAGGAAACCCACTGCATCCGCCCGCCGTCGAAACGGATGCCATGGGACGAAAACCTGGCAACACCAATAAGTAGCAACTAGACCTATTACAACCAAACCCACAGGAAGTCCAAAGCGATCCCACAAAACCATCAAGCCAGCTTCACCGCAGCTCCTGCGCACGGAATAGTAGTCGCCACGACATCTACTCCCCCTCAATCGGCTGCCTGGCTGACTCGCAGAGCTTCATAAGGTGCATAGTGCTCGCCCTCACCATCTCGGCGCCTGTGCGGAGAGCCGTCGCATCCTCGCCATGCTGCAGACCTGCCCAATATAGTAAAAAAGAGCACATGGAGAAAACAATCTCAAATGGTGATTTGATCTGTTTCTTCTCGAAAGTAGCTCGGTTACGGGCTAGCCAAATCGCCCAGGATGTGGCTGCTAGCCCTACCGTATAGAACCTTTCTCCATCAGGGAGGAAGGAGTAGCACCAGGCAAAAAACTGCCAATATTACTAGGGCAAAGATCAGTTCCCAGGACGACTCCAATCGATCTCCACACCACCCTAGCGACTGAGCAAGTAAAGAACAGGTGTTGAGAGGTCTCAACTTCACCACAGAAAGAACAGCATGGGTTACCAGGCCACTTCTTTTGCTTCATCACTTGTCTAGTAAGAACCGCATCCTGTGATAACTGCCACAGAAAATTTTTAATTTTGAGAGGGACTTTAGCATTCCATATCCATTTAAAGTTACACCCACTGAGGGGTTTCTCCAGCCACTTGTACATGGACTTTGTCGTGTACTTGCCACTGTTGTTCAATCCCCAATACACTTGGTCATTTTCTCCAGACAAACGGATATCTGTTACAGATTTACACATCAGGTTCCATTGCCCAACCAAATCAGGGTTGAGCCTTCTCCTAAAGAAGGAATTGACATCAACAGACGCAAACGAGCTAACAGTACACTCTTGCTCATTGCAAATATCAAACAGCATAGGGAATTGATTCTTGAACGGGATCAGCCCGTTCACAGAGTCTTTCCAGACCCTCGCAATATTTCCAGATTCAATTCGAATTTTCCTCCCCACCATGTATAAATCTTTGATTTTTAAGAGGGCTTTCCAGCAGGGGGAATCCGAGAATCTCGGTCCCACGGACGCCATTGTTTTATTTCTCAAGTATCTAGCACGTATGATATCCTGCCATATCCCTTTTTGAGTCTCAAGCTTCCATCACCATTTAACCATGAGACTGATATTTAGTTTTCTGAGGTCTTTAACCCCCAGCCCCCCTTTCTTTTTGGATTTACAAATCCTGCTCCATTTTACCAGGTAATACCTTTTTTCTTGTTGCACCCTTGCCAGAAGAATCTCCTCCTATGCTTGTCCAGCCTCTCAATAAAAGTTTTGTTCATGAGCCACATGGACATGTGGTAGAGGGAGATTTGAGTAAGAACAGAATCTAGAAGGGTAAGTCTTCCTCCCATAGACGCAGCATTACCAACCCAAGCATCAAACCTCTTAAGATATTTGCAAATAATAAACTCCCAGTCAGAATTTTTAAGATTGGTAAAGCTAACAGGCATTCCCAGATATTTAAGAGGGAAGCTACCAATGTCACAGTTGAAAAGTTCTGCATATTCCTTTACTACATTATCATCTCCCCCCACCGTCAAAATCTCACTCTTCTGGAAATTCACCTTGAGCCCAGACATTAACTCAAACATGTACAACAGCAACTTTAGGTTGACTGCTTTTTCGATATCATGTTCCAGGCAAATGATGGTATCATCCGCATATTGCAACACCGCTACCCCATTGGGAATGAGATCAGGAGCCATTCCCACTAAAAGATTATTTTTCTGGGCATTCTTAATCATCTTAGTAAGGCACTCGGCAGCTAAATTAAATAAGAAAGGGGAATGAGGATCCCCTTGTCTCACCCCTTTAGCACTTTGGAAGTAAGGGCCCACACAGTTGTTTAGCTTGATGCTAACTGTACCATTACAAAGAATCTGCTTAATCCATCCACACCATTTGTCACTAAAGCCTCGAAGCTTATGACATTCAAGAAGGAAATCCCAATTTACTTTATCGTATGCCTTTTCAAAATCTAACTTCAAAACCACCCCAACACGTTTCTTCACATGGGTATAATTCAGTAACTCATGCAAGGATAGCACCCCATCCATGATGCTTCTCCCTTTAACAAAGGCATTCTGCGTGGGGCTGATTAACTTGTCGGCATATTTAACTACCCGGCGATCTAACACCTTAGTTATCAACTTATAAGGGCATCGCAAAAGACAAATAGGTCTAAACTGCTGAATCCTCTCAGCTCCAGAAACTTTAGGTAGTAATGTTATTATACCATAGTTAAGACGCTGGACATCCAACGTCCCCTTGTGAAAATGATCAAACAGTGCCATGATATCATTTTTAACTATTTCCCAGCACACCTGATAAAATTCAGCAGGAATGTTATCAGGGCTCGGGGCTCTATTAGTCTCCATCGCAAACAAAGCCTCTTTTACTTCTTGCTCCGTGAAAACCCTACATAGATCAGAATTATCTTGTTCATTAAGTTTTTCGTCAGCCGCCCACGTTTTAGGATCTAGATGAAACCGATTACCAGGAGCCGAACCAAAAAGGTCCTTATAGTACTCCGTAGCATGAGCAATCAGCTCATCCGTGCCTTCCACCTCTGTGTCTCCAACCCTAAGAGAGTGGATCGTGTTTTTCCTTTTCCGCCCATTGGCAATTTTATGGTAGTAGTCAGTATTGAGATCGCCTTTCAGCAACCACCTCTCATGTGATTGCTGTAGCCAAAAAATCTCTTCATTGACTAACAACTCATGTAACTCGAAACAAACGTCCACCTTTCTACTGTATAACTCAGGGGACAGTGGGCCATCGTCCTCCAGTTCTTCAACATGGAGAGTTCCACCCTAAGGTCCTCCTTTCTTTTTTTATCACAGCCAAACTTATTCGAGCCCCATCCTTTGTAATAGGTTTTCAACCTTTTCAATTTAATGTTGAGTATATCTATGGGGTCCGAAGAGTTGACTTTCCTAGACCAAATCTTCTCAACCATAGGCAGGAAATTATCATCCTTAAGCCATGTTAGATCAAAACGGAACTCCCTAGGTTTGGGAGCTTCCCGTCCCCCTTCTCCCGACGAGAGCAGCAGGGGGTTGTGATCCGAGATCTCGCGTACAAGCTTCCGAACAGAAACGAGGGGGGATAAATCCTCCCAACTTTCAGACATGAGGATACGATCAAGTTTTTCTAAAGTCGGATGAGGTTGATTGTTTGTCCAGGTATATTTTCCTCCACTAATGTGAATCTCTCTAAGAGCAAGGGTGTCGATGATGGAGTTAAACACATCAACAGAATGGTGGTGTGTCATTTTCTTATTCTTCTCACCACAGTGCCTCAAAATGTTGAAGTCGCCCCCAACACTAAAAGGAACACTCACATTACTACACATGGCAGCAAGTTCTACAAGAAATTTTTCTTTGGACTCCTCATGAGCGGATCCATATACCACCAGCAAACCCCATTGGGTTTTCTTCCTCACATCGTGCAGGATCAACTGAAGAACATAGTCCCCTTTCTTACATGAAACTATGTCAAGAACATCACGTCTCACCCCGCACAGGATACCACCTGATTTGCCAACAGCTGGGATCCATTCCCAGTTGAATACATTACAGGGGTCAATTTTCCTAAGACATTTGGCATTGATCTCTCTCTTCATGGTTTCTTGCAAGCCCAGGAAATCAAGGGAATGGTCACTAATAAGATTAGAGAGGCAGGTGGCCATTCCTTTCTTGCCCACCCCCCTACAGTTCCAAATGAGACCTCTCATTTGGAACGCTTTTTGTGAAATTTAGATTTAGGAGCCCTACCAGGAGGCAGGGTAGGGCTACCACTCGGGTTCTCCACATGAACCTTGTTTCTTTGGCTTCTAGTCACAGGCCTAGAAAGCTTAACAGCAGATTTATCCCTTTTTTATTCTTAGATTGGAAAGAGGAAATATCTCTATAAACAACCTCATCTTGATCTAGCCAAGTTAGGTTGACAGGGGTGGATTTACCTAGGCCATTAGTAACAGAGATATCATCTTCCAAGTCCTGATCAACAGCCCCTAATTTCTGTTTATCTTCTAAATTTCCTCTAACCCTCTCTAGCTCTCTAAGTACATCCACGCAAGTAAAATCATTATCAGGAGTGATAATCCCCATCTTGGAGGCTCTACATAACAATTCAGTGTTTGACAGAACACCAAAAGAGTTTTTATTGATGGGTTGAGGATTACCTTCCAGATCTTTCTTCTTAGCCAGATTGATAGCTCTGTTTTCAATGTTCTCCTGCAGCCCCTGAACATTACGCTTGCTAAACCTCAGGACTGCTTCAGGAGCAAGAGGAGGAGTGGGAACAATCTCATCCAAGCATTCAGAGGGAGGGAGCTGTACCAAGTACTCACTAGAAATCTTCATCTTTGGATCTATCTCACCCTCCACCTCCATTACCTGAGAGGAGTTAGTAACTACAGCAGCATAAGATAAA
The DNA here is from genome assembly GCA_039707655.1 of Elymus sibiricus. Taxonomy (NCBI): domain Eukaryota; kingdom Viridiplantae; phylum Streptophyta; class Magnoliopsida; order Poales; family Poaceae; genus Elymus; species Elymus sibiricus. Next base: position 73,528,727 of record CM077670.1, on the reverse strand, counting down.
GACCGACAAGAAACTAGGGTGATATTCACCTGTACCTCTGGAGACTTGGCAAACACAGGCTCAACAGGAGCATGCAGTGCCGCAGCATCCACAGAGACAATCCAGGTGGAGTTCTCAACCCCTTTTTCCATAGAGAGCTCATGTTCTTTAACAAACTGCTCAATGAACAAAGTATTGTCTTCCTCACTTTCAGAAGAAGCAGACATTTCCTTTTCAGGAGGTAGCAAACGAAGTTTAATGAAGTTTAATTGTTTGTATGAGGAAGCCACTTAATTGTTTGTATCCTCTGAAGTTTAATGAACTCGTGATGCCTAGTTTCTTAGTTCAGTTGTGTACTTCCCTTGGGTTGATGCAAATTCAGTGCATATCAGAATCTACTCTACTCACTACGGTAAATCCAACCATGGAATGTCCAGGAATTAGTGAGGCAAGGTTCAAGAAGAAGGATCCAGTGGAAGATCGCGAGACAATTTGTCTGGATGGATGGATCTTGTCTTCAATATGGCTTCTATTTTTGGTTCCTTTTTTGCCTAGACATATACTCCATTGAAATTGGCTCTGTGAGCCATGCCACAATACGATTATGAAACAATTAATTTACCTGAAGAATAAATACATATTTCTTTTTTATACTATTTTAATAAGTTTCAACTATATTAGGATCAGACACTGCTATTTTGAAAATTTAATATTCGCAATCTTAACGAGGCAAAAACAATTGGGCTGTTTGGTTTTTGTCACGTAGAAACCTTCCCATTTTTTTTATCTCAATGCTTAAATTTTCGGAAGTCTTGAATTCCCTTTTTCACCATTGAGTGGTTTGAACATTTTCAAGTTTTAAAAAAAATCACAATTGAGTGGTTTCAAAATTTTCAAGTTTCAGTTTATTCTATTCAGAATATCTCTCAATGTTTGATATTTCCATGTTTTAGAAAATTCCTGTTCAAAAAATTTCATGGTCTTCACTTCTAATTGAGTGGTTTGAACATTTCAAGTTTAAAAAAAAATCACAATTGAATGGTTTGAAAATTTTCAAGTTTCAGCTTATTTTATTCAGAATATCTCTCAATGTTTGATATTTTCATGTTTTAGAAAATTCCTGTTCAGAAAATAAGTCATGTGTGTATTAAAATATCGATCTTATAGGCTAATATAATATTTGAATCTGATAGCTCAGTACAAATATGAAAAAAATCAATAACTTGGCGTAAAACAACTTACATGGATAAATACACTAAACATGTGCCTAACAGAAACTACTTATAGCTCTATGAATATAATTCTGTTTCTTACCTTTGGGTAAACAAGGAAAGACTATTACATACCTCCAAATATGAGCTAATATTTCCAATTCATGTTTTTCCACATATAATTCAAATATGTGAATTAACATAGTAGATTGGACCCGCACGAAAGGAGTTTCAAAATCACCTTGAAATGTTCAGTACTGTAAAACTGAAATGTCCTTAAAACAGTGTTATATGATCTAGAGATTATATATAGTTTGAGGATGAAAATCGCCTCAAATACTGGTACTCATATAAAGCAGCATCTATAGGAAAGACTAGAAGATCTTAATCCGTTTTTCTTTTTTATTTCTGAAGGTATTGCTAATAATTCAGATTTGGCAAAACCAGATGACCTATATGGTATGCCAAATATGGCAGAAGGGCCACATACCTTGGAAGTAATATCATCAAATTTGAGTCATTAAGCTCTCCATATGGCCAACCAGGTTCACCAGAGCAATTCGATATAAAAGTAATACAAAATGAAAGAACTAGAGAATAATTCAGACAAATTTACTCACAGAGGCAATAATGCTCTCGTAATAATCTAACCTTATGGTGCAAGCAGAAAACGACTGCAATGCAAGTTATTGCACCACCCACAACCCACTTTATACTTTGGTTAAGAAAATAATTCAGAAAAATAGAACCTGGAAGTTGCATGTGATAGTTTATTAATCTACATAGTAGGAAGATATTATACTCGAAAACCATGGCCACTGCTCAATACGGCAAGACACTTATACACTTCACATATAAGGTCACCTAAACATTTAGGGCAGAACTATAGATACATTTATCTTTTTGCATGCGGCGACGAATTTCGTAGCTATTGGTGGGTAGTTGCACCACAACCTTATGTTGCATCAAAGAACATATCAAGAAATAAACTAAAATAACTAAAAGCAGCTCAAATCCTGTACGGGGACAAAATGAAGAGAAAATGGGAGAGAAATCAGGGATCATAGAAATATGAAGCTCATAATTCTGAAGTCATATGAATATAACAGCGCAAATCATGACTTAAGACATGTTCAAGAAGGAAAATGTTGGACAACTTATGAAGGATATTCTGAATTCTGAAACCTATCTAAGAATTTGGGGAGGTTTATTCCAATTTTGTAAGTGAAAATTAGGTATCATACATTAAAAAAAAGGTATGCAAAAGCCATTCGACTGCTTTTTCAATCTGAATTTAGAACTTTTGCATACACCTATATGTACTGCAATTATTAGTTCATAAATTTGACAGTGCATAAACTTTAAAGCACAACAATTAACTTAACTACAACTCCAACAGAAAAATGAAACATTTGGTTAGTCAAGATGGATATACTAAAACAATTAGCATTGGCTTACCAGGAACTAATAGGACACACTGCAGATCACTTACACATGAGAAAATAGAGAAGTGTCCTTGTCAACACACAGCATGATGTAAAACAAATGGCTACATACAACCTAGTGCTTGGATAAGTTTCAATTAAATCATACAAACTAAATAAACATCAAGTAATCAAAGTTCAGAATAGAGTAGATCGACCTTAATGGCACCTCACGCATCAATCAGTTGAAAATTGATCACAATATTAAATGAGCATTACCCAGTCCATAAATCCCACCAAGCCTGTCACTAGAGAAATCTTAATCGCAACAATCAGAAAATTGCAGGTCTCAAACAACTAACGCTTAGAAAATTCTAAATCTGCAAATACAAAAGATAAACATTATATAACCATGACCTACCAATTGACATTAATATAAATCTATTAAGGCAATGGGTTTACCAAAAATAATTGAGATTATCATATAGGCCAGAATAAAGTGAAAGATAACAGAGACGGTGGAGGCAATGCCAGTGCTGCAGAGGTCACAAAACAGTAGCCCGATGTGAGTGCACATCGCAACTCAGCTTAAGTAGATCAATTCATTTATCAAAGAAGCCGATTACATCCTAACTTATCGACTTGAACACATGAACAGGACTCTGTAACAGGGCTCATCAATTGGCATAAACACATCGAAAGACAACCAGAGGAGGGACTCTTGCTACAAAACTTGGAAGATTCGAGTAGATGACAACTAGGTAGAAGAACTCCTCGCCATCAGCACCAATCAGCGCTTCCTCTTCCCTGCTTTCGCCTTCCAGCACATCCTGCTGGGTGTTTTTGACTTCTAATCCAATTACTTCTGGTTGCCTCCTCAACACTCAGCAACGTGAAGGCCATCGGTGAGTTTAATTCGGTTGTAGGTGCTCCGACATTGACAGAAAAACAAGAGAAAACAAGTTATTCATATGGCCTGAAAAAAACTCTGCAATGAACACGAAGAGAAGGGGGAAAAAATCGAACCTTCTTCAAGCGATTTGGGCCAGCACGACAGGAAGACCACGGGGATTTGGATGATACGACTAGATGACCGTCCAGTAGACCAGCTCCTCGACAGACGTCTCCTTTTCACTCCCTTGGCACTCCAGGATTTCTTCTGCGACTACTGCCGGAGCTGTCTCCTGGTCACGGCTGTTCTGCGACTCCGTCACGACGAGGCAGCCGCGGTGGAAGGAAGAGGGAGATGGGCCTCGCCGACGGCGCAGGGCGAGGCTGCGGTCCAGGATCGCCGACGACCAACCTGCAGCCTCGGAGTCGTCGGCGAGAAGGAGATCCTCGCAGCGGTCTCTCTTCTTCTTCTCGGCGGGGTCGCGCATCTGCGCCGGCTGGATGGGATCCACGAACGTGAAAGAGCCGTTCATGACGAGCATGGCGTTCGCGCCCTGCAGTGGGATCTCGACGGACGACATACCGGCGGCTGTGGAAATCGAAAACCTAAATCTGGCTTCGAGCAGCGAGAGCGCGGGAGGAAGGAGAGAGTTGAGCGGAAGCAAAGATGGAGAAATTATCTCTACTCCTAACGGAGCAGTTGGTAGTCTTTGTTCCAGGTTTTTTATCGTCCCACCTCCCACTTCGTCTGGTTTTTTTTCGCCCCTCCTCCCACCTCCCACCTTTGTCTGGTTTTTTTCCTTCCCACCTCCCACCTCGCACGTACGAAAACAACATACTGAGCACCCTCACGCTAAAAAAAAAGGGACGGACGCCAAAAAAAAACCGGTCGAAGCGGGGCGAGCACCCTCGCACGACCTGGTAGCGAGGACCTCTCAGACGAACGAGGCTGCCCTCGCTACGTACGTCCATCGAGCCGCCGCCGCCACCGATCTCTACACCGCCGCCGCCGCCGATCTCTTCACCGCCGCCATCGCCGCCGCCGATCTCTACACCGCCGCCGCCGTCGCCGATCTCTTCACCGCCGCCGCCGCCGATCTCTACACCGCGCTGACCGTGAGACGCTGGCGCCGCCATCTCCCAGAGCAGCCGCTGACGCCGCTGATCTCTGAGGGGAGACGCCTGCGCCGCCGATCTCCTAGGGGAGACGCCGCCGTCCCCCAGATCGGGGCGGTTTCGACCCAGTGCTGGACAGATCGCATTTATATAAGGTAAATGATCCAATTTGACCTACACTGCCAGCATACCCAGTGCAAGCTACGAATCTCATCAGGTTTCGACCTTATACTGGACGCCTAGAGATGTTGGTTCCGTTGATCTGGCTTCCTAAACCTACAGGACCTCAAGAAAACTGGGGTTATCGTGGAGGGAGGAGGCGGTAGTCGTGCTAAAACTGTAGCTAGCTTAGTCGTGCTAAAGAAAAGGTGCATAATCTGTCCCACAACTGCTCTGTAACATAGTCTTTTCTGTAACAGATGCTCTGTAACAACTAACATAGTCTGCTGTAGTAGGAGGCTTCATTTTAATTGTTCAGTCTTACCTGAAGTCTGAATTCTAAATGCAACCAAAATCAGATAAGCAGTTGGGTTTGGGTGCGTAAGGTAGGAGTCGAGGCTCCACTGCTACTGATGGTTGGCATGGAGACGACAGCAACATGCCATCAAGGAAGGTAGCAGCGTGTGGGACATAGGCGGCGGCCTGTAGCGTGTTAGCAAAAGAGAATGTGAAAACTCGTTCGGCTTACAGTATTCCTCGATACAGATCTTTTGCTATAACATAAATGATTTCTATCATTATTCATGGCCCAAGGCGTGCTATAAAATTTGAAAACTTTCCCATCACATATCTATCTGTTGGTGTTTCAAGAGATTGATAGGTACAGTGGACATTTAGGTGAATAGTTACGTGATGTATTTCGTCAAATATTCTCTTATGTGTGTTTCATTATGATGTATTTAGCTGAATAGTTATCCATTGCTTGACTTGCTTATAATTCTGAGTACACAATGGGTACGGGTTGTTGTGATGGCCATTGATAGGTACATATGGGCAATCCACAAAGCAAAGCAACGGAACAAATGCCAGCGTCGGATGTACCTCCAGGTATGTGTTTGGCTATACATGTCAAACACGATCCCCTTATCTCTACTCCTAATGACATTTGTGAGTACTGGAGGTGTTGCAGGGCAGATGGAGGGGCCAAGTGTTGACGACTACAGCCCTGAGATTGTAGCCGTATCTGACGTCGTTGACGAGATACACCCAAGAAGTCCAGGTTTAAGTCTGTGGACATATAGACAACTTGATTTTTTACGTCCATCATATGCTTTTTATGGGATCACTCATAACTACAACAGACTATAGAGACGCACATCATATCTAACGGACCAAGCGTGTGACTTGTAGGAATGCATGGTACTCTTCCCCAACACACCAACTGTGATATCACAAATGTGCATCAACCTCCGAGTTTCATTCCAGGTAAGTATTAAACGTAATGTTGGTGCTTCGTTCTGTCCATTATTTGTTATTTTTGCATGATGCAGACAACCCAGCAGTCTCTTTCATAAATAATGAAGCTTCGTTGCCGGTGCCCAGTAATCTCACTCACGTTTATTCCGCAGATGTAGCACAAAGTTCAAGTGGTATTTCCTGATACGTCTTTCGTATGAACTAATTATGGGTTTATTTTCATCAATTGCCCTGACTTATGGCTTTTATGTTTTTTCAGTAGCTTTGAATGTCGCCAAGCAAACTTTGAAAAATGGGAGGTCAGACGAAAAAAGGGAGCAGTATAACGCCCGGAGGCGAGCTGCTTATCGGAAGAAAAAAGAGGATGGTACGGTCAAGCGCCAAGATGAAAATCAACCTTCCCTTCCAATGTCTGGTATGATTGATTAATGTTTCAGCAATACAATGAACAATGAATATATATTAAGTAGTCATTGCATACGTTACATGCACTGTAGTGGTTCATCTAGCTTCATTCTTTCTCGATAGAGATATCTCCTTTAAAACCGGATGTTACCCACCTCATCTTTGTCATGGGACCCTCGCTCCTTCACACCGTGCTTCCCCACGGACCGTCGAGGAGTCTTCTACCAACCACCCCACTATCCACCCCGATCCTCCCCCTCCCGTGTTTGTGTCAATCCAACACCGCCATGAAGGGGGACGAGGCATGCACCACCCGTGACGCCTTCTCTCCCGAGCCAAGAAGGCACATCCGATGTCTCCCCAACCATTGCCATGTTATAACATACATTTGAATGTCGTCTTTAACCACGAAACAAAAATAGAATGTCCGTTGTTGGGTATGCAACTGATACACCATCGTGTTTGTTATTAACACTTGAAGCAGCCAACCAATGCATTTACCCTTCTATCCTAAACGTGTCATGCAATTTAGTGGTTCAGCTAGCTTCATTCTTGTTTATCGGGTCCTGCGTCGACTACTCTCACTCTGGTTTCTTTAATGACAAAGAACTAGCTAGCGTGCAATGTATCCAGGAGGAAAAGAGGGAGCTTATAAACGCAAGGCGGCGGGCAACTTATCGGAAGAAAACGGTTGAGGGTACCATCAATCTACAAGATGATGTGCAAAATAATCCCCGCCCCACTCTCGGTGATATCACTAATGAGAGGCAACCAACCTCGGTGATACCTGGTTTCTCTAATGATACGGAATTAGAGAGCATGCAACATGATAAGGAAGAAAAGTTGGATACTGCGAGCAAGCTACAAGATCATGTGCAAACTGTTCCCATACCCCCTCTCGGTGACATCACGAATGTTCATCAACCTCACCACGCGATATCAGGTACAGTTGTCAAATTTTGCAACGTCGTCTATACATGACTCGTACTCGATGTATAGATTCAGTTGTTCTTCTGGCTTCATTATTGTTGAACAATTAAGTTCTGATTATGTCCTGAATGACACCAGGAGCTGTCCTGAATGACACCAAAAACACTAGACGAAAACGCATAGAAGAACGCAACAATAACATTGTAGAAGAAAAAAGGGAGAAACGAAACGCCCAGAGGCGAGCTGCTTACCGGAAGAAAAAAGAGCAGCTTATCCAAGATGAAAATCTGCCTCCCCTTACGATATCAGGTACGATTGTTTTATGTTTCATCTTTACGATGATAGTATATATGTATAAATTAATCGTTACATAGATTGACGCGATGTCACTAGCTTCATTCCTGTTCAACAATGAAGTTCTGAGTATATTTCCACACTGTTGTGGAACCAGCTAACCCAACTAGCTCCACCTATACATCATTCTCACATGATGATGCACCATTTTCTCCTTCAACTACAATCACATCTGGTGTCATTCATGACAAAGACCTAGCTAGGAGGCAACGTGATAATGAACGCAAGTCTAGATTAACAGACGACCAAAAGGAGCAGAGAAACGCACGGATGAAAGCATATTATCGGAAGAAAATGGATGAGGGAACGACAGATGATAGAGAAAAACTTAATCAAAAGATACGAGAGAAGCGCATGCAACGTCGAAGAAGCATGAATGTGATTGAGAAGGGGAAGTCAAGTGCTCAGAGAAAGGCAAAATATGCTTCAAGGAAAAACACCCCGTGTGCTGAATCCATCGCGATGCCATGTCCAGATGTGACTAGCACAACCTCCCACTCTCGGGCTTTCACCTCACGCGCATCACCCGTCTCTCAGGCCGCCGAAGCCGCTTCACCTGATGGCAGACCGGCGACGAGCATGCCGACTTACGCTCTCGGTACCGATGGTAAGGAATGGCTATGTCACAATCTCCCACGCATAATTCAGTTGTACCCTCTTTTGTCACAATATTGGCTATTGTCACAATCTTTTCAATGATGTCGCAGAAGACACGGAGGCATTCCTTAGCCGCATAATGGGCGATGATCCGATACCACCTGACTTCATGGATGACGAGTACTATCTATTTGGCGCCCAAGGTATGGTCAACGGTGAACAAGCACACGGTGTAACTTTTTTTTATTGAAAATATTAGTAGACGATGTTCTGAATGCGATGTTTCAACAAATGCCCGCAGGATCCGATGTTGAGAGCATGGATGGAGGCGAAGCCGCGAGCATGTCCAGCGCTGAGCGTATCGACATTGATCCATTCGACTATGTCTACTCAAACCTCCCCGACTGCACACACATCCTGAAGCATGCCGCGAACTGCGACCACTGCAAGGCCAAGAAGTTTGAGTCCGAGACCGACGGCTTTTGCTGTCGCAACGGGCAGATCGAGCTCAAGGAACCGGATCCCATACCAGAGCTAATGAGGCTTTGGTCCAGCACGGATGCGGACTCTAGACACTTTCGGGAGAACATACGGTTCTTCAACGGCCGCTTCTCCTTCACAACCCTGGGCGTCAGCCTTGATGAGAACTACACAAACATGAAGTCTGGGGTGTACATGTTCCGGGCGCACGGCACCATCTACCACAACGTGCATTCCTTCGGGCCAAGCTCCCGTCTAGAACATCTCCAGTTGTACTTCTACGACGACGACCCGAACCTGACCCATCGCAAGGCTGCCACCAAGGATATGGACCAGAATGTTGTCAAGAAGTTAGTGGACATACTCCGGGGAAACCCGTACTCCCAGCAGTTTAGGAGTTTGGGTGCACACAAGGACAACCTTGACGATTACAGGATAGACCTCAACACCGACCAGAGGCTTGACCAACGGAAATATAATAGACCGGTGTCATCTGAGGTCGCTGCAATCTGGGTCGAGGGCACTGACCTAGCGAAAAGGTTTGATCGTAGGATTACACTTTGCGGTAACGACAACCAGAGGCATAGTATACATGTGACTGATGGCTCATATGACCCGTTGTCTTATCCACTCTTCTACCCAAGGGGGGAGCTCGGTTGGCATCCGAAGCTACCTAAACGGAATGTCCCTTGGGAGGTTGTACAACAACCAAGAGGGGGCCATGATGATATGGATGCAGGTATGCCTTTTGCGTATTCTGTCGTTCTGATAAATAGTATAATTCTCATATGAATCCTAATTTCCGCGTTACTCATCCATTTTCCAGAGGGGAATAGCAGGTTATGCGTCTCCGTGAGAGACTACTACTGTTACAGGCTGCAGACACGGCCTGCGATATTCAATCCCATACTCTGTGGAGCACGATTGCTCCAGCAATGGGGGGTCGACATGTACATCAAGATTGAGAGTTGTAGGTTGAAATGGTATAGGAAGAACCAGACGAAGATCCGTGCCGACCTATATAAAGGAGTTGTTGATGCGATCACATCCGGGGAGACACGAGCAAGCGCTGTTGGAATAAGGATAGTGCTCCCTGGAACGTACCCAGGTGGCGACCGTGACATGAAGCGGAGGCATATGGATGCCATGGCAATTGTCCACACATACGGGAAGCCTGACGTTTTCTTGACAATGACCTGCAACCCTAATTGGGAAGAGATAACGAATGAGTTGTTTCCGGGTCAGACAGCGCAAGACCGCCCTAATCTTGTGGCTCGCGTGTTCCATGGCAAGCTAGAGGTTATGAAAGAGATGTTGTTCAAGAAGCACATACTGGGTGTTGTTGTCGCGTATGTATACGTAGTCGAGTTCCAGAAGAGGGGCCTCCCCCACGCACACTTTCTGTTGATCATGGATTCAATGTATAAGCTGGTCGTTCCTGAGCAGTACGACCGACTCATTTCCGCCGAGCTCCCAGACAAGCAGAAGTATCCGGAACTCTACGCCTTAGTAGTTAAACATATGATGCACGGACCGTGCGGTGCTCTCAACCCCAAAAATGTGTGCATGCAACAAAACGAGTGCAAGTGCAGATACCCGCGGCCGTTCAATGAAAACACGGCACAAGGCAAGGACTCATACCCAGTTTATCGGCGTAGAGACGATGGTCGGCAGGCTAAGGTTCGGGGTAAAATGTTGGACAACAGATGGGTTGTGCCTTATAACCCTTACCTTCTGCGGATGTTCAATTGCCACATCAATGTTGAGGTCTGCTCCAGCATAAAGGCCGTCAAATACCTTTACAAGTACATATACAAGGGCCATGATAGGGCTTCTTTCAGCATCGACCAGCCCGACGCCGATGGTAACATTGATGAAATCAAAAGATACATCGACGCGAGTTGGGTTACTCCTCCGGAGGCGATGTGGAGGATATTTGGCTTCCCCCTATGTGCCAACTCCCCATCTGTCCTACAGTTGCCTCTTCATCTCCCGAATATGCACAGGGTGGCATTCAATGAGCAAGCTGACTTGAACGACGTTGTTGCCTCTGAGAATGCGCAAAAATCCATGTTGACGGAGTATTTCAAGGCTAACCAGGTCCACCCGTGGGCTAGGAATATATTGTACAAGGATTTTCCTAGAAGCTTCACATGGCAGAAGGGACCGAAGTATTGGAAGCCGCGGGAGGAGCGTACTCAAATAGGTCGAATCGTGTCTGCCAATCCTGCGGAAGGGGAGCGATACCATCTGCGTGTGCTGCTAAACCATGTTACGGGAAAGACATCCTTCGAGGACCTGCTCACCATGGACGGAAGGCTATGTGGGAGCTTTCGAGAGGCTGCTGAGAGGTTGGGGCTCATCGAGGCAGACAACACGCTTGACGATTGTCTTACCAAGGCAGAGCAGTGGGCGATGCCGTGTTCGCTGAGGAGGCTCTTCGCAACAATCTTGGTGCATTGTGAGCCAGGTGATGTGCGTGGTTTATGGGATAGGCATTTTGAGCCTATGTCTGATGACTATCGTCGATCACACACGTGCCCGAATGAGGTGGAGCAGATGGTGTTGCTTGACATTAGGGGTATGTTGCAGTCCATGGGCAAAGACATAGTTGAATTCGATCTTCCGAGCATCGATGATACGTTCGACCCAACCGGGGGCGAGGCCAGAGAGGTTATCGAGGAATCCACCGTCGAGTTTGACGTGAACGACACTAAATTGGCATCATCGCTAAACTATGAGCAGAGGGTTGCATACGACGAGATACTAGCGGCAGTTGACCGCGGTGATGGGGGTGTATTCTTTGTTGATGGGCCGGGAGGTACAGGGAAGACCTTCCTGTATAGGGCGCTACTCGCCAAGGTTCGGAGCGAGGGCAACATTTCTATCGCTACCGCAACGTCGGGTGTCGCCGCTTCTATCATGCCTGGAGGCAGGACTGCCCACTCGAGGTTCAAGATCCCTTTGAGCTGCGACGATGGTGCCTCATGCAGCTTCACCAAGCAGAGTGGGACCGCCAAGCTACTAAGGATGACCTCATTAATACTATGGGACGAGGCCACCATGACTAAGCGACAAGCGGTCGAGGCACTGGACAACAGCATGCGCGACATCATGGGAAGACGGGACCGACCCTTTGGAGGAAAGACTATTGTTTTTGGCGGGGACTTCAGGCAGGTGCTTCCGGTCGTCAGGAGAGGGTCTCGGGGTCAGATAATCGACGCAACCCTCCGAAGTTCTCATCTCTGGAAGGGTATGCGCCAGCTAAGGCTCGTCACCAATATGAGGGCTCATAATGACACGTGGTTTGCGGAATACTTGCTCAGGGTAGGCAATGGCACCGAGGAAGCTGACGATCAAGGCAACATACGACTCCCTGAGGATATTTGTGTGCCGTCTACTGGCGAGGATGACGACCTGGAGAAGCTGATTGACCATGTATTTCCGAGTCTAGATGACAACATGTCTGATCCGAATTACATGACTTCTCGCGCAATCCTCTCCACGACGAACGACAACGTCGACAAGATAAACATACGCATGATAGAGCGTTTCAAGGGAGAAGAAGTGATCTACCATAGTTTTGACAGTGCAGAGGACGACCCATATGGCTACTACGCCCAAGAGTTCCTGAATGGATTGACTCACAATGGTCTGCCACCACATGTACTCAAACTGAAGCTGAACTGCCCTGTCATACTTCTGAGGAACATTGATCCGGCCAATGGACTGTGTAACGGTACGAGACTTGTGGTCCGAGGTTTTGAGAGGAACGCCATTGACGCAGAAATCGTGATAGGACAACACGCGGGTAGGAGGGTATACCTTCCTCGAATACCCCTATGCCCGTCTGACAACGACATGTTTCCATTCAAGTTCAAGAGGAAGCAATTTCCTATAAGGCTTAGCTTTGCTATGACGATTAACAAGGCTCAAGGTCAGACCATCCCGATTGTTGGCGTGTACCTACCTAATCCGGTGTTCTCTCATGGTCAACTCTACGTCGCGTTGTCTCGAGCCACCGCAAAGAGAAACATAAAGATCCTCATTGAGAAGGAGAAGGAGAAGGAGAAGGAGAAGGGCAAGAAGCAAAACAGTAAATCAAAGAAGCGAAAAAGGCCTACCGTATTCTTACAGACCTTGATGAAGAACATCGTCTATAAGGAAGTCCTTACAGGCTGAAGTCCGCACTTAAGAAATTTTGCCACTCTTCGGAGTTTTTGTACACATCTTTATCTTTGGTTGTTAGCATTTGAGCTTTATTATGTTTATAAAAAAGTGAAATATTAATAATATTACCTCGGATTTGTGACTTTGCAAGTTGCCAATTGTAGACGGGCGTGACAAACCTTCTACCTGCATCCTATGTATTTAAACGTACGCGAACACTATGTTTTTCTGCACAAGTATTGCACACTGTCTGGGTCATGATGATGTTGTGAAACTAGACTCCACTTGAGTGTTCCACATTACAGAAAAACTTATGTTGCGGCCCCAAAGCAGGCACGCACAATGTCCCAATTTTTTTTTTGCAGCATAGTTGTTTCTTAGTTCATTTATGCTGTGTCTGCTTGTTCCTTTGACCCTTTTTTTAGGTAGCTTGAACTAGACTACAACCTGGTGAACTCCATCTAATGTTTAAGAAATGAAAACAGTAGCAGCATCATCATTGTTGAGGCTTTCTATTTGACAGCCTTGTTTCTGGCATAGGCATGGTCAAATCGTGCTACGGAGAATTACTTGTAGTCTAGCTTATTTTTCCTTTTGATAGATTGTTTATGTATATTATTTTTTTTGACAGTATGCACTAATTTGTGGATAGTTGTTTTGAAATCAATCATGTACTACATCAAAGTAAAATGTTGTTGCGTACATGTCACACACTCCAGCCTTCACTCTTTGCTGACCATTAGCAGAAGATGTGAAGTTGACCATTAGATTGGGTGCTGGTTGGGCCGTGCTGGATAGCTAATTTGGGCCTTGGATCGGCAATGTTTGCTCTACCGAAAAACATATATATATATATATTAAAGTGTATATATATGTTTGCCCAAAAAAAAGTATATATATACGCCTCAAAAAAATAAAGAGTGTATATATATTAATTAAACATGGTTCATGAAAATAAATATTTTTATACGTATTAGATATATTCAGAGTATCAAAAAAAAATCACAATTTTGAGAGAAGAAACCGATATACTTGGTTTATATTGGATTGCTTGCATGTTCTTATCTTTTGTTGGAAAATTTTTCTTAGCCTATATAAATAATTTAAAATGATTTAAGAAATTTCAGATGACTATTTATTTATATATCAACATTATAGTTGGATGTTTTCTCTGAGAAAATGCTATATCTTTTTTTAATAGATGTTTAGTTGGAACATCGCTCAATTTGTTACACGGACATGTCGTCAATTTTTCTTTTTGTTATCAATTTATATTGCAAGTGAAGTTGACTTCAATTATTAATTAATTGTGTACGTGCTATATTTTCTGTATGTGTGAAAGTTAGCATGCATTATCTTTATATAACTCTTGCAAAATATTTCAAGAGCCCGTGGCAACGCACGGGCATTCTACTAGTCGATCTGGGCGACGGGTTAGAGGGTACGGCTTTATACTACTTAGTATCGAAAACAAGTCGAATACGTATACGTATTTTATACCGTAAACAAGTTGAATACGTATTTTATACCGTAAACAAGTCGAATACGTATTTTCTTAGGAAATTGGTAAGGGCTCTGATTTATTTATTTTGAGCAAAAGGTAAGTCCTTTTTTTTTGACGCAAAAAAGGTAAGTTCTTGGATGACACGCGTCACCAGCATCTTGGTACGTGAAAACTTTTTTTTTTTGAGAAAATCGTACGTGAAAACTTGTGGCGCTCGGGAGCGCCCGGAAGAGAGACGGGCTGGCAATATGGGCCGCTACTGGGCCAAGTTCTGTAACGTGCGCAAAAAGCACAAAAAAATGGGGCCTACACTGTCACATAATAATTTCTGATTAAAAAAAACATAATAATTTCTGAAAATTCTCAAAAAAATCAATAATAATTCTTGTATTGCATAAAAAACATAATAACTCCTGTATTGCCTAAAAAACATAATAATTCCTGTAGCCCTAAAGAAAACATAATAATTCTTGTTGCTCTAAAAAACATAATAATTCCTATTCTGGTAAAAAAAATCTTGTACTAGCCGCCACCGCCAAAATTTCCGTTGCCGCCTCGGTCCTCCTCCTCTTCCCCGTCCGGTGGACTCGTCGGTGGCAAGAGGAGTGGGGACCCGTCCATTTCATTTTCGTTGTGGCTAGCAATATGGGTCACCACTGCGCCGAGTTCTGTAACATGCGCAAAAAGCAGGAAAAAATGGGGAAGCGGCTATTCTTCACCTCGGCTTATCTACACCCGGGTGTGAAAAGTAAAATTTTAAAAAATAGCAAAAAAAAATCTGAATTGTTTTGTGGTGCAAGATGCTCAAATGTGTGATGTTCTTGAAAAATTTCAGGTTGTTTGGACATTCAGGAGCTCGTGGCAAAAAAGACAAATTTCGGGTGTATGAGAAACTTTTGAAAACAACATTGTTCATGCCTGATTTTGTCTTTTTTGCCATGAGCTCCCCAATTGTCCAAAGAATCCAACATTTTGCACGAACATCACGCATTTGAACATCTTGCACAACAAAAATATTCGATTTTTTTGCTTTTTTATTATTTTACTATTCGCCGGGGTGTAGATGAGCCCGGGCGCCGAACTGAATTTTCGAAAAAATGAGGCCTACACTGTCACGTAATAATTTTTGTATCGCCTTTAAAAACATAATAATTCCTGTAGCTCTAAAGAAAACATAATAATTCGTGTTGGTCTAAGAAAACATAATAATTCATGTTATGCTAACAAAGAATCTTGTACTAGCCGCCGCCGCCTCGGTCCTCCTCCTCTTCCCCGTCCGATGGCCTCGTTGACGGCAAGAGGAGTGTGGACCCGTCCGTCATTTTATTTTTCTCAGTTTTTTCCTTCTCTGGCGACATCGATGAGGTGGGTGCGATGATGGCCTATCCGGCGCCATCCGATCCGGCGACGACGTTCGATCTCTCCCTACCTCGGCGATGTCCGATCCGGCGCCGACGAAGGGCTTGTGAGAGTTTGTGTCCCCAGATCTGTTGTTTCCCTTCAGATCTTGACAGCTCATGTGTCTTTCGAGAAGAGTTTTCGGCTGGCTGCTGGTGTGGCGACTTCAACATCTTCTTCTATGTTGTTCTGTGGCTTGGCCCGGTTTCTCCGACCCTCTGAACTAGTGGTGATTGATTTTAAGCATGTTCTGCGTGGGGTGATGCTCGATGTTGCTTCGGCGATTTATAAATCTCATCTCAAGGGGCGAGTGGCTATTGCAGTTTTCAAAGCCTAGTACGGCGAGGGCGTTTGCAAGTGTCACTTTTCTTTACTGTTGGGTCAGTGCAATTTTCAATCTCCGGTGGGCGATGTACAATCGGAGGAAGAAGAAGATTAGTCCATTTTTAATGTAATTTTATCTTTTACTAGTGTTCTACGTCCAGTTGTCTATCCATTGTACTGGTCTTTGTTTTCCTCGATATTAATCAGATCTAAGATGTCCTTGGGCTCTTTATTAAAAAAGAATCTTTTACTACCCCTGATTCTAAATATAAGACGTTTTTGCAGTTCAAGTTAGAGGGTGTAGTTCTAAAAGTAACATAATGATTCTTGTACCGTTGGAAAAAAGCACAACAACATCTATATCTATATCTATATACCAAATATCAAAGGGGGAACTGTTTCTGACAAGTTTTTTTGTACATCTAGGTTTCACACGTCGAGGTTTGTCATCCACCTACTTCTCATGGTAAGAAAATCACTAGAAAAAAAAATCAATTACAGACCAGAGCAAAAAAAGGGGGGAATCCATACAATCCTCCGAGCAAACGGACATGATTTCCATCAAGACTATGTCCTCAAAGCAAACGAACATAGTTTCCATCCAGATTGCCTGCCTGATTCCCTACACCTATATATATAGAGAGAGGGGTATCGATCTAGATATCAAGGTGTTGGAGACGATAGATGCCCGGCGAGGAGTAGAGGCTGACGGAGGAGAAGGTGCTTGAGGAGGGAGGGAGATCGATCTACATATCACTGTAGGGGAAACGATTGGTGCCCAGTGAGGAGTAGAGGATGACGGAGGAGGAGGCGCTTGGGGAGGGAGGGATATCAATCTAGATATCACGGCAGAGGAGACGATCCATGCCCGGTCAGGAGCAGAGGATGACAGATCAGGAGGCACTTGTGCCGCCTTTGAGCCGTCTATGGTGGCCATCGGCAAAATCCTGATCCTACGTCAGAATAAGCACGCTGAGGTGGTCAGGGCTGTGGACAAAGGCGTTCCAGCTGCCGGACGAACAAGTCAGTGTCATCGTCCCAACCGACGGTTCGACAACTCCAGACAGAAACGCTGCCATATAGAAAAAATAGTCGGTTCAAGGAAACGCTACCATGGCAACCACATCGACCATATGGACCAATCAGGGGGAAGGTCGCATCATTCAGCGTCTAGCTCGGATCATGCATCTGAATCACAAGTATGTGGGCCCTAACTGGATCAATGCTACTTAAGAAGAAGCGCAAGAGGATGGGAATGCATCAAGTGGATCACGACAACGGCTAGGCGGCTTTTTTACATTTCTTCTTTTACCTGTAGTGCAAAGTTGTATCTGAGAGAGACCACCCCCTGTATCCGATCAAGTGAATGCAATAGAGGGAACTAGATCTTAAAATCATGGCATCAGAGACCAACCACTACCCTTCCACCACCTCCGCCACCATCAATGTTGGATACTCACCTTCGGAAACATGCCCGTGAAGCTTTGGTCGCATCCATGGACCCTGAGCTTCGTGCCTACCTCGACAAGATGAACTCCAACGTGATCGACCACGCCAACAAGCAGGACGACTTCTCACCGGGGAGGGGGCGTCGGCTTCCACTCTCAAGGCGCTTGACGTGCAGATGGCCCGGATCGACTCCCTCGCCGCATGGAAACCAGAGCTCAAAGCACGCTTCGCCAAGCTGGATCTCTTGGTCTTTGTGTTGTAAGTGGCATCCCCTGCAGCCACACCGAATACGGGTGGAGCGCCTCACACCCCATCGCCCCTCGCAGCGCAAGGCAGCCTCCACAGGCAGTTAAGCCAAGGCGCGATGCTTCTCGCCGGGGAGGGGGCGTCGGCGATCCTCAAGTCGCCAGCGTCAACCCCTGTCACGGGTATGCCCGTTGCTCCTTCTATGTTGCCTGTTACGGGATCATCTCAAGTGATAGCCACCCTCAGTCAACCGCCACCGTCCATGACGTTCCCAATTTTCACCGGGGAACCCAACATCTCTGGAAGACACTTGTGAGCAGTACTTTCAGACGTTCTCCATGCATGAATCGTACTGGGTGCCCATGCCCATCCTCAGTTTCTCTAGCTTCATGAGCATTTGGTTGCAGTCAGTTCATTAGAAATTGACAGACATGACATCGGAATCGTTCGATGCTCTCCTATGCACGCGATCTGGTCGCGATAAGCATCAGTTACTGATTCGTCGGATCTATGCTATTTGCCAAACAAGTTCGGTTGCTGATTTTATCGAGCGATTCGAAACATTCACGAATCATTTGATATCTTATTCAGAGCTAACTCACGCGTATTTCTTCCTACACTGTGACACGGTTCATCGATCCCGTGCCTGCACCCACCGCCACGCCCCTCGCTGGCGGCCACTGCACCGTCCGCCGATGTCACTGACTGGTGGTTCTAGCAATTATCTATTTTTTGTTTAATTACAAAATATTAAAATGGATTTAGGGGAAGAAGTTTAAGGGAAGTGACAAAAGTTGATTTGAGAAACTTTCCTTAACTTCTACGGGAAGACCAAAAGACCAGTTTTACGGAAAGATTTTTAGAGCATGATTAATGCTATAGCCAACTGCTGGCTATAGCATGTTGCCATGTCATCTATAGCCAATGTAATAGTCAATACGTATAATAGTTAGCTATAAAAAATACTACTTTATCAACATCTGACCCACCTTCTATTCTCACAAAGCTTTTTGGAGCTCGTGGTACATCCGGCTGTAAATCTACAGCATGCTTCTCTTCTCTCTTTTCCAACTCAGCAATAATATAATATTTAAATCCTTATAGCCCGCTTACATCATCTTATTATACTTGTTCTTAAGTAAACTGTTGGAGTTGCTCTAACCCCCGGTGAGGTTGACTTGGGCCTTATACAATGCTAAGTGCTTATGCACAGGTGCTTAAGGAGAGAGAGCAACTTGCGTCACAAAAATTAAGTCTTCTCACAACGCAAAGTGCTTAGCGCCAGGTGCTTAAGTTGCATTAATGTTCACGTAGCACCTAGCCTGGTCTGGCACTTGTTCTGTCAAACGCTGCGCTAGCAGTGGTTTGAAGCACCGGTGAGCAGTTATTTCTCCCAGGCACCGGCTGGCACCGGAAGCAAAACTTTGCTTCTGTCTCCCTCCCTAAGCACCCCTCCAATCTAATCCTAGAAAAAAATCGGGTTTTTTTTTCTCTGGCACCTGTCTAAGCACCTGCCGTTGTACAGGGCCTTAGGGGTTGTTTGGATAGCTGGAATATAGAGAATCCGTTCTATATAAAACAGAAAAACGGCTTAACCGACTAAAACCACGTTTGGCTCTTCTAACTAATCCATGGATATGGGATTCCCATAAACCTGGAATTTCGGGTTTGTAGAAAAACGATTCGTATATCTCTCTAGCCGATCCCGGGATTCGTATATATCTCTCGTCGATCCTCGTTGGCACGTTCATCAGCCCAATGATTAGAATCTGCAGACGCCGGTGACCGACGACAGCCGCGATGAGCTCTCACTGGTGTGCCACACCTCGAGGCCGTCCTCCTCTAGCCGCCGGCCGCGCTTCTTCCGCGCCGTCCGTCTTGATCGTGGTCGCCGCCAAGATCAGCTCCTTGAGCATTCGCGTACATACGTCCACAGCCGGCGGACCAAATCAATCCAGCTGGTTCCCGTGGGTAGCTAGCTTCTACATGCACGCGTACGCGCCGTCGTTTCGTACGTTCTGCAGTCGGCCGATAAAATTGATCCATCCATTGCTCTCGGCAGAAAGGTTCTACATCTGCGTGCGTGTTCACGGCCGTAATTTCGTGTGTTCGGCAGCAAGCGGATCGAATTGATCCAGTGCTTGCCTCGGTAGCTAGCTTCTACATGGGCATGTACGCGGCTGTCCGGCGAGATCGATAAGCCAACTCTCCTGTACTTGCGTATCTCGACGGAATGTGACGGGAGAATGAGAAGATAACCGCAGAATAGAATAATCTGAATCATTATATCAAATAAGGAACTGACAAACACACTTTCCCACCCAAACGTAGTCTTATATAAACTGATTCTTAATAGAAAAAATAGTAAAACTGGTTTTGCTAAAAATCAGGTAAAAACTCGTTTTCTATAAACCAACACCTAATATTTGCTATCCAAACAACCACTTAGGATAGTCTCCCCAAATGTTTCCCCAGAAAAAGAAAATCAGTTTTCGTGCAGAAGGCCCGTTGCAAGGGGATGTGATTACGGTTGCCGTCGCCCACGTTCCTCGGCCCGACGCCGACGGCCGGCGGCGGCTCTCACCCTACGCATCGCCTCCCAGCGATCTCCTTCCTCGTCGCGCGCCTGTCTTCCTCGCCCCTCCAGGTACCGCCCCCCCACTCCACCCAAAATTATCCAACTCGAGTACTGATAGGTAATAATCCGTTGTCGGTTAGTGCTTTATACCAGGGGTGTAGAAATGCATGAGGTTATCTTGTTTAGATGTACTAGCAAAAGAGCCCGTGCGTTGCAACGGGAGAGAAAATAACACACGCTCTTAACCGAATAACCATGACTCAAGACCCTAATAGGTCCACGTCCTTTATTTTCACATGGCATCACATTTGTGTTGCCGACAGTGGCCTCAGTGCTCACATAACGAAAACGCGTTTGAATGTGGTCAGTCCTAAGGCATCTCTATCTCGCGCGCGCGCACGCACACTCGCTTGGAATAAGAAGAGAAATATGTTGTTTTTCCCCGCGAGGTTTTTCAGAGTTGTGCATGCGTGGTTATCGATGTTTTCTTTCCTCTCAATCTGGTTTTAATGGGTGTTTATTTACAATTCGGATCACCGCCGGTACGAAAGAACAATGGACCGTGCACTATAGATTAAGTTTGCACCAAAAATAATATTTTAAAAATATTTAACAGTTAAAAATAACATCATATTTAGATTCTACACATTTTTCTAATCAAATTTCATATATAACATGTTAAAATCGGAGTTACGGTTTAAAAGATATGGATAATTTTGTTTTAGATAAACTGCGGATTGATTAACCGAAAAGTCAGGGGGTTTTCTGTTAAAACAAAAAAAACGATTCGGCTGACTTAAATATGGACGGCGGGTTGATTACCTGAAATGTCAGGGGGTTTTCTGAGAAAATGCAAAATAACGGTTCGGCCGCGACTTAAACGTGTACTGCGGGTTCAATAAACAAAAAACATAAGGACTTTTTCGCAAAAATGGGCGACGACGGTGAGCCGACAGAAACACTCCGTGCTTTATTATTATAGGTAAAGATTAAATAATGTATAATCACTCTGAACTAGACTCGTTTTTTACACGAGTGCGTCCGTAGGTTGGGTGTCACTGTGAAATGGGTAGCTTCGAACTGGAAGTAGCACATGAATGGCCAGCATGCTGGAAATGGCCATATATGTCACCTTCAAGGTGAAGTGTTTACACTAGAAAAATAAACCTAGTCATATATGCTATGCATTTGTCGAATTTAGATGGGATGATAAACAGACGGATTTTGTCGACATGCTTTTATATATATTACCTGTGTGACATGAATGCATGCTTTTCTGTGCATACCTTCTTATTATTTTACCAATCGATGAAGTATTTAAATTATGATAGAGTAGATGGAGAGAGGTGCGAAAGCCAAGGCAAAATGGGATTCATTTGCACACAAAGTTTTTTGTGAGATCTGTAAAGAGGAGGTCAGTGCCGGGAACAGGCCAGAGGCATATTTGAATGCCACAGGATACAGGAATCTACATCAGAAGTTCTTGGCTAGGACAGGGAGAAATTATGAGAGGAAGCAGTTCAAAAACCGATGGGATTTCTTGAAGATAGAATATGGTCATTGGGCGACCTTTACACAGGCTGGAACTGGGCAGCAATGGGATAGCAATTTGGGAACATTAGATGCCGACAATGAATGGTGGGTGAAGCTCATTGAGGTAGTGTAGTGTACCCAATGGAGTATCTCCTTCCAAGTTTATGTAATTTACAAAACATGCTTATGCTAATAAGTAAATTTCTTCCTATTTTAGGACCACCAGAATTTTTAAAGTTTCGTAACGGAGCACCAGAAAACCTTGCTGAGCTTACAACCATGTTTGACAAGATTCATGCGACAGTTGCAACTTCTGCGATCCTAGATGAGCATGTAGAAGACCCCACCGATGTCTTTGAGGTTGAGGATGACAACAATTATCTGGAACTGGAAGTCAACAATGATCTGGAAAGTAACAAGGTATCTGGCCAGAAAGCAAAGGGAGCTGAAAAGCGGAGGGCTGCTGCCATTGCTGCTAGTCCGAAGAAGAAACGGAAGCAACAAAGAACTCTAAGGTTCAGGAGTTCAGGCATGTAACATAGGGGTTGTTTGGTTCACAGCCAGAGTTTGCCAAGCCAAAGTTTGGCAGCCACAGTTTAGTTGGCATGTGTTTGGTTTTTGCCACACTTTGGCTTGCCACACTTTATTGTCCCTATATGGCCCATTTGTCAAAGAATCAATCTTTTTGCCAACTTTTGCCAAAGTTTGGCATCAAATTTTTCCGCCACACTTTTGTGGCTGGCCATACTTTTGTGGCTGGCCACACTTTGACTTGGCAGAATTAGTCTCCAACCAAACAGACCTATAATGCCTGGTAGCACTTCGGTGACATCTTCTACTGATGTTCCAAGAGGCCATGGGATTAAAGACGTCATCAAGTTGGCTGTGCAATCTGGGGCTAAGGAATGCAGCGATCTGTTCTTCATGGCCACCAAGCTGTTCATGAATGTAGATTATAGAGAGATGTTCAGTGCTTTGGAGACCAATGAAGGAAGGCTCGATTGGCTGAACAGGATGCATGAAGAGATGAAGAAGAATTAATGTATTTGCTTCTCTCTTAGTACTAATCTTTTTCCGAGATGTGAGGATACGACTCATTTTCCCACACTTTCGGAATTAAAGTAGAAGTGAGACTTGAATCTTAGTGGGTTGGTTTGCAACCTTGTACGCCCACTGCTAAGGAGAGTTCTCGTGTGAAGTACTAATCCAACATTATTATGAACTCGCTTTTTCTGTGATTATGTGATATCAATGGATGGTAGGATTACTTCATGTTTTACAGTACACTAGCCTTTACATGTCTTCTGAAGTGCAGAAAATTTTGGAAAAAAAAATCTGATCATATCTTTAACCAAGGGGAAAGCTTTTGTCTTCACTTGTTTTACTGCTGCCCTTGGGCAGAACCAGTTGGCTCTAGGTAACTGTACTGTTCATCTACTGCACATAAGTTATTTTTCATTTATCTTAATTTGGAAAAGTCTGGTTATTTCTTCATTCTTTAGCTTGAGAAGCTTCTTTTGATGAATTAAAGTTGACAGTCGAAATATTACCTTGATATAGGCAAAGCATTTTTGTAGCCTTTTTGGAGTCAATTATATCTCCCAAATTGACGGTGTTTCCATCTCTTAATAACAATTTGTAGTTGTGTTGATTAGTTACCAGGTTTCTCAGGTTCTTGTGCATGCAGGCTCCTGCAGTTCCAACCCTGCAACAACAGCCATTCCCTGGGAATGGTCAACTAACCCAAGTGAGTTGTTTGGAACCACTGCTTGTAGAGAAGCTTATGTTTGATGCCTTTTTGAGGCATTTGATCTTTCTTGTCCACTTAATGAAGTAGTATCTCCAGTAACAGAGTGTACACAACAGTGCAAGTTTGAGTCAATTATGTCTCGCGAACTGATGATTTTTTCACCCACCGTGGTGGGTAGCCCTTTTTACTGCTGTGTCCATTTTTCACTTGCCTAGAGCTACTATGGTTTCTTCTTTTGGCCTGGGAGTTCAAAGCAAATTTACCCAAGTGCTCACACACACACACACACACACACACACACACACACAAACACACACGCAAAACAGAGACCCTGACCTCTCCCATGGGCAGTGGGATGGGCCTTTGCCAAAATGGTGAAAGAATCTTTGGGTACAGTAAAGGCTCTCCTCCCCTTCACTCTCCACACATATCATTTGTGAGGGGCGACGCAGCAGAGAGACCAGGGGAAAAAAGAAGGGCTAAAGTAATGTTGTTCTCACCTCCTTGAATTTCTTCATTCTTTAGCTTGAGAAGCTACTTTTGATGAATTAAATTTGCCAGTCGAGATATCACCTTGATAGGCAAAGCATTTTTGTACGTAGTTTATAGTTTTATTGTTATCCTAAATGCATAACCATTTGATATCAAAATCATGGATGCTGGTTTCTGACAAGATTTTGGTCAGCTGGTGCATAACTGCCCGAACTATTGAATTTCCTTTTTTTTTTTGAATGTTGGCAGGAGAGCTGCCAAATTCCATTGGTTAGGGGAAAAGATTGAATTTAGTTTAATTTACAGCAGCAACTGATTGCTAGCTTTTTTCTTTTGGCTAGAGGTACTGTGCTTTCTTCTGTTGGCTAGAGCTTTTTTTACTGCTGTGTCCTCTTCACTTGCCTAGAGTTACCGTGCTTTCTTCTTTTGGCCTAAGGGTTTAATGCCTCCAGCGACTTTACCCAAGAGCTCACACACAGACACAGTAAACAGAGACCCTGACCTCACCCATGGGCAATGGGATGGGCTAGTGGCAAAATTGTGAAAGAATATTTGGGTACAGCATAGGCTCCGCTCCCCTCCACTCTCTACACATACCATTCAGCATAGGCTCCGCTCCCATCCACTCTCTAGCAAGGATCGAACTGCGAGGGCTGTGACCTGTGAGAGGCGACGCAACAGAATACCAGGGAAAAAGAAGGGTCAAGGTAATGTTGCTCTCACCTCGTTCTTGAATCTTGATACGGCTCTCCTCTTCATCTGTTACCATCGAAGCCGCGATTTCACCTCTGAGCAATTTCGCTGTCCATCATTTATCAGGATACTGGGGGAATAAGGAACAGGGGGAAAGGAAGGGATAAGGTAATGTTGTTCTCACCTCGTTCTTGAATCTTGATACGGCTCTCCTTTTCTTCATCTGTTAGCGCCGGAGTGGTGATTTCATCTCTGAGCAGTTTCGCTGTGCATCATCGACCAGGGTACTGCGAGATGAACGGGGATTGTGAGAACTGTGCTTTCTGGAGGGATCATTACTACTGGGAACCCATGGGTGACGAGAAGAAGCAATTTTCTGCTGTAGCCAAGGGTGATTTCAAGAACAGCATCGTCAGTTTGCCCTTCCGGACTACTCCGATCCTCTTAATTTTCTTGCAAATTCATTTCAGCCACTGTTGCTTCTAGATCTGCATCCTCCCCTCTCTTTTGTTTGCCCATTATGCTATATCGAGGGTTTTGGTGGGGGATGGCTCCGAATATCAGTGGCTTTATGAGATTATAGGAAAAAGAAAGGAGATTATAGATGAGAACACCAGTGTTGGCTAACTAATTAAGGAGTAAGGGAATGGATGTACATGAACCCTTTTTGAGGGTTTTGGGGCTCTGAATATCTGTGGTCCATGAGAGGTTGTTCAAATATCTTTCAAGGTAAAATGGAGGAGATTATAGATAAGAACACTAGTGTTGGCTAACAAGTCAAGGAGTAAGGGAGCTATACAAGAACTTCTTTTTTTGATATTGCTTTAGATAATAGAGGCACTGGCTAAACAATTCTTTCCATGATTAAAGACTTAACATTCTTCCTCACAAAAAGAATTATAAAGGCATGTGCTTAGTTTCTTCTTGCGATGTCGCATTCTTGGATATACTTTTAGTTTCCTGGTAGTTTGGCATCAAGATAATATAATTGCTTTAGAATATAAGAAGACGCAACAGAAAACACTGTTGGATGAAAAATGTTTGTGAACGTAGAATGAGATAATTGGCAGTTTAGTATATTGTTGGTCAACGACCATGAATGTCCTATTTCAGCATAATGATAATCTGGTAGCTGGTGTCACTGACTTAAGCATAAATTTGCTTGTTAATCATGTAATGTGGTGTCGCAAATCTATGAGTTTACTGCCATCTTCTTCTTATAAAAAAAATCTATGAGTTTAATTTTGTTAATTTTCCATGTCATTTGATTAGTCCTGAAATGTGAAAATGGCGCATGCATTTCCTGCAAATATTTGAAACTCATGTCCCAAAATGTTTGAATTGTGAAACTTATAACTCTAATCTATTATCTTCCTTGTCCTACAACAGCGTATACCACGGGAACTTTCAACCCATATGAGGAGTAGGATCTCTGACACCATTAAACTCAACGCTCCTAATGGTAGGACATATGATGTTGTGGTGACCTGGGAGTTCGGCGAGCTAGTTCTTCGGTCTGGCTGGGATGCATTTGTTACTGCACACCATATAGAAGAAAATGACACATTCTTGTTCATCTACCATGGGAACTCCAACTTTGAGATTCATATATTTAATTCACGCGGTTGCGAGAAGATGGCTTCCTGCTTTCAACCACCTTCAGAGATCTTTGGAGCCTTTCCTCCCAGTGAGCCTTGTGATCATCATGTACTGAATGGTTAGATTTCTTTTCTTTTCTCTTTTAACTAATGAAGTAGAAGCACTTAACAGTGTCCCAAACAAGAAAAGAAAAGGCAAACTGACTTTTAGATGAGTTTTCTTCTTCAATGTTGAATCTTTTTGCAATATATTTGTGACAATTGTACCAAATTTGATGTGCAGAACAAGCTGCACCTAATCCAAGACATGTTCAGACGCAAGTTGAGTTTGACTATACCATGTCAACTGGATGCCATCTAACCAAATCACAAGATGAGAAAGTTGTAGAAATAGCCCGCAAAATAAGGTCTGAGATTCCTTTGTATGTGGCAATCATGAAGAAACTTAATGTCAACGTGAAGGACTGCTCTATCGTAAGTTGTATCTTTTCCATAACATTTCTTGGTTATGTTAGTTACTCCAATTCATAACCCATTTCTATTGGTCAGCATTGCATCCTTTTAACCTTTCTTCTGTTCTGTTCCTGAAGAACATACCATTGAGGCTTGTGGGCCATTTAAAAGAGGAGGCAGGTAGTGCTATTATCAAACATGAAGCCCCTAGTGGTAACATATACAATGTTCGAGCTAGCAAGCACAGCGAGGATCAAGTTGTCCTCCAATCTGATTGGGATGCTTTTGTAGCTGCTAATCACATACAGTTGAACGACCTCCTCATTTTCCATAGCAAGGGAAAAACTCGCCTCGAAGTTCTCGCACTGGACCCAAGTGGCTGTGAGAAAAACTCATCATGCTTTGACACAAAAAATTCCTCCAAGACTGGTGAAGGTTCAGTTTGGATTACTGATGCACGCCCTTGTACAGTTGAAATTATTGATCTGACCAGCTCTGACGATGATCACACTGAGAGAGAAGATGCTGGAAGATCACGTGGGAGGCGGAAGCAGGTACCAGGTTCTCATGCAAAAGCTCGGAAGATGGCTTCAGCGTCATCCCCATCTACAAAATCAGGTCACTGTATAAGTACCATGCATTTCCTCGTCACATTTTCAAGTACTTGTGGTTATGCGATCCTCATCATATGAGAACATGGCCTATTTTACAGGATCTGATACTCACAAGCTGAAACATCCCATCTCCAACAATGACAATCTTCAGGGGCCTTCCAGGCCTCCCTATATTTTAGCCAGAGGGATAACTCTAACGGGCCGTGTGGAGAAGAAAGTTCAGGAGAAAGTCCAAGCAATTGGATCTGAACTTCCTATCTATGTGGCAGTGATGACCAAAAGCTGTGTTGGTGGCAACCTCTTTTCTCTGGTGCGTTTAAACACATACTCTTTTGTTAAACTGCTAATATGGATGTGACTCCCTGCTGTCAAAAAATTATGGATGCGGATCTCAGTCTCTAGTTAGTAAAATTTTAAGAACCGATTCTGCAATTACATTGTGAAACTTGCATGCATAGCCCACCTCTCTTCTCCGCTGAATTAGGCATTGACCTGGAAGTGTCAAATTTTCAGTTGCCATTGACACTTTTACACTTTTAACTAGGTATTCTGCAAGGAATATGCTTCTACTCTGCCAAGCAGAGATCAATCTCTCATTCTTCAGCTGGAGGACAAGGAGTGGGACACGATATTACACGTCAGGGGAAGTAACAAAACCATTCACAAAGGCTGGCCGAAATTTGCCTCCGACAATAACCTGCTGCTGGGAGATATCTGCATGTTTGAAATGGCAGAGCGAAGCACAAGAAGCCTTGCGATGAGGGTCCATTTCATTTGCAAGTCGGGCGTATTTTTGTAGCTCAAGCATCCAAGTCGACTCCCTCCCTGTTGTTCCTATTGACTAGTACCACTAGAACTACCTATGGTCTGTATGGCTTTAACTCTCTGATACCCTGCCATGAGAGAGTCCACTCCTGAACAACTTTTATGTGCGTTTTTTTAGGCCGCTGCCTGTTTGTTTAATGACTTTCTAATATCTAACTTGAGAGGAAGATGAACTCTACTCTGCCTCCAATGCCGTCTAATACTCATATGTGATTGCTGATTGATCACGCTGCATCGAGGCACGTCATAAGTTGTATATTGTGTTGTGTTCAATACTCCAATCCCATCATACTGTATATCAGTAGGACTCTAAAAAAGCCCCCAAGTTCTAAAAATTCACTTAATGTACTCAAAATGACCCATTGTCGACACAAGATGGGTAGTCTGACAGAGTGAGGATGTTCTAAGTGTGTTCTAGTTAGTAAATGTATTTTTACGTGTTGTTTTAATTGGCAGGAATATATATTCTTTTGACATTGTTTGTTTTCAGGTTGCTTGCCACATGGGCCATTTTTTATGGTATTCTAGATTCAGAAATTAGGTAGCACAATGAGAGTTAAACCTGTAAGGGTGTGTTCGGAACGTAGAGAATATATGCAGGATTCCAAAGGAGTTCTTGCTTGTTGGAAATTTTGCTTTTGTGACATTCTATTTACAAGTTTAAACAGTGCTTCAAACAAAATCAGGCTCCGTCGCACTGAATTTGCATGAAAGGAAAAGTCTAGTCGAAACCCATATTTGGGCTTAAGCCCGAGGCAAGCGGGGTGGTCAGCTGATAAAGAACTCCATCCACACATCCCTCAAAAAAGAAAAATCGTATTAAAAAGGGCAGCCCGGTGCATGTAGCTCCCGCTTGCGCAGGGTCCAGAGAAGGGTCTGATATTTTGGGTCTATTATAAAAAATATTTCGTATCCACTCAAAAAAATATTTAGCCTTGTACTCCCCCCGTTCCATAGTTATTTGACAATTTGAACTAGAACCATGACAATAACTATGGAACGGAGGGAGTACCGCTCAAAGTCAATGTATAACATAACCATATATCTAATTTATTTTCCAAGGGAGAGCATGATGGAAGCAAATGAGAAGCCACAATCGGGAGCTCAACCTTTTTCTCATTCTCCATGGTCCTAGTGCAATGGTCTTCCGCTAGAATGGTTAGTTATTTTTTTGTGCCAATCACGAAAATTTACCTTTAAAAGTTCATACTCCCAGTAGTTCATGGCATATATAGCCCAAGCTACACTTTGGAAAATCATAACCATATGACTATATATCCATTCAATCCAATGGAATATAAAGCTAACCATGCGATGATTATAACTTATTTCTTTTACTCATTTTTCATCGCAACAATCTGAAACAGTGTTTTAAGGCAAAGAGAGGGGATGGGAGTAGGTTACATCTGAAGGAGGCGGTGGGCAACCAGGTTCACAAATGCATTCTTTCCTAGACCTAAAGCAACGTTCTTGCTCCAGTGCACAACAGAAGCACAAACCATTTGGGCATGGTGGATCTTTCTCTGGGCATAGGCATAACGCGATTTTGCCGCTATCCACCTGATTTGTTGCTTGAGCTGCATATGCAAATAAGTGTGTTCTCTTTCAGTTAGGTATTACGAAAAATTATACAGAATTTCAGAATAACTTAGTAATAGTTCTCAATGGGATTGCCTCAAATTATATAAATCTAACCAATATCTTTACGAGAAGTTCAACTAATTGTTGTTGGGTACTCACCCTGAGAAAATATTATGAGGCACGGAAGGATAAGCATCACAAGCGTAATCACCTTGCTTCTCTCCATGGTAATATAAGCTTTCTCCTTTCTAATATGAGTAGTCTTAGTTTGTAAGGATTTTTTTTGCATATGGCTGACAACCGTATACTTGCTAACTGCTATATGTTTGTATATATATAGCCAACCAATTTGATCTATGTTTAGTAATGATTAATTGCGTTGAGCCGGCGGCTTATCATCTACTATTAATTGCCAGGAATAAAATCCTCCATATTTAGTGAATAGTGAATAATAAAATCCTTCATAAAATATCTGTCTTTAAAGCTGAAAGGCTCTGCTTGGCACTGGCTACACACCTTACCGCCGAACTCGATCGGTACATGGGATAGCCTAGACACCGAATTCCTGTCGAATTTTTAGGGCACGTACGTCAAGCCCCCGGATCCGATGATTTGGCCCTAGTAGTGTGATGACTCAGAAATATAGGGGATCGCAACAGTCTTCAAGAGTAGTATTTCACCCAAATTTATTGATTCGACACAGGGGAGCCAAATAATATTTATAAACCTTAGTAGTTGAGTTGTCAATTCAACAACACCTGAGAAGTCACTTCCTTGCAGCAATTTATTAATAGCACAGTAATATGCATGATAGCAGTGGAAACAGTAGTAACAATAGTAACAGTAAAAGTAGCAGTTTTGTAACAAGTGTAACAGCAACAATAATAATAACTTGAGCAAAGACAATATCATGAAAGTGTAGGCATGGAGTAGCGATGGATATTTCGATGAAATTCATTATGTAACAGTCACAACCTAGAGCGATACACAATAACTCTAATTTATCAATCATATGTAGGCATGTATTCCATATATAGTCATACGTGCTTGCAGTATGAACTTGCATGGCATCTTTTGTCCTACCCTCCCGTGGCAGCGGGGTCCTAATGAAAATTAAGGGTAATTAAGGCGCTCCTTTTAATAGAGAACCGGGAAAAAGCATTAACACATAGTGAATACATGAACTCCTCAAATTATAGTCATCCCGGAGAGTATC